>CM051264.1:63518478-64118478 GCA_027921565.1 Artemia sinica | reverse complement strand
TGGTGGGCGTGAGAGGGGCGTTAGTCACTATCCAATCACTTTCAAATCAAACAGTTCGTGGTAACGAACTGTAAGTAAGGAGCGAGAGTAGTATCGTATTAATTACCACGAAACTTACATGGAAACTTACACCTGGGGCAATAGGCACCACGAAACTTACATGCAATTACACATGAATTGCGCAAGGAAAAGCCATGCCAGAGACACAACACTCACGCGTGAACATTCTAAAAGTTGGCAAGGTTTTTGTTTTTAATAAGAATTGCATAATGAATGTATCGTTTGACGTTAACATATAGCAATCTCCATATATAGCAAGGTATAGTCTGGTTATGTGGGTATAGTCTGGCTTGGTGGGTGTAATCTGGTTTGGTGGGTATAGTCTGGTTTGGTGGGTATAGTCTGGTTCAGTTTTTCAAAGAGAGTGAGTATTACACTTTACTTTTTTTGTTTTTGTTTTTTTTAAATCGAAAAACTAGAGATTGTCAAATTGCGTATTTAGGAATTGTTTTGATTGACATTTTTGCAAAAAGGGATAAGGAATTCGCAAATTGGAACTATGAATGATATTAATTAATGTTTTGAATAATAGGAGTGTGAATGATTCTAATTAGTGATTGGATTGTATGAAGGTGGAGAAAAAGAAAGGATGAATCTGATTAACAGTTAAGGTAACCCCGAAGGGGTTGTTAACTCAGGTAATTTGTTATAAATTTGAAACAAGATCAGTCTATGAAAATGGCTAACGACAATAGAATGACATTGTGAGTTGACCTAGCTTTACCTCTCCGATGTTGTCTGTATAATACACAAGTGATGTTTGAACAGTATTGTCAATTTAAAATAGGGTCTAACGTTTATAGGAAGATATTTCTACCGGTCCTATAGGAAGACATTTCTACCGGTCCTATAGGAAGACATTCCGTTTTTTAGAGTTTTGGTTACTATTGAGCTGGGTCGCTCCTTACTCTCTTTTGATAGTACTAAAGAACTTTCAACAGAGAACTTTCAAAACTTTAGATATCTCTTTTGAAAGTTCTAAAGAACTTTAACGTAAAGAGTGGGGGATTTTCCTTCATGGACAATTCCCCTTCTTCCATACAAAATCCCCCCATGGAAAGATGTTCCCACGTAAATTCCTCCCCACACCCCCTCCCCCATCAGAAAAAGTTCGCCCTGAAAACATCTGTATACTCCCCAATAGTAGAGAGGGAGGTGCTACTCCCGTACCCACACCATATATGGGCATAGAGTCCCTAGGGAGAACACGTGGTTGATCGAAGTGGGTCAATGACCTAAATTTCCAAAGGTTGATTTATTGTTGTTGTTTTGGCCAAGTGCCCTCTAGGGGAGAATGTTATGATCCTGGAATTGTTTCCGGGGAAGCTAATTAATGTCTGACAGATGACGTCAAGTTAATTAATATCTTTGATGTATTTTCAAAGAGAATTGTTTCCGGGTGAATTTTTATAAATACCTGACAGATGATGTCATGATTGATTGATTTGTCACGAAAGTGGAATTAATTGTTGTTTCTAAGGGGAATTATTGATTCACGAAAGGGGAATTAATTTGTTGTTTCTAATGAGAATTGTTTCCGAGCGAATGTTTTGATCTTAGCGATGAAGTGATTAGCGCTTGAAAGGGTTTCTTAGAAATTTCAAATGTGACAGGACAGGGATATGAAAAACAAAAGGAAATCGCTGAAATTACGTTTAGGGATTATTTGGGAGAAACCGTTTTAGATATTTTAGGGAATTATTTTGGCGAAACAGTTAGAAACATTTTAAAAGATATTTTTAGAAGAGAATTTGAGGGTGAAACTCTGTGGTCATTATAATACACATGTTCTATTTGAACAGTGTTGTGAGGTCCTCTACCACAGCCCCAAAGGGTTCCGATCCCCCTACCCCAACCCCGAAGGAAGCCCTCCGGTCCCCAAAGGTCCCCTGGGCTTCTATAGGACCACCCGGCCCCCAAGGCCCTCTCCGGATCCCCCCAAAGAGTCCCCTCCCCATTTTTAATACTTTTTTGTGCACTTGAGACACAGAAGGGCCCCCACATTTCAAAAGGCTTTATTATATCTTTTCAGAGCAACTTCCTTTCTTAATATCGTTCCTAAAACCATTTTACAAGTTGAAGTACCCATCCTTTTCACCCACAACTTTACTTTACAGCTTTTTGAATGCCCCAACAACTAGCACTACTTTTCAAAAGGCATTTCAGAACAAGTTCCTTTCTTAAAGTCCCTCCTAAACCAATTTTACAAGTTGAAGTACTCATCTTTTCACCACAACTTTACTTTACAGCTTTTCGGATACCCCAACATCAAGCAATACTTTTCAAAAGACATTTCAGTACAAGTTCCTTTCTTAATGACCCTTCTAAACCCATTTTACAAGTTGAAGTACTTATCTTTTCCCCCACAACTTTACTTTACGACTTTTTTGCACGCCCAAACATCAAGCAATACTTTCCAATGGTTTTATTATATCTTTTCAGAACAAGTTTTTTTCTTAATGTCCTTCCTAAACATTTTACAAGTTTTAGTTCTTACCTTTTTCACCGCAACTTTACTTTACGACTTTTTGTATACCCCAACATCAAGCAATACAAGTTGAAGTAGTTATCTTTTTCCCCACAACTTTACTTTACGACTTTTTTTACGCCCAAACATCAAGCAATACTTTCCAAAGGGCTTTGTTATATCTTTTCAGAACAAGTTTTTTTTCTTAATGTCCTTCCTAAACCAATTTTACAAGTTGAAGTACTGTTTTTTTTCACCACAACTTCACTTTACGACTTTTTGATAACCCCAACATCAAGCAATACTTTTGAAAAGGCTTTATTATATCTTTTCAGAACAAGTTCTTTACATAATGTCCTTTCTAAACCAATTTTACAAGTTGAAGTACTCATATTTTCACCCACAACTTTACTATAAGGCTTTTCGAATACCCCAACATCAAGCAATACTTTTAAAAGGGCTTTTTCAGAACAAGTTCTTTACGTAATGTCCTTCCTAAACCCATTTTACAAGTTGAAGTACTTATCTTTTCCCCCACAACTTTACTTTACGACTTTTTTGCACGCCCAAACATCAAGCAATACTTTCCAATGGCTTTATTATATCTTTTCAGAACAAGTTCTTTTCTTAATATCCTTCCTAAACAAATTTTACAGATTCTAAATTTTTCTTTAGTAGATAGAAAAAGCTATATCATAGTTGTGAATATTTTCCCGGAAGATAAAGTTCTACTTCAATTTCTAATTTTCTCAACGAAGTGAAGAAAAGTTCAAGTTCTATTCTGAATTTTCTCAATGAAAAAGAAATTAGTTATTGATCATTTCTATTTTTCCAAATAATATAAAAATTTTCCACTTTAGTTCAGATCTGTCTCAAAGAGATGAAAAATTTAAAATACTCTTCCAAATTTTTCACAGAAGATAAAAAAGTTCAAGTTCTCTTCGGAATTTTACCAAAGAACACAATTCAATTCTAATTTCTCAAGAGAAAATAAAAATCTTCCACTTCAGTTTTAACTTCACCAAAGACATAAAAGAACTTTAAAGTTCTATTCTAAATTTATCTATAGTAGATAGAAAAACCTATGCAATAGTTGTGAATATTTTCCCGGAAGACAAAAAGTTCTAGTTCAATTTTCAATTTTCTCAACGAAGTCAAGAAAAGTTCAAGTTCTATTCTGAATTTTCTCAATGAATAAGAAATAAGTTATTGACCATTTCTATTTTTCCAGATAATATAAAAATTTTCCACTTCAGTTTAGATCTATCTCAAAGAGATGAAAAAACTTTAAATGCTCTTCCAAATTTTTCACACTTCAATTCTAATTTCTCCAGAAAAAATAAAAATCTTCCACTTCAGTTTTAAGTTCTCCAAAGACATAAAGAAATTTAAAGTTCTTTTCTAGATTTGTCTGTAGTAGATACAAAAAGCTGTACCATAGTTCTGAATATTTTCCCGGAAAATAAAAAGTTCTAGTTCAATTTTTAATTTTCTCAACGAAGTGAAGAAAAGTTCAAGTTTCATTCTGAATTTTCTCAATGAAAATGAAATTAGTTATTGTTCATTTCTATTTTTCCAAATAATTAAAAAATTTTCCTCTTTACTTCAGATCTGTCTTGAAGAGATGAAAAATTTAAAATACTGTTCCAAATTTTTCACAGAAGATAAAAAAGTTCAAGTTCTCTTCCGAATTTTACCAAAGAACACAATTCAATTCTAATTTCTCCAGAGAAAATAAAAATCTTCCACTTCAGTTTTAAGTTCCCCAAAGACATAGGGAAATTTAAAGTTCTATTCTAAATTTTTCCGTAGTAGATAGAAAAAGCTGTACCATAGTTCTGAATATTTTCCCGGAAAATAAAAAGTTCTAGTTCAATTTTTAATTTTCTCAACAAAGTGAATAAAAGTTTAAGTTCCATTCTGAATTTTGTCAATGAAAACGAAATAAGTTATTCATCAATTCCATTTCCCCAAAATAATATAAAAAATTTCCACTTCAGTTCAGATTTTTCTCAAAGAGATGAAAAAATTTAAAATACTGTTCCAAATTTTTCTTAGAAGATAGAAAAGTTCAAGCTCTCTCCTGAATTTTAGCAATGAACCTAATTCAATTCTAATTTCTTCAGAGAAAATAAAAAGCTTCCACTTCAGTTTTAAGTTCATCAAGACATAAAAAATTTAAAGTTCACTTCCAAGCTTTTCATAGAAGATAGAAAAGTTAAAGTTCTCTTCTGAATTTTACCAAAGAACACAATTCAATTCTAATTTCTCCAGAGAAAATAAAAAGCTTCCATAGATTATTTTCCATGAAGATAAAAAGTTTCACTTTAATTCTAAATTATATTAAATTCAGTTCCGACTTTGCTCAAAGAGATGAAAAAATTTAAAGTTCTGTTCCAAATATTTTCCCGGAAGAAGAAAAGTTATACTATGATTGTGATTATTTTATATGAAGATAAAAAGTTTCACTTTAATTCTAATTTCCCCTAAAATAATATAAAAAGTTTCCACTTCAGTTCAGATTTTTCTCAAAGAGATGAAAAAATTTAAAATAGTGTTCCAAATTTTTCTTTGAAGATAGAAAAGTTCAAGCTCTCTTCTGAATTTTAGCAAAGAACATAATTAAATTCTAATTTCTCCAGGGAAAATAAAAAGCTTTCACTTCAGTTTTAAGTTCACCAAGACATAAAAAATTTAAAGTTCACTTCTAAATTTTTCCGTAGAAGATAGGAAAATTTATACTATGATTGTGATTATTTTCCATGAAGATATAAAGTTTCACTTTAATTCTAAATTTTCTTAAATTCAGTTTCAACTTTTCTCAAAGAGATGAAAAAATTTAAAGTTCTGTTCCAAATTTTTCTTAGAAGATAGGAAAAGTTATACTTTGATCGTGAATATTCCTCACGAAGATATGGAACACCACTTTTATTCTGAGTTTTCTCGAAGAAGTGCAAATGTACAAGTTATCTTCTGAATTTTCATAGAGAAGAGAAAAAAGTTAGCTCAATTCTGAAATTTACCAAAAAAATGAAAAAGCTTCCATTTCACTTCCTAATTTCTCAAAGACATAAAAAATTTAAAGTTCAATTCTAAATTTTTCTATAGAAAATAGGAATGACTATACTATGTTTGTGATTATTTTCCATGAAGATATAAAGTTTCACTTTATTTCTAATTTTTCTTAAATTCAGTTCATTCATCTAACCATCAAAAACAATAGGTTAGGTTAGGTATAAATAAATATTAATAAATAATTAGAAACATTTCTCCATATTTAAGTTAGGTTAAGTTAGGTTAACTTATCATGAGCGCTCAAGATAAGCTAACATAACCTAACTTAAACATAATTAAAAGATTAAATTAGGTTAGGTTAGACTAGATTAAGTTAGGTTAGGTTAAGTTAGTTTAGGTTAGCCTATGTACGTGCGCGTACGTAAGCTAACCTAACCTAACTTAACCTAACCTAACTGAAGTGGAAACTTTTTACATTATTTTGGGGAAATAGAATTGATGAATAACTTATTTCGTTTTCATTGAGAAAATTCAGAATGGAACTTAAACTTTTCTTCACTTCGTTGAGAAAATTAAAAATTGAACTAGAACTTTTCATCTTCCGGGAAAATATTCAGAACTATGGTACAGCTTTTTCTATCTACTACGGAAAAATTTAGAATAGAACTTTAAATTTCTTTATGTCTTTGAGGAACTTAAAACTGAAGTGGAAGATTTTTATTTTCTCTGGAGAAATTAGAATTGAAGTGTGTTCTTTGGTAAAATTCAGAAGAGAACTTGAACTTTTCTTCACTTCGTTGAGAAAATTTTAAATTGAACTAGAACTTTTTATCTTCCGGGAAAATATTCACAAGTATGGTATTACTTTTTCTATCTTCCACCGAAAAATTTAGAATTGAACTTTAAATTTCTTTGTCTTTGTGAAATAGAGAACTGAAATGGGAGATTTTTGTTTTCTCTGGGGAAATTAGAATTGAATTGTGTTCTTTGGTAAAATTCAGAAGAGAACTTGAACTTTTTTATCTTTTTTGAAAAATTTGGAACAGTATTTAAAATTTTTCATCTCTTCGAGACAGATCTGAAGTAAATAGAAAAATTTTTAAATTATTTGGAAAAATAGAAATGAACAATAACTAATTTCATTTTCATTGAGAAAATTCAGAATGAAACTTGAACTTTTCTTCACTTCGTTGAGAAAATTAAAAATTGAACTAGAACTTTTCATCTTCCGGGAAAATATTCAAAACTATGGTACAGCTTTTTGTATCTACTACGGAAAAATTTAGAATAGAACATTAAATTTCTTTATGTCTTTGGATAACTTAAAACTGAAGTGGAAGATTTTTATTTTTTCTGGAGAAATTAGAATTGAAGTGTGAAAAATTTGGAAGAGTATTTAAAATTTTTTCATCTCTTTGAGATAGATCTGAACTGAAGTGGAAAATTTTTATATTATCTGGAAAAATAGAAATGGTCAATAACTTATTTCTTTTTCATTGAGAAAGATCTGAATTGAAGTGGAAAATTTTCCTTTTCCCAGGAAAATTAGAATTGAATTGTGTTCTTTGGTAAAATTCAGATTAGAACTTGAACTTTTCTTCACTTCGTTGAGAAAATTAAAAATTGAACTAGAACTTTTTATCTTCCCGAAAAATATTCACAACCATGGTTTTACTTTTTCTATCTTCCATATAAAAATTTAGAATAGAACTTTACATTTATTTATGTCTTTGTGAAATAAAGAACAGAAGCGGAATTTTTTTTCCCTAGAAAAATAGAGTTAATCAATAACTTATTTCTTTTCCATAGAGAAAATTCAGAAGAGAAATTGAACTTTTCTTCACTTTGTTGAAAAAATTTAAAATTGAAGTAGAACTTTTTATCTCAAGGGGAAAATATTCCCAACTATGATATTACTTTCTCTATCTTCCACCGAAAATTTAGAATAGAACTTTAGATTTCTTTATGACTTTGTGAAATAAGGAACTGAAGTGGAAAATTTTTTATGTTATTTGGAAAAATAGAAATGACCAATAACTTATTCTTTTTCAAAGAGAAAATTCAGAAGAGATCTTGAACTTTTCTTCACTTCGTTGAGAAAATTTAAAAATTGAACTAGAAATCTTTATCTTCCATGAAAATATTCACAAGTATGCTATTACTTTTTCAATCTTCCACCGAAAAATTTAGAATTGAACTTTAAATTTCTCTATGTCTTTGTGAAATAGAGAACTGAAGTGGAAGATTTTTGTTTTCTCTGGAGAAATTAGAATTGAATTGTGGTCTTTGGTAAAATTCACAAGAGATCTTGAACTTTTCTTCACTTCGTTGAGAAAATTTTAAATTGAACTAGAACTTTTTATCTTCCGGGAAAATATTCACAAGTATGGTGTTACTTTTTCTATCTTCCACCGAAAAATTTAGAATTGAACTTTAAATTTTTTTATGTCTTTGTGAAATAGAGAACTGAAGTGGAAGATTTTTGTTTTCTCTGGAGAAATTAGAATTGAATTGTTCTTTGGTAAAATTCACAAGAGAACTTGAACTTTTTTATCTTCTGTAAAAAATTTGGAACAATATTTTAAATTTTTCATCTCTTCAAGACAGATCTGAACTGAAGTGGAAAATTTTTATATTATTTGGAAAAATAGAGAAGATCAATAACTAATTTTTTTTTCATTGAGAAAATTCAGAATGGAACTTAAACTTTTCTTCACTTCGTTGAGAAAATTAAAAATTGAACTAGAACTTTTTATCTTCCGGGAAAATATTCAGAACTATGGTACAGCTTTTTCTATCTACTACGGAAAAATTTAGAATAGAACTTTAAATTTCTTTATGTCATTGGAGAACTTGAAACTGAAGTGGAAGATTTTTATTTTCTCTGGAGAAATTAGAATTGAAGTGTCTTCCTTGGTAAAATTATGAAGAGAACTTGAACTTTTCTTCACTTCGTTGAGAAAATTTTAAATTGAACTAGAACTTTTTATCTTCCGGGAAAATATTCACAAGTATGGTATTACTTTTTCTATCTTCCACTGAAAAATTTAGAATCGAACTTTAAAATTTCTTTATGTCTGTGTGAAATAGAGAACTGAAGTGGGAGATTTTTGTTTTCTCTGGAGAAATTAGAATTGAATTGTGTTCTTTGGTAAAATTCAGAAGAGAACTTGAACTATTTTATCTTTTGTGAAAAATTTGGAACAGTATTTTAAATTTTTCATCTCTTTGAGACAGATCTGAAGTAAAGAGGAAAATTTTTAAATTAGTTGGTAAAATAGAAATGAACAATAACTAATTTCGCTTTCATTGAGAAAATTCAGAATAAAACTTGAACTTTTCTTCACTTCGTTGAGAAAATTAAAAATTGAACTAGAACTTTTTATCTTCCGGGAAAATATTCAGAACTATGGTACAGCTTTTTGTATCTACTACGGAAAAATTTAGAGTAGAACTTTAAATTTCTTTATGTCTTTGGAGAATTTAAAACTGAAGTGGAAGATTTTTATTTTTTCTGGAGAAATTAGAATTGAAGTGTGAAAAATTTGGAAGAGTATTTAAAACTTTTTCATCTCTATGAGATAGATCTGAACTGAAGTGGAAAATTTTATATTATCTAGAAAAATAGAATTGGTCAATAACTTATTTCTTTTTCAATGAAAAAATTCAGAATAGAACTTGAACTTTCCTTGACTTCGTTGAGAAAATTGAAAATTGAACTAGAACTTTTTGTCTTCCGGGAAAATATTCTCTGGAGAAATTAGAATTGAATTGTGTTCTTTGGTAAAATTCAGAAGAGAACTTGAACTTTTTTATCTTCTGTGAAGAATTTGGAAGAGTATTTTAAATTTTTCATCTCTTTGAGACAGATCTGAACTAAAGTGGGAAATTTTTATATTATTTGGAAAAATAGAAATGATCAATAACTAAATTCTTTTTCATTGAGAAAATTCAGAATAGAACTCTAACTTTTCTTCACTTCGTTAAGAAAATTAGAAATTGAACTAGAACTTTTTATCTTCCGGGAAAATATTCACAACTATGATATAGCTTTTTCTATCTACTAAGGAAAAACTTAGAATTTGTAAAATTTGTTTAGGAAGGATATTAAGAAAAGAACTTGTTCTGAAAAGATATAATAAAGCCATTGGAAAGTATTGCTTGATGTTTGGGCGTGCAAAAAAGTCGTAAAGTAAAGTTGTGGTGAAAAAATATAAGTACTTCAACTTGTAAAATCGGTTTAGGAAGGACATTACGTAAAGAACTTGTTCTGAAAAAGCCCTTTTAAAAGTATTGCTTGATGTTGGGGTATTCGAAAAGCCTTATAGTAAAGTTGTGGGTGAAAAGATGAGTACTTCAACATAAAAAATTGGTTTAGAAAGGACATTACGTAAAGAACTTGTTCTGAAAAGATATAATAAAGCCTTTTGAAAAGTATTGCTTGATGTTGGGGTACGCAAAAAGTCGTAAAGTGAAGTTGTGGTGAAAAAAACAGTACTTCAACTGGTAAAATTGGTTTAGGAAGGACACTATGAAAAAAAACTTGTTCTGAAAAGACAAAACAAAGCCCTTTGGAAAGTATTGCTTGATGTTTGGGTGTGCAAAAAGTCGTAAAGTAAAGCTGTGGGGAAAAAGATAACTACTTCAACTTGTATTGCTAGATGTTGGGGTATGCAAAAAGTAGTAAAGTAAAGTTTCGGTGAAAAAGATAAGGAGTAAAACTTGTAAAATTGGTTTAGGAAGGACATTAAGAAAAAAACTTGTTCTGAAAAGATATAATAAAGCCATTGGAAAGTATTGCTTGATGTTTGGGCGTAAAAAAAGTCGTAAAGTAAAGTTGTGGGGGAAAAAATAAGTACTTCAACTTGTAAAATGGGTTTAGAAGGGACATTACGAAAGGAGTTTGTTCTGAAATGTCTTTTGAAAAATATTGCTTGATGTTGGGGTATCCGAAAAGCTGTAAAGTAAAGTTGTGGTGAAAAGATGAGTACTTCAACTTGTAAAATTGGTTTAGGAGGGACATTAAGAAAGGAACTTGTTCTGAAATGCCCTTTGAAAAGTAGTGCTTGGTGTTGGGGCATTCAAAAAGCTGTAAAGTAAAGTTGTGGGTGAAAAGGATGAGTACTTCAACTTGTAAAATGGGTTTAGGAACGAAGTTAAGAAAGGAAGTTGTTCTGAAAAGATATAATAAAGCCTTTTGAAGTGTGGGGGCTCTTCTGTGTCTCAAGTAGAGAGGGGGGTTCTACTCGTGACAGTAGACCATATATGGGCATAGAACCAGGTGGTTCATGGTCCTTATTTGGGCATAGAGTCCCTAGGGGAAATGGATTTCTGAGAAATTGATTGCGTAATCGATTGGGAATTTGGAACACCTGTGCTGTCAATCATTAATCAAATTGTTTCCAGGCAAAGTTTAATAATGTCTGACAGGTACTGTCAACATTTCTCCAGGAATAGATCCAAGTCATTAATGTCTTTGCCTCGGAAACAACTCTTTTGGTCGAACTCCAAAAGATATTAATAACCAAACTCCATGGAAACAGTTCTCCAAGAAACATCTTAGCGATGAATTGTTTTAGCGCGGGAATCAGGTTTCTTATTAATTTGAAATGCGTTAGCGCAGAGATGCCAAAAACAAAAGGAACACGCTGAAATTACGTTTAGGGATTATTTGGGCGAAACTGTTTTAGACAGGTTATGGAATTATTTCGGCGAAACAGTTAGAGACATTTTAAAAGATGATTTTTGAAGAGATTTTAGAAGAGGATTTGAGGGTGAAACTCTGTGGTCGTTATAATACACAAGTTCCATTGAACAGTGTCGTGAGGTCCTCTATCCCAACCCCAAAGGGTTCCGATCCCCACCACCCCAACCCCGAAGGAAGCGCCCGGTCCTCAAAGGTCCCCCGGGCTCCCAAAGGACCACCCGGCCCTCAAGGGTCCCCCAAACCCCCAAAGGACCCCCCGGGCCCCAAAGCGCCCCTCCCCCCTTGGCCCCCAAAGGGCCCCTCCCCCTCCCCCCTCTTCCTCCCTCTCCTCCCCCCTCCCCCTCCTCCCCCCTCCTGCCCTCCCCTCCCCCTCCCCTCCCCCATTTTTTAATATTTTTTTTGTGCATTGAGACACAGAAGGGTCCCCCCCCCGAGCCCCCCCAAAGGGCCCCGGTGCCCCAAAGGCTCCTGAGCCCCATTTTAATACTTTTTAAGGCATTATTATATCTTTTCAGAACAAATTATTATTTTAGGGAATTATTTCGGCGAAACGGTTAGAGACATTTTAAAAGATGATTTTTGAAGATGTTTTAGAAGAGGATTTGAGGGTGAAACTCTGTGGTCGTTATAATACACAAGTTCCATTTGATCAGTGTCGTAAGGTCTCATACCCCAGCCCCAAAGGCCCCCGGTCCCCCTAATGCCCCTCGAGCCCCCAAAGACCACCGGGACCCCCCCCCCCCATTTTTTTTAAAAATAATTTTTGAAATTTTTTGAACATGGTATTTTTTTAACTTTTTTACGTATCTTAAAATGATATGAAATATGCTTACGGCACTACCAATCGTACTCTGTGCTTGTTCATAGACACGACGCGGCTTTCGCACTGGTACTCTATGGCAGGTTTTCGACACTACCTAGTTTATTGTGTGCATTAAATCAGTATTTTTTCGCAGTGGAAGGATAAACACACAATTCATATCTGTAAAAAAGAGAAGATGAATTATTCGACGAAAGTATGTACACATGAAAAAAATCATCGTCGCGTTGAATGCTGACAAGGAGAAATACCTGAACTATGAAACGAGTGCAAGTGGTAACACTATTGGAAATGTGTGCATGCGTTGTCATGACAGCAAGAAGTTAGATTTCTTTGGAGTACCCAAGAATTTCAATCGTGTAAACGGTGGATATGCGAGAGTAACATTACCAGAGAAATTAGTGCTCAAAGAGAATGCAAACTTAAAAATAATTGTCGATGATCGGGGACACCTCCTTGCTACTGTTGCTGGTAACACATTACCTGTTGATACATCCTATCAGCATCTTTCCGGTATTAGCATTTTAAAGAGAACGAGAATAAGACAAGCATACTCCTGCAATAATGTCATTAATCATATCTTGTCAATATGTCAAAACTGCTATCTATGTAAAAATAATGTGACAATAGACAGTGAAATCGCAGGCAGAATAAAAAGGACATTAGCAGACAATATCATCAATGAATATAAAGATGAATTGACGGAAAGTGAAGCGAAAGTGTACTAATAATGTATAATAATGTATTTAACATATTTTTATATTAATATTCTACATGTCGTTATTTCATTAAAAATATCTTATGCATTATTTTGTTAAGTGTTCATTATTTTTAGGGTATGCTAGAACGTCAAACGTTCAGAATATCTATTAAAAAGGTCAGAGATGTAAGAAAAAGAATTTTTAGAGATAAAGATACTACTAGCAGGCTCAATTTTTCATAGAAGATAGAAAAGTTCAAGGTCTCTTCTGAATTTTACCAAAGAACAAAACTCAATTCTAATTTCCCCAGAGAAAATAAAAAGCTGACACTTCAGTTTTAAGTTCACCAAGACATAAAAAATTTAAAGTTCAGTTCTAAATTTTTCCGTAGAAGATAGGAAAAGTTATACTATGATTGTGATTATTTTCTATGAAGATAAAAAGTTTCACTTTAATTCTAAATTTTCTTAAATTCAGTTCCGACTTTTCACATAGAGATGAAAAAAATTTAAAGTTCTGTTCCAAATTTTTCATAGAATATTGGAAAAGTTATACTTTGATCGTGAATATTCAAGTTCTCTTCTGAATTTTACCAAAGAACACAATTCAATTCTAATTTCTCCATAGAAAATAAAAAGTTTACACTTCAGTTTTAAGTTCACCAAGACATAAAAAATTTAAAGTTCACTTCTAAATTTTTCCGTAGAAGATAGGAAAAGTTATACTATGATTGTGATTATTTTCTATGAAGATTAAAAGTTTCACTTCAATTTTAAATTTCCTCAAAGAAGTGAAGAAAAGTTCAATTTCGATTCTGAATTTTCTCAATGAAAATGAAATAAGTTATTGATCATTTCTATTTTCCCAAAATAATATAAAAATTTTCCACTTCAGTTCAGATTTTTCTCAAAGAGATGAAAAAATTTAAAATACCGTTCCAAATTTTTCATAGAAGATAGAAAAGTTCAAGTTCTAATCTGAATTTTACCAAAGAACATAATTCATTTCTAATTTCTCCAGAGAAAATAAAAAGTTTCCATATCACTTTTAAGTTCATCAAGACATAAAAATTTAAAGTTCAGTTCTAAATTTTTCCATAGAAGATAGGAAAAGCTATACTATGATTGTGATTATTTTCCATGAAGATAAAAAGTTTCAATTTAATTCTAAATTTTCTTAAATTCAATTCCGACCTTTCTCAAAGAGATGAAAAAATTTGAAGTTCTGTTCCAAATATTTTCCCGGAAAAAGAAAAGTTCAACTTCGATTCTGAATTTTCACAATGAAAATGAAATAAGTTATTGATCAATTCTGTTTTCCTAAAATAATATAAAATTTTCCACTTCAATTCAGATTTTTCTCAAAGAGATGACAAAATTTTAAATATTGTTCTAAATTTTTCATAGAAGATAGGAAAATTTATATCATGATTGTGATTATTTTCTATGAAGATAAAAAGTTTCACTTTAATTCTAAATTTTCTTAAGTTCAGTTCCGACCTTTCTCAAAGAGTCAAATTTAAAGTTCTGTTCCAAATATTTCCCCGAAAGAAGAAAGGAAAAGTTATACTATGATTATGACTATTTTCCATGAAGATAAAAAGTTTCACTTTAATTCTAAATTTTCTTAAATTCTGTTCCGACTTTTCACATAGAGATGAAAAAATTTAAAGTTCTGATCCAAATTTTTCTTAGAAGATAGAAAAGTTCAAGTTCTCTTCTGAATTTTACCAAAGAACACAATTCAATTCTAATTTCTCCAGAGAAAATAAAAAGCTTCCACTTCAGTTTTAAGTTCACCAAGACATAAAAATTTAAAGTTCTGTTCTAAATTTTTCCGTTATAGATAGGAAAAGTTATACTATGATTGTGATTATTTTCCATGAAGATAAAAAGTTTCACTTTAATTCTAAATTTTCTTAAATTCAGTTCCGACTTTTCACATAGAGATGAAAAAATTTAAAGTTCTGATCCAAATTTTTCTTAGAAGATAGAAAAGTTCAAGTTCTCTTCTGAATTTTACCAGAGAACACAATTCAATTCTAATTTCACCAAAGAAAATAAAAAGCTTCCACTTCAGCTTTAAGTTCACCAAGACATAAAAAATTTAAAGTTCAGTTCTAAATTTTTCCGTAGAAGATAGGAAAAGTTATACCATGATTGTGATTATTTTCTATGAACATAAAAAGTTTCACTTTAATTCTAAATTTTCTTAAATTCAGTTCCGGCTTTTCTCAAAGAGATGAAAAAATTTAAAGTTCTGTTCCAAATATTTTCCCGGAAGAAGAAAAGTTCAACTTCGATTCTGAGTTTTCTTAATGAAAATGAAACAAGTTATTGATCAATTCTATTTTCCCAAAATAATATAAAAATTTTCCACTTCAGTTCAGATTTTTCTCAAAGAGATGAAAAATTTAAAATACTTCCAAATTTTTTATAGAAGATAGAAAAGTTCAAGTTCTCTTCTGAATTTTACCAACGAGCACAATTCAATTCTAATTTCTCCAGAGAAAATAAAAAGCTTCCACTTCAGTTTTAAGTTCACCAAGACATAAAAAATTTAAAGTTCTGTTCTAAATTTTTCCGTAGAAGATAGGAAAAGTTATACTATGATTGTGATTATTTTCCATGAAGATAAAAAGTTTCACTTTAATTCTAAATTTTCTTAAATTCAGTTCCGACCTTTTTCAAAGAGATGAAAAATTTAAAGTTCTGTTCCAAATATTTTCCAGGAAGAAGAAAAGTTCAACTTCGATTCTGAATTTTCTTAATGAAAATGAAATAAGTTATTGATCAATTCTATTTTCCCAAAATAATATAAAAATTTTCCACTTCAGTTCAGATTTTTCTCAAAGAGATGAAAAAATTTAAAATACTGTTCCAAATATTTCTTAGAAGATAGAAAAGTTCAAGTTCTCTTCTGAATTTTACCATAGAATACATTTCAATTCTAATTTCACCAGAGAAAATAAAAAGCTTCCACTTCAGTTTTAAGTTCACCAAGACATAAAAAAAATCAAAGTTCAATTCTAAATTTTTCCGTAGAAGATAGGAAAAGTTATACTATGATTGTGACTATTTTCCATGAAGATAAAAAGTTTCACTTTAATTCTAAATTTTCTTAAATTCAGTTCCGACTTTTCACATAGAGATGAAAAAAATTTAAAGTTCTGTTCCAAATTTTTCATAGAAGATTGGAAAAGTTATACTTTGATCGTGAATATTCAAGTTCTCTTCTGAATTTTACCAAAGAACACAATTCAATTCTAATTTCTCCAGAGAAAATAAAAAGCTTCCGCTTCAGTTTTAAGTTCGCCATGACATAAAAAGTTTAAAGTTCAGTTCTAAATTTTTCCATAGAAGATAGGAAAAGTTATACTATGATTGTGATTATTTACCATGAAGATAAAAAGTTTCACTTTAATTCTAACTTTTCTTAAATTCAGTTCCGACTTTTCACATAGAGATGAAAAAAATTTAAAGTTCTGTTCCAAATTTTTCATAGAAGATTGGAAAAGTTATACTTTGATCGTGAATATTCAAGTTCTCTTCTGAATTTTACCAAAGAACACAATTCAATTCTAATTTCTCCAGAGAAAATAAAAAGCTTCCACATCAGTTTAAGTTCACCAAGACATAAAAAATTTAAAGTTCAGTTCTAAATTTTTCCATAGAAGATAGGAAAGGTTATACTATGATTGTGATTATTTTCCATGAAGATACAAAGTTTCATTATAATTCTAAATTTTCTTAAATTCAATTCCGACCTTTCTCAAAGAGATGAAAAAATTTAATCTTCTGAATTTTACCAACGAACACAATTCAATTCTAATTTCTCCGCAGAAAATAAAAAGCTTCCACTTCAGTTTTAAGTTCACCAAGACATAAAAAATTTAAAGTTCTGTTCTAAATTTTTCCGTAGAAGATAGGAAAAGTTATACTATGATTGTGATTATTTTCCATGAAGATAAAAAGTTTCACTTTAATTCTAAATTTTCTTAAATTCAGTTCCGACTTTTCACATAGAGATGAAAAAATTTAAAGTACTGTTCCAAATTTTTCATAGAAGATTGGAAAAGTTATACTTTGATCGTGAATATTCAAGTTCTCTTCTGAATTTTACCAAAGAACACAATTCAATTCTAATTTCTCCAGAGAAAATAAAATGCTTCCACTTCAGTTTTAAGTTCGCCATGACATAAAAAATTTAAAGTTCAGTTGTAAATTTTTCCATAGAAGATAGGAAAAGTTATACTATGATTGTGATTATTTCCTATGAAGATTAAAAGTTTCACTTCAATTTTAAATTTTCTCAAAGAAGTGAAGAAAAGTTCAACTTCGATTCTGAATTTTCTCAACGAAAATGAAATAAGTTATTGATCATTTCTATTTTCTCAAAATATTATAAAATTTCACACTTCAATTCAGATTTTTCTCAAAGAGATGAAAAAATTTAAAATACTGTTCCAAATTTTCCATAGAAGATAGAAAAGTTCAAGTTCTCTTCTGAATTTTACCAAAGAACATAATTCAATTCTAATTTCTCCAGAGAAAATAAAAAGCTTCCACATCAGTTTTAAGTTCACCAAGACATGAAAAATTTAAAGTTCAGTTCTAAATTTTTCCATAGAAGATATTAAAAGTTATACTATGATTGTGATTATCTTCCATGAAGATAAAAAGTTTCATTTTAATTTTAAATTTTCTTAAATTCAATTCCGACCTTTCTCAAAGAGATGAAAAAAATTTAAAGTTCTGTTCCAAATATTTTCCCGGAAAAAAAGTTCAACTTCGATTCTGAATTTTCTCAATGAAAATGAAATAAGTTATTGATCAATTCTATTTTCCTAAAATAATATAAAATTTTCCACTTCAATTCAGATTTTTCTCAAAGAGATGACAAAATTTAAAATATTGTTCCAAATTTTTCATAGAAGATAGAAAAAGTTATACTTTGATTGTGAATATTCTTCATGAAGATATGGAGCTCCACTTTATTTCTAAGTTTTCTCGAAGAAGTGCAAAATGTACAAGTTCTCTTCTGAATTTTCTTAGAGAGGAGAAAAAAAGTTAGCTCAATTCTGAAATTTACCAATGAAAATGAAAAAGCTTCCATTTCAGTTCATAATTTCTCAAAGACATAAAAATTTAAAGTTCAATTCTAAATTTTTTCCATAGAAGATAGGAATGGCTATACTATGATTGTGATTATTTACCATGAAGATAAAAAGTTTCACTCTATTTCTAATTTTTCTTAAATTCAGTTCATTCATCTAACCACCAAAAACAATAGGTTAGGTTAGGTATAAATAAATATTAATAAATAATTAGAAACATTTCTCCATGTTTAAGTTAGGCTAGGTTAGGTTAACTTATCATGAGCGCTCATGATAAGCTAACCTAACCTAACTTAAACATTGTAAAAAGATTAAATTAGGTTAGGTTAGGCTAGATTAAGTTAGGTCAGGTTAAGTTAGGTTAGGATAGGTTAGCCTACGTACGCGCGCTTAGGTTAGGTGAGAGACAGGCAAAAAGTTAGGTGTATGATTAGGTTAGGTTAGGTTAGATTAAGTTAGGTTAGGTTAAGTTAGGTTAGGCTAGGTTAGCCTACGTACGCGCGCGTACGTAGGCTAAACTAGCCTAACCTAACCTAACTTAACCTAACCTAACTTAATCTAACCTAACCTAACCTAATCATACACCTAACTTTTTATGTGTAATTTTTTATGTGTTGGTGAACTTAAAACTGAAGTGGAAGCTTTTTATTTTCTCTGGAGAAATTAGAATTTAATTGTGTTCTTTGGTAAAATTCAGAAGAGAACTTGAACTTTTCTATCTTCTAAGAAAAATTTGGATCAGAACTTTAAATTTTTTCATCTCTATGTGAAAAGTCAGAACAGAATTTAAGAAAATTTAGAATTAAAGTGAAACTTTTTATCTTCATGGAAAATAGTCATAATCATAGTTTAACTTTTCCTGAACTTTATATGTGTAATTTTTTATGTGTTGGTGAACTTAAAACTGAAGTGGAAGCTTTTTATTTTCTCTGGAGAAATTAGAATTGAATTGTGTTCTTTGGTAAAATTCAGAAGAGAACTTGAAATTTTCTATCTTCTAAGAAAAATTTGGATCAGTATTTTAAATTTTTTCATCTCGTTGAGAAAAATCTGAATTGAAGTGTGAAATTTTATAATATTTTGAGAAAATAGAAATGATCAATAACTTATTTCATTTTCGTTGAGAAAATTCAGAATCGAAGTTGAACTTTTCTTCACTTCTTTGAGAAAATTTAAAATTGAAGTGAAACTTTTAATCTTCATAGGAAATAATCACAATCATAGTATAACTTTTACTATCTTCTATGGAAAAATTTAGAACTGAACTTTAAATTTTTTATGTCATGGCGAACTTAAAACTGAAGTGGAAGCTTTTTATTTTCTCTGGAGAAATTAGAATTGAATTGTGTTCTTTGGTAAAATTCAGAAGAGAACTTGAATATTCACGATCAAAGTATAACTTTTCCAATCTTCTATGAAAAATTTGGAACAGAACTTTAAATTTTTTCATCTCTATGTGAAAAGTCGGAACTGAATTTAAGAAAATTTAGAATTAAAGTGAAACTTTTTATCTTCATGGAAAATAATCACAATCATAGTATATCTTTTCCTATCTTCTACGGAAAAATTTAGAACAGAACTTTAAATTTTTTATGTCTTGGTGAACTTAAAACTGAAGTGGAAGCTTTTTATTTTCTCTGGAGAAATTAGAATTGAATTGTGTTCTTTGGTAAAATTCAGAAGAGAACTTGAACTTTTCTATCTTCTATAAAAAATTTGGAAGTATTTTAAATTTTTCATCTCTTTGAGAAAAATCTGAACTGAAGTGGAAAATTTTTATATTATTTTGGGAAAATAGAATTTATCAATAACTTATTTCATTTTCATTAAGAAAACTCAGAATCGAAGTTGGACTTTTCTTCTTCCGGGAAAATATTTGGAACAGAACTTTAAATTTTTTCATCTCTTTGAGAAAAGCCGGAACTGAATTTAAGAAAATTTAGAATTAAAGTGAAACTTTTTATGTTCATAGAAAATAATCACAATCATGGTATAACTTTTCCTATCTTCTACGGAAAAATTTAGAACTGAACTTTAAATTTTTTATGTCTTGGTGAACTTAAAGCTGAAGTGGAAGCTTTTTATTTTCTTTGGTGAAATTACAATTGAATTGTGTTCTTTGGTAAAATTCAGAAGAGAACTTGAACTTTTCTATCTTCTAAGAAAAATTTGGATCAGAACTTTAAATTTTTTCATCTCTATGTGAAAAGTCGGAACTGAATTTAAGAAAATTTAGAATTAAAGTGAAACTTTTTATCTTCATGGAAAATAATCACAATCATAGTATAACTTTTCCTATCTTCTACGGAAAAATTTAGAACAGAACTTTAAATTTTTTATGTCTTGGTGAACTTAAAACTGAAGTGGAAGCTTTTTATTTTCTCTGGAGAAATTAGAATTGAATTGTGTTCTTTGGTAAAATTCAGAAGAGAACTTGAACTTTTCTATCTTCTAAGAAAAATTTGGATCAGAACTTTAAATTTTTTCATCTCTATGTGAAAAGTCAGAACAGAATTTAAGAAAATTTAGAATTAAAGTGAAACTTTTTATCTTCATGGAAAATAGTCATAATCATAGTTTAACTTTTCCTTCCTTCTTTCGGGGAAATATTTGGAACAGAACTTTAAATTTGACTCTTTGAGAAAGGTCGGAACTGAATTTAAGAAAATTTAGAATTAAAGTGAAACTTTTTATCTTCATAGAAAATAATCACAATCATGATATAAATTTCCTATCTTCTATGAAAAATTTAGAACAATATTTAAAATTTTGTCATCTCTTTGAGAAAAATCTGAATTGAAGTGGAAAATTTTATATTATTTTAGGAAAACAGAATTGATCAATAACTTATTTCATTTTCATTGTGAAAATTCAGAATCGAAGTTGAACTTTTCTTTTTCCGGGAAAATATTTGGAACAGAACTTCAAATTTTTTCATCTCTTTGAGAAAGGTCGGAATTGAATTTAAGAAAATTTAGAATTAAAGTGAAACTTTTTATCTTCATGGAAAATAATCACAATCATAGTATAACTTTTCCTATCTTCCATGGAAAAATTTAGAACTGAACTTTAAATTTTTATGTCTTGGTGAACTTAAAAGTGATATGGAAACTTTTTATTTTCTCTGGAGAAATTAGAAATGAATTATGTTCTTTGGTAAAATTCAGATTAGAACTTGAACTTTTCTATCTTCTATGAAAAATTTGGAACGGTATTTTAAATTTTTTCATCTCTTTGAGAAAAATCTGAACTGAAGTGGAAAATTTTTATATTATTTTGGGAAAATAGAGATGATCAATAACTTATTTCATTTTCATTGAGAAAATTCAGAATCGAAATTGAACTTTTCTTCACTTCTTTGAGGAAATTTAAAATTGAAGTGAAACTTTTAATCTTCATAGAAAATAATCACAATCATAGTATAACTTTTCCTATCTTCTACGGAAAAATTTAGAAGTGAACTTTAAATTTTTTATGTCTTGGTGAACTTAAAACTGAAGTGTAAGCTTTTTATTTTCTATGGAGAAATTAGAATTGAATTGTGTTCTTTGGTAAAATTCAGAAGAGAACTTGAATATTCACGATCAAAGTATAACTTTTCCAATATTCTATGAAAAATTTGGAACAAAACTTTAAATTTTTTCATCTCTATGTGAAAAGTCGGAACTGAATTTAAGAAAATTTAGAATTAAAGTGAAACTTTTTATCTTCATAGAAAATAATCACAATCATAGTATAACTTTTCCTATCTTCTACGGAAAAATTTAGAACTGAACTTTAAATTTTTTATGTCTTGGTGAACTTAAAACTGAAGTGTAAGCTTTTTATTTGCTCTGGAGAAATTAGAATTGAACTGTGTTCTTTGGTAAAATTCAGAAGAGACCTTGAACTTTTCTATCTTCTATGAAAAATTGAGCCTGCTAGTAGTATCTTTATCTCTAAAAATTCTTTTTCTTACATCTCTGACCTTTTTAATAGATATTCTGAACGTTTGACGTTCTAGCATACCCTAAAAATAATGAACACTTAACAAAATAATGCATAAGATATTTTTAATGAAATAACGACATGTAGAATATTAATATAAAAATATGTTAAATACATTATTATACATTATTAGAACACTTTCGCTTCACTTTCCGTCAATTCATCTTTATATTCATTGATGAAATTGTCTGCTAATGTCCTTTTTATTCTGCCTGCGTTTTCACTGTCTATTGTCACATTATTTTTACATAGATAGCAGTTTTGACATATTGACAAGATATGATTAATGACATTATTGCAGGAGTATGCTTGTCTTATTCTTGTTCTCTTTAAAATGCTAATACCAGAAAAATGCTGATAGGATGTATCAACAGGTAATGTGTTACCAGCACCAGTAGCAAGGAGTTGTCCCCGATCATCGACAATTATTTTTAAGTTTGCATTCTCTTTGAGCACTAATTTCTCTGGTAATGTTACTCTCGCATATCCACCGTTTACACGATTGAAATTCTTGGGTACTCCAAAGAAATCTAACTTCTCGCTGTCATGACAACGCATGCACACATTTCCAATAGTGTTACCACTTGCACTCGTTTCATAGTTCAGGTATTTCTCCTTGTCAGCATTCAACGCGACGATGATTTTTTTCATGTGTACATACTTTCGTCGAATAATTCATCTTCTCTTTTTTACAGATATGAATTGTGTGTTTATCCTTCCACTGCGAAAAAATACTGATTTAATGCACACAATAAACTAGGTAGTGTCGATAACCTGCCATAGAGTACCAGTGGGAAAGCCGCGTCGTGTCTATGAACAAGCACAGAGTACGATTGGTAGTGCCGTAAGCATATTTCATATCATTTTAAGATACGTAAAAAAGTTAAAAAATACCATGTCCAAAAAATTTCAAAAATTATTTTTAAAAAAAATGGGGGGGGGGGGGGTCCCGGTGGTCTTTGGGGGCTCGAGGGGCATTAGGGGGACCGGGGGCCTTTGGGGCTGGGGTATGAGACCTTACTACACTGATCAAATGGAACTTGTGTATTATAACGACCACAGAGTTTCACCCTCAAATCCTCTTCTAAAACATCTTCAAAAATCATCTTTTAAAATGTCTCTAACCGTTTCGCCGAAATAATTCCCTAAAATAATAATTTGTTCTGAAAAGATATAATAATGCCTTAAAAAGTATTAAAATGGGGCTCAGGAGCCTTTGGGGCGCCGGGGGCCCTTTGGGGGCGCTCGGGGGGACCCTTCTGTGCCTCAATGCACAAAAAAAATATTAAAAAATGGGGGAGGGAGGGGGAGGGGAGGGGGAGGAGGGGGAGGAGGGGGAGGGGAGGGGGGAGGGGGGGAGGAGAGGGAGGAAGAGGGGGGAGGGACCCTTTTGGGGCCAAGGGGGGAGGGTCCTTTGGGGCCCGGGGGGTCCTTTGGGGGTCTGGGGGACCCTTGAGGGCCGGGTGGTCCTTTGGGAGCCTGGGGGACCTTTGAGGACCGGGCGCTTCCTTCGGGGTTGGGGTGGTGGGGATCGGAACCCTTTGGCGTTGGGGTAGAGGACCTCACGACACTGTTCAATGGAACTTGTGTATTAACGACCACAGAGTTTCACCCTCAAATCCTCTTCTAAAATCTCTTCAAAAATCATCTTTTAAAATGTCTCTAACTGTTTCGCCGAAATAATTCCATAACCTGTCTAAAACAGTTTCGCCCAAATAATCCCTAAACGTAATTTCAGCGTGTTCCTTTTGTTTTTGGCATCTCTGCGCTAACGCATTTCAAATTAATATGAAACCTGATTCCCGCGCTAAAACAATTCATCGCTAAGATGTTTCTTGGAGAACTGTTTCCATGGCGTTTGGTTATTAATATCTTTTGGAGTTCGACCAAAAGAGTTGTTTCCGAGGCAAAGACATTAATGACTTGGATCTATTCCTGGAGAAATGTTGACAGTACCTGTCAGACATTATTAAACTTTGCCTGGAAACAATTTGATTAATGACTGACAGCACAGGTGTTCCAAATTCCCAATCAATTACGCAATCAATTTCTCAGAAATCCATTTCCCCTAGGGACTCTATGCCCAAATAAGGACCATAAACCACGTGGTTCTATGCCCATATATGATGTACTGTCACGAGTAGAACCCCCCTCTCTACTGTCTCAAGTGCACAAAAAAGTATTAAAAAATGGGGAGGGGACCCTTTGGGGGGTCCGGAGAGGGCCTTGGGGGCCGGGTGGTCCTTTGGGATTCCGGGAGACCTTTGGGGACCGGGGGGCTTCCTTCGGGGTTGGGGTAGGGGGATCGGAACCCTTTGGGGTTAGGGTAGAGGACCTCACAACACTGTAGAAATAGAACTTGTGCATTATAACGACCACAGAGTTTCACCCTCAAATTCTCTTCTAAAAACATCTTTTAAAATGTCTAAAATGGTTTCGCCGAAATAATCCCTAAACGTAATTTCAGCGAGTTCCTTTTGTTTTTGGCATCCCTGTCCTGTCACATTTGAAATTACTAAGAAACCCTTTCGAGCGCTAATCACTTCATCTCTAAGATCAAAACATTCGCTCGGAAACAATTCTCTTTGGAAACAACAAATTAATTCCCCTTTCGTGAATCAATAATTCTCCTTAGAAACAACAATTAATTCCCCTTTCGTGACAAATCAATCAATCATGACATCATCTGTCAGGTATTAGTAAAAATTCACCCGGAAACAATTCTCTTTGAAAATACATCAAAGATATTAATTAACTTGACGTCATCTGTCAGACATTAATTAACTTCCCCGGAAACAATTCCAGGATCATAACATTCTCCCCTAGCGGGAACTTGGCCAAAACAACAACAATAAATCAACCTTTGGAAATTTAGGTCATTGACCCACTTCGATTAACCACGTGTTCTCCCTAGGGACTCTATGCCCAAATATGGTGTGGGCACGGGAGTAGCACCTCCCTGTCTACTCCCAATAATGAAACCTATATGTAAACAATGGGCAAAGTCCATAACTTGCAGCCCTTCCCCTGGAGACTGTGGGAGATTAAGTCATCCTCAATGACATAGTTATTAGATATTTCGACTATGCTGAACAAAATGGCTTTCTAAAAATTTGGATCGTGTAACTTTGGGAAAAATTGATCATTGAATGGTGCATAGTTGCCCCCTTCAGTTTTTTTTGGTCGCTTAAACAGGGCACTAGAACGTTTAATTGTCCTTCAAATGAGTCCCTACAGTAGGGTGTTCGCTACTATCCTAAGCTTCTGCTGAAACTAGTGTAATGGGATCAATTTTCAAAAACCCCAAAATCTCCCAATTTAAGTTACCCAAGTAAAATTATTTAAGTTACCAAGTAAATAATTATACATGGTAATTATACCTTGTAACAAACATAGTAAGAATCTTTCCCACAGAAAATCCAATAAATAAATCCGCCCAAGTGTCGCTAATAAACGCAATAAATATCATTCTGACCAAATCTTATATGACAGCCAACGAATAATGTAATTTGAATCTTAAGAGCTCGAAAATACCAAACTGTCAAGAGAGTAAAATTTATAATACAAAAAATAGTCACTCGAGATGCAAAATATATTTGTATAAGCTAATTGCATTGTTCTGGAGACTAAAGTTTAAAACTAGCAATCTCAATGTAATTAAATCGTATTACCTTTTACCAATTTTCACAGAAATAAATTATAAGTCTTCTGAAAATCAAGAGACACCCTGCTGGGAAAATATTACAATTTAAAACTTTGTTCGTTCGAAAAAATTCCAAAGTAATATTTTAAAAGTCATAAATTAAGCGACACCTGCTAGCAAAATGTTGCAGTGTAAAATTTTGAATTGTTAGAAAAATTCCAAAGTGACATCTTAAAAGTCATAAACTTTAATTAAACCCAAGTAGCCCATTGGTGCAAGCCGGCCCAATAATGATCTAGGACAAATAATGCAACCAATAGGAATTGTAAAATATACTTTTAGCAACGCCTAAACGTAACCCCCGGCAAAATTGCAGAGGATAGATAGTTAGGACTTAACAATTTTGCGCCAGTCTTGTAGCAGTCTATTTTGAGTCTTAGAGAAGTTATACACCAGCCTAACCGAGGAATTTCTTGTGATTTATATTGTGTGAGTCTATTCAAAATAAACTTTCGAGAGAACTTTTTGACAGTGCATAAATTTTTGCGTAGCATCGCTCCAAATGACAATTTTGTATTAGTGTCTCGTATTACAACTGTGTTGATATAACCGAAGCTCTGCGATAACTATGTGAGTAACAATAAATGCATTACTTCCTTATTTTATTCTCTCTATGTTAATATTTCTCAAGTTTGTTAGTCCTTGTGGCTCCACTCGCTCCCTAGGGAAACTGAAACTTATCAGACTGATTTCAACTCAGTACGGCCGTTAATATAAGCTCCCTACACGTACTCCTAGTTTAAGCTCCCCACTCTAGAAATTCAGTCTCCACTCAGGTAAGCCACACGCGAACCGTCAGCAAAGAGTTTAACTTAATTTCCCCATTAAATTAAACAGTTGATATAAGAACAAATAATTTTTATTAAAACTCCCCTATCAGAAGGTCTTATCGAACAACAAAACTAGAATCCCTTTCTACATAAAAACCCCCCCATTAGAATTGGCGCGGCCTGTTTAAAGGAGCATAAACACAAGGACAACATTAAAAAAAAAAAAAAGATTTTTGAGAAATATTACGCATGGGGAAAGTGTGCATGCATTAAAGTACCATTTTTTCCGCATGCTTTGAAGTGTCATATTTTTTTTTGCATGCTTTGAAGTGTCATAATTTGTGCATATTTTGAAGTACAATATTTTGTTAAACCTAAATCCCCCGAAAATAGTAGCAAAAAAATACATATAATTAAGAAGTATCGAATTTAAATAGTATCAAAACAAATAAAACCAGTACCGAATTTTAACCAAACAAAAAAAAAAATCAATATGTCGTTGGATCAAAACGCACAATTATTAAAGCAAAAAATTATTGCCAAAACAGTGGAAATTTCAAAGTCACTACCCCCATATGACGGAGATTCGGATGTAGATGAATTTATTATCCAATTAAATCAATTTTTGGAGGTAACTCAAACAGACTTAAAATCGTTAGTTGGCATGTTGTTAATGAGACTTAAGGGGCAAGCACTAACATTCTTGAAACAGATAGAAAATACGATAGGGGAAGATAACAATCTTCCAACAAACTCAATAGAAAAATTGCTAAAAGCGTTCCGAGAGAGATTTGTTGAAACCAGTTCAACACACAAATTAAAACATGGCACGGTATGTTTCGATGAAACACAAAATGTTAGGGAATACCTACACAAGGTAATGGTATCCATTGAGGCAAAATATGGAAAAGAATCGGGTCCTTTATACGATAAAATTGTACTTAATGCTTTCATGCAAGGATTAAGCCCCAAGCTATACAGAATGTTAATATAAAAAAACATTCAAACATTAGAGCTAGCAGTTCAGGAAGTAGAGAGAATGATTGAAATTGACTCGATTGTGGCAAACCACAACAAGTCAAGAATAAATAATGTAGAAAATTCAACTCCGGGACAATCACGAGGGATTTCCCCAGGATTTTTACAAAGAGATAATTCACCAAAACCGAACCAAAATAGGTCTCCAACCCCTACGAGGCAAAGAATAGTACGTTTTGTACCCACGGATACAACAAACTACGTACAGAACCCCCCAATTATATGCTATGCATGTAATAAACAAGGACATATCGCCAGGGAATGCCGTTCTTAAAACAAATATACACCAACAACCCCAAGTTTTAATAATCGTTTGTTCGGGAGAACAAACACAAACGCCAATGGGTCAGGAAACTATAGAAATAACCCCCCACGTCTCCCATCGTTCCGCAACCCGTACCAACAAGGATTTACGTATTCGAATCCTTCCCAATATACGCCTCAACAACCCTATTCCAATCCCTCACCCAACCGACAAAATAATTATCGGTTCCCAAACGCAAACACGCGACAAAACATGTACCAATTTAATTCACGAACGGTGTATCCAACTAGGTTCAACAGAAATGCAACCGATAACAGAGGATATTTTTTTCCGACGGGAAACGAAAGAAATTTTTCGTCAATACAAAATGAACAAATGCCGCGAGCCGTCGGCACAAGAAACTTTAACCCACGCAATAATACGTGGCAACCACGACAATCAAATGTCAACCAACTTGGAACTTCCCTAACAAGGGAAATTCCCGCCGAACCCCAACCTCAAACGCCAACTTATCAGATAACCGCACAGGGAAACGAATTAGTCCCCCAAGAAAATTAACCGGGACCCTGGAGGCCAGTATTTTTTATAGGTCCCATCCAGTAATTGTACCTTCCTTAAGCGATAATGATGACATATTACCTATATTAAATAATTTTAGTGTTGCGAGTATTAATTTCAAAGCGTTAATAGATTCAGGTGCATCTGTTAACATAATAAATTCGAATGCATTTAATAGACTTCCAATATATATTAAGCGACGGAAAAATTTCAATATTCCCAGTTTAACTAGTGTCACAGGCCATAGGCTGGAAGCTATAGGCTCCATACATTTAGATGTGACAAAAGATAATAAAATCTTTCCTACAAACTTCATAATCTGCAAAAATTTCCCATATGAAGCTATAATTGGTGCTAATTTTTTAAAATCTAATAAGGTATTATTAGATATAGCAAATAACAGACTCGTATATCCATACGATCCTATTCTCCAGCGCGTGGAGAGATGGGGTACAGAGGACAATAGAATAAAGTCTTTTGTGCACCATCTCTCGTCTCGCGGGAGAAATTCAAGCAGCAAATGGATCGAGTTAGTAAAAGCAAAAATAGGGAAAATGCAGGAGTATAGACAAACAGAAATAAAGAAAATAACCGAATTATGGACTGAAATAATAAATCTAAGTACTGTTGTAAGGGGACAGGACTTGGATTTACCCCTACAACCAACCCCGAAAGCGGAAGACTTGACGCAACCAAGCGCCAACCTCAACTTAATAGAAAATAACTCGGAAGAGAAATATTATGGGTTCACGGTACGTAAAACAAAAATCCCCCAAACACTATGCAAAGAGTACAAATCTCTCAAATGGTCACCCCTGTAAATGACAATTCCGAAATTTGGTTCGCATCCCCGTGTAAAGAAATTCCAGAAAATCTGTTTTGTGAAGAACAGATCATTTCATACGAAAAAGGCGAAGGCTTTATTTGGTTAACTAACACACATGAAAACGATATGATTACATTGAAAATAGGAACATGTCTCGTTGAAATACAAGTTATTTCTGAGCACGAGCTAAACAAATGGAGAAACTCCAAGGAAAGCTTAGTTAATAATATTGGTGATAGTAATCCAAAGAATAAGTACCCCCTAACAAAACCCCAATTTTTGGAAAAATTTAAATTAGATCATATCCAATGAATTGCTCTGGAATTTTAGAGATATTTTTTCTACATGCGAGGAAGATATCGGGTTGATACCTTTTTATGAACACTCTATCCAAACCACAGGGTTGCCCGTAGCTAAACAGCCCTATCGCATTCCCCATCCCTACAAAGGCTGGTTAAAAAATAAAATCCGCGAATTAGAAAGAAACAACATTATACGGCCAAGCATAAGCCCGTATTCAGCCCCCGTTATACTAGTACCAAAAAAGAACAAGGACCTTAGGCTTGTAGTAGATTATAGAGCCTTAAGTAAGCAGGTAGTTAGTGACAAATTTCCCCTGCCCCGAATTGATGAAATCCTAGACTCCATTTCAACCAAGAACAAAATTTTTACATCTCTTGACCTCACGCAAGGTTATCATCAGGTTAAGATAGCAGATGATGACGTTTATAAAACGGCTTTTTCGACAACGGAATGTGGCTCTTATGAATATTTGAGAGTACCCTTCGGACTCAAAACTAGTTCAAGTGCATTATGTAGACCCCTGTTACACTTATTAGGAGGTATAGAAAATATTATCCATTTTGTGGATGATGTTATTTGTGTGGGAGAAAGACCGGAAGACCATTTAAACACATTAACCAAAGTTTTCGAAAAATTCAGAGAGGGTAATCTGAAATGTAGACCTGAAAAAGTAAATTTGTTTCAATCCGAAATAAAATTCTTAGGAATGATAGTGACCCAAGGTCAAATATCACCGGACCCTGAGAAAATAAAATGTGTAGAGAATCTTAAGCCGCCAAAAACTATGAAACAATTAAGAGGCATTATTGGTTTAACCAGTTATTTTAGAAAATTCATACGCAACTACGCCCAAATCGCAAAACCCCTAACAGATCTAACCAAAGGGAATTCCCAAAATATTACCTGGTCGCAGGAAGCTCAAACTTCCTTGGACACTCTCAAGAAGGCTCTTACTTCTGAACCAATTTTGTCGCTACCAAATTTTGAAAAGGGACAATTTGTGGTTACCACTGATGCTTCAGCTTTAGGCATCGGTGCGATTCTTTCCCAATTAATCCCCGTGGAAAACTACCCTGAACCCCTACAAGAACCCCCTCAGTATATAGAGAAAGTCATATGCTATTCAAGCAGAACTCTAACCAAAGGCGAAAGTAGTTATTCAGCAACGCAATTGGAATTACTATCTATAATTTACCACTTAGACAAATTCAGACATTATTTAGTAGGACGAAAATTTAAACTGCGCTCGGACCATAAAAGCTTACAGTACCTGAGCACATTCAAGAATCCAACCGGTATTTTAGCGCGATGGATAATGAAAATCCAAGATCTGGATTACGAATTTGAACACGTGACCGGTAAACAGAATGCCCCTTGTGATTACCTGAGTAGATACCCTGAGAATAACCCTTCAGATAATGAAACTAAACAAATAAATGCCATTAATCCCTGTAAACGAAGACACAAGAAGAATAAACCAAAAATCCTAACAGAAGAAAAGGGGCCACGAGTAATTCCCTTATCCCTACCCAATATTAAAAGGAACCAAGTTAAGGATGAAATGTGTTTAACTCTCATTAATTACTTTGTGAATTCTGATAATCTCCCTGATAAGTTCAAAGCCCTAAGACGGGAAATAGACAATTTTTATTATGACTTTGACGAAGAAATCCTTTGCAGAATAGTATCAGGCGAAACAAATAGAAATCAAACCTTAATAATCCCAGTGCTCCCCCAAAACCTAATAATACCTGCCTTTGAGTACTTCCATTCGGAGATAGGCGGACACTTAGGAATAACCAAAACATTCCACAAGTTAAAACAATACTTTTATGTTCCGTCGGCATTAACAAAACTCAAAGATTTTATAAGTACATGTGAAGCGTGTAACTTAAGAAAAAATCCCCAAACGTACCCAAATCCCCCGATGGGAAGGGTGCCAGTAGCAAGATTTCCCTTCGATATCGTATCATTCGACCTATATGGCAAGAGTGGAGGATTACCTGTTTCTAATAGAGGTCATACTTGCGTTTTTTCAGTAATTAAATAAAAAAAAAACAAGTTTTTTAAACTGAAAGTAAGGAGCGACATTAAAACTTAAAACGAACAGAAATTATTCCGTATATGAAGGGGGCTGTCCCCTCCTCAACGCCTCGCTCTTTACGCTAAAGTTTTTTTATTGTTTAGAAAAATAGAGTTTTGAGAAAGTCAAACTTTAGCGTAAAGAGCGAGGCGTTGAGGAGGGGACAGCCCCCTTCATATACGGAATAATTTCTGTTCGTTTTAAGTTTTAATGTCGCTCCTTACTTTCAGTTTAAAAAACTTGTTTTTTTTTATTTAATTTTTTAACGTTTTTGAATTAATACAGGTTTTGATTTTGGCTCACCGTACATGAATAATTAAAACAAATTTTGCATATTATATTTGGTTAAATGGCTTTCTCGAAACTTGTTTAATTTTATTTACGAACGTTTTTATTAGTAATAAATATACGTAACTTAGAATTAACTTACGTAACGAACTTCTATATTCATAAAATTTTAACACGTATATTAGGGGGTTCGCCCCCTAGTCAATACCCTGCTCTTTAAACTATAGTTCGAATTTTTTTTCCAGTTCTTTAAAAATGACCTCTTAATCACAATCAGTTGATCAGTTGAAAAACTTGTTTTTTTTTTATTTAATTCCTGATCTTTTTCTTTAATAATGCTGGGAAATCCGGCGCCCCCTTCATAGCAATGTCCCTTCCCCCATGAAAACTTCCTTCATGGAAAGATCCTTCCATATAGCCCCCGACCCTCTCCTTCCCCCACCTACCAGAAAAAATTTCCTCTGAAAAAGTCTGTATACTTCCCAATAACCAATACTATATGTTAACATTGAGTAAAGTTCATAACTTTCAGCCCTCCCCCTGGGGACTTTGGGGGATCAAGTCATTCTAAAAGACATTTTTATCATATTTTCGACCATGCTGAACAAAATGGCTATCTCAAAATTTTGATCGGGTGACTTTGGGAAAAAAATGAGCGTGGGAGGGGGCCTAGTTGCCCTCCATTTTTTTTGGTCACTTAAAAAGGGCACTAGAACTTTTAATTTCCGTTCCAATGAGCCCTCCCACGATATTCTAGGACCACTGGGTAGATATGATCACCCCTGGGAAAAAAAACAAATAAACACGCATCCGTAATCTTTCTTCTGGCAAAAAATGGAAAATTCCACATTTTTGTAGATAGGAGCTTGAAACCTCTACAGTAGGCTTCTCTGATACGTTGAATATGATGGTGTGATTTTCATTAAGGTTCTATAACTTTTAGGGGGTCTTTCCCCCTTTTTTCGAAAATCAGGGAAATTTTCTAAGGCACGTAACTTTTGATGGGTAAGCTTAAACTTAATGAAACTTATATATTTGAAATCAGAACTAAAATCTGATTCTTTTCATGTATCTATTGGTATCAAAACCCCGTTTTTTAGAGTTTCGGTTACCATTGAGCCGGGTCGCTCCTTACTTACAGTTCGTTACCACGAACTGTTTGATAGACCATTTTACCGGCTTCACTTTTGCCAAAGCATTGAAAAATCAAGGCGCATACGCCACGAGCAAAGCGTTGGCAAAAATATTTTTAGGGTTTGGCGTTCCTCAACAGGTCATTAGCGACAACGGAACTAACTTCGTTTCTAAAGTAACTAAGGATCTAATGAGTTTCCTTAAAATAGAGAAATTAGTAACCTCACCCTACCATCCCCAAGCTAATGGAAAAATTGAAAATAGGCACAAAATATTTTCCAATGTTTTAAGTATTTATTCAAAAGACAACCGAAATGATTGGGATCTGTATCTACCTTACTTAACCAATGTAATTAATACTGCTTATTCGGAAACGACTAAAGATAGTCCATTTTTTCTTTTGTTCGGACGTGATTTTAAAATACCATATCAAGAAATTTTAGAATCAAGAGAGTATTACAATAATACAGAGGACTATAAGCAAGATTTTATAAATAGGATGAGAAAAACCTATAAAATAGTTAGACAAGAGTTAGAAAAATGTAAGATGAACCAAGAGCTGAGGAACGAGTCCAAAATCAAAGGGAATATAAATTTTAAGGTAGGCGACTGTGTCTATCTGAAAAATGAAGCTAAGCTGGAAGGCAGAAAACTTTCCAATAAATATGCAGGACCCTACAGAATAATCAAAAAATACGACATTGATTTTACTTTTAAAATGATAAATCCAGAAAACGGGAGAACATATAAGGCACACGTTAGCCGTATGAAAGGTGCCAAATACCCCGTTAAGTGGGCACCCGAACCCTCATCTTCAGAATCATCAAACGCGGAAAATCAATTTCCTAAGTCCAGGCTATCCGAACTAAAACCCTTTAATTTTAAACAAAACTATTTTGAAAACAATAGCGAAGCGGAAGATTTTGAAGAATTTTTGGCCATGAAAAACCTAGTCATCCCTAAAAGAAAACCCCTAATACCCATGCCTGCAAGAACCCCAAAAAGCCCAGAGAATTCATCCACAGAAAGCTCGGAGCAAGAATTGGATTATACGCTGTTGCCAAAAACCCAATTTTTCCCCGATAGATTTTCAACTCCATGTCCCCTCAAAAGATTTCCTGATGACATGGTATCCCCAGCAACCCCAATAGAAAGACCCCTGTCGCTACAGGAGGAGTTAAACAGAGCCGTGGAAACCCCAGGTGCAAAAAGGAGGAAGACTCCTCCTTGGGATACAAATACAAAAAGTTTGAGAGAGGCCATGGACATTATAAATTATCCGATAAAAACAAGGCAAAGTACCTTGCCTTGGACACAGGAACACCCTGAAAATGAGGACTTGGGACAATACCATCACATAACGGTATCTAAAGTAAAACCCAAAGAATCCCATTCCTGGAAACAGACAATGCTACGGAATACACCTCACCCCCCGGAAGATATGGCATTCAAGCAGTGGAGACAATCTCCAAAAGTATTTGACTCCTCCCAGAGTTCCCAGGAATCTTTTAACTCCCCTGAAACAGGACCTCAACGCGAGGAAATGGAAGATAAGCCCTCTACCTCAAAAGGAGACGAAATATATGAAGCAAGGGCAGGAGATACCCCTCAATCGCAAAGGACCGCCCCCGAAAGCCCAAATAATGAATCCTCAGATACTAGCTCTAATGAGTCCGACGATGAATCAGATCCTGACTACCCCCAGAACGCACCAAAACAAAAATCGGCTTCTGCCGCGGCCCATGCGAAAGCCGCAAAATTAAAAGGTCAAAAATACCTACTAAAACAGTATAAGAAATTTGATCTGATCTCTATGGGAAAATCGAAAAAGAATAAAAAACAAGAAGGCGAACAGGAAGTGACCACAAAATCTGGCAGAATAAGCAGGAGAGCAGACAAATGGAAATACGTCTAGGAATAAAATACCCCAAAAACTTATAAAGCAATATTAAATCGAAACGAGCAATTTGAAAAAAAACACCTTAAAACAAGGGTATATGAGTAAAATTTTACAATAAAAAATGTCCATGAAAGGTCGAAGGAAGTTAATAGTCAATTTTTCCAGACAAACTATATCCTGGCTTGGTAAAGAACCCCGAAGATAGAAGAAGAACAAGGATTGTTCAAACCCTCCTCCAAAAAGAAAAATACCTAGTGCAACCCCGTTACAAACAGAACAAATATGGATCAGCTGTTTCAAATACGATCAAAACTACTAGAAGAATCAGCCCAATTGATAAAAGAAAAATTAAAAATTGAGAATACGATAGGAACCATACTTAGATCCCTTAGGGAGGTTAAGGCATCCCAAGAAAAAATGAACCAGAAAATAAATGAGGTTTTAGTAACGAAACAAATGGATAAGTTAATTGAGGCCCAGTTTATGGAAGTGAAAGAACAAACCGCCAAAATACAGGACGAGATGGAATCATTAAGCGATCACACGCTTATACAAGGATATAATTATCCCGACAAAATCCTAAAATTACAAGTATTATACGACAAAATGCAGCAAATCGGTAAAGAAGTACAAGAATATAGAAATAGTACTGTTTTATCCGCGACAATGGCAATACAAGAATTCCTGGCACCCCAAAGGGCAAAGATCCTAGACTTGCAGCATAAATACGACCACTTAAAAGAACAGAAAGAAATAATTCAGCTGCAACAAAACAGCTTAGAGAAACAACTAAAGGAGAACCACGCCGAAATCATTAGAGAACTACAGAAACAGAAAGAATTCTGCTCAAATTTAGAGAAGATAGTTGCAACATATTTTACAGTTGAAGTTAACCTACCCCTCAGCCCCCACTTGGAAAATCTGCTTGCTAACAATTGCGACGAAGGACCATCCCAACCCGTATATTTTGCAATTCCAAATCAAGCTCGTCATCACCACATAAAACCCCAATTGGAAACAAATCAACGGAATCTTCCAACGGATAATAATATAATCACGAGGACCCAGTACCCTGACGCCCAAGAGAATGTTATTACGGGCCAAGATTCCTCAGAAATCTATGCACAACAAGGAACACCCAAAACCCAACCATCGCCAGAAGCTGCAGGAAACTAAGAAATGCCAGACAAGAGAATAAATCGAGCTAAACAAAAAAAAAGGTAAAAATACTTTTTCGTCAAAATCCCCGTCTAATACATTAAAATGACTACATTTTATAGGATGTGATGTTTAGCGACAAAAAGTAGTAAATAACCCAATATTCGAGCGAAAACTCGTTAAACTAGATAATTATGTTTCTGCTAGACAGAACATAGTATTTCCTTAAAAAATAAATAGATAAATAAATGCAGATTACAAATTCAATGGTAAAAAAAAAAATGCAATGAATAGCCATCCTTACATTACTAAGAATAGTTAAACAGCATTTCGGATACCCCCCAGAGTAGGTAAATCTGACGATCACAAGGGATCGCTTAATGAGGAGATTTACTTCAGGGCACGAGGATCAAATCCGTGTCCTAGCTTCGGCCGTCTATCAATCAATAACCCCAGACCACTACATTCCAAAAATTACTTTTAATTTAAAGAAAAAGGTATTCGGATCGGCGCTTTAATAGATTCTACATATTCTGAAAATCAATTTTGTGGGATATTTATTTTTAATCATCAGGCCAACGACATAATCAAATACGGAATTTCAAAGTACTAAATTTAATCAAAAGAAAAGATGACCGGAAATAATCACCACCCAAACTTGCCGTAAAAGCTATAAAATACCAAACAACTTAAAATTTTCAGTCAAAAAATATACACGCGAGTTATTATCGTATTAATCACCCAGCTAAGAAACAATTAGGAAAACAGGTAATCAGCGGCAATGCAATGGGTAGGCTTATCATGGTTACTAGTTAGTTGAACGTGTATATATATATATATATATATATATATATATATATATATATATATATATATATATATATATATATATATATATATATTATATATATATATATATATATATATATATATATATATATATATATATATATATATATATATATATATATATATATATAATATATATATATATATATATATATATATATATATATATATATATATATATATATATATATATATATATATATATATATATATATATATATATATATGTGTGTATGCGTGTAAGGGTAGTAACAATGCGAGGCATGATATGCGTGCATATATATATATATATATATATATATATATATATATATATATATATATATATATATATATATATATATATATATATATATATATGTGTGTGTATGCGTGTAAGGGTAGTAACAATGCGAGGCATGATATGCGTGCATATAAGCATACGATAATTAACCGAATTATAGATATAGGGCCTCTGTCAATCTAAATAACAGAAGCAGGCCTCAGTCATTATATGAACTGAAAATTTTGCCAAAAAATTAACTAATCAAAAATAATTATAAGTAAAATTGTACCTTTTCTTGATAAAATAGTGAATATTTATTCCGCGTATGAGATTTGTGGTGGTGTGAAGATTAGGTTATCAAGAGGAGACCGTCCTCAACCAGCAAAATAAATAGGGTTCATCTCAGCCTTTGAATAAATTCAATTATCCAAAGAAACCCCCCAAATCCCCCCAAAAAAAAATATATTTCCCTAATCTTTACTGAACTAAAACCTTTCTTTTAGCGTTAAAATTATTTATGCAAATTATGTGGTCCTATGCAAAGTGCCAATCCTTGGAAACTATGTCACGCCAGTAATTGCGCTGTGCGTTCCGAAAATTCAAAAAAAACAATAATGGTAAATTGATAGACTTGCTTACGTGTTCCTCCGACCAAAACCAAGAAAAATATTTGACCCGTGTGATATCATGTACTTTGAGTTAATTGCATACCTATAGTTAATAGTCTTTTCGCCTAAAAACTAAGAGTTAGCTTACCATACCAAAATGTTTTTCAAATATCAAGACCCCCGCAGCAAAAAAAATTGGTCCTGATAAAGATGAGGAGATTAAAAAAAAAATATAGCTTTCTATCAAAAATTGATATCTATGATATATTCTTAACTATATATTTAGTCGTATATTGCTCATAGAGTGGTCTGGCATAATAGAAAATAAATAAAATAATACACAGTTCCGTTCCGAAACCTAAATGAATAAAGGAAATTAATTGCTAGAAAATTGACGCAAAACGATAATTTTAGAAAACCTTAAAAAAACGTAAAAATAGTTTGCAAGAAAAATGTAAAAATAAACCCTATATAAAATCCCTATAAAACGTAAAAAAAAAAAATAAATCAAGATTGCAGAACTTAAAATATTAACTTTGACACATACATTTCGAACTAACAGAAATGCGATATAATCCTTAATAGGAAATATATCCACAAATACGAATAAAACCACGAAGGCAGTGTGATCCGTGAGTCACAAAAACAAGCCCAATAAATATGTGAAAAAAAAGTATATTTTGTGGCCCAGCCTATTTTTGTGCTCTAGCCTATTCGGTTAAATGAATTTCTTGAATGGCATAATTAAATATTAATTCACATATCCTCTAAGTCAAGAGTGACAAACATTAAAGAAAAACCTTTCATGAAGCCGAAATACGTGAAATCATTATCAAAATTCCAAAATATCGTACCAAGAAGTCAAATTCAAAATAGAATTAAGACGAAAAAAAAAAACCGCATGTTAATTTATTTCAATCTTTGATTGCCAACTATAGAGAATATGTTTCCCTAATAGACAATTGTTGTACCATAAATTAAAATTGTAACTAACGAGAGCTAAATAACACCTTAATTTTGCAATAATTAGCAACGGCAGTAGAAGACTTACAGCTGGTAGACAAAGGATAATGTAACCATCAAGAACCCTAAAAATTGCAGCAATAAACTCAACCAATTTTACCGTAAATCGAATTAAGCATACAAATGAACCGCGCAATTAAAGTATAAAAGAATAACCTGTAAAAAAAAAATAACAAAAGAAAAAAACTTTTTCCTAGACTAGACAATTTCTTAACTTTGGAAAGATTTTGAACTGTGATTGGATGATAATCACGATGGGTAATACCAAATGTGAACCCAAAATTGAATAAAAATTATTCGCTTACGATCTTGCAGTCAGTCCTATATTATTTATATATAAGACAAATAAATTACTAAAATAGCCTGCCAGAAGCGTAGAACACAAAATCAATCAGTTAGTTCCTAAAGTATCATAATTCCCAAAGTATTTAAACGACAATTACATAACAAGTATCGTAAAATTGGACCATAAATTCAAAGTAGCGCTATAAGAAATGACAACTTGCAATTAGGTTAATAGTTGTCTGACAATAGCAAATATATTCTGCTTCAGAAATGTAGTTCAATTTATATGGATTCTCAAAATTGACGCAAACCGCGCAATTTACCGCTAAAGACGAGTAGGTAAAAGAAAAAAAAATTAAGCCAATATAGGCCTGTCAAATTACCGACTAATAACTAAAATAATTCAGAAATCAAGTAATGTAAAAAAAAAAATAACCAATTAATGTAAAAAAAAAAGAAAAAAGAAAGAGAATTTCTTTGTTGCTTCCAAAAATTATAGTAACTCATAAGTGCGCCTACAACAAAACAGTATTTAATAATTTTTACTAACCTTTTAAACCAGTCACGGCCTTTAGTTCCTACTAATCCCTATCCCCCCCCCAACAAGGAATATAGTATAGTAAATCACACATAATTACAAGAGCTAAGTCTTGTTCACTAAGGAACAAATATCCTTAACTGAAATTAACGAAATTATAATGAGCATATATATGAATAACTCAAGGGTAATTTCTAATCTAACCAAGCGAAAGTTGAAGCAATTAAGGAGAGCAAGTGTAGATTTTAACACCTATAAAGTACTCTTGCCCTTTGCTCTGAAACATACTTCAAAGACCTTAAATCAACATGGATAAATTATCGAACTTTCTCCCTGAATCAAACTCTTACAAAAGGATAACCTACTAAAGATTATGGCGGTAAAATACAAAAGAAAAAGAATTACAGATGCTATAATGTTCTAATCAAATTTATGAGCCCCCCCTCCTTCAGTCGTGCGGCATCTTAGTGGCATCAAAGTTCGACATCAAACGCAAATATATTTTAATTTTCACTTGGGAAATACAAAGAAATTAAACTCATATGGCTTATGACAAGCTACGAAACTTTTAAGTAATACCGCGCTGGACAATAAATATCTCTACCGCGTGGCATTAACTCCGCCATAGGAGAGGGATGATTTGACACCTTAATAGTAAATGAATTACACTTCGATTGCATTACTCCCATTAATCAAGGATATACAAGGCTGATGAAAGTGAAGGAATAGATACCTTAGTCACATCACAGCTAAATGAAATATAAAGATAAATGAAAAGGCATTACAGCCTAGTAGCTGAATTTTCGAAAGTATTAAAAAATAAGACTATATTTACAAAAAAAACGGGCCTTGACGAAATTGATTAAAACTATGGATATTAAAAAAAAAAGATTGTTTAAAAGGAAAAATTTGCCTAGTTAACTATAGATTACTTAAGAAATTTTTTTTTGTTGCAAATAAGGATTCAACAAGTATGGAAATTGGATGCCACATTAAAGTTATAACAGAAAACGTCAGAGTTTCCCTCAAACTGATATATAGCATTAACTAGAATATACTAACGAACAATATAATACGACCACTTACATAACTACTTAAGCCCAAAACCCCACTTTAACCAAGTAAAAGATGCCCTCAGCTAAAAGTCAGTAGTAGCACCTTATACGCTTCCAAGGTGACAATAAAATTTTTTTTTCTTCCCTCAAGAATTAATAAAAGCACAGTAGACATCGCAATTCTAACTAAAAAAAAAACAAAATAAAATAACTGTCAGCGGACAACACCATAAAATAGTAGAGGAAAAATGACTCAAATATCCACATGACATATAATAGTGAAAACGGATGGACCCCCAAGCATGGGAGGTTACAGCCACGAATGAGCATGGTGTATATTATCCCACCATGCAATCACTTGACTTTCACCCCCCGTTGAGAAAAAGTTACGGAGATACGAGACTTGATTCCACAATAAGACGTTGCATGGCAAGTACTACAACGGTCTAGCCACCAAGCTCCTTAAACAAATAGACCTTCAGTTTTGGGTAGCGGTGGCCACAGGGGAATGGCAATGGTGTCATTGTCTTTCCGTTGCCGTTCCCGTTTGGTCCTAGCTCTCTATGATTAACAACTATGGAAGTTGTTAGCTCTCTTATGAGGAACGACCATAGAAAAAATAACTACGGTTTTGAAATTGAAAAAAAACTACCCTCAATCAAGGAGAGCCATTGGTCAGCGATCGAGACGTGTGGTGCCTCGTATCCCCATTTGTCACAACAGGAAGATAAAATGACAACGAGGGTAACCACACGTGAATCTGAAGCGAAAATGAAAAGGATTCCGATACGTGGGGAATGCCCTGACTCTGTATGCTTTTCCTGTTGATTGTTTGGGGGAAGTGTGCAGAGTCGAGGTATCTCTTACGAAATACAACCAGAACAGAAGGAAGAATGCCATAAAGACTAGTAAAATTAACTACGCGATCCGCTAGAATTACCCTACATTGATTTTACTACTAGAATATTTACTATAACAAAAGTAACCATGCAAAAGAATCTACGAAGAAAACAAGCAAACAAGCCTCATACATGAGAAGTTGTGTCCGGAAAGTGGATGATTTTAGAATTAGTTTTTGGAGCTTAGCTCTGGGATTGGTCCTGGGGGACTGGCTCCGGAGCTAATCTTCGGAAATTACTTTCAGTTCCGACATCTTGTTGCTCTTTGGATCTATTCTTGGAGCAGTAATTTCCTCTGCAAAGAACAACTTGTACCAAAAGGAATGCAAGAGCACTAGTGAAAATTACATAACATGAAATTAAAAAGGCCAAATAAACAACTATATTTTATGGTAAACATTATTAGATTGAAAATGCATAGCTATTATATAATCATTGTTATACCTGAGACCACTATAGCGTAACATAATTAAATTGAAAACATATTAATATTGAGTAATCATTTATTTTACAATTACTGATAAATTTTATATAAAAGCACATTTGCAGATACGGTATGTGAAATAACCTTCAACCACTGGTTAAGGGAAACGTCGAAACAAGTGACCATACGGTATGTTGCTTATATTGACCTAAAATCTAGTAGAATAATCAAAAAAAAACGTAACCATGATAAGATACCCAAGCAATCAACAATTAAATAATCGTAGACGAGAAAATGCAATCTTTTGGAATCTTATGGTAAGACATAGCGTAGACAATATTAATGCTCCGCTAAGGGAATGGGGACTTGTTGACAATTTAATGAACGAAGAGGAACTTATTAAAGCAGTAGAAAATCTTGACTGTCCAAAACTATATTATCTTCTAAAATCTCAAAAGACAAGGTTGGAACGAAGAATCATCCTAAGATTAACGGCAAGCCTAGTGCTTTATAATTTTAGAGCACGTACGATGACAAGAACACTAGAGCACACTAGACGAAGTGCCAACCTGGCCTTCCGAATTTTAGTACAACATATTCCATCAACAAGGTATAGCTCGTTGTCTGAATATATCGCCAACAATATTTGGTACGATCAAGATGATAATAATATAACTACAATTTGGCCCATTAAATTTCTCTCCATATTAATAGACCAAGGACATATGTTAAAAGGTGAAACCCTTCTTAAAATCTTATACGTAAATTGTGTAAATAACACGTATCTAAATCCGATAAACCCTTCAATAGGATCCGCAATTTTTCAAGTTACCCCAAGAGAATATAAAGACATAAAGAAAATAACCCTGAATTTCTTCCAAGAAGATGAAAATTTTGGAAGAAAAATAGTCCCTGGGTTAGACGTAGTCGTGCGTGAGCAACTATGTTGTTCCCAATCACACGCAAATTTAAGTTTCTCTGTAGTAAAGATATTAAATGACCCATTGTCATTATCTCAGTTGTGCCGAAAAGTCATTCGTCAAAATATGCGAAGGAATGACATAACCGCCACTTTGGAAGGCCTGCACCTCCCAAACCAACTATTAGTGTATTTAATGTACCTAAATATACCTGAAAACGGAAAAAATGATATAGTATTTGAACTCCAATTTCTCAGCTCAAATGTTTCGTCATGGGAAAATTATCGACTTCTAAATATGCTTACATCTCCAAATTCAAAGGCGGCACTGCCAGATGATGCACCAATATTGAAATTAAAACCCAACCCCAGTGGGAGAAACTGTGTATATAGATAATCTCGTTGAAATAAATGATGAAAGAACCCTATAATATTACCTGAAGTGTTATAACTATGAAAATTGATTATTATCATAAAAAAAAAAATGCATTATAGACCAGTATTGTATTAATATTTATGGAACTATGAATTAGAGTAAATATAACAAGATCTAAGTACATTGTCAATATATTGACAAGAAGGTAGTTTCTCGAAAGTCTCTATACTTTTAAGACTATAATGCGACCGCAAAGTCGTTAAACTAGAGTATGGAACTTTAGGGTAGCAACTATGTTCGAACACACAAATAGCCAGGTGCAAGGAGGCACCGGTGAAAAAGTAGTTCAACCTCAACCTGAAGTTACCTTGTTTTTCACTCAAAATTGGTTAATATGGAGCTCAGATGACTCGAATTACGGTCGAATGAATAAGTACCCGATGTATTGAGGAAATGCCGGTGAAAAGGTAGTTTGACCTCGACCTAGAGTTTACCATGACTATAACCAATCTTGAAAAAGTTAACTAGACAAAAGTCAATAGAAACTACCTCCTTTTGGCCATTGTTCTGAAATGTTCTGAAAGGACCAAATAAAGAAATGGCCAAAGCAATTATTGACACAGAGTTCATATGCATTAAACATGCCAAAGAAAATGTCATATACTCGGCTGCAATGATCGTCGTGAATAAATCAGGGGAAGAAGTCTTCGCAAAAAAAATTGAACGTCAAATACGATTTAAGATAATATGACGAAAAATCGTATAGTTTCGGAATACGATTGGCAAATAAACCCAAATATCGATCCGTAGCAGGAAAATTGCGAGTAAAATACAATGCGAGAAAGGATTAGTACCTTCAATATATTTAGAAGCCATGTAGCTAACGATGTTAGCTGTTCGCGTAATAATGCAAGCTATATTCAAAACCCTAAACAATAAAATCAAAAAAATTAGGAATAGATTACATTGCAAGATAAATTAAAATATATTAATTTTAGAAATAGACAGGAAGGTGCGATTAACGAAGGCCATGATAATTTTCATTGTTCACGCAGTGGACCAAGACGTCATAAGGCAGGGAATCATACCTAAGCATGGGAACTACCCCCAAAATAGTCATAATGCATGAGAAATATGAATTCTCCTATTAACAAGGAGACCGAAGATTATCACATACGTGGAACCGATGTGGAGCGTCCTCAGCTCCTTCTAAAGGAATATTTAGTCGTTCACGAGGCTGAAGCTCATTGATTCCCCTAACCATGAGGATTTTGTTGATTCAAGTTATGGAAAAATTATGAGACCACGGAGACAAAACCCGAAGGAGGACTGTATTGAGCCAAGCGAGATGCAAAGCCTAAACCCAGAACTCCCTGATAACCCTTAAGAAAAAAGTAAGGGAGGACGTGATCGAGCGAATGGGAATAGAGGTCCTCATTCGTGCCATGTCCAGTCCCAAATTTTCACCTAATTTTTTGTGCAAGCCCATGCAGCTGCAAAGATATATTTCTTGGGCAGCATGGACGCGCATAAACAGTAAAGATTTGAAAAATTTATAGTAAATCGAGACCTCTAATAAAAACCATGTAATCTACCTCGAAAGTAGTAGCAGAATAGAAAATTAAATGCTAAAGTAGATGAGTGTTGAATAACATTTAAAAATGCATTGCATATAGAACATGTGCCAAACGCACATGTGTATATGTATACATATAGTCACCAAATCTTGAAAATCTTATAGTGTTATTTTTTGTAAACATAATCATTTGTCCTATATTAACTTTACTTATATCACAGTAATCTAGTGATTGCTGCAACATGCATGTAAAAGCATGAGAGTTGCCCTTAGTTGCTCTATCGTTGAGTTTAACTGTACCCATACTAAAATTGATATTATTCATATGTCTAATCACGACTATTATTTCAAAAATAGTCCCCATATGGTATTATGTAAATTGTATATTATTGCTGTATGTGTTATAACTTGTGTAATTATAAAGAGCATATGATTCTGCCCAGATATTTATATTCTAGGAAGCAGAGTAACCAGTGCAAATTAATTATTGGTGTACCAGCAGGCGACATGGATACAACCCAGTAGCATCTACTTTCATCATTCGTCAACCACCGACATGTACTCACCAAGAAAGAACCTGAAGACAATACCCTGACCACAACCCAAATCACCAAAACCTAGTACCAGGTAATCTTATCTCAAGCAATATTGGCAAACCAAGAACCCCACTTATATGTATACATCTGAATTAATAATTACCTAGAGAACCACCCCGACCGCAACGTCGTAAAACTACGTAGAGACCGTCGATAACTATCCTTAGACGGCAACGGCCTTAAGATTTAATGTTTGAAACACCAAGAATAACCCTAGAGTCAATTCCTCAAGGATCGTGTATCTTAAGCCCCAAATCAGAGACAATATGTTGAACCAACATCAAAAGCTTAAGTTTTGACGCTATCCAATCATTATTAAATGTCGCAAAACCAAACCATCCTCCATGAGAAGAAAAAAACAAACATGATCAATTAATGGGAAATATAGACTGTACGTGATAAAATTTTTTTTTTCCCAAAATGAAGTGTTCGGAGAAGAGAACCAACCTGTTATTGTTGTTTTAATCTCCATAATTAAGCCCTCAAGGATTGTGTATCATTTAGCCGGAAATCAAAGACAATGCGTCGAGCCAAGGCCATAAGATCAAGTTTTGATACTGCCATAGTTAACGTTACATGTTGTAACACAGCCCATAGTCCAAGATATGGACTGAACGTGATCAATTTACGGAAAACACAGACTGTACGAGTATTAGATTTCCCGAGGATAAAGGTGTTCAAGAAGAGACACCCAGCCCAGCGATCAAGATACCCATTTCATGTAATCAATTCCCCAAGGGATATGTACCCAATAGACATTTCAACATTCCTGTGACGTCAAACCCGCGTATTTCATATGACAAACCATGCACAAACGATTTTGTGCAATAGTCATAATTATGGACAATGTAAATGCTCATCCCAAGGAACAAGTGCCAAAAAGCGAAACACCAAGAAGACAAACCATAAACAATAAGCCAACATAGTAATTAATTGAACGGAAGCCCAAAGTAAGAGTGATAACGTATGTGAGTATTATAGACACGTAGAATGATGAAGTAAGTGTGAAGTCTTATGTATCTAACTAGTAACTTTGATAAATATTGTTAAACTTATCATAAAACAGATGAAAACCAGTGCGAGCTACCTCATCCCAGTGTTGCCATTAAACATTAAGTTAAAAATGTTAGTGTGTAAAATTTTTTCTTCTCCTCCAAGCTATTTTTAGTTCATGCATGTCAGTGTATTGTAGTTAGATGTTTTAGATGTAGTTAAATATTTTTGATGTCAAATAACTATCGTACTAATATAACGTCAGGTGGAAGTATAAACTAGCATTAGAAGCAGCGAATATGTACCACGTTAATAATAAAGTAATTACAAAAGCGGAACTTAACTAGTTGGAGCCGTGTAGAAGTATTAGCACATCAGGTGAAGGAATTTTAATATTAGGTAAAGGAATAATAATATAATCGTACCTATATAACGTCAGGTGGAAGTATAGTCAAATGTCAAAAAAAAAAGAAAAGGCAAATATGTACAATTTTCTGCGATAAGATAATCATATCAGGTGGAGGAATATTGATATTAGGTGGAGAAATAATTATTATTATGTAATCATATAATCTTATGTGTTAGTCATTAGAGACTCTTTGGCCCTTTCGCCAAATAGAGTGAGTAGGTGATGGACTTTAAAGTAATGTTGTCATATATATAGTCTAATAGAGCAATCGGAGATATGGAACAAAGATATAAATTCTGCCAAAGCAGAACTAATTCAAGTAATGAGTAATAAGATAAATTCAAAAAAAATCAAAATTTGAAAGTACAAAGAGAGTAACTTAACACAACGATGAGGACATCGTTAAGAATGGGAAGGATGATATGTAATGGGATCAATTTTCAAACACCCCAAAATCTCCCAATTTAAGTTACCCAAGTAAAATTATTTAAGTTACCAAGTAAATAATTATACATGGTAATTATACCTTGTAACAAACATCGTAAGAATCTTTCCCACAGAAAATCCAATAAATAAATCCGCCCAAGTGACGCTAATAAACGCAATAAATATCATTCTGACCAAATCTTATATGACAGCCAACGAATAATGTAATTTGAATCTTAAGAGCTCGAAAATACCAAACTGTCAAGAGAGTAAAATTTATAATACAAAAAATAGTCACTCGAGATGCAAAATATATTTGTATAAGCTAATTGCATTGTTCTGGAGACTAAAGTTTAAAACTAGCAATCTCAATGTAATTAAATCGTATTACCTTTTACCAATTTTCACAGAAATAAATTATAAGTCTTCTGAAAATCAAGAGACACCCTGCTGGGAAAATATTACAATGTAAAACTTTGTTCGTTCGAAAAAATTCCAAAGTAATATTTTAAAAGTCATAAATTAAGCGACACCTGCTAGCAAAATGTTGCAGTGTAAAATTTTGAATTGTTAGAAAAATTCCAAAGTGACATCTTAAAAGTCATAAACTTTAATTAAACCCAAGTAGCCCATTGGTGCAAGCCGGCCCAATAATGATCTAGGACAAATAATGCAACCAATAGGAATTGTAAAATATACTTTCAGCAACGCCTAAACGTAACCCCCGGCAAAATTGCAGAGGATAGATAGTTAGGACTTAACAATTTTGCGCCAGTCTTGTAGCAGTCTATTTTGAGTCTTAGAGAAGTTATACACCAGCCTAACTGAGGAATTTCTTGTGATTTATATTATGTGAGTCTATTCAAAATAAACTTTCGAGAGAACTTTTTGACAGTGCATAAATTTTTGCGTAGCATCGCTCCAAATGACAATTTTTTATTAGTGTCTCGTATTACAACTGTGTTGATATAACCGAAGCTCTGCGATAACTATGTGAGTAACAATAAATGCATTACTTCCTTATATTATTCTCTCTATGTTAATATTTCTCAAGTTTGTTAGTCCTTGTGGCTCCACTCGCTCCCTAGGGAAACTGAAGCTTGTCAGTCTGATTTCGACTCAGTATGGCCGTTAATATAAGCTCCCTACACGTACTCCTAGTTTAAGCTCCCCACTCTAGAAATTCAGTCTCCACTCAAGTAAGCCACACGCGAACCGTCAGCAAAGAGTTTAACTTAATTTCCCCATTAAATTAAACAGTTGATATAAGAACAAATAATTTTTATTAAGACTCCCCTATCAGAAGGTCTTATCGAACAACAAAACTAGAATCCCTTTTTACATAAAAACCCCCCCCCCATTAGACTAGCTTCAAATATTGAACCTAAAAGATTTTTATTACCGTGGTTACGAAGTGTTTATAGAATTGATGGTCTTTAAAAAGACCGTTGGGTAGTCATGGGTTTGATGACTATTGTATAAATTTATCATTGTTTGTCATCCACTCGGTGTGATTCCAATCTATATCGCGGATTTGTTTGTTATTCTTCTTCTTCCTAGGAAATCTCACACACATATTCCGTGAAGGAATATCTATTGGTACCCATTTGCTAAAAAATTGAACCTCGTCCTCTGGGTTGTGTATCTTACTCGGAAATACCTCACAACTAAAATCTTCCAAGTTGAATAATGGTATATCTGATTTGCATTTGTCAATTAAAAGTTTATCAGTGGGCACATTCCCTTTTGTGTACAGTGCTGTTACGCCAAAAAAACAGCATATCTCTCTAACTTTCTCTTGTACCTAGGATAAATCCTTCCCTTTGTTATGGGATGGAAGAATCATTCTATTATATAAACCTATTTAGTTTATAAAGTATAGTGTATTGCGCCACCTGTCTTCATTGTACTCATACATATTGTAGTTTATATACCAGTGGTAACAAGAGACTTCTTGATGATCTGTAGTCAACAGTAGAAACGCACATTCAAAAATCACTCCACACGCCGATTTCTTCAAGCCAATGTATTTGCAATCAAAAACGCCATACATCCTTGAACTTATATCGATAGAATGGATATTCAAACTGTTTAAAGTTCCAAATTGAAACTACATTTTATACTAAATAAACTGAATATATTAACGCCTAAACAAGACACACTGGTTTATATTTAATAAAAAATTATTTTTATTATTAAGACCTCGGAATATTTATCTTCACGAATGCCAAGTAACAAATTTCCTTAAATTAGAAAATTAGATAGATATCAAATGTAAACGAGAAACTGCCGGTGATTTAGACGTAATTTTCTCACTCCTAGCAGAGACTCGCATCTCATTAGTCCAAATATACATGCTAATTCGATTTCATCTCATGACATATTTTTACATGGCAATTGCTAAAGAACTTTATTCATCTCAAACATAGAAATCAAACCTAGGTTTTTTAGATTTTCGTGGGTATTTGTTTCCTGGAGTTTGGTACCTACGCCGCCTCTCACGCCTCTTTTTTCCGAAATCGTGCGGTCAAAATTTTGAGATTGTCATTTTCTTCATCATTGTTGAAACGCCTAATAGCTATGTCTTTCAAACTGCTATGTATACCCTTCCTATACCATTAAGTCAAATGTTAACTATTAAAGGCTATGAGCCTGAGAACCCCCTCCCCTCACATCCCCAGGGGAAACGTCTTTAAGTTATGAAATTTGTCTATTCTTTACGCATAGTATTGGTTATTTGGAAGTATGTATACATTTCTTTTGGGGGGGGGGAGGGATTTCTCCTTGGAGGTGGGGCCAGATTTACTGGCATTATTTAGAAAACGATAATACAATAAATAAAAAAAGTTTTTTCAACTGAAAGTAAGGAGCAAAATTAAAACTTAAAACGAAGAGAATTATTACGTATACGAAGGGGATTTCCCTCTCATAACCTCGCTCTTTGCACTAAAGTTTGAATTTTGCTCCAATTCCTTAAGAACGACTCCTAAAACACAAGGTTCGTTTAATTAGAACAATAAGAAGCTCTTTTAAAAGTCCCAAGATTTTAGCGCAAAGAGTGATTTGTTGAGGAGCGGTGCAATCTCCTTCATATACGTAATAATTTTCGTTTGTTTTAAGTTCTAAGGTTGCTCCTTACTTTCAGTTGGAAAAATATGTTTTTTTTAATTTAATTTTTATGTAATGATTTCTTCAAATAATTTCAAGAGGATTTGTTTTTTACACTGCTCAAAGTGTAGAATGTGTTCCTAAAATTTTGTTTCAAAATATTTTTGGCCTAAACTTGTTTTGTGCATTGTGCGTTTATGTTTTAGTAGAGCATCTTTGGTCGATAAAAAAGTTTTGGTAATTGCTCCTTACTTTCAGTTGGAAAAATATGTTTTTTGAATTTAATTTTTATCTAATGATTTCTTCAAATAATATCAAGAGGATTTGTTTTTACACTGCTCACAGTGTAGAATGTGTTACTAAAATTTTGTTTCAAAATATTTTTGGCCTAAACTTATTTTCTGCATTGTGCGTTTATGTTTTAGTAGAGCATCGTTGGTCGATAAAAAAGTGTTGATAATTTTGTTGTATGGTTTCACATGGTATAAAACTGAACGTAAGGGCGACACTAATGAAAATCTATAGTAGTCTAATATCTTTGAGCTACTTGCCTTTTTGGTTATTTTTATTCCGATGTTCCACACGGTATAAAATCGATTATACATTTAGAAAACGATAATACAATAAATAAAAAAAAGTTTTTTCAACTGAAAGTAAGGAGCAAAATTAAAACTTAAAACGAAGAGAATTATTACGTATACGAAGGGGATTTTCCTCTCATAACCTCACTCTTTGCACTAAAGTTTGAATTTTGTTCCAATTCCTTAAGAACGACTCCTAAAACACAAGGTTCATTTAATTAGAACAATAAGAAGCTCTTTTAAAAGAACTACGATTTTAGCGCAAAGAGTGAGGTGTTGAGGAGCGGTGCAATCTCGTTCATATACGTAATAATTTTAATTTTTTTAAGTTCTAATGTTGCTCCTTACTTTCAGTTGGAAAAATATGGTTTTTTTTAATTTAATTTTTATGTAATGATTTCTTCAAATAATATCAAGAGGGTTTGTTTTTACACTGCTCGCAGTGTAGAATGTGTTACTAAAATTTTGTTTCAAAATGTTTTAGGCCTAAACTTGTTTTGTGCATTACGTGTTTATGTTTTAGTAGAGCATCGTCGGTCGATAAAAAAGTGTTGATAATTTTGTTGTATGGTTTCACATGGTATAAAACTGAACATAAGGGCGACACTAATGAAAATCTATAGTAGTCTAATATCTTTGAGCTACGTGCCTTTTTGGTTATTTTTATTCCGATGTTCCACACGGTATAAAATCGATTATACATTTAGAAAACGATAATACAATAAATAAAAAAAGTTTTTCAACTGAAAGTAAGGAGCAAAATTAAAACTTAAAACGAAGAGAATTATTACGTATACGAAGGGGATTTCCCTCTCATAACCTCGCTCTTTGCACTAAAATTTTGAATTTTGCTCCAATCCTTAAGAACGACTCCTAAAACACAAGGTTCGTTTAATTAGAACAATAAGAAGCTCTTTTAAAAGTACTAAGATTTTAGCGCAAAGAGTGAGGTGTTGAGGAGCGGTGCAATCTCGTTCATATACGTATTAATATTCATTTGTTTTAAGTTCTAATGTTGCTCCTTACTTTCAGTTGGAAAAATATGTTTTTTTTTAATTTAATTTTTATGTAATGATTTCTTCAAATAATATCAAGAGGATTTGTTTTTACACTGCTCACAGTGTAGAATGTGTTACTAAAATTTTGTTTCAAAATATTTTTGGTCTAAACTTGTTTTGTACATTGCGCGTTTTTGTTTTAGTAGATCATCCTCGGTTGATAAAGAAGTGTTGTTAATTTTGTTGTATGGTTTCACATGGTATAAAACTGAACGTAAGGGCGCCACTAACGAAAATCTATAGTAGTCTAATATCTTTGAGCTACGTGCCTTTTTGGTGATTTTTATTCCGATGTTCAACACGGTATTAAATTGATTATACAAATTACTTGAATAGACGGCTCCTTACGGTACAAATTAAACTTTTGACTAAATAAAAAAAAATCTTTGAAATGCAAACAAAGAGCGTTTGAAAATTCCTTAGCCATCCGTGGCACAGTATGGGATACTTTAATCTTGAATTTAAACCTTTTCGACTTGAGTCAACTTTTTATTTTATTTATTTTTGCAATGTTTACATTACGATTCACATCAGAATGAAGGCAGAGTGAAAAAGAGGCAACAAAAAATTTATAAAGGGACAAAGCTCCTCATTTTAGTTGCTAGTCTCTCTTTATTTTAATAATTTTTTTTTATTTTTCACTTTGTTCATTGTAATTCCAATATCAAAATAGACTTTCATTTCTGTGTCGGAAAAAATAAATACAATCTAAAGAGAAGAGCCGGCTCTGCTAGATCTTAGACATCTGAAAGCACGTCTCAGAGTTCATGACGCTTCCCGTGAATCGACAGTAGCTTAGCCTTTCTGTCCTTGAGAATGGTCACTTAATTCGCAAGGGAATCTTTGCAGGGGCCACTTTCTTAGAATGGGGTAGTTTGCATCTGGTTTATGCAATTGCTTAGGCTGGTGAACCCTGCAAATGGGAACTGACATTGTAGGCAGCAGCAACAACAGAAAAAAAAATAACCGTAAAGAAAAATGCTTGCTTCAACTCAAGGCAAATATTATCATGTATTCACCTCAGACGGTTTTGTGGTGCAATGAATTGTTACTAGTAGTAGTAGTTTCGGGTTTTTTTGCAATCCATTCATACTATACCTTAAATGTATTCAGAAGTTTCCTTGATAAAACATAGTCGTGACTAATTCAGATGGTTTTGTAGTGCAGTGAGTTGTTACTAGTAGTAGTACTTTCATGTTTTTTGCAAGTCATTCATACTAGACCTTAAATGCATTCTGACATTTTCTTGATAAAACATAGCCTTGACTACCTCAGATGGTTTTGTAGCGCAGTGAGTTGTTACTAGTAGTAGTACTTTCGTGTTTTTTGTGAGTCATTCATACTATACCTTAAATATATTCAGAAGTTTCCTTGATAAAACATAGACGTGACTACCTCAGATGGTTTTGTTGTGCAGTGAGTTGTTACTAGTAGTAGTACTTTCGTGTTTTCTTTTGCAAGTCATTCATACTAGACCTTAAATGCATTCAAATATTTTCTTGATAAAACATAGCCGTGACTACTTCAGATGGTTTTGTAGTGCAGTGAGTTGTTACTAGTAGTAGTACTTTCGTGTTATTTGCAAGCCATTCATACTATACCTTAAATGCATTCAGATATTTCCTCGATAAAAAATAGCCTTGACAACCTCAGATGGTTTTGTGGTGCAGGGAATTGCTACTAGTAAAAGAATTTCCGTGTTTTATTTTTTTGCAAGCCATTCATACTATACCTTAAATGCATTCAGATATTTCCTTGATAAAAAATAACCGTGACTATATCAGATAGTTTTGTGATGCAGTGAGTTGTTACTAGTAGTAGTACTGTCGTGTTTTCTTTTGCAAGCCATTCATACTAGACCTTAAATGCATTCAGATATTTTCTTGATAAAACATAGCCGTGACTACTTCAGATGGTTTTGCAGTGCAGTGAGTTGTTACTAGTAGTAGTACTTTCATGTTTTTTGCAAGCCATTCATACTATACGTTATATGCATTCAGATTTCATTCAAGAAATTATGAAAAAATTGTAAATAAGTAACAATGTGTCAGTGTGTGTGTGCAAGGCAGAGCAATTTCCTCACAAATTCCACTATTTAATGCCCCCCCCCCCTCCTCTGACCCACCGCATTAGGCCCCCCCGTGGCATTCCCCGCCCGCGATGTTTGCTAGAATTCTTTAAGAATGACCCCTGAATCACAAAAACCAATTAATTAGAATAAATAGCTCTTTTGAAAGTATTAAAAACACGTGCGCGCACGTAACCTCGTCTAAATTAACCTTAAAAAAATGAAATAAATCTATTTCGACTTTGCATGTCTCTCACTTTGTATGCGCCATAGTGGTGTACACTCCATGTCTTTACAAGAGGTGACTTCAAGAAAGAGTTTGGCCGGAGGGGGGGGCATTAAATAGTGGAATTTACCATTTTTTAGAAGTCAATTAGAGACATCGGTGGTGTTCGCCCTCCTAGTGAATACCTCGTTCTTTATGCTAAAGTGTCTTCAGTACTTTCAAAAGAGCTATTCATTCTAATTAAATGGTTTTTGTGATTCAGGGGTCATTCTTAAAGAATTCTAGCAAACATCGGGGCGGGGAATGCCACGGGGGGGGGGGGCTGCTGCGGTGGGTTGGAGGAGGGGGGCATTAAATAGTAGAATTTGTGAGGAAATTGCTCTGCCTTGCACAAACACACTGACACATTGTTACTTCCTTACAATTTTTTCATAATTTCTTGAATGAAATCTGAATGCATTTAAGGTATAGTATGAATGGCTTGCAAAAAAACATGAAAGTACTACTACTAGTAACAACTTACTGCACTACAAAACCATCTGAAGTAGTCACGGCTATGTTTTATCAAGAAAATATCTGAATGCATTTAAGGTCTAGTATGAATGGCTTGCAAAAACCACGAAAGTACTACTACTAGTAACAACTCACTGCACTACAAAACCATCTGAGGTAGTCAAGGCTATGTTTTATCAAGAAAATATCAGAATGCATTTAAGGTCTAGTATGAATGACTTGCAAAAAACATGAAAGTATTACTACTAGTAACAACTCACTGCACTACAAAACTATCTGATGTAGTCACGACTATGTTTTATCAAGGACACTTCTGAATACATTTAAGGTATAGTATGAATGGATTGCAAAAAACACGAAAGTACTACTACTAGTAACAATTCATTGCACCACAAAACCGTCTGAGGTGAATACATGATAATATTTGCCTTGAGTTGAAGCAAGCATTTTCTTTACGTTATTTTTTTTCTCTTGTTGCTGCTGCCTACAACGTCAGTTCCCATTTGAAGGGTTCACCAGCCTAAGCAATTGCATAAACCAGATGAAAACTACCCCATTCTAAGAAAGTGGCCCCCTGCAAAGATTCCCTTGCGAATCAAGTGACCATTCTCAAGGACAGAAAGGCTAAGCTACTGTCGATTCACGGGAAGCGTCATGAGCTCTGAGGCGTGCTTTCAGATGTCTAAGATCTAGCAGAGCCGGCTTTTTAGATTGTATTTATTTTTCCGACAAAGAAATGAAAGTCTATTTTGATATTGGAATTACAATGAACAAAGTGAAAAATAGAAAAAAATTATGAAAATAAAGATAGACTAGCAACTAAAATGAGGAGGTTTGTCCCTTTGTAAATTTTTTGTTGCCTGTTTTTCACTCTGCCTTCATTCTGATGTGAATCGTAATGTAAACATTACAAAAATAAATAAATTAAAAAGTTGACTCAAGTCGCAAAGGTTTAAATTCTAGATTAAAGTATCCTATACTGTGCCACGGATGGCTAAGGAATTTTCAAACGCTCTTTGTTTGCATTTCAAAGATTTTTTTTTTATTTAGTCAAAAGTTTAATTTGTACCATACGAAACCATCTAACAAAGTAATTTGTATAATAGATTTTATACCGTGTGGAACATCGGAATAAAAATAACCAAAAAGGCACGTAGCTCAAAGATATTAGACTACTATAGATTTTCGTTAGTGGCACCCTTACGTTCAATTTTATACCATGTGAAACCATACAACAAAATTATCAACACTTTTTTATTGACCGAGGATGCTCTACTAAAACATAAATGCGCAATGTACAAAACAAGTTTAGACCAAAAATATTTTGAAACAAAATTTTAGTAACACATTCTACACTGTGAGCAGTGAAAAAACAAATCTTCTTGATATTATTTGAAGAAATCATTACATAAAAATTAAATTAAAAAAAACATATTTTTCCAACTGAAAGTAAGGAGCAACATTAGAACTTAAAACAAATGAAAATTATTACGTATATGAACGAGATTGCACCGCTCCTCAACACCTCACTCTTTGCGCTAAAATCTTAGTACTTTTAAAAGAGCTTCTTATTGTTCTAATTAAACGAACCTTGTGTTTTAGGAGTCGTTCTTAAGGAATTGGAACAAAATTCAAACTTTAGTGCAAAGAGCGAGGTTATGAGAGGGAAATCCCCTTCGTATACGTAATAATTTTCTTCGTTTTAAATTTAATTTTGCTCCTTAATTTCAGTTAAAAAAACTTTTTTTTATTAATTGTATTATCGTTTTCTAAATGTATAATAGATTTTATACCGTGCGGAACATCGGAATAAAATAACCAAAAAGGCACGTAGCTCAAAGATATTAGACTACTATTGATTTTCATTAGTGTCGCCCTTATGTTCGGTTTTATACCATGTGAAACCATACAATCAAATTATCAACACTTTTTTATCGACTGACGATGCTCTACTAAAACATAAACGCGCAATGCACAAAACAAGTTTAGGCCAAAAATATTTTGAAACAAAATTTTAGTAACACATTCTGCACTGTGAGCAGTGTAAAAACAAATCCTCTTGATATTATTTGAAGAAATCATTACATAAAAACTAAATTAAATAACATATTTTTCCAACTGAAAGTAAGGAGCAACATTAGAACTTAAAACAAATGAAAATTATTACGTATATGAACGAGATTGCACCGCTCCTCAACACCTCACTCTTTGCACTAAAATCCTAGTACTTTTAAAAGAGCTTCTTATTGTTCTATTTAAACGAACCTTGTGTTTTAGGAGTCGTTCTTAAGGAATTGGAACAAAATTCAAACTTTAGTGCAAAGAGCGAGGTTATGAGAGGGAAATCCCCTTCGTATACGTAATAATTCTCTTCGTTTTAAGTTTTAATTTTGCTCTTTACTTTCAGTTGAAAAAACTTTTTTTATTTATTTTATTATCGTTTTCTAAATGTATAATCGATTTTATACCGTGTGGAACATCGGAATAAAAATAACCAAAAAGGCACGTAGCTCAAAGATATTAGACTACTATAGATTTTCATTATTGTCGCCCTTAAGTTCAGTTTTATACCATGTGAAACCATACAGCAAAATTATCAACACTTTTTTATCGACCAACGATGCTCTACTAAAACATAAACGCGCAATGCACAAAACAAGTTTAGGTCAAAAATATTTTGAAACAAAATTTTAGTAACACATTCTACACTGTGAGCAGTGTAAAAACAAATCCTCTTGATATTAATTGAAGAAATCATTACATACAAATTAAATTAAAAAAAAACATATTTTTCCAACTGAAAGTAAGGAGCAATTATCAACACTTTTTTATCGACCAACGATGCTCTACTAAAACATAAACGCGCAATGCACAAAACAAGTTTAGGCCAAAAATATTTTGAAACAAAATTTTAATAACACATTCTACACTGTGAGCAGTGTAAAAAACAAATCCTCTTGATATTATTTGAAGAAATCATTATATAAAAATTAAATTAAAAAAAACATATTTTTCCAACTGAAAATAAGGAGCAACATTAGAAATTAAAACAAACGAAAATTATTACGTATATGAACGAGATTGCACCGCTCCTCAACACTTCACTCTTTGTGCTAAAATCTTAGTACTTACAAAAGACCTTCTTTTTGTTCTAATTAAACGAACCTTGTGTTTTAGGAGTCGTTCTTAAGGAATTAGAACAAAATTCAAACTTTAGTGCAAAGAGCGAGGTTATGAGAGGGAAATCCCCTTCGTATACGTAATAATTCTCTTTGTTTTAAGTTTTAATTTTGCTCCTTACTTTCAGTTGAAAAAACTTTTTTTATTTATTTTAAAATCGTTTTCTAAATAATGCCAGTAAATCTGGCCCCATCTCCACGGAGAAATCCCTATCTCCCCCCCCCCAAAAAAAAGTATACATACTTCCAAATAACCAATACTATGCGTAAAGAATAGACAAATTTCATAACTTAAAGACTTTTCCCCTGGGGATGTGAGGGGGGGGGGGGTTCTCAGGCTCATAGCTTTTAATAGTTAACATTTAACTTAATGGTATAGGAAGGGTATACATAGCAGTTTGAAAGACATAGCTATTAGGCGTTTCAACAATGATGAAGAAAATGGCAATCTCAAAATTTTGACCACACGATTTTGGAAAAAAGAGGCGTGAGAGGCAGCGTAGGTACCAAACTCTAGGAAACAAATACCCACGAAAATCTAAAAAACCTAGGTCTGATTTCTATGTTTGAGATGAATAAAGTTCATTAGCAATTGCCATGTAAAAATATTTCATGAGATGAAATCGAATTAGCATGTATATTTGGACTAATGAGATGCGAGTCTCTGCTAGGTGTGAGAAAATTACGTCTAAATCACCGGCAGTTTCTCGTTTACATATGATATCTATCTAATATTCTAATTTAAGGAAAATTGTTACTTGGCATTCGTGAAGATAAATATTCCGATGTCTTAATGATAAAAATAGTTTTTATTAAATATAAACCAGTGTGTCTTGTTTAGGCGTTTATATATTCAGTTTCTTTAGTATAAAATGTAGTTTCAATTTGGAACTTTAAACAGTTTGAATATCCATTCTATCGATATAAGTTCAAGGATGTATGGTGTTTTGATTGCGAATACATTGGCTTGAAGAAATTGGCGAGTGGAGTGATATTTGAATGTGCGTTTCTGCTGTTGACTACAGATCATCAAGAAGTCTCTTGTTACCACTGGTATATAAACTACAATATGTATGAGTACAATGAAGACAGGTGGCGCAATACACTATATTTTATAAACAAAATAGGTTTATATAATAGAATGATTCTTCCATCCTATAACAAAGGGAAGGATTTATCCTACGTACAAGAGGAAGTTAGAGAGATATGCTGTTTTTTTGGCGTAACAGCACTGTACACAAAAGGGAATGTGCCCACTGACAAACTTTTAATTGACAAATGCAAATCAGATATACCATTATTCAACTTGGAAGATTTTAGTTGTGAGGTATTTCCGAGTAAGATACACAACCCAGAGGACGAGGTTCGATTTTTTAGCAAATGGGTACCAATAAATATTCCTTCTCGGAATATATGTGTGAGATTTCCTTGGAAGAAGAAGAAAAACAAACAAATCCGTGATATAGATTGGAATCACACCGAGTGGATGACAAACAATGATGAATTTTTACAATAGTTATCACACCTATGACTACCCAACGGTCTTTTTAAAGACCACCAATTCTATAAACACTTCGTAACCATGGTAATATGAATCTTTTAGGTTCAATATTTGAAGCTAGTTTCAGCAGAAGCTTAGGATAGTAGCGGACACCCTACTGTAGGGACTCATTTGAACGACAATTAAAAGTTCTAGTGCCCTGTTTAAGCGACCAAAAAAAACTGAAGAGGGCAACTATGGACCATTCAATGATCAATTTTTCCCAAAGTTACACGATCCAAATTTTTAGAAAGCCATTTTGTTCAGAATAGTCGAAATATCTAATAACTATGTCATTGAGGGTGACTTAATCTCCCACAGTCTCCAGGGGAAGGGTTGCAAGTTATGAACTTTGGCCATTGTTTACATATAGTTTTCGTTATTGGGAAGCATACAGATGTTTTCAGGGCGGACTTTTTCTGATGGGGGAGGGGGTGTGGGTTGGAATTTACGTGGGAACATCTTTCCATGGAGGGATTTTGTATGGAAGAAGGGGATTTGTCCATGAAGGAAAATCCCCCACTCTTTACGTTAAAGTTCTTTAGAACTTTCAAAAGAGATATCTAAAGTTTTGAAAGTTCTCTGTTGAAAGTTCTTTAGTACTATCAAAAGAGAGTAAGGAGCGACCCAGCTCAATAGTAACCAAAACTCTAAAAAAACGAAATGTCTTCCTAGAGGACCGGTAGAAATGTCTTCCTATAGGACCGGTAGAAATATCTTCCTATAAACGTTAGACCCTATTTTAAATTGACGATACTGTTCAAACATCACTTGTGTATTATACAGACCACATCGGAGAGGTAAAGCTAGGTCAACTCACAATGTCATTCTATTGTCGTTAGCCATTTTCATAGACTGATCTTGTTTCAAATTTATAACAAATTACCTGAGTTAACAACCCCTTCGGGGTTACCTTAACTGTTAATCAGTTTAATCCGCTTTTTTCTCCACCTTCATACAATACAATCACTAATTAGAATCATTCACACTCCTATTATTCAAAACATTAATTAATATCGTTCACAGTGTCCAATTTGCGAATTCCTTATCCCTTTTTGCAAAAATGTCAATCAAAACAATTCCTAAATACGCAATTCGACAATCTCTATTTTTTCGATTAAAAAAAACAAAAACAAAAAAAGTAAAGTGTAATACTCACTCTCTTTGAAAAACCGAACCAGACTATACCCACCAAACCAGACTATACCCACCAAACCAGATTATACCCACCAAACCAGACTATACCCACAAAACCAGACTATACCTTGCTATACATGGAGATTGCTCAATGTCTACGTGAAACGATACATTCATTATGCAATTCTTATCAAAAACAAAAACCTTGCCATCTTTTAGAATGTTCACGCGTGAGTGTAGTGTCTCTGGCATGGCTTTTCCTTGCGCAATTAATGTGTAATTGTATATAAGTTTCGTGGTGCCTATTGCCTCAGGTGTAAGTTTCCATGTAAGTTTCGTGGTAATTCATACGATACTACTAGCGACCTGGCTCAATGGTAACCAAAATCTAGAAAACGGTATTTTGATACAAATAGATACATCAAAAGAATCAAATTTTAATGCTGATTTCAAATATATAAGTTTCATCAAATTTAATCCTACCCATCAAAAGTTACGCGCCTGAGAAAATTTGGCTGATTTTCGAAAAAGGGGGAAAGACCCCCTAAAAATTAAAAAACCTTAATGAAAATCACACCATCATATTCTGCGTATCAGAGAACTCAACTGTAGAGGTTTCAAAATCCCATCTTCAAAAATGTGGAATTTTGCATTTTTTGCCAGAAGAAAGATCACGGGTGCGTGTTTATTTGTTTTTTTTCCAGGGGTGATCGTATCGACCCAGTTGTCCTAGAATATCGTGGGAGGGCTAATTGAATGGAAATTGAAAGTTCTAGTGGCCTTTTTAAGTGACAAAAAAATGGAGGGCAACTAGGCCCCCTCCCACGCTCATTTTTTCCCAAAGTCACCAGATAAAAATTTTGAGATAGCTATTTTGTTCACAATGTTCGAAAATATTATAAGTGTGTCATTTAGGATGACTTAAGCCCCCGAAGTTCCCGGCGGGAGGGCTGAAAGTTATGACTTTTATCCAATGTTAACATATAGTATTGGTTATTTGGAAGTATACAGACGTTTTCAGGGGAGATTTTTCCTGGTAGTAGGGGGGGATGGTTGGGGTGATGTGGGAGGATCTTTCCATGAAGGAAGTTTTCATCGGGGAAGGGACATTGCTATGAAATGGACGCCGGACTTCCCAGCATTATTTAAAAAAAGATCAGAAATTTAATATAAAAAAACAAGTGTTTCAACTGCAACAGCATTAACATCGAAACTTTAAACAAACAGAAAATATTACATGCATAATTGGTTTCACCCCGTAGTCAATGCCTCGCTCTTTAAGCCTAAGATTTTTTTAGTACTTTCATAAGAGCTATTTATTCTAATTAACGGCCTTTGTGATTAAGCGGTCATTTTTAAAGAATTGGAACACAATTCGAACTTTCGCTGAAAGAGCAAGGTATTGACTAGGGGTCGAACCCCCTAATAAAAGTATTAAAAATATTTGAATATAGAAGTTCGTTAAGTAAGTTAATTCGTAAGTTACGTATATTTATTACTAATGAAAACGTTCGTAAATAAAATTAAACAAGTTTCGAGAAAGCCATTTGACTAAATAAAAGTAAATTAATATGAAAATTTTGTTTATAATTATTCATGTACGGTGAGCCGAGATCAAAACCTGCATTTATTCAAAAACGTTCAAAAACTAAATAAGAGAAACAAGTTTTTTAAACTGAAAGGAAGGAGCGACATTAAAACTTAAAACGAACAGAAATTACTCCGCATATGAAAGGGACTGTCCCCTCCTCAACGCCTCGCTCTTTACGCTAAAGTTTGACTCTGTCTCACAACCTTATTTTTTAAAACAATAATAACTTTAGCGTAAAGAGCGAGGCGTTGAGGAGGGGACAGTCCCTTTCATATACGGAATAATTTCTGTTCGTTTTAAGTTTTAATGTCGCTCCTTACTTTCAGTTTAAAAAACTTATTTTTTTTATTTAATATTAAAAATTTTTTTTTGACGATAAGGGATAAATTACGAGTTATTCAAATAATTAAAAATATAATTATTTTAAGTTTGCATTACAGGATGAGATTTATTAGTGTGTTTATTATACAATGTACACTTTATAATATATAAAACTGATATCCGTAAAAGTACATGTCAAATTTATTTAGTTTAATCGGGAGAGCTCTAAATTAGACAGATTTTGCACTACGTACGTGAACCACCTTACGTACGGGAACTACTTTATGTTAGTAAACTACTATGCAGGTACATTGCATTCAAATAATACATATAGAGGGCCCAACAAAAAAAAATCAATCGGACCCACATCCTATTCAATCCGGTACTGCATTCATCTGGTTTTCCAACCCCGTGGAGAGGACGTGGAGCTTGCAGAACATATAAGAGATGACTGACAGTTCTTTCTTGATACAATGGTTGTCTTTAGTGGCACTGGAGGAACTAAGTTCTAAGTTAAACTAGTTTCGCTAAAAACAGCGACAACTTCATTCATAATAAAACTTACTAGATTTACCATAATGAGAGGTTTTTTTTCATGTCGTTTTATGAACACCTTGATAAATAAGAATACACGTACTTTCGCTGTAAATAACGATTGTTGTGCTTAGTTAGAAGGCCTCTCTAATTCCGACAGGGAGTGACATCACAGCCAAAAACCTACTTCTAGACCAATCAGAGAGCTGGAATACTAACGGGAGTGACATCACCAGACTTCTAGGAATGGACTAACGAGAGTGACACCACTTGACCTCCATGAATTTATCTTGGTAAATAGGATGTTATTGAAAACAAGCTACGCAATATCTGTTTTGTTATGATTCCAAAAGTACAAGTTGATTGTATTTCATGCGTAATATAGCAGTTCTGTTGAAGGACAGCTTCCAAAACAAAGGAACTGTCACAGATTAATTTACATGTTAGGGGACTATTTGGGCGAAACAGATTGAGTCATATGAGACAGATTATTCGGGCGAAACAGATTGAAACATTTTAGGGGACAATTTGGGTGAAACAGATTGAAACATTTTAGGAATTACTTTGGCAGGAAAAAGTTAGAATTTCTAAATTGTGGTCGCTATAATACACAAGTTCCAATTTTCAATATAGAGGCTCCATTAAGAGTTATAAATGTGTAAGAAAAGAATTATCAGAACGTCTTTCAGACCTCATTTTTGATAGTTAAACAAGCGAACGAATTGAACATTCAATTCTGACAATTTCTTGCATAACATTATCAAATAAGACAATTTGGAGTGATATCTTTTTAAAAGTTCCCCATGGCCTAAATGTTTCCTGATTATGATTTCTTTATTTACTAACCATAGACAATTCCATTTCAGCTTTTCCTGCAATCATCCAGCAATAAAATCAATATTAAAAAGAAAATTATCACACTTTTAAAAATTTAGCTCGTAGAAACCTTTATTTCCAAACACATTATTTAACCAACTAATTTAAACTGGTGGAAAATGCGATACAAATTGATGACGTTCGTAAAACGTTGAATTGCTCTTTGTTCTTGTTGCACGGACTAGAGACACGGAAATTAAGTTTCAGGTGAATCTAAAGAATTTAAACTTTGTTCATTTTAAGATTTTTTTTTTATTTTTTAATATTTTTGTGGATCGTGTTCAGAAGGACATTTGGGGATGAAGTTTTTTTTTAAGGTTGATAAGAAAAAAAATGAAATAAAGTTATTAATTGAAATGAGGGCTGATAGTTTGCCACTGGATCAAAGAAGAATCTTCGCATAAATTTTGATGCTATATTTATTAGTAAGACAGAAACTATTTTTCCACAAAGAATATTTTTCAACTAAAAGTAAAGAGCTGCTATTTAATCTAAGATGAGCAGAAATGAAGTCCAATAATTTTTCAAGCGCAAATTTTCTGTATACTTATTTCTAAGTTTTATTTAATAGTATGACAAACTTTTTTCCAGAAAGGATATTTTTCAACTAAAAGTAAATAGCTGCTGCATTTAATCAAAGATGAGCAGAAATAAAGTCCAATAATTGTTCAAGTGCAAATTTTCTGTAAACTTACTTCTAATACTTTATTTATTAGTATGAGAGAAACTTTTTCCACAAAGGATATTTTTCAACTAAAATTAAAGAGCTGCAACATTAAATCAAAGATGCGCCGAAATAAAAAGTCCAATAATGCTTCAAGCAAAAATTTTCTGTAAACTTACTTCTAATGTTTTATTTATTAGTATGACAGAAACTTTTTTTCCACAAAGGATATTTTTGAACTAAAAGTAAAGAACTGCTACATTAAATCAAAGATGAGTAGAAGTAAAGTCCAATAATTGTTCAAGTGCACATTTTCGGTAAACTTACTTATAATATTTTATTTATTAGTATGACGGGAACTTTCTTCCACAAAGGGTATTTTTCAACTAAAAGCAAAGAGCTGGTGCATTAAATCAATGTTGAGCAGAAATAAAGTCCAATAATTGTTCAAGAGCAAATTAACTAAAATCTTACTTCTAATCTTTTTTGTCTATTAGTATGACAGAAACTTTTTTCCACAAAGGATATTTTTGAACTAAAAGTAAAGAACTGCTACATTAAATCAAATATGAGCAGAAATAAAGTCCAATAATTGTTCAAGCGCAAATTTTCTGTAAATTTACTCCTAATATTTTATTTATTAGTATGACAGACACATTTTTTCCGGCAAATTATATTTTCAACTAAAAGGAAAGAGCTGCTACATTAAATCAAAGATGAACAGAAATAAAGCCCAATAATTGTTTAAGTGCAAATTTTCTGTAAACTTACTTCTAATGATTTGTTTATTAGCGTGACAGAAACTTTTTTCCACGAAGGATATTTTTCATCTAAAAGTAAAGAGCTGATACATTTTTTTATTCCAGTATTCACGGCACCAGGTACTTCAAATTATCTGATATGCCGCTATTCATTTACCTCTTTCAATGGCCTCGAGGTTTTATATGTCTATTGAACCTTCTTTTGAAGGTGTCAACAGAGGGATTTGCAGAAATAATATCCCCAGGAACATCATTCCAGATAAAAGTGCAACGCTGGATGAAGCTGTTCCTCAAGTACTTGGTTTTCGGCGTATCCTCCTTTAGATAATGGGACCGAGCTGTGTGCCTTTGTGGCTGCCTTGCCGGCTCAACAAAGGGGGGCACAATTCGAGAGAGCTCGTCTGAGGGAGGCGAATTCATGTACTTGTAGAAAACAGCCATAGACACTACATCAAACCTTTCATTTAGAGGCTGGAGCAATTCTTGTGTAGAGGCGTAGCCTGCACTATATGCCCTATTCTGGAACTTCTGAAGCGGTGCCAATAGCGTTTTCGGTGTAACAACAAATAGCGGGCATTCGTATTCAGCTATGGGTCTGATGCAAGACTTGTAGAGTGGGATGATCGAGCTTGATAGAAGAAGGTTTTTGCAGCGAAGAGTAACTCCCAGCTTTCCTGCACAGGAGGTTCTCACCCGATCAAGCTGGTTGTTCCAAGAGAGATCGGCGGAGAAATAAATACCCTGTAGACGAAGCTCTTCGACTCTCTTTATAGCTTCATTTTTGAAGATGAAACTGGGGTGTTCACGTGGCACCTTTGATCGGGTGATTAGAAGCTCCTTTGTTTTCGATGCATTGGAGTTGATCATCCATGCATCTGACCACTTTTCAATTTTCAAAAGATCCATCTGCAGGGAAAGGGAGGCTTGTGTTGAGTCTTGGTGTTTAGGAACGGCTGAGTGTGTCGTGGTATCGTCGGCAAAGTGATGCAGAGGGTTAGCGAGGATTAAATCAATAAATCAGAGATGAGCAGAAATAAAGTCCAATAATTTTCTAAGCACAAACTTTCTGTAAACTTACTTCTAGTGTTTTATCTATTAGTATGACAGAAACTCTTTTTCCACAAAGGATATTTTTCAAATTAAAGTAAAAAGCAGCTACATTAAATAAAAGATGTGCCAAAATAAAAAGTCCAATAATTGTTCAAGTGCAAATTTTCTGTAAACTTACTTCTAATGTTTTATTTATTAGTATGACGCAAACTTTTTTTTCCACAAAGGATATTTTTCAACTAAAAGTAAAGAGCTGCTAAATTAAATAAATTATGAGCGGAAATACAGTCCAATAATTTTTCAAGTGCAAATTTTCGGTATACTTACTTCTAATATTGTATTTATTACCATGACGGAAACTTTTTACTACAAGGGATATTTTTCAACTAAAAGGAAAGAGCTAGAGCATTAAATCAATGATGAGCAGAAATAAAGTCCAATAATTTTTTAAGCACAAATTTTCTACAAACTCACTTCTAATATTTTATTTATTAGTATGACAAAAACTTTTTTTACACAAAGGATATTTTTCAATTAACAGTAATGAGCTGCTTGATTAAATCAAAGATGAGCAGAAATAAAGTCTAATAATTGTTCAAGAGCAAATTTTCTGTAAACTTACTTCTAATCTTTTATCTATTAGTATGACAGAAACTTTTTTTTACACAAAAGATATTTTTCAACTAAAAGTAAAGAGCTGCTACATTAAATAAAAAATGAGCAGAAATAAAGTCCAATAATTGTTCAAGCGCAAATTTTCTGTAAATTTACTTCTAATGTTTTATCTATTAGTAAATTTTGATTTCCAAAAAGGATATTTTTCAACTAAAAGTAAAGAGCTGCTACATTAAATCAAAGATGAGCAGAAATCAAGTCCAATAATTGTTCAAGCGCAAATTTTCTGTAAATTTACTCCTAATGTTTTATTTATTAGTATGACAGAAATACTTTTTTTCCCAAAAATCATATTTTCAACTAAAAGTAAAGATCTGCTACATTAAATCGAAGATGAGAGGAATAAAGCCCAATAATTATTTAAGTGCAAATTTTCTGTAAACATACTTCTAATGATTTATTTATTAGCATGACAGAAACTTTTTTTTACACAAAAGATATTTTTCAACTAAAAGTAAAGAGCTGCTACATTAAATAAGAAATGAGCAGAAATAAAGTCCAATAATTTCTTAAGCACAAATTTTCTGTAAACTTACTTCTAATTTTTTATCTATTAGTATGACAGAAATTCTTTTTCCACAAAGGATATTTTTTAACCAAAAGTAAAGAGCTGCTACATTAAATCAATGATGAGCAGAAATTCAGTTCAATAATTGTTCAAAAGCAAATTTCACCCGCCCAGACATACACGCCATAAGAATAAGAGAGACAAATACCAATGCATATATTTAGATTCAGATATACAAGCCGACATGATTTATACATCAAAACCGACGAAAACAGGCAGTGGAACAGGAAAACACCCGCCCAGACATACACGCAAAGAGAATAAGAGAGGCAAAACATATATAAATATATACATTAAGATATACAAACCACCAAAGACAGGCATAAGGACATGTAAGTACCCCGCCCAGACACACACACTTAGAAAGCAAAAGAGACAAAAGCACATACAAACTTATAAACTCAGATATACAAACCAACAAAGACAGGCAATGGAACAAGCAAACGCCACCCCATACAAGACGAACACTAGGACATGCAAACACCAACCCTGACAAACAGACATAGAGAGTGTGAAACAAATACAAATATATAGATCCAGACGAACAAACCGAAAAAGACAGGCAGTATGACAAACAAACACCAGTCCATACGTACAAAGGCAAAGAGAGTTAGGAACACATACAAATACATAGATTCCAACCGAGAAAGACAAACACTGAGATAAGCAAACACCTACACAGACACAAACAGGCAAAGAGAGTGAGAGACGCATACAAAAATATAGATTCAGACATATAAACCAACAAAGACAGACTGTGGAACAAGCAAACGCCCATCCAGATATGATAAAAAGCGGGACTTGCAAAAAGCAACCCTGACAAACAGACCATGAGAGTGTGAAACACAAACAAATACATAGTTTCAGACATACAAACCGAGAAAGACAGACACTTAAGACATACAAACCAACAAAGATAAACACTCAGACTTGCAAACACCAACTTTGAAAAAAAGACAAAGAGAGTGAGAAACATACAAATACATTGATTTACACGTACAAACCGAGAGAGACAGATAGTGGAACAGGTAAACACCCGCCCAGACACACACACGGGAAAAGAGAGTTAGAAACACAAATACATAGATTCAGGCATACAAACCGAGAGATACAGGCACTGGGATAAACAAACACCCGCTTAGACACAGACAGGCAAAGAGAGTGAGAGACACATACAAAAACAGGGATAAAATAACAGTTCAAAATAGGGATAAAATCCTTTTTTTAATAGACAGTGTACAATAAATTTCACAAAAATACCAGATATTTCGGTCACATATACAGTGACCGTCATCAGCAGTTTTACAATTGATGACGGTCACAGTATATGTAACAGAAATATCTGGTATTTTTTGTGAAATTTATTATACACTGTCTATTAAAAAAGGATTTTATCCCTATTTTGAACTGTTATTTTATCGTCATGGAAAGGCAGTGTGGTGTCCGAAATTATCCACGTCAAAAAACATAGATTCAGACATATAAACCAAACACCTGCACAGACACACACAGGCAAAGAGAGTGAGAGACACATACAAAACATAGATTCAGAAATATTAACCAACGAAGACAGACAATGGAATAAGCAAACACCCACACAGACAAGACAAACGCTGCGACTTAAAAAAACTAACCCTGACAAACTGACAAAGTAAGTGTAAAACACATACGAATACATAGATTCAGACATACAAACCGAGAAAGACAACCAGTGGGACAAGCAAATACCCGCCCATACGTAAATAGGCAAAGAGAGGGAGAAACACATACAAATACATAGACTCAGACACACAAACCGAGAAAGAAAGGGACTGGGATAAGCAAACACACACCCAGACACAGAGACCTAGAAAGTGAGTGACGCATACAAAAAATATAAGATTCAGACACATAAACCAAACAGCTGCACAGACACACACAGGCAAAGAGAGTGAGAGACACAAACAAAAACATAGATTCAGACATATAAGCCAACAAAGTCAGACAATGGAACATGCAAACACCCGCACAGACAAAACAAGCACTGGGACTTGCAAACACCAACCCGGACAAACAGACAAAGAGATTGTGAAACACATACAAATACATAGATTCAGACATACAAACCGAGAAAGAAAGGGACTGGGATAAGCAAACACCCGCCCAGACACACAGACCAAGAGAGTGAGAGAGAAAAAACATATACATACAAATAGAGTTATACGTACAGACCAACAAAGACAGGCAGTGGAACAAGCAAACACCAGCACAGACCTACAAGCAATGAGAATAAGAGAAGCAAAAACACATGCATATATATAGATTCGGATATACAAGTACATAGATTAAGACATATAAACCAACAAAGACAGACAATGGAACAATCAAGCATCCACACTGACAAGACAAACACTGGGACTTGCAAAAACCAACCCTGAGAGACAGACAAAGAGAGTGTGAAACACATACAAATACATAGATTCAGGCATACAAACCAAGAAAGACAGGCAGTGGGACAAGCAAACACCTGCCCATATATACACAGGCAAAGATAGTGAGAAACACATACAGAGACATAAATTCAGACATACAAACCGATAAAGACAGCCACTGGGATAAGTAAACACCCGCACCGACCCATACAGGCAAAGAGAGTGAGAGACACTTTAAAAAAAACATAGATTCAGACACATAAACCAAATACCCGAACAGACACACAGGCAAAGAGAGTGAGAGACACACACAAAAACATAGATTCAGACATATAAACTAACAAAGACAGACAGTGGAACAAGCTTGTACCCACCCAGTCAAATATATTTATACATACAAACCGACAAAACAGGCACTGGAGCAAGCAACTATTTGTGGGGACACATACCACCCAGACACACATACCTAGAGAGTGAGAGAGAACAAAACATATACATGCAAATAGAGTTATACATACAAACCGAGAAAGACAGGCAGTGGGACAAGGAAACACCCATCCAGACGCACGGTCCATGACCCTCACCACCGCTCGCTGCAGTGGCCATCTGTTACAGCGAGTAGCTTTATGGGTTATGGACTGTGTGTCTGGGTGGGTGCTTGCTTTTTCCAATGTTTGTTTTTGTTGGTTTATATAGCTGAATCTAAGTTTTTGTATGTTTCTCTCACTCTCTTTGCCTGTGTTCGTCTGTTCGGGTGTTTGCTAATCCCAGTGCCTGTCTTTCTTGGTTCGTGTGTCTGAATCTATGTATCTGTATTCGTTTCTCGCTCTCTTTGCATGTGTGTGTCTGGGTGGGTGTTTGCTTGCTCCACTGTCTGTCTATCTCGGTTTGTGTGTCTGAATCTATGTATTTGTATGTGTATCTCACTCTCTTTGTCTGTTTGTCAGGGTTGGTGTTTGCCAGTCCCACTGTTTGTAGTGTCTGTGTGGGTGTTTGCTTGTTCCACTGTCTGTCTTTATTGGTTTATATGTCTGAATCAATTTATTTGTATATCTGAATCTATATATATGTATGTGTTTTTGTATCTCTTATACTCGTTGCGTGTATGTCGGGGCTAGTGTTTGCTTGTTCCACTGCCTGTCTTTGCCGGTTTGTATGTTTAACTCTATTTGTATGTATATATTTTGTCTCTCGCACTCTCTAGGTCTGTGTGTCTGGGTGGGTGTTTGCTTATCCCAGTGCCTGTCTTTCTCGGCTTGTCTGGCTGAATCTATGTATCTGTATGTGTTTCTCACTCTCTTTGCCTGTGTACGTTTGGGGGGGGGGGTGTTTGCTTGCCCACTGCCTGTCTTTCTCGGTTTGTGTGTCTGAATCTATGTATTTGTATGTGTTTCACACTCTCTTTGTCGGTTTGTCAGGGTTGGTGTTTGCAAGTCTCAGTGTTTTTCTTGTCTGTTTGGGTGTTTGAATATTCCATTGTCTGTCTTTTTTGGTTTTTATATCTGAATCTATGATTTTGTATGTGTCTCTCACTCTCTTTGCCTGTGTGTGTCTGTATGGATGTTTGGTTTATATGTCTGAATCAATGTTTTTGATATGTGTCTCTCACTCTCTAGGTCTGTGTGTCTGGGCGGGTCTTTGCTTATCCCAGTGTCTGTCCTTCTCGGTTTGTATGTCTGAATCTATGTATTTGTATGTGTTTCTCACTCTTCTTAGCTGTGTATGTATGGGTGGGCGTTTGCTTGTTCAACTGTCTGTCTTCTCAGTTTATACGTCTAAATCTATGTATTTATATGTCTCTCATTCTCTTCGTCTGTTTGCCAGGGTTGGTCTTTGCAAGTCCCAATGTCTGTCTTTGTTGGTTTGTAGGTCTGAAGTGTCTGTCTTTCTCGGTTTGTATGTCTGAATCTATGTATTTGTTTATGTTTCACATTCCTATTGTCTGTTTGTCATGGTTGGTGTTTGCATTTCCCGGTGTTTGTAATGTCTGGGTGGGTGTTTGCTTGTTCCTCTGTCTGTCTTTGTTGGTTTATATATCTAAATCTATGTTTTTGTATGTGTCTCTCACTCTGTTTGCCTGTGTGTGTCTGTGCGTGTGTTTGCTTACCTCAGTGTCTGTCTTTCTCATTTTGTATGCTGAATCTGTGTATTTGTAAATATTTCTCACTCTCTTTGCCTGTGTTTGTATGTAAGGGTGTTTGCTTGTCCCACTGCCTGTCTTTCTCGAATTATATGACAGAATCTATGTATTTGTATGTGTTTCAAACTCTCTATACCTGTTTGTCGGGTTTGGTATTTGCAAGTCTCAGTGTTTGTCTTGTCTGGGTGGGTGTTTGCTCGTTCCATTGTCTGTCTTTGCTGGTTTGTGTATCTGAGTTTATATGTTTGTATATGTTTTTGTCTCTCTCACTCTCTTTGCCTGTGTGTGTCTGTGCGGGTGTTTGCTTATCTCAGTGACTGTCTTTCTCGGTCTGTCTTTGCCTGTGTATATGTGGACGGCTATTTCCTTGTCCCACTGCCTGTCTTTCTCGGTTTGTATGTCTGGATCTACGTCCCAGTGTTTGTCTTGTCTGGATGAGTGTTTGCTTGTTCTATTGTCTGTGTTTGTTGGTTTGTATGTCTGAGTTTATATCTTTGTTTGGGTTTTTGTCTCTCTCACTCTCTAAGTTTGTGTGTCTGGGCGGGGTACCTACTTGTCCCTGTGCCTGTCTTTGTCAGTATGTATATCTGAATCCATATATATGTTTGTGTTTTTGTCTCTCTTATGCTCATTGCGTGTATGTCTGGGCTGGTTAAACTTGCGCTTGAACAATTATTTGACTTTATTTCTGCTCATAATTGATTTAATTTAGCAGATTTTTACTTTTAGTTGAAAAATATCCTTTGCTGAAAAAAGTTTCTATCATACTAATAGATAAAACATTAGAAGTAAGTTCACACAAAATTTGTGCTTAAACAATTACTGAACTTTATTTCTGCTCATCTCCGATTTAATGTAGCAGCTCTTTACTCTTAGTTGAGAAGTAAATTTGTGTAAAAACGGTTTCTGTCACACTAGTAAATAAAACATCAGAAGTCAGTTTACAGAAAATTTGCCCTTAAACAATTATTCGACTTAATTTCTGCTCATCTTTGATTTAATGTAGCAGCTCTTGACTTTTAGTTGAAAAATATCTTTTGTGGAAAAAAAGTTTCTGTCATACTAATAAACAAAACAATAGAAGTAAGTTTATTGAAAATTTGTGCTTGAACAATTATTGGACTTCATTTCTGCTCATCTTTAGTTTAATTTAGCAGCTCTTTACTTTTAGTTGAAAAATATCCTTTGTGAAAAAAAGTTTCTGTCATACCAATTGATACAAAATTAGAAGTAAGTTTACAGAAAATTTGCGCTTAAATAATTATTGGACTTTTATTCTGCTCATCTTTGACTTATTGTAACAGCTCTTTACTTTTAGTTGAAAAATATCCTTTGGGGAAAAATAAGTTTCCGTCATTCTATTAAATAAAACATTATAAGCAAGTTTACAGAAAATTTGCGCTTATTGGACTTTATTTCTGCTCATCTTTGATTTAATGTAGAAGCTCTTTACTTTTAGTTGAAAAATATCCTTTGGGGAAAAATAAGTTTCCGTCATTCTATTAAATAAAAACATTATAAGTGAGCTTACAGAAAATTTGCGCTTATTGGACTTTATTTCTGCTCATCTTTGATTTAATGTAGCAGCTCTTTACTTTTAGTTGAAAAATATCCTTTGTGGAAAAATAAGTTTCCGCCACACTAATAAACACATTAATAGAAGTAAGTTTACAGAAAATTTGTGCTTGAACTATTATTGGACTTTATTTCTGCTCATTTTGATTTAGTTTAGCAGCTCTTTACTTTTAGTTGAAAAATGTCCTTTGTGAAAAAAAAGTTTGTGTCATACCAATTGATAAAACATTAGAAGTAACTTTACAGAAAATTTGCGCTTAAACAATTATTGGACTTTTATTCTGCTCATCTTTGATTCAATGTAGCAGCTCTTTACTTTTAGTTGAAAAATATCCTTTATCTAAAAAAAGTTCTTGTCACAATAATTAATAAGACATTAGAAGTAAATTTACAGAAAATTTGCGCTTGAACAATTATTGGAAATTATTTCTGCTCATCTTTGATTTAATATAGCAGCTCCTCACACTTATTTGAAAATATCCTTTGCGGAAAAAAAGTTTCTGTCATACTAATGAATAAGACATTAGAAGTAAGTTTACAGAAAATTTGCGCTTTAACGATTATTGGACTTTATTTCTGCTGATCTTTGATTTAATGTAGCAGCCTTTTACTTTTAGTTGAAAAATATCCTTTGTGAAAAAAATTGTTTCTGTCATACTAATAAATGAAACAATAGAAGTAAGTTTACAGAAAATTTGCTTTTTAACAAATATTGAAATTTATTTCTGCTCATCTTTGATTTAATGTAGCAGGTCTTTATTTTTAGTTAGAAATATCCTTTTTGGAAAAAAAGTTTCTGTCATACTAATAAATATAACATTCAAATATATTCGAAGATTCTTCTTTGATCCAGTGGCAAACTATCAGCCGTCATTTCAATTAATAACTTTATTTCATTCTTTTTTCTTACCCACCTTAAAAATAAAACTTCATCCCCGAATGTCCTTCTGAACTCGATCCGCGAAAATAATAAAAATATGAAATAAGGCTTAAAATAAGCAAAGTTTAAACTTTGTAGATTAACCTGAAATATAATTTCTGTGTCTATAGTCCCTGCATTACGAACAAAGAACAATTCAACGTTTCACGAAAGTCTTCAATTTTTATCGCATTTTCTACCCGTTTACAATAGTTGGTAAAAAAATGTGTTTGGAAATAGAGGTTTGGACAAGCATAATTTTTGAACCTGATATAATTTTCTTTTTAATATTTATTTCATTGCTGGGTGTTTGCATGAACGGCTGAAGTGGAATTGTCTAAGGTTAGTAAATAAAGAAGTCACTGTCAGTAAACATTTAGGCCATGGGGAACTTTTAAAAATATATCATTCTAAATTGTCTTATTTGATAATATTAAGCAAGAAAGTGTCACAATTGAATTTTTAATTCGTTTGCTTGTCTTACTCTCAAAGATGAGGTTTGAAAGACGGCCTGATAACTTTTTCTTTGACATTTATAACTCTTAATGGAGCTTCTATATTGAGAATTGGAACTTGTGCATTATAGCGACCACAACCTAGAAATTTTAACTTTTTACAGTCCAAATAATCCATAGGATGTCTCAGTCTGTTTCACCCAAATAGTACCCTAAAATGTCTCAAACTGTTTCGCCCAATTAATCTCTCTCAAATGAATCAATCTGTTTCGCCCAAATAATCCCCTAAAATGTCAATTAATCTCTGACGGTTCCTTTGTTTTGGCAGCTCTGCTTCAACAGAACTACTTTATTACGCATGAAGTACAAACAACTTATGCTATTGGAATCATAACAAAAACAGATATTGCATAGCTTGCTTTCAATAACATCCTATTGTACAAGATAAATTCATGGAGGTCAAGTGATGTCACCCCTGTTAGTCAATTCCTAGAAGTCTGATGATGTCACTTCCGTTAGTATTCTAGCTCTCTGATTGGTCTAGAAATAGGGTTATGGCTGTGACGTCACTCCCGGTCAGAATTAGAAAGGCCTTCCTACTGTGCTTTTTTATGTATTTTTCAGGTCCATACTAAAATCCAGGCTTTGGTTCTCAGTTCGGTTGTCCTCACAAATAAAAAAAAAATGAAAATATAGAGAAAAGGTCATAATATCTTAAATGAAAAGTGAAAAAAACTCTTAAAAATAATTAATGAAGGTCCAAATATTTCTGTACCACGTCCAGAAGCGTTTATCAATGAAAAAAAACTAAACTATATCTTTTATCCAGGAGTATAATTTTGTTTACCCATAATTTACAAAAAACAAACGCCAAGGAACATTTCGGTTCGTTAGGGCAACTTCAACTTCCAACACATAATTCAATATAAATAAACACATAACAATATCCCCCGCCGACGGGCTAACAAAACAACACAACCAAAAATTTTATGATAGCACTACTAAAAAAAAACAAAAAATTAAACTAATTGATAAATATTATTAAAAAACTCCCTCGAACTTCCCCAGAAACTACTTTGGTCATGCTTACGCACAACCCCAATTGGTAAATGACTCCAGGAGCTCGGCAAAACATGCCGAGCAGAGAACTGTGGCCGCGTTGTTTCACACTGTGGCCACCGAAATTCATCTGCATTTCTTGTACTAAAATTGTGCATATCCACACTAGTTATAAACATGCCATTAAAACATTTTGAGGTAAGGTTATTAATAATATCAAACATTATCATGGATCGATAAAAAAGGAATATAACCTGCTAGAGGAAAAATATTCAGTTTCAAATACACATTTCTGACTGAATCTCTCGGTCAATAATTTGCTAAGATCCTAATGGCAGAATTCTGCAATGCTCGTTTCAGATGAGATTGAAAAGTTGAACACCATACCGAACAACAATATAAAAGGTAACCATGGACAAGGGAAAAATACAAAACTCTAAGGACAATTTTCGGACAAATGTGCTTCAATATCCTAATAATACGGGCAATTTTAGATGTTATAAAATTTATATGATCTGAAAAACTAAGCGTCTCATCTACAATAATGCCTAAATACCTAGTCGAGTGTACTAAACAGAATATATAAGGAAAAGGAAGAAAAATAGTGTAGAAAACATATCTTGGTAATGTCTCATTTTACAAAATGTCTATTTATTCGAATACCTGAATAGCTGTTAGTCAGAATTGTGGCTATTTGAATTGGTGAACATTTGTCATATTTGGCACTACTAAGATAGGAGCTTTTTTCGGTTTGTATTTGCTGCTTTGTTTTACTTTGTTCTTTATTTGTTCAGTTTTATTTCATTTAGTGTTTTTCGTCGATAAAGGCTTCTGGAAGTAAAGCCAAAATATACGGATCTTTATTATCGAGAAAAATATTTTTTTTTTACTACTGTCTTACATAAAATATTGTACCCGTTTTCTGCATTTTCATTTGTTCTATTTGTAAATTGAAATGTAGTTTGGTTTAACAAAATTTTGTTCGGCTTTCTTTTGGATCTAAAATTAGCTAGAAGTTTGATAATTTCGTGCATGAAAAGTCAGAAAGGCGGCTTACTAATTCCTGTACCCTTTGAAAGCCAATATGTTTAATATATGACGTAATAGCATTTCTTTATTTATAAGATGGATGAGTCATGGACACTTTCAAGCTACAACAAATGTTCAATTCTTATGATTTTATATGTTTGGTTCTTGAAGGGGGATGGGGTTAATATCTCACGGAATCATTTGCATGCAAAATCGTTGGATTTAAAAAAAAATGCTCCTACTCTGGTAATAGGAAGGTACCCGTCACCAAGGACGGCCAAAGAACATGACAGATGAGTCTTTTAGATAGTTCGCGTCCCAGAGTGGGATATGTATGCAGTTACCCACTAAGAGACAATTAGAGGATATTCTTGAGGCATAACTTGCCCCTGGAGGATGACATCAGTAAGTAGGGATTATACTGGAATAAAAATGGAGGACTCATCCTGAATACCGGAATTAGCAATCGGTATAGGCCTTTTTAGGCACCTAAAAATGTCTATAGTACCAATATTGTGCTTCTAACTGAATCTCCGTTTGATTGAACTCTTTTCAACTTAGCCTTTTTACATGCATCCTTGTTCAACTTATTCCCCGTTTAGCTCAATCCCCGTTAGTTTCAAGGTTAGTAAGTCACTTTGTTGAATTTAGATCTGAAGAGACCGGACCCCTGTACTGAAAAATTGACTTTAGTTTTACTGCTGGTTGTAATAGATACATAATCATGAAAGTAGTCTCGGTTCCTCGGGCTCCTGTAAAATCCGGTAAAAACTTATTTCCTTAAAAATGGGGCATATGACACTTTGATGTAGCTTTTTCTATTTTGTTGCTTAAAAATACCACCATATATTTTAATTTCCGTTCAATAAGCCCTCTCCCAATATTCCATGTCCGTCCAATAGATATTTTTAAGAGTAGTAGTACAGGAGTAGCACGCATCGCTATCTGAATTAGAATACTGCTACTGCCTCTACTAACAACTCATTGCAATACCAAGCCACCTGAAGCCAACCTTCACCTCCATCCCAATCAATTCAAAGCCTTCCTCTATACAACCACCTAGGAAGTTCCCATTTCTCTTAAATATTTCTTTACGACATCCTGCCACCCCACGCAAGTAGGACCTGCTTTCTGTTTAGCCCTAGACGGTTGGCCGAAAAGAACAATCTTTGGCAATCTCTCATCCATCATCCGTGGAACGGGATCGAGCCATCTCAACCTTTCTCTCATTATAGCTCTAGAAAGCAGGACTGAACCACACTTTTCGCACAACTTACTGTTTGAAATACGCTCAGTCAGTAGGGTACCCCAAGCAATCCATAGACAATTTCTCTGGAAGAAAAGAAAAGTTGTAACGGCTACGGTGTCCCCAGCAAGCGACGCGGCCCCCGTATTGGCGTAGGTGTCGAGAAGTAAACAAGCCAACCATACTACAGCGTTCCCGGCAGGCGACGCGACCTCAAATATGGCGGCGAAGTCGAAAAATCCTTTTCACGCCATAAATCTAGGAAAACCTACTACAGTCATTAAACAGGCAAAATCTAGAATGAATGTGGGATGCTGGAATGTAAGATCCGTCAAACAAGAAGCCACGCAAGCTTTTCTTGTCCATGAGATGGAGAAGTACAACATAGACATACTTTGCATATCCAAGACCAGAATTTCCGGTTCTGGCTCCATACTTGTTACGGCTCCTAAAACGCTACATCAGTTTCATTTTTTCTACTCCGGAGTAGAGGATAATTCGGGACTCCACGGAGTTGGTTTCATCATGAAGCAAATAACCAGAAATGCTCTCCTAGAATGGGAACCAGTCTCTTGTATACTTGCCTGAATCAAACTAAAAGGAAACCCCGCAAATGTGTCGATAATTTCTACCTATGCCCCCTCCCTTGACGCTGATGATACGACCAAGGATGATTTCTACGGCGAGCTGCAACAGCGGTCTTCTTCTGTTGCCGCACGTGATTACTTGATTAATGTTGGAGACTTCAGCGCAAGAGTTGGTCCGTCTCACCAAACCAGAAGACGAGTTCTGGAAAAATTTGGACAAGGTCAAAGATGCGAGAATGGGCAAAGGTTGGTAAACTAAGCCTTGATGAACCACCTTGTTGTCACCAATACCACATTTCAGCACAAACCTAGCCACCTTTTAACTTGGCATTCAAATGACGGTGTCACTAAGGCTCAAATAGACTCCATTCTCGTACGCCAGCGCTGGAGAAGCTCCGTACAGGACTATCGCTCTTACAACGGCGCGGACACAGGCTCGCAGTCTGGGTCTGACCACAGGCTTGTTCCTGCAAAAATTTTGCTACGTCTTGTAACTCGGAGAAAAAAAAGCCCAAGAACAAATTCGACATTGGTAAGCTCCAAGACAAAGAAGTTTGGCAGGCCCTCAATTTGGAACTGACTATCCGATTTGACGCCCTCAGTTCTGATGGAAACCCAACCCCTGAGAAGAGATGGGAGACCTTTAAAACAGTGATGACAGACACTGCTGATGAGATCCTCGGCCGAGCAAAAATCAAACAACAGCACTGGATTACCGCTAGGACCCTGTCAATAGTCTTTGAGCGAAGACAAAAGATGGGCGGCCCTAAAGAAGAAAGAAAAGAGCTGCGCAGACAGGTAAAACGCTCTGTTCGTCTGGACCGCGGCCAAATGTGGGAAGATTCGGCCGTGTCGTTAGAGAAAGCAGCACGCTCACATGATACCCGCAAGCTATACCATATCCTCAAAGAATCCGTTGGTAAGAAAGCTGCTGTCTCAGAAATAGTCAAAGACAGATCAGGAAAAATCATCAGTTGTCGGAAGGAGCGATCAGCAAGATGGAAGGATCACTTTCAGATCCTCCTAAACCCATCCCCATCATCTGCTCCTGATGCTTTCCCACCTGCCATCCCTAAAGAAACCTACTATGTTGAGCTGGATACACCGACCAGAGCCAAAATACTAAAAGCGATCAAGACCCTGAAGAACCACAAAGCTCCGGGTGAAGATGGCCTCCCCCCGGAAATGTACAAATAATGCCATGAGGTCACTGCTGAACAGCTCCATGGCATTCTCTAAGAAGTGTGGAGGACCAATTCTTTCCCAAAAGATTGGAAGACATAAGTCATTCTCCCTTTCTATAAGAAAGGAGATAAAACCGAATGCAAAAATTACCGCGGAATAAGTCTTATAGACATTGCGGTCAAAATATTTGGGATAATATTCTTGAACCGCTTCAAAGGGGCAAGGAAAAAGAACCCAAGGAAATCAAGCCAGCTTTCGGCCAGGTAGAGGCTGTACTGATAATATCCTCGTCTTTCGCCTCATTATCCAGCAGTTTGAAAGGTACAATCTACCACTGATCTTGATGTTCCTGGACTCAATTGCCGCCTTCGACTCTGTCACTCACCAGAAACTTTGGAAGATCCTAGAGAATGACGGAATGCCGCTGAAGTTTGTTGAACTGATGAAGGCATACTATGGCACATCAGTGAGCCGAGTTTGAGTGTATGGCAAAGAAAATGAAAAATTCCTGATTGAGTTCGGAGTAAAACAAGGGTGCGTCCTCTCTCCAACTCTGTTCAATTGCTGCGTCGATTGGTTGCTCGAAAATGCACTGTCGTCCTATCCAGGAGTTCAGATCGGACAAAATCTTTCACTGACTGACCTCAATTATGCGGATGATGTTGGCCTCCTGTCAGACCCCGTAAAAGCTCAAAGCATGCTTGACAACGTGGTGGCCTGGGTAGACTTGATCGGCTTGAAAGTCAGCACAGAGAAAACAACATTCATGGCTATTAACCAAGACACATGACCATTCAGACTAACTGTCAATCAAGTTCAGCTGGAAAAATTCAACCGTTTCACATACCTAGGCTCCCAGATATGTACTAATGGATCTTCCGACGATGATATCCAACAGAGAATACAGAAAACGCAAACAGTCTTTGCCTCCCTTTGGAAACCCTTATGGAATCGCCGCAAAGTCAGTGTCCGAACGAAAGTTCAAATCTACATGGCACTAGTCCGCACCGTTCTTCTTTACGGATGCGAAATATGGTCGGTAAAACTACAGCATGAGAATACACTGAAGGTGTTTGAGCATACCTGTCTGCGAAGAATTCTCAGAATACAGCTACGTGACCGTATCTCCAAAGCGGATCTACGTCTAATGTGCAATATTCAGGGAGATGTTGCACTCACTATTAAAGAACGCCGTTTGAAATGGTTAGGCCATGTATTACGGAAGCCGCCAGAGTACCTGCCTCGCCAAATACTTCTAGTTGAGCCTATTAGCTCCTGGAAGAGACGCCAAGGAGAACAGAGGAAGAACTGGTGGAACCTGGTCAAGTCAGACCTTGAACCTATCGGGGATTTCAGGAAGTTCGGACACAGATGGTCAACTCAGTGGCTCGCTTTTGCAGAGCAGCTGGCAGAAGATCGCTCAGCATGGTCCAAGAAGGTCTCCAAGATCATCGATGCCGGGCGAGGTGGAAACGCCTGATTCCTGCCACAAGTAAGTAAGTAAGTACGTAATTTCTCTGGAAAACATTTAACAAACCTTCCTCTGTTTTTCGGAGCACCAATGCTTCCGATGTTTGACCACTTTCATTACATTAGCAACAAATGTGTCACCCTTAGCATTACTGCCTCTTAAATTGGCAAGGTCAATATATTGGTTTTCTATTTTTTCAACCGATTGGCTATCTTGGAATTATCAGAAGATATTTTTTCTTCCTCTTCTCGGCAAAGTCGTTGCTTTGTGCCACAAAATAATAGGAAACGTCATTTTGCTGTGGCACAATTTTTTGCAAATTATAAAAGGCACTATGCAAGTATGGATGACAGTGCCAGCGCAGAATGGGCACCACTGCTGCCATCTATAATCGATTCTAACGGTACAAGACCACACCTCTTTCTAGACCTGTTTGATGGTTATATTGTTTGATGGTTATACGATTTGATGTTGTTTCATAGTTCTGTTCGTTGATCAACTTGTTTGATGTTTCTATTACTCTGGGGCGAAGTTTACACCATTGCCAGATAATAAAGGTACTATTTAGTAATTTAAAAGTGCCTCTTTCTAAACATTTTTGATGTTTTTCATAGTTCTGTTCTGTTTGTTGGTTGTATGATTTGATGTTGTTTCATGGTTCTGTTTGTTTGTCAACATTTTTGATGTTTCTATTAATCCGGGGCAAAGTTTACAACTTTGCCAGATAAGAAAGATACTATTTAGTACTTTAAAAGTACCCCTTTCCTGACATGTTTGAGGTTTTTCCTAGTTCTGTTCTGTTTGTTGGTTATATGATGTTGTTTCATAGTTCTGTTTGTTGGTTAAAATGTTTGATGTTTCTTGAATACAGACAGAAGTTTACAACATTTCTGGATAAGAGCGAGTCTAACGGAACAAGATCACGTGTGTCTTTCTAGGCCAATCAGGGTTTCGAAAATATGAACGGAAAAAAATCGCAGTGATTATAAGGACGGATTTATTAGTGCTATAGTTGTTATTAGTGTGAGAGTAGAATTCAAGGAGTGAGAACCATTTGACTTTATTCATTAAGATATATTTGTAATAATGAGTGGAATGTTTACACTATTAGAAGTTGATAGTGGAATTGGTACCAATGATACAAGAGCACCAAACATTGCGGTGGAAATCACGAGAGGATCACGCCTTTGTCTTGAGTGGAATGAAGTATATGCAAGATATTTGTTATGTTTGAGCAAATTTAGAATGGAGGATCAACTATGCTTCCCTTCAAAAGTTGATATGGTACATGTAAATAGACTTCAAAGTGCTTTAAATGCAATAGTGAAGCATATAGAGGACAATAAGTTATATCACTAATTGTATATATGTAATATATATTATTGTTTTATGATCACGCTAATAAAATGTTTCGAAATCGAAAATGTCTCCTTTTTTTAGGTTTTCGAATATTAATATAGTAGGACGAATCATTGTTAGTCTAGAGTCAGTAGTGAGAGTGATAGGATTGAAAAATGGATAAATTTGAGAAAGAGAGAATTAGGTCGAATCTTGTGATTATGGAAACACAATTGATTCTGGATGACAATTTTCTCGATCTATTCCTTCAATGGAAGATATTCTCATAGGGGACACTTGACAATATAATGAAAACTGATTCTCCCCCATTGGAATATTGTATGAAGCTTTTACGACGTGACTCAAAAGCTTTTACTCAATTTATTGATATATTAATTAAAACAAAGCAGAATAATATCGTGGACATACTTTTGAAAAACATTGCCATAGATTCCATGTAGATGGCTCCCCCTTCAAAAGAGGTCTCGTCACAGAGTTACTCCTCTCCCATTCCCCTCTGAATTTATCGAACGTGGATCAGTTTCGTTTTAGCTGTGAGAGAGTTAACATCGGAAACCAAAAATGCTCTATACATGTCCACTATGCATGTACACTCTTGGCAGTTGGTCATCATGTGAGAATTGTACAATTATTGATGAATATAATGAAAAGTGCAAATCATGCAATCCCTGTAAATTAAATAGAAAATATGCAGTACAAATTAAAGGCTAAAATTTATGTCTTGAAGAGATTTGTGACTCTCACCCTAGAGGAAATCTATGCTCCAATTGCCACTATGACAAATTTGATCAGTGGGGGAATACTTATCCTGGTATGATTGGAAAGAACCCCAAACGTGATTTTAGTTTATTTCTATGAGATTGGTATCGTCGTGGATTTAAATTATTTTGGGAGGAAGAATCAGGTCTACGATTCAACTGTTGGGGTAAAAAGACAATTTGGTTTCTACGTCATCGTTGTGACGACACTGCCTATTATGACTATAAAACTAGTGATTTTTATTTGGCAGTTACCGAATGCAATTCACCATTTGAAAACACTCTATGCGATATTGCTTCAAATAGACAGATTGAAACACGTGAATTTTACAATATGAATGCAAATAGTATCATTGACTATACAAAGAGATACGACAAGAGTGAAGTTACATTATACTGTAGAACATGTGACCCTGGCTTTGCAGCCAATCAAGATCAATATACAGTGAATTCAAATGATCTACCAGCATTAGTTGTTCTTGACAGTTGTCTATACACCGAAGAAGAAGAAATCTAAAGTGAAGAATAAAGACATTGTTGTATACATTTTTTCTTTATTAATAAACAAATCTACATATATTTTTTAAGCACTTTACTCGTAGGGCACTTAAATCAATATTATACAGGTCTGAGAGGATATTTTCCACCATAAAGTCATTCAGACGTGGATTGTCTACATAAATGTTGAGAAACTGCTTGTAAGTATAGCCGCGAAATCTGAACACAAAATATAGTAGCGCGTGGAAACCACAGCTTTTAGTCGTCAGATCCTGCACTCTCTTCCGATTTTGAATAATAGTTTTCCCACTGCTGTCAATATAGTTGCTGATATGTAGAGTGTAGAATGTATAGGGTAGGTCGAGAGGATACAAAAATCAAATCGTCTTCATTGTTGAAAGAGGCACAACCAGTGGCCAGTATTCGCAGTCGACGGACTGCTATTAACAATGATTAAGGTATTGTTGACACTGAATTTTCCCAAGAAAGTCCAAAAGCAGACAATAGGATCTGTATTTGAACATGTAAGGGTCCATATTAAATACATTGATTATTTGACTGGTGTTCAAGGTGCAAGGTCTAGCAGAACACTGCCTTCGGGAGTGATTTACCAATAGGTTTCAAATATATTTAGCGAGATTAGTGCAATACTCTCTGCTAATGGGTCGGCAAAAATACTCTCTAAAAGCACACTCCCTGTCCGTACTATACTCATATCCTGGTTGCCGGACAGGTCTAGTAAAATGATACCATTTGTTTTAGCGAACATTTCTTAGGTTATACCATTTTCAAATAGTTGTGAATCATGATCTTGGGTTTGCATGGTCAACTCAAACAATTTCCTATAGGATTTATCAAAATATAGATTATAGAGTGGGATTCCATTTACTTTGCATACAAGAGATGAAGTCCATGATCCTATTGCACTAGCGCTTTTTACAAATGCCAATGCTAATTTTGACGGAATTTCACCACTGATAAAGAATGAGTCGGTGAAGGTGCGTGAGTCTGTGGCAATATGGCGTTTACTGGTGATTGTATGACGAACAAATAGTTAAATACTATTTTCACTAGCTCTCAGTTTTTCCATTGCCAAAGCAACAGAACTCAATACCTGCTGCTTTCGTACATGCAGTATTTCCGAGGTGAGGGAGAGAGTTGCATCAAGATTGGCAGCAAGTTCTTTTCGTAAAACGAAATTGGATGGAGCAAGTGTCAATTTTATATCCACTTTAATATCGGGTGATAGACATTGGGATAAATATGGTGATAGACATGAATAATATGTCATGATATATTTTTCCAAGTAGATGTAATTCACTAGTTGTAGCATTTTTAAGTGCATCTGTACTATCAGTATTAGTAATATATTCATATCCATTGGAGATGCCTCTCAATTTCTTATATGACTGGAGTGTCATCAACATGAATTGCATATAGCTTGTATAATTTGAGAGATTGTTGCTTGTGCTCACCTGTGTGCCGTTTATGTAGACACTAGTTCGACGAAATAAATTATGCAATATACAATTTTCATAGGATATTCCATCAGCAAGAATTGGCAATGTATTTTCGGATTTCCGGACTTTCATTCGTAAATCTATAAATGTCAAACACATATCCATAAAGTAATCTTCATTGGAATAAATTTGAAAGTGAATTAATAAATTTGAATAAATTTGTAATGACGCAGTAGGTTTTAGGCTTCTGCAGTGATACGATACCCAAACTCTTGTTTGTAGTTATTTTTATTCGATTCAAACTTGATTTGCATATTCAATTCAAGTTTCACTCGTTTTAAGATTTATTTATTCATTTACATTAATATATATTGTACATTTGTTCGCATTAATTGTTTATTTAATTTCTGTTCGCTTTAAGTTTCATATATACTTTAATAGCAAAATATTTTTTTTCGTTTTAAGCTTGATGTTCATATTCAATCTAAGCATTACTCGCTTTAAGATTTATTTTTTCATTTATATTATTACTTGTTGTATGCTTTTTGCTATGATTGTTTATTTAATTTCTGTTCGTTTTGGGTTTCATTTATTCTTTAATAGTGATTTCTTGTCGGTTTGAGTTTGAATTTTAACAGGTATTTGTCTCCTGAGCTTAAGTTTAAAATGGCTTTTACTTTTCTTTGAAATACTTATTTTCGGAAAGTTTTTGTTAAATTAAATTTTGTTCGTTTTCGATTGCAAAAAGTTTCGAGTTTTTTTGGCATGGGGGGGGGGTGTGTTTACTTTCCGATTATTCTTGACTTTAACAAACGGATCTAGAACTTTCAATTTAAATCGAATGAGGCTTTTTTCAAAGTTTATACGATTACCTCTTTGATAAAAACCTTATATATGAACAATAGACAGCTTGCATAACTTGTGGACAGCGATTGACAACAATGAATGGATTGAAAAAAATAGCTCCAATAAGGGGGTTTAGACCCTTTAAATTGCTGACACAAAGGGATATCGACTGTTTGGAATTGACCTTAATAGGAGTTTGTGTACCAAAGCAATTTTGCATCTATCACAGAGTATGTATTTTAACCTTATAATTGGATAATTATAATAGATTTCCTATGTGTTCTTCCCATACAAAACCCCTTCCCATAAGTTATAAACCCCCTTTATTAAGTTATGCCCCAGGGCATAACTTACAACGTCTACCCCTGGGCCCTGGTGGGCTAAGTCGACACCGGAGTTTTTGTTATCAGAATTTTGAAATCTTTTAACAAAATTTCTATCTCAAAATTTTTATCTGATGCATTTAGGGCGTGGAGGAAGGAGAGGGGTTAGTTGCCCTTCAATCTCTTTTGACTCTTAAAAAGTGAACAAGAACTTTCAATTTTCAACCAAATGAGCCCTCTCAAAAAGTTTATACGAGCATTCCTTCCATAAGAAATAATATGAAGGATTCGGAGAATCCTAAATTACAACCCTTGCCCTGAGGGCTTTGGGGGAGTTGTAATCCTCAAAGACCTAATTCCCAGAACTTGAAACTACGTTTAATAAAATAGAAGTCTTAAAATTTTGATTGGATGTGTTTGGGGGAAAGGTGGACGTGAGAGGGGGTTAGTTGCCCTCAAATCACTTTCGACTATTACAAAGGGCACTAGCCCTCGGAATGTTCAATCGAATGAGCCCTTTTTGAAGTTTCTACGATACCACCTTCTATAAAAACCTTATATGCCCCCAGGGCATATCTTAAAACCCTTGCCCTGAGGGATGGGGGGGATCTTCCTCCACAAATTCATTTTTCTATATGGAAATCAACCACGCTGAACAAAATGGCTATCTCAAAATTTTGATTGGATGTGTTTTGGGGGAATGATGGGCGTGGGGGGGGAGCTAGTTGCCCTCCAATCACTTTCGACTATTAAAAGACCACTAGCCCTTTGAATTTCCAATTGAATGTGCCTGTTTTAAAGTTTCTACGACAATACCTTCAATAAAAACCTTATATGCCCGCAGGGCATAACTTAAAACTCTTGTCCTGAGGGTTGTGGGGGAGTGTCCTCCTCAAAAACATATTTTCTATCTTGGAATCACCAACACTGAACAAAATGACTATCTCAAAAGTTTGATTGGATGTGTTTGGGGAAATGATGGGCTGCGGGGGGCTAGTTGCCGTCCAATCACGTTCGACTATTAAAAAGGGCACTAGCCCTTTAATTTCCAATCAAATAAGCCTGTTTGAAGTTTCTACGACAACGCCTTCCATAAAAACATTATATGCCCCCAGGGCATAACTTAAAACCCTTGCCCTGAGGGTTGTGGGTGATGGTTCTCCGCAAAAACATGTTTTCTATCTGAAAATCAACTACGCTCAACAAAATGGCTATCTCAAAATTTTGATTGGATGTGTTTGGGGAAATGATGGGCGTGAAAGGGGGGGGGGGGGCTAGTTTCACCCCAATCACTTTAAACTATTGAAAAGGGCACTAGCCCTTTAATTTCCAATCGAATGAGCCTGTTTGGAAGTTTCTACGACATTGCCTTGTATAAAACCTTAAATGCCCCCAGGGCATAACTGGTACCATGAGCAAAATGCGATATATCTAAAATACGAAAATAAAGTTCCTTCTTTCTAAGGATAATTCCGACTTCCTCTAATTAAGTTAACTCTAGTTTCAGAAATGAAAAGTCCTCAATCAGCAAAGAGAAAAAGTACAGTCACCCCCAGACAAAGAACAGCGCTATCCAAGCTTTAGATTTCGATAAGAGAGTGAGTAATAAAAAATATGCTACGTACAATATTTCTAAGGAAGTTTAAACTATAAGAGCCGTGTGAACGCTTGAATCATCAGAAATAATTCCAACAATTCATTGGACGACGGGTTCACATCCTTGGTCCAATCGCGCCAATGGTGAGCCAATTCTTACAGCGCAGAACTGAAGAGCTACGTTTGATAGTGGGGTAAAAATTCTTTTTAAATATATTCGTAAATCAGATTCAGGACCATTCAGACAGAATTCTTATATCGTTGTCACCGTTATTGTCATTTGAAGTGACCCATTGCTGTGCACCTAAATATGTAAGTCCCAATAAACCTATTGTTTTTTTTATCTGTGTTTATTTCACTTTATATGTCTGGATCTAGCCTAATAATAGGTAATTAGTTCACAAAATCTCCAAGGTAATGTTCCCATGGAATCTGATCTTCAGATAGCTCAAGAAAAAAAGGCCACATTTATATGTGTACATATTCTATTTTCTCCCTTAAATTGGGGGCGGTGCTAGCCTAGTTGACACAATCTTTAGTGCTATAAGCGGCGCTATCGGGAAATTACAAGGTGTAAGTTCAGGACCTTTGGGCATAATATTGCCTTTGACGCGGTCAGTATTTAGTACCATATTTAGCATAGCCAGCCAAAATTTCCATCGCAACAAATACTAAAAATAATTTTCCATTGCTACAAATGGCGCGAGTCAGAAATTGGAGGATAACTGCGAACTAATTAGGCTATAAAAACTTTGCTATTTAAATTTAATTATTGGAGAGATACAGACACGTAAGTAAAGTGATTAGGCCTATTGCCGCTAAGCTACTACAGGGCAACCCTTTAGAATATCTCATAGGAGATAATAGCCTCTCCCAAATTAAGTTAAGTGAAAAAATGAATTTATTCTGAGTTGATTCAATGCTTGTATACATATATACTATATTTTTATTTTCTTTCAGTTTTAACTGGTGGAAGTTGGGAAAACTGAGTCGAGTTGACTACATAAAAATTGTATATTGAAACAGAAATGGCTTTGTCAAAAGAGGAAGGTAAATTGACTTCGCTTTTAGCGGCCCTCGAATTAGCAAAACTTCGAGCAGCTTTGCTTGAACTTTGGCTATTAGAAATAAATTTGTATCCTCTCAAAGAGTTGGGTACAATAGAAATAAAGGAGAAAAGGCTCAATGAAGAATTGTAAAATGAAAAAAAAATAATATTCAGTTTTTAACAAGTAGAAGCAAGTGTATAATTAGTAGTTTTTTTAGTTTTGGTAATAAATGCAATGTAGTAGTGCCGTATATTACTAAATAATAAAGTATTTGTACCGTAAATTGAAAGAATAAAATGAAAGATAATACGTAAAGAAAAACAAAATCTAGCTGGACCGATGAAATGATGGTAGAAACAGAAGAATTTTAGGCATAATAGAAGCAAATGGGGTCCTAATTCAGCCTTACTACAGGTACAGGCTATAAAGTTATTGTTCAAGGGTAACACTGCTACAATTTAGCAAAGGAAGCACATAAATTGTGGTCCGAACAATTATAGGTTAGAGACTGCCATTTCCGAGTGTTTTAGGAGTAGAGATGCTTCGAAAATATGGCATTTTACGACGTAATAAGCAATAGAATTACCTTTGTTGAAGCAAACAAATACTAGGTTAGTTATGTAGTTTCACAAGCAAAGCGAAGGAAAAGATATATAATTATATAATTAAATCACTTGAGTAAAGGGATGAAAAAAACGAGAAAAGTAACAATAAGTAAGAAAACAAAAGTGGAAGCTTAGCAAAAGTCACCGAAGGAAACACAAAAAGAGTTGTTACCCAGCTGTGACTGGAACTCTGCATTAGGCGAGAAATTCGGCGAAAGAATCCGTTAATCACAGAAAATGGAGGCATGGTGATAGGTCTTAAAAGGGTCTCCTTTACCTACACAGATGACCATCATCTGAATAATGGTGTTTGAAAAAATTCAAATTCTGAATTAGCTCCACAAAATGAGTCACAAGAAAGTTCAAATTTGAATTTTAAACAATGGCTGCTTTAGAGCCATGTAGATGTAAAACAAGCCAGTGTTCATGCTTGTTTACAAAGAATATAAGCCCATATTAGGACAAACAGAGAAGGCAATGCATCCTTTTGGGATAGCTGATATTGATAATTCTGGTCTGCTCTTACGGTTACTCAATGACGAATCATCCTGAAGTCTAGTCTAATTATAAATCAGTAGAGTTTAGTCGAATATCAGATAGATTTTATATCAGATAAATACGATCTGATAGTAGAAATCAAATAGAGTGAAGCCAATAGTCCCTTATATCCCAATTAGTCGACAAATAGATTGTGCCTAGAAAGCCAACAGAAACCTTATCACGGAAACAATTACACAGGGCGTTAATAGGTGACATGTAACTTTTAAATATGTGCAGTGAAACTAATTAAATTACACATATTTAGAATCATCATTAAAAGGCAATTCTTTTATATTCTTTTATATATTGAAAAAAATATAATTTGGGGGAATAAGTTAAAAAAAAATGCAAGTGATGTCAAAACGTCGGCGATCAGGGAAAAATAACCAAAGGTAGGAAGCTCGTGGTCGACTAAAAACGACAAGTGGTGTTGGACCACGTTTTTTGGGAAGCCTGGGGAGGAACTCAAGGTCCATGTAGCTTTTAATTTATTGGGTTTTGGTGGTCCCCTCGGATTTTCTATGAAAAATCGACCCATGTCCTAACCAAGATGGATATTATCAAAAAAAAGAAATTATCAGTAGGCCTACAGAAGCGTCTAATTATATGAAATATTTTGTCTAAGTGCAGATTGTAATTATTTTAGGCCTACACATAAAATAGGATACCAGTGTAATTACGTGCTGCACGCTTGCTTATTCATGTGTTTCTTACTCGAGAAATATAATGTAAAATTAATTGGAATAACGATTACTAGCTACGCTTTCAAGTTATATCTCAACCAGTCATAGAGGTATATCACGACCAGAATAAAGCTCGGGAGTCCTAACTTTACTTTCCTAACCTATCTAATCATAAAATATTTATTCTTTTTTGCGTCTACAAATCAGTTTTCTTTGGCCAATGCCACAAAATGATTACATAAGAAATAGCCTAAGTAAAAATTAAAGTGCCTTTGAAAAAAATATAATAATAACAAAGCATAAACAAGCGAATTTTGCGAAAAACGGGTAAAATTAGTGGTAAATTAATTTTAGAAACAAAAAATAAGATGTGGATTAAGAATATCATCATAATCCTCGTTGTTCACGCAGTGGCCCAAGACAGGAAAATTCATTGCTAGCTAGCCATGACGCATGGAAGATCTTTATGAAATTGGACCCCAAATCCTTCCAGACCTTGTTTCAACAAGTAACCAGACTAGAAAGAAACACGAATGAACTAAAAGAATCGACCAATTTCCGGTGGAACATACTATTGGCCGTATGTTTCGTATTCGCAACCTCCCTGACCATAAGAACCCTATTGACGTTTAATTACGGAAAAATCCTGAGACTAAGAAGACGAAAACCAAGAGAAGAACATGGGGAAACAGCTGAAATGCAGAGGTTAAACCCGGAGCCCAATGAGAATGTCTAAGCCAAGAAATGAGGAAGACATTAGAAAACGAGTGGGTATAGAGGTCTCCACTCGTCCTTGTTATGTCTTGTTCCCTCATTGTAGTATCGTTTACATAAAACCGTGTGGCTATGACGCTGCAACATGCGTTTATTAAACAGCACGGACGTGCGTGAACAATGCAGGCATGAAAAATGTTGTAAAATTAGACCTCAAAAATTAACCACGTAGCATAAACTCTGGTTAAATGATTATTTTAAATCTAATGTAAAATTAGCTAAGTGTTGAAAGAAGTTAAAATAAAGTGTATGTAGTAGTGTATATTAGGAAGTATAATAAGAGACCACACTTAAAGTTGAAGAACTAATATTTTATAACGTCGCTAGGCTATAACAACTTAGAAGAAACTTCTATGTATTGAATTTCCCAATGGGAATTACGTCGTTTTATTATAAGCAAAACAATGAAAATTTAGTTTTCTGTACTAATATTAGGGTATTTATTTAACTCTGTCTCATAGCGTAAAATTCAAGACGTGACTTATTTGTACTATGAGTATTTACTTCAAAGAACGTGTGATTCTGCCTCGTTATTTTTATTACAGGAAGTGGATGGACACATTGGATATTGAGCATTACAATGAGTTGCCTAGTACAGATACAACCTAGAAGCATCCATTTTCATCATATCTCAACCAACAGAGAGTATTCACCATAGACTCCAGGCAATTTTCATCCCAGCTTCGTCTACGAAAATAACAGTTACCTTTGATCGTTGTTTCTTCGACCATGAACCATACTACGTATCAGGTAACATTATATTTGAATCTCAGTATATCAAAAAAATTCTGAGAATCCCATCGATCAGTACAAAATATAAATACAGAAATATCGCCCTTGATAATCATTATGGACCCCAGAATGAAGTTGAAGTTAAAGACAATTTGATGTTTAATTCTGAGAACCCCATTGATCAGTACAAGATATAAATACAGAAATATCGCCCTTGATAATCATTATGGACCCCAGAATCATTTGACTGTATAATGATGATATTTGAAGTTAAATGATATTTAGCGATATTTGAAGTTAAATGATATTTGAAGATATTTGAAGTTGAAGTTAAAGACAATATGTTGAAAGAGTCACTATAATTTGATGTCAACCCGTTCCACATCAATACTTCAATTCCCCCGTGATTAACTAGGAATCACCGCAAAGGTTAATCGACGCAAGCCATGAGCTAACAATTTTATAAAAGGCACAAATGAACAATTTTACGCGAGAATACATTCTCTATGTGCCTCAAAATATCCTAAAAATAATATGTTGAGAAGAAAATAACGCACTCCCAGTGTTCGACCCCTTAATGATAAGGCACCCTATGAACTATCAAAAAAAGCAGGTGAGAATGAACCCTGATAGCATATGCCAACACCTGTAGTGGGAAGCATCGTTTCCCAGCTGACTATTAGAGAAAACTTGTCGTGTGAACACAATCAGGCTCGAACTGTTCCATGAAGAAACCATAACGTAAATGCTTCAAAATTTTTGCCAAGACAAAAAGAGTGAAGGACAATAATATACAACAGAAGGATTGAGTACACTAAAGACTCGAAGGTGATGAAAGGATGTGAATTTACATATGTTACTTCTTAATAACTTTGATAACTTAAAAATCCCAATAGTGAAAGTGTTTTAATGTAACCAGTGAATATGGTAAACCCAATATTGTTTGTTATAAATCATTCATGTATGTACCGCTAGATGTTCAAGTAAAATTAGGTGTAGTGTTATCATGTGATTCATTTAATGTAACGTAGATAGAATGTAGTATGCCATATAGACAGGGAAAAAAGCCTTGTAAAAAGTGAATTAGAAAAAAACTCATGTAAAGGTTGAATAGCCCCAACCTGTAAAAGTAATCAGTGTTAGAGGTAGAAAAAACAAATCTTTAGTAGCTAGCCTAGAACCATGAATAATCTTAGTCCGGTAGACGAATTTGAGATAGGGATGTAGAAAAAAAAAGAAAAAAAACGTAATAGAGAAAATTTTTAGCACACCTGATTAAGCCATAACATAAATATAAAATAATTCTGTAGAAGAAATAGTTAATAAATGGCGAACATTTTAAAAACCCAAAGGCGAGCAATTGCTAATGCCGGGGCGTCATTAATTGATGGGAAGGGTAATATGTACCATGAGCAAAATGCGATATATTTAAAATACCAAAATAAATTTCCTTCTTTCTAAAGATAATTCTGACTTCCTCTAATTAAGTTAAATCTAGTTTCAAAAATAAAAAGTCCTCAATCAGCAAAGAGAAAAAGTGCAGTCCTTCCCAGACACAGAACGGCGCTATCCAAGCCTTAGATTTCGCTAAGAGAGTGAGTAATAAAAAATATGCTACGTACAATATTTCTAAGGAAGTTTAAACTATAAGAGCCGTGTGAACGCTTGAATCATCAGAAATAATTAAAACAATTCATTGGACGACGGGTTCACATCCTTGGTCCACTCGAGCCAATGGTGAGCCAGTTCTTACAGCGCAGGACTGAAGAGCTACGTTTGATAGTGGGGTAAAAATGCTTTTTAAATATATTCGTACACCAGATTCAGGATCATTCAGACAGAATTCTTATATCGTTGTCACCGTTATTGTCATTTGAGGTGACCCATTGCTGTGCACCTAAATATGTAAGTCCCAATAAACCTATTGTTTTTTTTATCTGTGTTTATTTCATTTTATATTTCTGGATCTAGCCTAATAATAGGTAATTAGTTCGCAAAATCTCCAAGGTAAAGTTACCAGGGAATCTGATCTTCAGATAGAAGGCCTTGCAGCTTGCATAGGTGTGTCATCATTCCCTCTTGCTCTCTTTTCAGGGGGAGAGCATTTGTCGGAATCCTCCTTAAAAAAGAAGAAAAATTTAGCATATGATAATAACATTTGAGAAGAAAGGAAATTAGTGAAATATTTTTATAAAAGCCTCTTAATCATCTATAAAATCCATGAATTCAAAAATAAGAGCATTTAAAATGCCCCATCCCTTCCTTTCCATGAAGGTAAAACTTTGAAGATTTAACTGAAACATTATTTGCTTTCATCAAATAGATTTGAAAATAGAACACTCCTCTCATTAGGTGTAATTGTCTGAAAAAGCAATTTTTTCAGTTCTGTTAATAAAGGATGTATTTTATTTTGAGAACAAGAGACATAGATCTAATTTTGCCAGCCCTCCCCTAAATTAAAGATTTTGCTTTCTAGCCTAATATGTTTTCACCCCCTCACCCCTTGGGAATGTAAAAGACACTTTATCGAAAGAAAGCTATAGAAAAAGGCATAATAAACACTCTAAAGGACTCTTTGCATCTAAAATTTCCATGTCGTAAGAATATCTCTTTTAATTTTGCAAATAATTCATACCTTTTCAAACCGTCTAAAATTACGCAAAGCATGTAGCCTTAATCATTTACGTTCCCATCTACCATCCTTTTCAGGGGGAGAGCGTTTGTTGGAATCCTCCTTAAAAAATTTAGTATATGATAATAATATTAGAGAAGAAAGTAAATTAGTGAAAGATTTTTATAAAAGCCTCTTAATCATCTATAAAATCCATGAATTTGAAAATAGGAGCATTTAAAATGCCCCATCCCTTCCTTTCCATGAAGGTAAAACTTTGAAGATTTAACTGAAACATTACTTGCTTTCATCAAAGAGATTTGAAAATAGAACACTCCTCTCATTAGGTGTAATTGTCCGCAAAAGTAATCTTTTTCAGTTCTGTTAATAAAGGATGTATTTCGTTTAGAGAACAAGAGACATAGATCTAATTTTGCCAGCCCTCCTCCTAAATTAAGGATTTGCTTTCTAGCCTAATTAGTTTTCACCCCCTCCCCCCTTGAGAATAAAAAAGACACTTTATCGAAAAAAAAGCTATAGAAAAAGGAATAATAAACACTCTAAAGGACTCTTTGCATCTAATATTTACATGTCCTAAAAATATCTCTTTTAATTTTGAACATAATTCATCTCTTTTTTCAAACTGTTTAGAATTAGGCAAAGCATGTAGCCTTAATCATTTCAGTTCTTATCTACCATCCTTTTCAGGGGGAGAGCATTTGTCGGAATCCTCGTTAAAAAATTTAGTATATGAAAATAATATTAGAGAAGAAAGTAAATTAGTGAAAGATTTTTATAAAAGCCTCTTAATCATCTATATAATCCATGAATTCGAAAATAGGAGCATTTAAAATGCCCCATCCCTTCCCTTCCATGAAGGTATAACTTTGAAAATTTAACTGAAACATTATTTGCTTACGTCAAAGAGATTTGAAAATAGAACACTCCTCACATTAGGTGTAATTTTCTGCAAAAGCAATCTTTCTCAGTTCTGTTAATAAAGGATGTATTTCGTTTAGAGAACAAGAGACATAGATCTAATTTTGCCAGCCCTCCCCCTAAATTAAAGATTTTGCTTTCTAGCCTAATAAGTTTTCACCCTCTCCCTCCTTGAGAATATAAAAGACACTTTATCGAAAGAAAGCTACAGAAAAAGGAATAATAAAAAACACTCTAAAGAACTTTTTGCATCTAATATTTCTATGTCCAAAAAATATCTCTTTTAATTTTGCAAATAATTCATCCCTTTTTCAAACCGTCAAGAATTACGCAGAGCATGTAGCCTTAATCATTTCCGTTCCTATCTACCTTCCTCTGTTTTCATAATTTAGATAATGCTCGTGCGAAGATTGTTTACGAAATCACCCCTCTTGTAAGAGAATTATAGTCTTAATCACACGCGGTTTTATCTAGACCGCGGTTTTATCAAGCACATTCTATTTTGATGATTTTAAATGCATGATGGGAAAATAACAGTTTTGAGTGAAAGAATTATTTCTAATGAATGAATTAAAGTTGTAAACAGCGGGGAGGGAGGATGGTGTTTACATGGTAAAAAAGAGTGTATTTTACGCTTTCTATCGAAAATGAACATCATATAGTGGAGTTTGTATTGTGGGGGGGGGTATTCCCCTGATTTTGAATTTACTGCAGGAGTGACTATGTAAAATGATTTTATTTGGAAATAAACTAAGAAAATTTACTAAACTGAACTCCCATTATAAATCGCTGTAGCCAAAGCTTCCAAGTCAATAATATCAGATGAATTATCCATGGTGTCTTAGAAATTTATGAAAGTTTAATCATAACGCATGTCCGTTATAGACAAAAGCTCAAGGGCGAATGAAAATCACTCCTTTTATTCGAATCCAATTATTAATCAAGTTATCGTATATGGAATAACCTACACTCTCACTGATTGACCCTAAAAAATGGGTATTGCCTCAAAAACCAGTCTGGTTGCGTTTTACAATCTCAATTATTTTAAAACCTATTTGATCACTTGGCCCTAAAAAATGGTTGTTGCCTCAAAAACCCGTCTGGTTGCGTTATAAATCACAATTATACTTCCAAAACGAGTTTTATCAATTTGCTTGAAAAGGTACCAAGGAACAAAAACCCTTAGAAGTATAACATAGGCGTGAGGGGGTACTCACTCTCTTTGAAAAGGTGTAGAGCTTCTATAGAATAGCATGGTCTTAGTGCGGTACGCAAATATCATGGAGAATCTTAGTGTGGTACGCAAATTCCGTAGATGCATTCTACTACCAGGGGAAAGCATTGCTGCAGCTTATATCGATCGGGTGACATGCTAGCTTCTTGTCCTTCAAAATAGAAGCAGCAACTGAATTGTGGGTTCAACACCATATATGTTAGCATCAGTAATGGCTCTGGATCTTTATCCTTTTGTTAATTCCGTTGAAATGAAACGACCAAGAGAGGCAAAATGTCCGTTTCCCAAGATCTCATGTCTCAGTTGATCCTTACTTGTGTGGAATCTTAATTGATCAATGCTAATTAACCTTCAGAAACAGCAACTGGTAACACTCGAAGCAATTTATTCACCAACACAATAATAATGCAGTAAAACTTAAAAAAAGCTGGAGTCTTCAAAAGTAAGGGTGCCAGAGACATGACAAAGATATAGTATCTTATTTGTCATGGTTACATTGTAGCTGCCACCTAAAAGGAACGAACCACGGCCCATAGTAACCAAAAACGAATAAATGTGTTCTAATAAAAACTGTCTGGTGATAAGAAATTTCCATTTGTAATGGACTCAGGAAAAATTTATATTTTTTCGATTAGTTTTAGCAGTAAAATATTATTTCAAAGCTCAATTTATGAAAATTTCGAAGAGTAGCCTAAAACCCCTAAAAACTAGCGTTGGATCAAAACATGAAGTACACCATTGTAATTGCCATGACCGAAAAACATGGTCAGGTAACTAAAAGTCCCCTAACTTGAACAACAAGAAATAATTTTTTTTCATGGATAACACTGATGTATCCTCTTTTTCTCCAATGCTAGTGGGGCATTGGAACATCATAGGGAGCTGTTTAAGGGCTCATTTGAAAGAAAATTCTATATCTAGGGTCTTTTTCACTTAACTAAACGCAATCATAGGCAGCGCAATAGCGCCACTTAAGTAAAGTGCGAAGTAAGCACAATATATTATTGGTTTTTCACCAAGGCATTTCATATAGAAGAAGTTGTCGTAGAAACTTCGGAAGGAGCTCATTCGATTTGATATGGAAGGTTCTAGTGTCTTTATTAATTTTAAAATTAATTGGAGATCAACCAGCACCCCACGTCCCTTAATTCCCCAAACACATCTAACCAAGATTTTGAGATAGCCGTTTAGTTTAGCTTGGTTGAAAGGTCCAAAGAGGACGTAACTCAGGAATGACCAAGGGTGTTAAGTTGGAATATTTGCACGCTACTACTACTACTGTTACCACTTCTACTAATGCTGCTACAAATGTTTTTTCTGTAGCTACTATTACAAAAGTTGGAGATATTGAGTTGAAAACTTAAGGACGTGTTGAGGTATCTTAGGAATGGCTTAGTGTATCAAGTTGATACTTCCAAGGCATCAGGAGGGGGACGTCCAACTAACCAAAAGGCAATATATGCATACTACTACAGGAACTAATATTACTGCCACTACTATTTCTGCTACCGCTACTACAACATTTAATGCTACTCACACTACTCCTACTACTACTATAACTATGATACTAGCACTACCAAGGCTAAGGGTATGAAGGTGAAAATTTAAGAAAATATTGAAGGGAAAGTTGAACTAAATCAATATCCACTATGTGCATAGAGGTTGTCAAAAGAGCGTATTTCAAGAATGACTTATGCCTGAGTCTTAGGGTATTAAACTGGAACTTTCAGGGAATGCTTAGGGGGGGGGAGGAGGTCTATTGATCAAAAGGCAATATGTACACGCTATTACGAATACTACTACCATTACTTCTATTACTACTCCAACTACTACTTCTATTGCAGCTACTACTAAGGCTAAGAGCTTTAAAGTGAAAATTTCAGGAAATGTTGAGGGGGAATTTGAACTAAATTAAATACACCATGGAAATGTTATCAAAAGGACATATTATCAATGTCACGACAACACCTTATAGTATTAGGTTGATACTTCAAGAGCTTGATGAGGGAGATGTTCAACTGACCAAAAGGCAACATGTGGATACTTTTACTGCTACTACTACTAACCCTTTTACTACTAATACTCCTACAGCAATATCATAGCAACGACTTATAGTATTAAGTTGAAACTTCAAGGTCTTGATGAAGGAGATGTTCAACTGACTAAAATGCAATAAGTGCCTACTTCTACTGCTACTAATCCCTCTGCTACTACCACTACTACTAAATTCCTGCTACTACTACTACTATTACTATCACTATTGTGACTACTACCATACTAAGGCTATGGGTATGAAGGTGAAAACTTCAGGGAATATAAAGGGGGGGGGGGAATTAAACTGAATCAAAACACACTGTGTGCATACAGGCTGTCAAGGTTCAAGGTTTAAGTTTAAAATATCTGTACAAAATAAACATAGATAGAGGGTATTGGAGTATCAAAAAGGCGTATCAGCAATATCTTAGGAATGGCTTGGAGTATGAAGTTAAAACTTACAGTGCTTGTTGCAGGGGATGTTGAACTAACTAAATGCAATGTTTACCTGCTACTACTTTTGCTTGTACTGCTACTAATACTACTACTACTACCACTATTTCTACTACTACTACTACTACTACTACTACTACTACTACTACAACTACTACTACTACTACTACTACTACTACTACTACTACTACTACTACTACTACTACTATTACTACTGCAGCTAAAGCTAAGGGTGTTAAGATGAAAACATCACAAGATTTTAAGACAGTACTGAACTAAATCAAAAACACACTATGCCCTTAAAGGTTGTCAAAAGGACGTATCAGGATTACCCCAGTAACAATTTACGGTATTAAGTTGAAACTTTCAGCGTGTGCTGAGGGACATGTTGAAAAAAAGGGGGCTAAGTACATACTACTATTAATGCTACCTACTATTACTACAACTATTGCTATTACTGAAGCGAAGAGTACTAAGGTGGAGCTTTCAGAGAATGTTTAGGAGGATTTTGAACTATATCAAAACGAAATTTGAGAATGTAGATTGTCAAAAGAGTGCACCAACAATATCTCAGGAACGGCTTAGATTATTAAGTTGAAACTTTCTAAGTATTTTCAGGCAGACTTTGAACTAACCAAAAGGCAGTGTGTGAATACTGCTACTACTGCAACTAAGATTACTGTAACTAAAGAGGCTAATGATATTAAGGTGAAACTTCCAGGAAATGTTTAGGGGGAGTTCTAACTAAATCAAAATAAGCTATAAGCATGCAGGTTTTCAAAGAACAATTAAGCAATATCTTATGAAAGGATTAGAGGATTCAGTTGAAACTTTCAGGGTTGAGGCTAGGAATAGGAACGTCAAACTTTCAGGGAATATTTAAGGGGATGTTCAACTAATTAAAAGACACTAAGTCTATGCTACAACTACTAATACGACTGGTACTACTGCTACTGCTACTGCTAAGACTACTACTATTACAACTACTATTACGAAGACTGCTACTAGTATTACTGAAGCTAAGTGAATTACGGTGATACTTTCAGGGAATGTTGAGGAGATGTTGAACCAAACTGAAACACGCTACTTGGATTCGGGCTATTAGAAAGGCGTAAAAGCTATAAAACAGGAGCACCTTAGAATATTAAGTTATCACTTTCCGCACATTTTGAGGGGGATGTTGAACAAACATAAGGTACTTTATGCACACTATTACTTTATGCACACTACTGCTATTGCTAAGGCTATTAACGAAAATTTTTCAGGAAGTCTTGAGGGGTAAGCTGAATTAAATTGAAAAACGCAGTGTATGCGGGGTGTCAAAAGGCCGTATCAGCAGTATATCAAGAACATCCTTTAGTATTAGGTTGAAACTTTCAGGGCATGTTGAAGGGTATGTTGAACTAATAGAAATGCAGTGTCCATACTACCACTTCTAGTTGTAGTACTATTACTACTGCTGTTTTAACTGCTATTAGTAAGGCTAATAGTATGAATATGGATTTTTCAGGTACCATTGAGAGGAGTGCTGGGCAAAATCAAAACACATCATGTGCACGCATACTATCAAAACGACGCATTAGCAATATCAAGAAGTTGTTTAAAGTATTAAATTGAAACTCTCAGGGTTTGAGGATGGGATGTGGAACAAGAACAATAAAATGTGAATGCGGTTGCTCTGACTAATTATACCGCTAGTGCTATAAGTAGTACTATTCCTAATACTCCTACTATATTAAACTTTTTAAGGAACGGAGAGGGCGGTGTTGAATTGCATCAAAATACATTATGCCATTTAGGTAATCAAAAGGACGTATCCGCATGTAAAAGGGCTTAGTGTATTAAGTTGGAACTATCAGGGATTGAGGAGGGGATATTGAACAAGATCAAAAAGACGTAATGCGAATACAGTTACTCTTACTACCAATACTGTTTAAGGAGGCCTTATTTTCGTGTAAATTCGGTAACTCAATTTCAGTAAAAGTTTGAATCCCCTTTGCTCCAACAGATCAGGAGTAAACTGACTATGTCAGATTAGCTTAATTGTGAAAATACCTTCTCTCTGTATAAGCAGGCATAAATCCTGAAAAGACATTTCTTTGTTTAAGCATTGAACTACTTTTGAGCCCATAATAAATATTTAAACACCCAATCTAGACCAGTTTTGTATAAAACAGAGATGAATTTCCTAAGTGTTACGATATTTCAAGCTTTAGAATCAAGGCCTCAAAATAATGGAAAAAAAACAACTTTTTAACAAAAAGGTTGGCGATTGGCTAAAAGGACGGGGGAAAGGTCGCCAAGCGAATCTAGTACTAAATTGAATAAAATGTACGGATCAGAGACAAATGGGGGTAGTTTTGCTTCAGAACCTAGGAACTGAGTAAGTGAACTTCTTTTTAACTAGGATAAAAAGCAATCACTAGCCTGTCTAAATTACCTTTGAATATAACAATTAAATAAAGTTGTAAATTTCTGAAACATTTCTATTGCTAGGTCGAAATCAACGATCCTATTTGAATTAAATTAATACTTACATATTTTGAGCCACTTGGACTTAAACTTTAGTTAGGGCGAAAATTCCCCTTTGAGGGTTGCCAATTGATTTACAAAACGAATTGATTAGAGGTGGAAAATAACCGCGTGAATAACTTAGGACTCTTATTAGATTTTATTCTATTTTGGTGATTGGTTTCATATTTCCGGTTGTATATTTCACTTAGTCAAGGCTCGAGCTATCTAAACAAAAGACAGCATTTGAAAGGTTGAAATAAGCTAAAATTAATTGCTTCACAGAAGATTAAAACTTGTGGAATAAGTTTCGAATAACCAAAGGTTCAGGAAGGGGGGACCCTAAGCAAGTAGTCCACATTAGGAGAGCCTTTGTAACTCCCTTTTCCAGCTTAGTGTCCCTTGGAACTTAGCCTATTATTTAGAAAAAATCTTACACCTAGAAAATTAGAACTACCTGGACAATAACATTGTTTACCTCCTTGTGGACTCTCAGACGTCATACGGAAGAGCACCTTATTCCCTTTTAGTCGTTCTTTCATTTTGTTAATCCCGTACCGGCTGTAAATTCAAAAAAGGTGTCAATGTTATGCAGAGAGGCTAGGGAAAAGGAGGAATAATATTGTCAAACTAAGAATTTCAGGTCCTTTCAGTTTAAGGAATTTAATCAAGGGTTTTCCCTGTTGAAGATAAAGTTTATCAAAGGTCCAAGGAACATTAATTCTTTTACAAGATATAATTATAGGATATCTTGGTTTGGGTTAAAATAATAAATTAGTATCTAATCAAGTACCGTTATTCTGAGTTTTGCTCACCTTAGAAGCAATAATTTGAACAAAAGGATTCTAATGCACCAAACTAAAATTATCCCTTTTCCTAGGTGAACGGCGTGGACTATTGAGGAAACCTCCTGGACAAAGGATACAATCGCAATATAAGATTAGCCAACCCTGAAGAGAGCTATTGTAAGGGTTTATAATAATAGGAATTACAACGTTTTCTCCTTTCATTTTACTTAATAATAAATGTTAGTTGTCACCGGATTTTTGAGTACTGATTCTTACAAGATCGCGTCAGTTTTATCACGCTACCACTTTTAGTCCAAAAAACTAGGGCAATCTTACCACTGCTAGTGCTATAACTAATGCTATTCCTAATGCTCCTACTATTACTTCTCCTACTATGACTACTACTACTGCCTATGCTAAGGATATCTTTTTTTAAACTTTCGAGAAACAGCTAGGGCAGTGTTGAACTGAATCAAAACACACTATGTACATGTGGGTTATCAAAGGGGTGCATTAGCAATATCCCAGCGACAGCTTAGGGTATTTACGTTAACCTCCAAGGCAACCAATATAACGAACACTTTTGCAACTACTTGTACTGCTACTGCTGCTACCAACGGACTAAATCAAAATAACTTAACCGTATCCTGCTTTTTAAAACAGACCAGGTTGTTAAGATATGCAGGCGGGATATCTTAAGATTAGAATAGGGTATAAAGTAGAAAATTTCGTGGAATGATTATGCTGATTTAAAGCTAAATCAAAAGGCACTATACGCATGCTGGTTGTCAATAAGACGACAGTAATATCTCAATGACGATTGAGGGTATGAAGTTGAAACTTTCAGGGCTACTAGAGTTGCTACATCTACTCTTACTATTGTATTAAATCCAAATAATGAAATCCACGCTGTCAAAATACCATAAATACGGTGTCTTGGGGCCAGAATAGGGTATTAATTTAATTTTCCAGGGAAATTTGAGGAGTAAAACTTAATCAAAAGACATTGTATGCGTCAAAATTTTCAAAAAGGTATATATTATTTAAAAATTTTGCCCAATATATAGATAGAGAGCCAAATCTCACAATATGGATTCTTATACAGAAAACAGAAAAGATTAAAAATATTCTTTTCTTCACCAATGAAAAAGACCATGTTAATCAAACCCGTACAGAAATTAATTTCTTAAATCTTTTCCACAAAAGAAGTTTTTCAAAGAATGTACTGTGAAGCGTTTTTTGAGAATTTTTTTTTGTGTAAAACCCACTCAATTTTTTTTTCAGTTAAAACACCCTCCGAAAAAAATCCTGGGTAAGGTATTGAAGGTGGATCAAGGAATGATCCTGCAGATTATCGTCCCATATCTCTTTTATGAGTGTTTAGTAAAATATTTGAAAAAGCTATGCTTTCTCGACTTCTTGATTTTATTAATTCTAAACAATTTTTTCATGGTTTGAGTTTGTTTCTTGGGCGAATCACTCAACTAAGCATGCATGCGAAACTCTTTTGAATTATTTACTTTCAACTCTTGACTCTGGTCTGATACCTGCTGCTATTTTCGATGTACGAAAAGCATTCGACTCACTTTAATCTTTTTTTAATTTACTCTTTTTAATCTACGTCAATGACCTTATTAATTTGGTTAAAAATTTAAAACCTACCATTTGCTGTCGTCTTTGTAAACCAGCATCCGTCACTAACTGTGACAGGAGTTCTTCCTTACCGGACGCACTTATTGCTTTTGCTGATTACAGTACTCTTGGCACAGCTAGGAGAACTGAGTCTGATCTTCGTTCAAAGATGATAGCCCTTATTGAAAGAGTTATCCTGTAGTTTGATGTAAAGTATCTTGCCTTAAATGTCGGAAAGTCATTTTTTTCATTTTTCTAGAGTCTCAAAGGGTTGCCCTGCCTCAAATAAAATACATGCATGAAGAGGTTCTCTAAGTAGACTTAAGGATCGTTACATTCAATTCCTAGGCATCTTACTTGACGAAAATCTTTCCTTCAAGCATCATATTGACCTGATTAAAATGAAAGTCTCCAGCAGTCTCAGAATCCTTAGAAAGCTCAAACACATATTTCCAGGGTCGATTCTTAGAATATTGCTATACAGTCTAGTTCAGTATTATGTTTCATATTGTTCTGTCATTCATATTGTTCTTTCGAAACTTTATGATAAAACAAGGACTCTTATTCAGGAAAGTAACCAATCTGACTTAATTTGAAATATCTCTATCTTCTTTCTTTTTCTTTACAGTTGCACGCTCATCTTCCTACTGCCCTATATCTTTCGTTTCTAATTAATCGACTTATCACCTCCGCACTTCCAACAATTTACAGATTCTTCATACTCCATGAATGAGGTCTGACTTCAACTCTCTGACAGCTTGCAACAGGAGTAGAGATGCCTTATTGACTCGTGTCACGCACCCCTGCTGCCACCTACAACTTTTTTTTACATAATTTATGTCTGTTTGTTGTCAGTGAGAATGAAAAAGCAGGAATTTTGTCACTTTGATGTCTGTTTTCATGGATGGTTATGTGTGTTGGTCGATTTATTTGATGTTTTTCATGGATGTCTAGAGTAATTTATGGTTTTTGTCAGTGAGAATGAAAAAACAGTATTTTTCTCACTTGAAAAACAGGAATTTTGTCACTTTTATGGATGTTTTTATGGTTTTTGTCAGTGAGAATGAAAAAACAGGAACTTTCTCACATTTATGTCTGTTTTTATGGTTTTTGTCAGTGAGAATGAAAAAACAGTATTTTTCTCACTTGAAAAACAGGAATTTTCTCACTTTTATGCCTGTTTTTATGGTTTTTGTCAGTGAGAATGAAAAAACAGGAACTTTCTCACATTTATGTCTGTTTTATGGATTTTGTCAGTGAGAATGGAAAAACAGGAACTTTCTCACTTTCATGGATTATTGAGTCATTAATCAAATTGTTTCCGGGCAAGGTTAATTAATGTCTGACAGATGACGTCAAGTTAATTAATGTCTTTGATGTATTTCCAAAGAGAATTGTTTCCGGGGCAAAGTTTAGATCACACGTGACAGATGATGTCATGATTGATTGATTTATCACGAAAGGGGAATTGTTTTCGGGCGAATGTTTAGATCTTAGCAATGAAGAGACTAACGCGGGAGTTTCCAAATAATTTGAAATGTGCCAGCGCAGAGATGCCAAACAAAAGGAACACGCTGAAATTACGTTTAGAGATTATTTGGGCGAGACCGTTTTAGCCATTTTATGGAATTATTTCGGCGAAACAGTTAGAGACATTTTAAAAGATGATTTAAAAGATGATTTTAGAAGAGGATTTGAGGGTGAAACTCTGTGGTCGTTATAATACACAAGTTCCATTTGAACAGTGTTGTGAGGTCCTCTACCCCAACCCAGATGGCTCCTCAAAGCCCACGGGTCCTCATACCCCACCCCAATCCCGAAGGAAGCCCCGGTCCTGAAAGGTCCCCCAGGCTCCCAAAGGGCCCCCGGACCCACAAAGGCCCCCCCTGGTCCCCAAGGATCCACCGGGCTGCAAAAGGACCAATCGGCGCTCAAGGGCCCCCCAGACCCCCAAAGGCCCTCCCCCGGTCCTCAAAGGTCCCCCAGGCTCCCAAAGGGACCCCGGACCCCCAAAGGCCCTCACCCGGTCCCCAAAGGTCCACCGGACCCCCAAAGGCCTTGCCCAAGTCCTCAAAGGTCCCCCAGGCTCCCAAAGGGCCCCCGAACCCCCAAAGGCCCTCCACGGGCCTCCCAAAGGCCCTACCCCGGTCCCCAAAGGTCAACCGGGCTCCCAAACGACTAACCAGCATTCAAGGGCTCCCGGATCCCCAAACGCCCTCCCGGGTCCCCAAAGAGCCCCATCCCCATTTTGTTAATACTCTTTGTGCATTTGAGACATAGAAGGGTCCCCACATTTCAAAAGGCTTTATTATATTTTTTCAGAGCAAGTTCCTTTCTTAATGTTCATTCTAAACCCATTTTCCAACTTGAAGCATCCATTCTTTTCACCCAAAACTATACTTTACAGATTTTGGATACCTCAACACCAGGAAATATTTTTCAAAAGTCATTTCAGAGCAAGTTCCTTTCTTAATGTTCATTCTAAACCCATTTTCCAACTTGAAGCATCCATTTTTTTCACCCACAACTATTCTTTACAGATTTTGGATACCTCAACACCAGGAAATATTTTTCAAAGACCATTTCAGAGCAAGTTCCTTTCTTAATTTCCCTCCTAAACCCATTTTCCAACTTGAAGTACTTATCTTTTTCACCCACAACTTAGTTATAGGTAAGAGTTTGAAGTTTTACCTTAGAGACTTAGCTTAGAGTTTTAGTTTGGTTTAGTTTTAGTTAAAAGTATAGAGTTTTTTAGCTTAGAGTCTTAACTTAGAGTTTTATTCAGAGTTCTAGTTTAGTTTAGTTTTAGTTAAGAGTTTTGAGTTTTACCTTAAAGTCTTAGATTAGAGACTTAGCTCAGAGTTTTAGTTTGGTTTAGTTTTAGTTAAGAGTTAATAGTTTTAGCTTAGAGTCTTAGCTTAGAGTTTTAGTTAGTTATTGTGTAGTTTAGTTTTAGTTAAGAGTTTAGAGTTTTACCTTAGAGTCTTAGCTTAGAGTTTTAGTTAGAGTTGAAGTTTAGTTTAGCTACAGTTAAGAATTTAGAGTTTTAGCTTAGAGTCATAGCCTAGAGGTTTACTTAAAGTTATAGTTTGGCTAAGTTTTAGTTAAGAGTTTTGAGTTTTAGCTTAGTGTCTTAGCTTAGAGTTTTTTTTCTTAGAGTTCTAGTTTAGTTTAATTTTAGTTAAGAGTTTGATGTTTTACCTTTGAGTTTCAGTTAGAGTTCTAGTTTAGTTTAGTTTTAGTTAAGAGTTTAGAGTTTTTAGCTTAGAGTCTTAGCTTAGAGTTTTTGTTGAAGTTCTAGTTTAGTTTAGTTTTAGTTAATGGTTTAGAGTTTTAGCTTAGAGTCTTAGCTTAGAGTTTTTGTTAGAGTTCTAGTTTAGTTTAATTTTAGTTAAGAGTTTGATTTTTTACCTCTGAGTTTCAGTTAGAGTTCTAGTTTAGTTTTAGTTAAGAGGTTGGTGCTTTACCTTAGAGTCTTAGCTTAGAGTTTTTGTTGAAGTTTTAGTTTATTTTAGAGTTAGTTAATAATTTAGAGTTTTAGCTTAGAGTCTTAGCTTAGAGTTTTTGTTAGAGTTGAAGTTTAGTTTAGTAATAGTTAAGAGTTTAGAGTTTTAGCATAGAGTCTTAGCTTAGAGTTTTTGTTAGAGTTCTAGTTTAGTTTACATATAGTTAAGAGTTTGGAGTTTTACCTTAGAGACCTAGCTTAGAGTTTTAGTTTAGTTTAGTTTTAGTTAAGAGTTTAGAGTTTTTAGCTTAGAGTCTTAGTTTAGAGTTTTTGTTAGAGTTCTAGTTTAGTTTAGTTTTAGTTAAGAGTTTGGTGTTTTACCTTAGATTCTTAGCTTAGAGTTTTAGTTAGAGTTCTAGTTTAGTTTTAGTTAAGAGTTTAGAATTTTAGCTTAGGGTCTTAGCTTAGAGTTTTTTGTTAGAGTTCTAGTTTATTTTAGTTTTAGTTAAGAGCTTAGAGTTTTTAGCTGAGAGTCATAGCTTAGAGTTTTTGTTGAAGTTCTAGTTTAGTTTAGTTAATAGTTTAGAGTTTTAGCTTAGAGTTTTTGTTAGAGTTGAAGTTTAGTTTAGTAATAGTTAAGAGTTTAGAGTTTTAGCATAGAGTCTTAGCTTAGAGTTTTTGTTAGAGTTCTAGTTTAGTTTACATATAGTTAAGAGTTTGGAGTTTTACCTTAGAGACCTAGCTTACAGTTTTAGTTTAGTTTAGTTTTAGTTAAGAGTTTAGAGTTTTTTAGCTTAGAGTCTTAGTTTAGAGTTATTGTTAGAGTTCTAGTTTAGTTTAGTTTTAGTTAAGAGTTTGGTGTTTTACCTTAGAGTCTTAGCTTAGAGTTTTTGTTGAAGTTCTATTTTAGTTTAGTTTTAGTTAAGAGTTTAGAATTTTAGCTTAGAGTCTTAGCTTAGAGTTTTTGTTAGAGTTCTAGTTTATTTTAGTTTTAGTTAAGAGTTTAGAGTTTTTAGCTGAGAGTCATAGCTTAGAGTTTTTGTTGAAGTTCTAGTTTAGTTCAGTTTTAGTCAATAGTTTAGAGTTTTAGCTTAGAGTCTTAGCTTAGAGTTTTTGTTAGAGTTGAAGTTTAGTTTAGTTATAGTTAAGAGTTTAGAGTTTTAGCTTAGAGTCTTAGCTTAGAGTTTTTGTTAGAGTTCTAGTTTAGTTTAGATATAGTTAAGAGTTTGGAGTTTTACCCTAGGGACCTAGCTTACAGTTTTAGTTTAGTTTAGTTTTAGTTAAGAGTTTAGAGTTTTTTAGCTTAGAGTCTTAGCTTAGAGTTTTTGTTAGAGTTCTAGTTTAGTTTAGTTTTAGTTAAGAGTTTGGTGTTTTACCTTAGAGTCATAGCTTAAAGTTTTAGTTAGAGTTCTAGTTTATTAATAGTTAAGATTTTAGAATTTTAGCTTAGAGTCTTAGCTTAGAGTTTTTGTTAGAGTTCTAGTTTAGTTTAGTTATAGTTAAGAGTTTGGTGTTTTACCATAGAGACTTAGCTTAGAGTTTTAGTTTTGTTTAGTTCTAGTTAAGATTTTAGAGTTTTAGCTTAGAGTCACAGCATAGAGTTTTTGTTAGAGTTCTAGTTTAGTTTAGTTTTAGTTAAGAGTTTAGAGTTTTAGCCTAGAGTCTTATCTCAGAGTTTTTGTTAGAGTTCTAGTTTAATTTAGTTTTAGTTAAGAGTTTAGTGTTTTTAGCTTAGAGTCTTAGTTTAGAGTTTTTTGTTGAAGTTCTAGTTTAGTTTAGAGTTTTAGCTCAGACTTAGAGTTTTAATTAGAGTTCTAGTTTAGTTTAGTTTTAGTTAAGAGTTTAGAGTTTTAGCTTAGAGTCTTAGCTTAGAGTTTTTGTTATAGTTTAGTTTAGTTTAGTTTAGTTTAGTTTAGTTATAGTTAAGAGTTTGGAGTTTTACCTCCGAGACTTAGCTTAGAGTTTTAGTTTAGTTTAGTTTTACTTAAGAGTTTAGAGTTTTAGCTTAGAGTCTCAGCTTAGAGTTTTTGCTGGAATTCTAGTTTAGTTTAGTTTTAGTTAAGAGTTTAGTGTTTTTAGCTTAGAGTCTTAGTTTAGAGTTTTTGTTGAAGTTCTAGTTTAGTTTAGTTTTAGTTTAGAGTTTTAGCTTAGACTTAGAGTTTTAATTAGAGTTCTAGTTTAGTTTAGTTAGCTAAGAGTTTAGAGTTTTAGCTTAGAGTCTTAGCTTAGAGTTTTTGTTAGAGTTCTAGTTTAGTTTAGTTTTAGTTAAGAGTTTAGAGTTTTACCATAGAGTCTTAGCTTAGAGTTTTAGTTAGAGTTGAAGTTTAGTTTAGTTACTTTTAAGAATTTAGAGTTTTAACTTAGAGTCATAGCTTAGAGTTTTACTTTAAGTTATAGTTTGGTTAAGTTTTAGTTAAGAGTTTCGAGTTTTAGCTGAGTCTTAGCTTAGAGTTTTTGCTAGAGTTCTAGTTTAGTTTAGTTTTAGTTAAGAGTTTAGAGTTTTACCTTAGAGTCTTAGCTTAGAGTTTTTGTTAGAGTTCTAGTTTAGTTTAATTTTAGTTAAGAATTTGATGTTTTACCTTTGAGTTTCAGTTAGAGTTCTAGTTTAGTTTTAGTTAAGAGTTTAGTGTTTTACCTTAGAGTCTTAGCTTAGAGTTTTAGTTAGAGTTCTAGTTTAGTTTAGTTTTAGTTAAGAGTTTAGAATTTTAGCTTAGAGTCTTAGCTTAGAGTTTTTGTTAGAGTTCTAGTTTATTTAGTTTTAGTTAAGAGTTTAGAGTTTTTAGCTTAGAGTCTTAGCTTAGAGTTTTTGTTGAAGTTCTAGTTTAGTTTAGTTTTAGTTAATAGTTTAGAGTTTTAGCTTAGAGTTTTTGCTAGAGTTGAAGTTTAGTTTAGTAATAGTTAAGAGTTTAGAGTTTTGGCTTAGAATCTTAGCTCAGAGTTTAGTAGAGTTCTAGTTTAGTTTAGATATAGTTAAGCGTTCGGAGTTTTACCTACAAAACTTAGCCTAGAGTAGTTTAGTTTTAGCTAAGAGTTTAGAGTTTTAGCTTAGAATCTTAGCTTAGAGTTTTTAGAGTTCTAGTTTAGTTTAGATATAGTTAAGCGTTTGGAGTTTTACCTTCGAAACTTAGCTTAGAGTTTTAGCTTAGTTTAGTTTTAGTTAAGAGTTTTTAGCTTAGAGTCTTAGCTTAGAGTTTTTGTTAGAGTTCTAGTTTAGTTTTAGTTAAGAGTTTGGTGTTTTACCGTAGAGTCATAGCTTAGAGTTTTAGCTTAGAGTTTTAGTTTAGATTAGTTTTACTTAAGAGTTTAGAGTTTTAGCTTAGACTCTTAGCTTAGAGTTTTTGTTAGAGTTCTAGTTTATTTTAGTTTTAGTTAAGAGTTTAGAGTTTTTAGCTTAGATTCTTAGCTTAGAGTTTTTGTTGAAGCTATAGTTTAGTTTAGTTTTAGTTAAGAGTTTATAGTTTTAGCTTAGAGTCTTAGCTTAGAGTTTTTGTTAGAGTTTTAGAGTTTTAGAGTTATTGTTTAGTTTAGTTTTAGTTAAGAGTTATAGCTTTAGCATAGATTCTTAGCTTAGAGATTTAGTTAGAGTTGAAGTTTAGTCTAAACTAGCATAACCACAAAATTACACAATATTGCATAGAAATACCAAAACCATAGGTTAGGTTAGGTCAGGTTAGGTTAGAAGTTAGGTTTCTCCACGTTTAAGTTAGGTTAGATTAGGTTAGCTTATCATGAGCGCTCATGATAAGCTAACCTAATCTAACCTAACTTAAACGTGGAGAAACCTAACTTCTAACCTAACCTGACCTAACCTAACCTATGGTTTTGGTATTTCTATGCAATATTGTGTAATTTTGTGGTTATGCTAGTTTAGACTAAACTTCAACTCTAACTAAATCTCTAAGCTAAGAATCTATGCTAAAGCTATAACTCTTAACTAAAACTAAACTAAACAATAACTCTAACTAAAACTCTAAGCTAAGACTCTAAGCTAAAACTATAAACTCTTAACTATAACTAAACTAAACGAAACTTCAACCCTAACTAAAACTCTAATCTAAGACTTTAAGGTAAAACTCAAAACTCTTAACTAAAACTAAACTAAACTAGAACTCTAAATAAAACAATAAGCTAAGACTTTAAGGTAAAACTCTAAACTCTTAACTAAAACTAAACTAAGCTAGAACTCTAACTAAAACTCTAAGCTAAGACTCCAAGCTAAAACTCTAAACCCTTAACTATAACTAAACTAAACTTCAACTCTAAGTAAAACTCTAAGCTAAGACTCTAAGGTAGAACTCTAAACTCTTAACTAAACTAAACTAGAACTTCAAAAAACTCTAAGCTATGACTCTAAGATAAAAACTCTAAATTCTTAACTATGACTAAACTAAACTTCAACTTCAACAAAAAACTCTAACCTGTGACTCTACGATGAAACTCTAAGCTCTTAACTAAACTAAACTAGAACTATAACAAATACTCTAAACTACGACTCTAAGCTAAAAACTCTAAATTCTTAACTATAACTAAACTAAACTTCAACTCTAACTATAACTCTAAGCTAATACTCTAAGCTAAAACTCTAAACTCTTAACTAAAACTAAACTAAACTAAAACTCTAACAAAAACTCTAAGCTAAGACTCTAAGCTAAAACTATAAACTCTTAACTAAAACTAAACTAAACTATAGCTTCAACAAAAACTCTAAGCTAAGAATCTAAGCTAAAAACTCTAAACTCTTAACTAAAACTAAACTAGAACTCTAACAAAAACTCTAAGCTAAGAGTCTAAGCTAAAATTCTAAACTCTTAACTAAAACTAAACTAAACTAGAACTCTAACTAAAAACTCTAAGCTAAGACTCTAAGGTAAAACACCAAACTCTTAACTAAAACTAAACTAGAACTCTAACAAAAACTCTAAGCTAAGACTCTAAGCTAAAAACTCTAAACTCTTAACTAAAACTAAACAAAGCTAAAACTCTAAGCTAAGTTTCGAAGGTAAAACTCCAAACGCTTAACTATATCTAAACTAAACTAGAACTCTAAAAACTCTAAGCTAAGATTCTAAGCTAAAACTCTAAACTCTTAACTAAAACTAAACTAAACTAAAACTCTAGGCTAAGTTTTGTAGGTAAAACTCCGAACGCTTAACTATATCTAAACTAGACTAGAACTCTACAAAACTCTAAGCTAAGATTCTAAGCCAAAACTCTAAACTCTTAACTATTACTAAACTAAACTTCAACTCTAGCAAAAACTCTAAGCTAAAACTCTAAACTATTAACTAAAACTAAACTAGAACTTCAACAGAAACTCTAAGCTAAGACTCTAAGCTAATAACTCTAAACTCTTAACTAAAACTAAAATAAACTAGAACTCTAACAAAAACTCTAAGCTAAGACTCTAAGCTAAAATTCTAAACTCTTAACTAAAACTAAACTAAACTAGAACTCTAACTAAAACTCTAAGCTAAGACTCTAAGGTAAAACACTAAACTCTTAACTAAAAGTAAACTAAACTAGAACTCTAACTGAAACTCAAAGGTAAAACATCAAATTCTTAACTAAAATTAAACTAAACTAGAACTCTAACAAAAACTCTAAGCTAAGACTCTAAGGTAAAACTCTAAACTCTTAACTAAAACTAAACTAAACTAGAACTCTAGCAAAAACTCTAAGCTAAGACTCACCTAAAACTCGAAACTCTTAACTAAAACTTAACCAAACTATAACTTTAAGTAAAACTCTAAGCTATGACTCTAAGCTAAAACTCTAAATTCTTAAAAGTAACTAAACTAAACTTCAACTCTAACTAGAACTCTAAGCTAAGACTCTATGGCAAAACTCTAAACTCTTAACTAAAACTAAACTAAACTAGAACTCTAACAAAAACTCTAAGCTATGACTCTAAGCTAAAACTCTAAACTCTTAGCTAACTAGACTAAACTAGAACTCTAATTAAAACTCTAAGTCTAAGCTAAAACTCTAAACTAAAACTAAACTAAACTAGAACTTCAACAAAAACTCTAAACTAAGACTCTAAGCTAAAAACACTAAACTCTTAACTAAAACTAAACTAAACTAGAACTCCAGCAAAAACTCTAAGCTGAGACTCTAAGCTAAAACTCTAAACTCTTAATTAAAACTAAACTAAACTAAAACTCTAAGCTAAGTCTCTGAGGTAAAAATCCAAACTCTTAACTATAACTAAACTAAGCTAAACTAGAACTATAACAAAAACTCTAAGCTAAGACTCTAAGCTAAAACTCTAAACTCTTAACTAAAACTAAACTAAACTAGAACTCTAACAAAAACTCTAAGCTAAGACTCTAAGCTAAAACTCTAAACTCTTAACTAAAAGTAAACTAAACTAGAACTCTAATTAAAACTCTAAGTCTAAGCTAAAACTCTAAACTAAACTAGAACTTCAACAAAAAACTCTAAACTAAGACTCTAAGCTAAAAACACTAAACTCTTAACTAAAACTAAACTAAACTAGAACTCTAACAAAAACTCTGAGATAAGGCTCTAGGCTAAAACTCTAAACTCTTAAGTAAAACTAAACTAAACTAGAACTCTAACAAAAACTCTATGCTAAGACTCTAAGCTAAAACTCTAAAATCTTAACTAGAACTAAACTAAACTAAAACTCTAAGCTAAGTTTCGAAGGTAAAACTCCGAACGCTTAACTATATCTAAACTAAACTAGAACTCTAAAAACTCTAAGCTAAGATTCTAAGCTAAAACTCTAAACTCTTAGCTAAAACTAAACTAAACTAAAACTCTAGGCTAAGTTTTGTAGGTAAAACTCCGAACGCTTAACTATATCTAAACTAAACTAGAACTCTACAAAACTCTAAGCTAAGATTCTAAGCCAAAACTCTAAACTCTTAACTATTACTAAACTAAACTTCAACTCTAGCAAAAACTCTAAGCTAAAACTCTAAACTATTAACTAAAACTAAACTAGAACTTCAACAGAAACTCTAAGCTAAGACTCTAAGCTAAAAACTCTAAACTCTTAACTAAAACTAAAATAAACTAGAACTCTAACAAAAACTCTAAGCTAAGACTCTAAGCTAAAATTCTAAACTCTTATCTAAAACTAAACTAAACTAGAACTCTAACTAAAACTCTAAGCTAAGACTCTAAGGTAAAACACTAAACTCTTAACTAAAAGTAAACTAAACTAGAACTCTAACTGAAACTCAAAGGTAAAACATCAAATTCTTAACTAAAATTAAACTAAACTAGAACTCTAACAAAAACTCTAAGCTAAGACTCTAAGGTAGAACTCTAAACTCTTAACTAAAACTAAACTAAACTAGAACTCTAGCAAAAACTCTAAGCTAAGACTCACCTAAAACTCGAAACTCTTAACTAAAACTTAACCAAACTATAACTTTAAGTAAAACTCTAAGCTATGACTCTAAGCTAAAACTCTAAATTCTTAAAAGTAACTAAACTAAACTTCAACTCTAACTAAAACTCTAAGCTAAGACTCTATGGTAAAACTCTAAACTCTTAACTAAAACTAAACTAAACTAGAACTCTAACAAAAACTCTAAGCTATGACTCTAAGCTAAAACTCTAAACTCTTAGCTAACTAAACTAAACTAGAACTCTAATTAAAACTCTAAGTCTAAGCTAAAACTCTAAACTAAAACTAAACTAAACTAGAACTTCAACAAAAACTCTAAACTAAGACTCTAAGCTAAAAACACTAAACTCTTAACTAAAACTAAACTAAACTAGAACTCCAGCAAAAACTCTAAGCTGAGACTCTAAGCTAAAACACTAAACTCTTAAGTAAAACTAAACTAAACTAAAACTCTAAGCTAAGTCTCTGAGGTAAAAATCCAAACTCTTAACTATAACTAAACTAAGCTAAACTAGAACTATAACAAAAACTCTAAGCTAAGACTCTAAGCTAAAACTCTAAACTCTTAACTAAAACTAAACTAAACTAGAACTCTAACAAAAACTCTAAGCTAAGACTCTAAGCTAAAACTCTAAACTCTTAACTAAAAGTAAACTAAACTAGAACTCTAATTAAAACTCTAAGTCTAAGCTAAAACTCTAAACTAAACTAGAACTTCAACAAAAAACTCTAAACTAAGACTCTAAGCTAAAAACACTAAACTCTTAACTAAAACTAAACTAAACTAGAACTCTAACAAAACTCTGAGATAAGACTCTAGGCTAAAACTCTAAACTCTTAAGTAAAACTAAACTAAACTAGAACTCTAACAAAAACTCTTTGCTAAGACTCTAAGCTAAAACTCTAAAATCTTAACTAGAACTAAACTAAACTAAAACTCTAAGCTAAGTCTCTATGGTAAAACACCAAACTCTTAACTATAACTAAACTAAACTAGAACTCTAACAAAAACTCTAAGCTAAGACTCTAAGCTAAAATTCTAAACTCTTAACTATTAATAAACTAGAACTCTAACTAAAACTCTAAGCTATGACTCTAAGGTAAAACACCAAACTCTTAACTAAAACTAAACTAAACTAGAACTCTAACAAAAACTCTAAGCTAAGACTCTAAGCTAAAAAACTCTAAACTCTTAACTAAAACTAAACTAAACTAAGACTCTAAGCTAAGTCTCTATGGTAAAACACCAAACTCTTAACTATAACTAAACTAAACTAGAACTCTAACAAAAACTCTAAGCTAAGACTCTAAGCTAAAACTCTAAACTCTTAACTATAACTAAACTAAACTTCAACTCTAACAAAAACTCTAAGCTAAGACTCTAAGCTAAAACTCTAAACTATTAACTAAAACTGAACTAAACTAGAACTTCAATAAAAACTCTAAGCTATGACTCTCAGCTAAAAACTCTAAACTCTTAACTAAAACTAAAATAAACTAGAACTCTAACAAAAAATTCTAAGCTAATACTCAAAGCTAAAATTCTAAACTCTTAACTAAAACTAAACTAAACTAGAACTTCAACAAAAACTCTAAGCTAAGACTCTTAGGTAAAACACCAAACTCTTAACTAAAACTAAACTAAACTAGAACTCTAACAAAAACTCTAAACTAAGACTCTAAGCTAAAAAACTCTAAACTCTCAACTAAAACTAAACTAAACTAAAACTCTAAGCTAGGTCTCTAAGGTAAAACTCCAAACTCTTAACTATATGTAAACTAAACTAGAACTCTAACAAAAACTCTAAGCTAAGACTCTATGCTAAAACTCTAAACTCTTAACTATTACTAAACTAAACTTCAACTCTAACAAAAACTCTAAGCTAAGACTCTAAGCTAAAACTCTTAACTATTAACTAAAACTAAACTAAACTAGAACTTCAACAAAAACTCCAAGCTATGACTCTCAGCTAAAAACTCTAAGCTCTTAACTAAAACTAAAATAAACTAGAACTCTAACAAAAAACTCTAAGCTAAGACTCTAAGCTAAAATTCTAAACTCTTAACTAAAACTAAACTAGAACTCTAACTAAAACTCTAAGCTAGGTCTCTAAGGTAAAACACCAAACTCTTAACTAAAACTAAACTAAACTAGAACTCTAACAAAAACTCTAAACTAAGACTCTAAGCTAAAAAACTCTAAACTCTTAACTAAAACTAAACTAAACTAAAACTCTAAGCTAGGTCTCTAAGGTAAAACTCCCGGATTAGGGGCTATCGCGGATAAGATCAAACTTGCATCTGAACAGTGTGCTCAGCAGCTCGCCGGGGTATCGCAGCAATGTACTACCATAAGCGACGCTATTTCCCAGGGCTCACCCACTCCCCGTTCAGCAGCGAATTCGCCATCAAAGCCACTTTACTCGGTGGTTGTGAAAGCAAACGATATGCCGCCTGAGTTAACGTCCCCACAATCCCGGAAAGACTTCATTGCAAAGGTTTGCCCTAGCGACGTAAGCTCCGATTCTCTTACTCTGAAACGTAGCAACGATGAATGGAAGATTCTTGTCCAGTCTCGAGATGCCGCTACCCAACTTGCAGAAGCAATGAAAAGGAAGAACATAACCACTAAAGTCAAAGTTCCCCAGTTTGTCGGTATCATGAAAAGAGTACCCTCATCAGTTAGCGAGAGTGAACTCTGTCAAATTGCTGGTTGCGACAAAGTGGCGCAATGCGGATCTACGAGAGCGTTCAAGTTATTCTATGCAAGTCGACAAACACTTGAAAACGCTATCGCGAACCCGCTGAAGATTTGTTTAGAACTGTTCAGGATTGAAGAGTTCCGCTTTCTACCGAGGAGGTGTTTCAAGTGCCATGCTGTTGGTCATTTAGCAGCTGACTGTTCGCAACCAGAAAGGTGTTCGCGCTGCGGTGGCGATGGTCACAGCTCTAGTAAGGACAACCCATGTAGTAATCCGCAAAAATGCCTAAACTGCGGCTCTAGTAGACACTCTTGCTACCATGCTGCTTGTCCCTTTAACAAAGCCCAGCCTAACACTAGCACGTAAATGGAAAATCGAATATTCTGCTGGAATATGAACGGTAAAGTGTTGGACAGAATCCCCCTTCTAACTGACCTTTCTAAAGAATATAACTGTATTTGCATACAGGAACACTTTCTGACCGATGACAGTGTAAACCTTCTAAAGTTTTCCTCGGATATGCATTACCTCGTTCAACCTGCGCGAAGATCTGGGGCTCGGGGTCGTCCCTCTGGTGGCCTAGCCATAATCACGCGCTCTAACTCGGGGCCCCCCGTGTGTGTCGAGCAGAATGAATGGTTCCAAGCTGCCAAAATGCATGGCGTGTTTTTCGTAAATGTTTATTTACCAACCAATTACAATGACATCGCTTCAGAAAAGAAGTTTGCAAAAGCATGCCAGAAGCTCGGAAAGTGCCTCCTCAGTTTAGTCCAGAAATCATGCCCTGTTATAATTCTTGGTGACTTTAACTGCAATCTCGACGATCATTCCTGCCCTCGGGCTGTACTATTGCTGAACGCCTTACCAAGCGGATTTAAAGTTGCTAAGAAGGATAAGTGCTATTCCTATATCAGTACCGCAAAAACCGTCTCAAATCTTGATCATGTAGTAACTTACAAACTGGACCTAGAGTCAGTCTCGGTTGGATCTGACGGTGCCTATTCGGATCATTTACCTCTCTCTTTTGCAATACCAGCCGTCAGTCCCCAGTGTGCTCCAAAAACCAAGCCTGAGCCAGCACTTGATTGGAAAAAAGTAGTCCGTGAGCAGTTCCAGCTCAATTGTGAACAAATTTTGAAGAAAATTAAAGTGCTAGTCCACCTCCTACAGTGGGATTGTGGCCTAACGGAAAGCGAGATACGCCTGCAACTGAACATGTATTTCTACGAAATTTGCCACTCCTTGAGAGTAGCTGAAAGGGTTGCTGTCCCATTAGGTAGCGTCCGACGTGGGTCGCGAGTGAAAGGATGGGCCTCTAACAGTGAGCTTGTGAAGGCAAGAGCAGCTGCCAAGTTCTGGCTGGGGGTTTGGCACGAGTGCGACCGGCCAAGAAGCGGGGTAGTCAATGAATTGCGGGTTTATACAAAACGGCGGTTCGCGAAAGAGCTACGAAAACATCGTAGTAGCCTCAAACGGGAAACAGTTTCAAAAATCATTGAAAACCCTAATTTGGTCTGGAAGCTCCGTGCCAGGCCTGTAGAAAGTACGGGACAAAATGCTAGTGATATAGATGAGGAAATATGGGTAGATTATTTTGCTGCTGAATTCTCCCCACCAGATGAAGTGAAAAATAAAAAGTTTAGCGAAGAGCTCGATCAGCTTATGACGAAAGAGCATAATTACCTCGTGATTTCTAGTGCGCAAATAACCCACCTTTGTCAAAAATTAAAGAAGAAATTATCCGCCGGTGCCGACCAAATCTGTGCTCTACACCTACTGAATGGTGGTCCAGTTCTATCGGAGCATTTAGCAATAGCTTACCAAATTATACTAACACATGGTATTGTACCGGACATTTTCTGTTTAGGTGTGATCACTCCAGTTTTGAAAAAGGGTAAACCTGCTCATGAACCATCGTCATACAGACCCATTACTGTATCATCTGTGTTCTGCAAGCTATTTGAAAAGCTCATAATTTCGGACATTAAAGCTAGTTGCAAAGTGCCTCCCCACCAGTTTGGATTCCAAGCTGGCTTAGGATGTGCCCATGCCTTGCATGTAGTTGCAAATGTTCTACTGGATGACCACATTTCGAAAGAAAGCCTAGCTATAGGTGAATATGATGTACGGCGGGCATTTGATTCGGGTATCCATTCTCAGAATATGGTTGAGCTGAGAAAGTCCGGAGTTGACCGTGCTATTGTCAAACCCTTGAACGACATGTATAGTAGGCTCAAGGTCCGTATTAAACTGTCAGGTAAATTAAGTCGTAGGCTTGCTGTGGTGAAGAAAGGTATAAAACAGGGAGCCGTATCATCACCTGATCTGTTCAACAACAGCATATCGACGGCCCAGTCAAAAGTGGCCCCTTGCTGTATTTTTAAAGGCATTGACGTATCCCTAGTTGGGTTTGCAGATGACCTTCTAAACTTTTCAAGAATGTTGTCTTCTTTGGAATCTAACTTTAAAATTTTGGAGATGGAGTATGATGAAATTGGGTTGAGTTTTAATGTGACAAAATGTGAAGTACTGTTATTTAACTGGAATGCCTCTCAACCCGAAATCCAACTAGGGTCACAGGTGGTCATGCCCTCTAAGTCAATTGTATACCTGGGTCTGCCGATCGGTGAAACTCTTCAGCATACACGAGCACTGCTTGTAAAGCACATCGAGAAGAAGATCAGGTCAGCTTATGGAGCTTCGGTTTCCTCCAAGCGTAATCTAAATAGGTCGCTGCGTGCACAAATATTTGTTGCTGTTGCCTTACCCCATGTTCTTTACGTTTCGCCGTTCTGGAAGTTACTTACAAATTCGAATAAAGTAACTATAAGAAGAATATTCTTCAGGTACCTCAAGTTCCTACTTGAGATGCCATTAAGAACAAGTAATTCTTACCTAACGAGGCGGTATTCAGTACCTGACCCATTTACTGCGGTGGAAGCGTGTCTTGAAAAGTACCGTGATAGAGTAGAAGCGAGTAACCACCAGTGGACCGCCATTCTTACATAGTTGTATTATAGTTCCTTCGTGATTATTTTCATTTCAAGAAGTTTCGTTGTGTTTTGTATGTGCGTTTTCTTCTCTTTTGTTTTTTATCCGTCTTTTGTTAAATTGTGACGGGTTTTTCCAATATATTTATTTATTTATTTATTTATTTAAACTCTTAACTATATGTAAACTAAACTAGAACTCTAACAAAAACTCTAAGCTAAGACTCTATGCTAAAACTCTAAACTCTTAACTATTACTAAACTAAACTTCAACTCTAACAAAAACTCTAAGCTAAGACTCTAAGCTAAAACTCTAAACTATTAACTAAAACTATAATAAACTAAAACTTCAACAAAAACTCTAAGCTAAGACTCTAAGGTAAAACACCAAACTCTTAACTAAAACTAAACTAGAACTCTAACTGAAACTCAGAGGTAAAAAATCAAACTCTTAACTAAAATTAAACTAAACTAGAACTCTAACAAAAAAACTCTAAGCTAAAATTCTAAAATCTTAACTAAAACTAAACTAAACTAGAACTCTAACTAAAACTCTAAGCTAAGACTCTATGGTAAAACACCAAACTCTTAACAAAAACTAAACTAGAACTCTAACTGAAACTCAAAGGTAAAAAAATCAAACTCTTAACTAAAATAAAACTAAACTAGAACTCTAACAAAAAAACTCTAAGCTAAGACTAAGCTAAAACTCTAAACTCTTAACTAAAATTAAACTAAACTAGAACTCTAACAAAAACTCTAAGCTAAGACTCTAAGCTAAAGCTCTAAACTATTAACTAAAACTAAACTAAACTAGAACTTCAACAAAAACTCTAAGCTAAGACTCTAAGCTAAAAACTCTAAACTCTTAACTAAAACTAAACTAAACTAGAACTCTAACTGAAACTCAAAGGTAAAACATCAAACTCTTAACTAAAATTAAACTAAACTAGAACTCTAACAAAAACTCTAAGCTAAGACTCTAAGCTAAAACTCTAAACTATTAACTAAAACTAAACTAAACTAGAACTTCAACAAAAACTCTAAGCTAAGACTCTAAGCTAAAAACTCTAAACTCTTAACTAAAACTAAACTAAACTAGAACTCTAACTGAAACTCAAAGGTAAAACATCAAACTCTTAACTAAAATTAAACTAAACTAGAACTCTAACAAAAAAAACTCTAAGCTAAGACTCTAAGCTAAAACTCAAAACTCTTAACTAAAACTTAGCCAAACTATAACTTTAAGTAAACCTCTAGGCTATGACTATAAGTTAAAACTCTAAATTCTTAACTGTAGCTAAACTAAACTTCAACTCTAACTAAAACTCTAAGCTAAGACTCTAAGGTAAAACTCTAAACTCTTAACTAAAACTAAACTACACAATAACTCTAACTAAAACTCTAAGCTAAGACTCTAAGCTAAAACTATTAACTCTTAACTAAAACTAAACCAAACTAAAACTCTGAGCTAAGTCTCTAATCTAAGACTCTAAGCTAAAACTCAAAACTATTAACTAAAACTAAACTAAACTAGAACTTCAACAAAAACTCTAAGTTAAGACTCTAAGCTAAAAAACTCTATACTTTTAACTAAAACTAAACCAAACTAAAACTCTAAGCTAAGTCTCTAAGGTAAAACTTCAAACTCTTACCTATAACTAAGTTGTGGGTGAAAAAGATAAGTACTTCAAGTTGGAAAATGGGTTTAGGAGGGAAATTAAGAAAGGAACTTGCTCTGAAATGGTCTTTGAAAAATATTTCTTGGTGTTGAGGTATCCAAAAGGCTATGAAGTATAGTTGTGGGTGAAAAGAACGGATGCTTCAAGTTGGAAAATGGGTTTAGAATGAACATTAAGAAAGGAACTTGCTCTGAAATGACTTTTGAAAAATATTTCTTGGTGTTGAGGTATCCAAAATCTGTAAAGAATAGTTGTGGGTGAAAAGAATGGATGCTTCAAGTTGGAAAATGGGTTTAGAATGAACATTAAGAAAGGAACTTGCTCTGAAAAAATATAATAAAGCCTTTTGAAATGTGGGGACCCTTCTATGTCTCAAATGCACAAAGAGTATTAACAAAATGGGGATGGGCTCTTTGGGGACCCGGGAGGGCGTTTGGGGATCCGGGAGCCCTTGAATACTGGTTGGTCCTTTGGGAGCCCGGGGGACCTTTGGGGGCTGGGGGAGGGCCTTTGGGGGGCCCGGGGAGGGCCTTTGGGGGTTCGGGGGCCCTTTGGGAGCCTGGGGGACCTTTGAGGACCGGGGGAAGGCCTTTGGGGGTCCGGTCGACCTTTGTGGACCGGGTGAGGGCCTCTGGGGGTCCGGGGTCCCTTTGGGAGCCTGGGGGACATTTGAGGACCGGCGGAGGGCCTTTGGGGTCCGGGGGGCCCTTTGGGAGCCTGGGGGACCTTTGAGGACCGGGGCTTCCTTCGGGATTGGGGTGGGGTATGAGGACCCGTGGGCTATGAGGAGCCATTGGGTTGGGGTAGGGGACCTCAAGACATTGTTAAAATACAACTTGTGTATTATAACGACCACAGAGTTTTACCCTCAAATTCTCTTCTAAAACCTTCTTTTAAATCATCTTTTAAAATGTCTCTAACTGTTTCGCCGAAATAATTCCATAAAATGGCTAAAACGGTTTCGCCCAAATAATCCCTAAACGTAATTTCAGCGTGTTCCTTTTGTTTGGCATCTCTGCGCTGATACATTTCAAATTATTTGGAAACCCTTTCGTGTATCAATCTCTTCATGGCTAAGATCGAAACATTCACTCGGAAACAATTCTCTTGGTAGAACTCCAAAGACATTAACTTGACGTCATCTGTCAGACATTAATTAACCTTGCCCGGAAACAATTTGATTAATGACTCAATAATCCATGAAAGTGAGAAAGTTCCTGTTTTTCCATTCTCACTGACAAAATCCATAAAACAGACATAAATGTGAGAAAGTTCCTGTTTTTTCATTCTCACTGACAAAAACCATAAAACAAGCATAAAAGTGAGAAAATTCCTGTTTTTCAAGTGAGAAAATACTGTTTTTTCATTCTCACTGACAAAAACCATAAAAACAGACATAAATGTGAGAAAGTTCCTGTTTTTTCATTCTCACTGACAAAAACCATAAAAACATCCATAAAAGTGACAAAATTCCTGTTTTTCAAGTGAGAAAAATACTGTTTTTTCATTCTCACTGACAAAAACCATAAATTACTGTTGACATCCATGAAAAACATCAAATAAATCGACCAACACACATAACCATCCATGAAAACAGACATCAAAGTGACAAAATTCCTGTTTTTTTCATTCTCACTGACAACAAACAGACATAAATTATGTAAAAAAAGTTGTAGGTGGCAGCAGGGGTGCGTGACACGAGTCAATAAGGCATCTCTACTAACAGGATCTGGAACACGCTTCCAGAGTCTGCACGAAGCTGCCACTCGGTTGGTATGTTCAAAAATTATACTAGAGAATTTCTAGCTAGTAAATAAGTTTTTTCCGGTTTCCTTTGGAATTGATGTCTTTGGATTGAGTTGGTTAAATCATGCGCTACTCCCTGTCTAGCTTGTCATTTTGGGGATTATTAAGGTGGGCTACTTGAATTTTTTGTTTTTGTTTTTTTTTTGTGTTGGTATTTTTTTTCCTCTCCTGTTCTTTCCCGGCCATGGAGCCTTATGGGGGAAATTGTGTTGAAGTAGTTTTTTTTATGAAATTTATTGTTAAATAAGGAACTCAGAACTCAGAATAAATAAATCAAAGCCCAAAACGAACAGATATTACAGCAAGAAACCGAGTCGAACTGAAAAAGAGCAGAAACTTAGACGAGCCGGGTTGACCCTACCGTGTCTTCTAAATACTAGGACGTAATTTTCACTTTACCAAAAACAAAATACGTTTTAAATGTTTTATCTTTTCTAACTTTAATAAATCCAATATTATTAAGACTTTTAGCAATGAATATCAGTATATATAATAATTGTCCAATCTTCATTAATTTTCTTTTTTTAAGATCTTTGATATACTGGTGAAATTGTCGATGTTATGAGTAAGAGAAGCACAGAACTAGAAATAAAAATTGTTTTCAGTAAAGTGCACGTTATGTTATGGTATTCAGAAGGCACGCGGGTTGTTAGTCCTGCTCCCTTTAGTTTTTGCTCGTTTTGACTATGAATCGGTTATCCATTGTAATTTCTGTTCGTTTCGGGGTTCACCTATATATTGATGGTAATTTATGGTTGTTTTACGCTCGGAAATTTTTAAATTTTAGTTTTAATCATCTTGGGTTTAATGTATCTCTTTACCTATTCTTGAAAGACTTCTTTTGTGGATAAGGTTTTCAATATAACACGCAAGTATTTATAATCTAAATGAAACACTAAATTAGCCAATACAAGATTTGAAGCTACGGATCTCCCAATAGTACAGTCTTCGTTTCCATCTGTTACCATTTCTGTGAAGTTTCAGGCTGTTTTTCAAAATTTGCATAAATTTGTTTTCGCAATAAACATTTACCATCATAGGCAGCGCCATAGCGCTGCCTAAGTAAAGAACGATGTGAGCACAATGTATTACTTATTTTTTTTTCTTTCTTTCTCCATATCCGGGTACTTCGTATCGAAAGAGTTGTCGTAGAAACTTCGAAAAGGGCTCATTAAAGTGGAAATTGGAGTGGCTATTCCCCTTTTTAGTATTCGAAAGGGATTGGAGGGCAACTAGCCCTCCCTCCATGCCCATCATTCCCTCAAACACATCCAATTAAAATTTTGAGATAGCCGTTTTGTTCAGCGCAGTTGATTTTCAGATAGAAAATACATTTTAAATCTTTTTTAATTTCAGATAGAAAATATAAAATATATCTGATATATCAGATCAAAAATATATTTTTGAGGAGGATACTACCCCACAACCCCCGGGGCAAGGGTTTTAAGTTATGCCCTGAGGGCATATAAGAACGATGTTGGCAAAATGTATCATTTGTTATTTTTTTCCTTTAGAGCAGGGCACTTCGTATCGAAGAAGTTGTCGTAGAAACTTTAAAAATGGTCATTCAATTGGAAATTGGAGTGGCTTGTGCCCTTTTTAATAGTCGAAAGTGATTCGAAGGCAACTAACACCCCTTCCACGCCCACCATTTCCCGAAACACATCCAGTCAAAATTTTGAGCTAGCCATTTTGTTCAGCGTAGTTGATTTCCACACAGAAATTATTTTTTGAGGAGGACACTCCCCCACAGCCTTCAAGGCAAGGGTTGTAAGTTATGCCCTGGGAGCGTATAAGGTTTTTATATAAGGCGTTGTCGTACAAACTTCAAAAAAGATCATTCGATTGGAAATTCAAAGGGTTAGTGCCATTTTTAATAGTCGAAAGTGATGGGAGGGCAACAAACCACCCTCACACGCCCACCTTTCCCCCAAACACATCCAATTAAACTTTTTGACATAGCCATTTTATTCAACGTAGTTTTAACTTCTGGAAATTAGGTCTTTAAGGATGAACCCCCCCCCCCCCCCCCCCTACAGCCCTCAGGGAAACGGTTGTAAGTTATGCCCTGGGGATATCCCCAGGGACATCTACGCGCTGTCTTACGCGTTGTCGTAAAAACTTCAAAATGGGCTCATTCGATTGGAAATTAAATTGGCCAGTGCCCTTTTTAATAGTCGTAAGTAATTGGAAGGCAACTAACACACCTTCCATGCCCACCATTTCCCCAAACACAGCCAATCAAAATTTTGAGATAGCCGTTTCGTTCCACGCAGTTTAAAGTTCAGGAAATTATACATTTGAGCAGGACACTCCCCAGTCTTCAGGGCAAGGGTTATAAGTTATACCCTGGGGCCATAAAAGTTTTTATTGAAATCTTTGTCGTATAAACTTCAAAAAGGGCTCATTCGATTGGAAATTCAAAAGTCAAGGGCCCATTTTAATAGTCAAAAGTGATTTGAGGGCAACTAACCCCCCTCTCACGCAGACCTTTTCCCCAAACACATTCAATCAAAACTTTTCGATAGCCATTTTGTTCAGCGTAGTTGGTTTCCAGATAGAAATTATGTTTTTGAGGAGGGAACTCCCCCATAGCCCTCAGGGAAAGGGTTTAAGTTATGCCCTGGGGGCACATAAGGTTTTTATACAACGAGTTGTCGTAGAAACTTCAAAAAGGGCTCATTCGATGGGAATTGAAATGGATAGTGCCTTTTTTAATGAACGAAAGTGATTGGAAGGCAACTAAAACCCCTTCCACGCCCACAATTTCCCTTCCACTTAGTTTAAAGTTGAGGAAATTACACCTTTGAGCAGGACACTCCTCCTACAGTCTTCAGGGCAAGGGTTATAAGTTATACCCTGGGGCCATAAAAGTTTTTATTGAAATCTTTGTCGTATAAACTTCAAAAAGGGCTCATTCGATTGGAAATTCAAAGGGCTAGTGCCCTTTTCAATATTCGAAAAGAATTTGAGGGCAACTAGCCCCTTCTCACGCCCACCTTTTCCCCAAACACATCCAATCAAAATTTTTAGATAGCCATTTTGTTTCACGCAGCTTAAAGTTCAGGAAATTATATCTTTGAGCTGGACACCCCCCCCCCCAGTCTTCAGAGCAAAGGTTATAAGTTATGACCTGGGGGCATATAAGTTTTTATTTAAATATTTGTCGTAAAAACTTGAAAAAGAGATCTTTCGATTGGAAATTCAAAGGGTTAGTGCCCTTTTTAATAGTCGAAAGTGATTTGAGGGCAACTAACCCCTCTCTCACGCTCACCGTTTCCCCAAACACATCCACTCAAAATTTTTAGATAGCCATTTTATTCAACGTAGTTGAAAGTTTTGGAAACTAGGTATTTAAGGATAACATCCCCTCCCCACACAACCCTCAGGGCAAGGGTTGTAAATTATGCCCTGGGGGCATAACTAGTAAAGTGCAAATTATGTTCTAGCCTTGGGAAGGCATAGGGGTTTTGAGCCCAACTTATGTTAATTTTTGGTCGTTTTGAGTTTGACTCGGTTATTTATGGTAACTTCTGTTCGTTTTGGGTTTCATTTATTTATCATTGCTGATTTGCGGTGGTTTCACGCTTCGTAGATTGTTTCATTTTATTTTTGCTCATTTTTTGTTTAATGGAGTTCTTTACTTTTCTTTGTAAAACTTGTTTTGTGGAAAAAGTTTTTTAATTAATCAATAGCAATAGTTACCATTCTTGAATCAGTTTCAAGTGACGATTTTTCCGCACTTGTCATTATTTTTTCGAAACGCGATTTAAATTTTCGGTAATCATGGGCTAGAGCTCGTTCTTTAATAGGTCTCATTGGATGCTGCAACCATGACGACGTGATGACCATGTCATGACGTGACGACCACGTCATGACGACGTGACCTGGTCCCATTCAGGAGTGTTATCATGAAGTTGTTGAGTAGGTAGTTGGACACGTCCTAAGAAGATTTTACAATTCACCTATATTCCCCATTATGTCATGATGAGTTTATCTTTTATTCCCCCATCCCCTTCAAGACAGAGTCAGATAAAGTTATGCATGATTTATGAATGAGTTGGTTCGGTCCCTTCAGGAAAGCGGTTTAGGTGACACAGGCATGTCTGAAGCATAAATAAAGACCATAAAAATAGTCCACAAAACAGTAAGAGAAAGTTCAAACGTCTCCAGCTAGATGTGATGGTTTTTCAATTATGTCTTATTTTCCTTATAAGATATTTTCTCGACTCTTATTTCATTAACATTCTATCCAAAGACTGTTATTTTTACTTGTTTTGGTTGAGAGCCGACAAAATAGCTAGATTTGCATTTAATGAATCAATTGGTTTTATTGTATAAAATAGTCCAATCCTGAGCGTTGAACAATAAACATATCATTCAACGGATGCTCAAGCACAATGCCCATCATCATGTATTTAGCAGGCAATAAACTTGTCGTTGATCTGCTACGCAGACGAAATCCTGAATGTGAGTCGCACGCTGCAATGGATTTCAGAGATTTTTGGAGTACTAGCCGAGGGGTGTGCTAGGATTGGACTTGAATTTAATCTTGAAAAATCGGAGGTTGTATTGTTTAATTGGAATGACGAAACCCAAAATATTAGGATCTCTCTTGACAGCACGCCAATCAGACCGGCTAACCACATAACCTACCTTGGACTCCCGATTGGCACTTCTATTAAACACACACGTCAGCTTCTACTTTCTCATATGCAATGCCGCATCTCCACTGCTTATGCGACAATTATCAAGGTCAAAATTCGTTTCAATAGATCTATCTTTGCCACATTGTACAATGCGATTGCAACCCCTCACATTCTATACTGTACAACTTTACGTCAAACTATTTACTCAAACAGATAAAAATAAAATCCACAGCACTTTTTTCCGGTTTGCAAAATATTTACTCAGACTCCAACCTTGGACCAGGGATACAAAAATAATAAGGATTTACAATATCACGGATCCACTGAAAGCGGCAGAAGAACATATTGTTAAATTCAATAATAATCGTCAAACTTTACGTCAAACTATTTACTCAAACAGATAAAAATAAAATCCACAGCACTTTTTTCCGGTTTGCAAAATATTTACTCAGACTCCAACCTTGGACCAGGGATACAAAAATAATAAGGATTTACAATATCACGGATCCACTGAAAGCGGCAGAAGAACATATTGTTAAATTCAATAATAATCGTCAAACTCGTCAGTGGTGGCCCCTACTAACCCAGCAGTTTTCATCAGTAATGTGAATTTTCTTTTTCTCGTTGTTAGGTTAAGTATAAGAGTCTTGTTTTGATTTTCTTTCTTTTTCATTATTGTTTCTGTTAAAGCGTCTTTTGGTTTTTCCTTTTCTTATTTTCTTTTATTTTTGCTCCGTCTGTGTTTCTTGTCTAAACTTGACGGGTTTACAATAAATTCATTCATTCATATCTGTTGAAAATCTTTGAACTTCGTGAATTTAGATAGCGCAAAGGGTTCTCGATTTAGACCAATTTTAGGACTTGGGTTCTAACTACTGGTTGCTGTGGTAAAAGTTGTCACACTAGACTGGAACAGAAAAAAGCTTAAAATCTTGATAGATTTCATGTGAGGTAGCAGAGGAGCGGTGTGGAGGAATGCTCGCCACAAATAGCTTAAACTGTGACGAGTTTGTACCAGCAGTTCATCCATGTACCAATATTTCCAAAGAATAGGGAAGAAACATAAAAAAAAAAACTAATTTCAATATTTTGCAATCTGCAAAAGCAAAGAATAAAACATTTAATTTCAAAAACTAAAATATATACAACAGGTTTATTACACTGTCATGTTTCAGAGCATTTTCTTCTTGGTTTCTTCGCAGGAATAGGAGCATCAGGGTTGAAAGGGAAGTTTTCCTGTAGAATTGTCTCATCTCGTATTTTAGCCACTACAAAAAGAGTTCATCCTGTTAATTAGATACAACTGCAAAGGTCAGTGATCTCTCACAACTTCAAAAAAAAGACAAAAAATAATTTTATTTAAGAGAGAATTACTAGTTATTTTGAGATAGGTCCCAGTATAGTCTTTAATCGATTCCTGGTTTTACCAAGGACCAGCGTAAGACTTGAATAGTAAAAAAAAAATTTGAATTTAAGAGGGTCAATTTGGGACAATTCTTGAGCAGGGTAGTCCTTTATCCGTTCATAGTTTAATCAAAGACGTGACTATAAGGCCTGATTATGTCTAAAACTATACTTAGAGCTATTTTTTTGGCTAGCTTGCTCAGCACGTGACATACATTTGACAAAACTTTTCCCGACAACACTCCAAATCGTGAGCTCAAATGACTAAAATCCATGTTCCACCGTCATATTTCTACTCCTTAGAATGAGCAACAAAACATAGATTCTTTTGAAAAAAATATTGAGCCAGCAGATCTCGTGCTACAGCTCTGTCTGATAAAAAAACTTCCAAGCACAAAACTGTTTTTATTTCTAATTTTATTTGTCCCTGCATAAGCAAACTAATGATTATTGTATGTATTATATAAGTTTTGCTTTAAGTACATTTTGGCTGTATCTAAGCCATTGAACTTGGGGTTAATTTCATTACCTTTCATCCTATAGGCGTGAAGTATAGGGATGGATTTGGCTACAATAAAACGTCAAAATTTATTCAATGAAAATCAGTTTTTGAGTTAGTGATACATTTGATGGGCTTTGTTTCCTTTAGTGACGGATTCAAATCGCTTATTTCCCGCTATTTATTTATTACTGCAAAAACTCCTGGCCATAACCACATCTGCACACAGCCAAAAGAGGTAGTTTTTATCCTAAAATTGGTCTTAAGGAGCATTCATTCCCTTCCCAGAGAAATTTAAAATTTTGTCCAGCTACTACCCCTCTTCCTCTATCCAAAGGAGAGATCCCGCAATAGCCCCCTCCCCTCAGTGTAACCTAGCAGCTTCAAAGAGTTATTGCCATGCGTGCAAAAGTGGGGTACCCTGGTAACCATGTTGTTCGGTAGTTTTCATAGCATAATGAACTTTGTCGGCAGATTTAGTAAAAACACCTTCAAGCGAAAAAATTACTGGCAGTTTTAAGATAAAACTCATCCAAATTTAATTTAACTTGTAAATTTTTCATTCTTCTTAGCTAGTACCTAGTAGATTGTCAGCAGATTTGGCAACCAATGCTTAAAGCTAAGAGAGTTTGTCGATAGATTTAGTCAAGAAATGCTTTAAGCTAAAAAAAACTGCTGGCAGTTTTGAGCAAAAAATTCTTCCAAAATTTTCATTGCCAGTGCAGGTGACTATGGTATTCACTCCACCCATTCTAGAATTGGCTTGATCATGCTTGAACCAACTGAACATTAACCAAACATTAACACAAACCTCTCCAATGCAAAGCAGTTCATAATAATCTCCTCTGCAAAATATTTTTTCAATAAAACAGGATTTGCATGGTGTAAAACAAAACCAAAATGCGTCAAATATTTTACAATTCTCACAGAGAAAAAACAAATGCACGAGCTATTACAATAATGTTGTACAATTTCAGGATAAGGAAAGTAAGCAAAAACCTGTCAAAATATAAGCATACAACAGCCTAAAAGTGAAATTTCACATGCCAAAGTTGAAACCCAGCAGGCCAGCACTAATATATCCCAGAAGATCACAAAAATATTTTGAAAACGGAAGCTAGCAGTGCAGCAATACTGGTGCAGTATTGGAACTCAACTTAATTAATTAAGCTACTGAATCGATAGTATGCAGATTCTATCGCATACTACTCAAGCAGCTTAGTTGGGTGCACTACTATTAATATATTTTCGAGCGCTTCACAAACTGATTACTTTTATTAATTGAACCGAAAGTACTAAAAAACTGTTTACTAAGTCTGATATTGGATTCTTTTTGACAAAATCTAAGAACTGCCTAGTGGAGATGTTTGAACCAACCAGGATCAAATCCCGTTTCTAAGAACAGGTCTATGAATGCAAGTGTTCCTTTGAAACTGATTTTTCAGTTTCCATGAATTTGCAGCAAATATGGGAGCAGCAAATCACTAGTCTTTTTCTGAGTTTTTCTCCCAAACCTTTGGGAGATTGACCAATATCTGTGTTGTGCTTAAAAGACTCCAACTCTTTTACGACCAGAAACCTCACTTTCTTGAGCTGAAATCTAAGCAAGCAAGGGAGAACGTTTACTGTTAAATTGTCAACATTCTGTTGGGTTATGTGCGTCAAGTCTACCTGGTTGTTTTATTAATTTTGTATCTAGGCATGATTGTTGAGAAAGTTTTAGCCTAACCATTTTAGTACTCTACGATGAAACAGGACCACCTGGCAAATTTTTCCTGGTCATGATACTTTGGAATTCGAATTTGTTTGTGATAGATTTACAAAGTTAAATAAGGTGTGAGAACCTTTTGAAACTAAAAGGTTCAAAAGAAAATAAGAGGCGGCCGTTTGTGGGTTTACAATTCTACAGGTTTTGTTTCCTGTTTTTGCTTCTAATACAATTATTTTCTACTCCAAGACTCAGCTGTGTCAATCTCTTCTGAAAATGTAGTCATCTTGATAGAGCTTTTAATTTTGGCCAGATTTTACTTTCCTTTTTGGGATCAGCATGTGATATGAGGCACTATAAGATCTTTTCTGTCCATCTGTCTACTATCAAGGTATACTTATAGTTAAATCAGGTAATGGGAAAGCTGGAATGTGTAAGATTAGTAGTTAAAAACAGCCACACTACAATGTGGCAACACTACTCTGTTTTTTTTTTGGGGGGGGGGACTAGATTAGGGTAAAACTAATATCACAAATTCGAAACGCATGTGACTGCCAGGCTGCCAATTAAGATTGTTCTCCCAGATCAAGAATGGTGCTTTTTACAGTTATAATGATCAATGAGCATCAAGAATGCAGTTGGGTATGCATTATTTTCATACTACCAATAACATCAGAGTATACAACTCCAGCCATAAAGTAACAGCAGTAAAAAATACACAGCATACTTCAGACTTTGAATACTATAATTCACTAGCAGTACTATAGTGAATATGATATAGTACTTTTGATAAAATGGTACACCTAAAATTATGGAGTATGAGATTTATGGCTAGTATATGACTTGCTACTGAATTACTTGAAATTGCTAAAGGTAATTCAGATAACTATTGATATTTCAGACTACAAGCTATACTAAGTTACATTTCTTACTGTTCAGCAAATTTGACACATAAAAATACTTTTTGCTCAAAGCAAAGCTGTCAAAACCCAAGTTGTGCTGCTAAAGTGTCGGCAGCTTTTGGAATTTTGTTGAGTTCTATTGCTGGCAGCTTTGGAACTTTTCGCATGCCTGATTATTGCTCAAAAATTGTTTTTGAAAGGCAGTATTTCTGCTTTTTTATTTCTAAGTAGTTGAAAAAAACAAGTAGATTGATTTTAAATTTTAATTATATATGAAAGATAGTAACCAAAGCGTTTCGAATGTGATTAAGGTTCTATTGCATTGGATTTTCAGAATATTACAGTTTTCTTTTAGCACGCTGTTTACTTGCACCATTATTTGTTTTTAAAACCATGCAACTTCTTTTTATTTTCAACTGAAAAGGCTCCCTCTGTTTCCTCTATTAGAACTGTTTTCAATTTGCAGATTTTTCACTTAAAAAAAAAACAAAAAACTTTTAAGTGCCTCAATTTTACGTGAGTTTAGTTGAGATGCTAAACTGAGGAAGGACTTCAAATACTAGAAATACTAAAACTTAAAATTACAAATTCGATTTTCCAATTTTAACATACATTTTCAAGGATTAAATATAGTAGTGTCTCTTTTTCTCTTTCATTAAAACAATCTTCGATAGAAACAACACAATAGCAAACCGGCTCAAAACTAAAAGCGGCTTTTAAATAGGGGACAAAGAATCAGCATGGATTTCGAATAAAACAACAAGAGTGGTACATAGTTTAATCGAATTAATTCAGTTAAATTCTTCTATCTATCAGACCTTTATCAGTCCCTAATGGAAACTTCTGTATAACCCAAAGGTCCAATCCCAGAGAAAACACCTAACATTAAGGTCGAAAAAATTCGACTAGTAAAAATGTAACAAAAATAAATATAAAAAATTGATGCACTTTTTTGTGTGTAAACTACCCCCCCCCCCCCCACCAAACAGCAATCCTGGATACACTCTTGCCAGGCATGATATAATATCAGAAGTCACGATTCGTTCTTCCTTTCAAAGAGTTCGTGGTAACGAACTGTAGGGAGCGACACGGCTGAATAGTAACCAAACCTCTAAAAAAGAAATTTTGATATCAATAAATATATCAAAAGAGCGGCTTATTATGCTGATCCCAAATATATAAGATTCATTAAGCTTAGTGTTACCCACTACAGACTATGAGCCTGAGAAAATGTGCCTGATTTTTGAAAAAGGGGGGAAACACCCCTAAAAGTCAAAGAATCTTAATGAAAATCACAACATCAGATTCAGCGTATCAGAGAACCCTATTGTTGGGGTCCTATCTGCAAAAGGTGGAATTTTGTATTTTTGTCAGAAGAAAGATCATGTATGCATGTTAATTTGTTTTTATTTTCCAGGGATGATCGTATCAAACCAATGGTTCTAGAACAACAGTAGAGGACTTATTTGAAAGAAAATTAAAGGTTCTACTTTTCTACTATCCTTTTTATGCGACTAAAAAGGTAGGAGGGCATCTAGCCCCCCTTCCCACGCCCCCTTTCCCCCAAAAATCGTCCGATAAAAATTTTGAAATAACCATTTCGCTTAGTATATGTGAAAAGTCCCAAAATTATGCCTTTAGAGATAACATAACCTACCACCAGCCCCTGGGAATAGGTCTTTAAGTTAAACAATATGCCCCTTGTTTACGTAAAATATTTATTATTGGGAAGTACACAGACATTTTTCGGGGGGGGGGGGTATTATTACTTGGCGTTGTTTCCACGGGGATATCTTTCTGTGTGGAGGGAAATTTCCGGGGGTGAACTTTGCAGGAGAAATTTTACACTAGGGGGATATGACAGAATTCCTATATGAAATTATTTTTGTTTCTCTTACTTTCTCTTTGCCTACTCAATTTTGCAAAAGCAGACGTTCCAGGGGAGGAAGGAATGTCCGGGGATATTTTCAGCGTATTTAGATTTTCGGGAATTAGCTCCACGGAAGAGGGGGATTTCCGGAGTGATAGGAAAAACAATTAGAACTTAGTATTTTGCAGGTCTATCTTCTGCAAGAAATTTGACGGAGCGGGGAGGGGGGGGGGGATTTTCAGCGAGGACGAAATTGTCCGGAAGGTATTCTACAAGGAGGGCAGTAGTGTATTTAACGTGGAAGGAAATTTCCACGGAGAATTTTCCCCCGAGGGGAGGAAATTTTACATCGAGGGTGAGCCAGATTTACCGGCATTATTTCAAAAAAAGAAAAAATCCGAAACTAAATAAAAAAAAAATTGAAATGTTTTTTCAATTGAGAGTAAGGAGCAACATTAAAACTCAAAACGAACAGAAATTATTCCGTATATGTAGGGGCTGCCCCTCCTCAATATCTTGTACTTTACGCTAAAGTTTGACTGTTTGTCCCAATTTTTAAGAACAACTCTAGAAACACAAGTGCCGTTTAATTAGAATACGAATATTTTTAGAAGTGCTAAAAACTTTGACGTTGTTTTATATGTTTGAACATTTGGAATGATGCTAAAACCCTGTTTTGTTCATCTATAATAAGTTAATGCAAACATTCAACATACAAAATTTTTATCCAAGGACATGTTCTACAATCCTTGGTGTAACTAGCAAGAAGCTGAGGAATTTAGATAAGCAAAGTGATTTCTAGAAAATCACAGATCCCCTTTCTTTCGTGACTCCTTTCCTTTACAAGCTATGGTGCCTTTGTGAGGATTTTTTTTTATTGTAAATATTGAATGATTTTGTTGTTTTTTTGGTTGTCTTATCTTAGTCCTAAAGCTAGATAGTCTTTCACACCTAGAAATCGGTCATTTAGAAGAAATATGTCTCCTTTAGATTACAATAATAAGAACAATGATGCCTAGATCTGATATTTTCAGAAAAAAAAATTGTCATCCAATGCAATTTATTTATAGTATAATGGAGAAAAACACGACAACGTGAATCACCGCCGTTATACGGTTTTAAATTACAGAGGGGGGGGGGGTTATAACCTTACTTTCATTTTCTTTTTCCATATATTTTACTGATTCTAGAGATAACCACTTTTGAGAAAATTTAGGTCGCTATAATCCATCAAGAGGACACATCCCTGCCCCCACAAGATTTTGAAGTTGAGTCATGCGTCAAATTATTATTATTATTATTATTAAATTATTATATATATTATTAGAGTATGTCTGTTTTGTATGGAATCCTAGCCTCTAAAATAAACTCTCTAAACCATATGAATAGGTCTTAAACCTTTTTTACAAAAATTATTTATCACTAGCCAAATATATTTTCGATATGGTTTTAAATTATATGGGAAAGGGGGGGGGGGATAATCTTATTTTTATTTTTCTTCTGTTTATATTTACTCATTCTATAAACAAACACTTTTGAGCTGCTTTCACAGGTAGAAACAAAGGTGTTTCTTTTTGTCACACCTGCAAAATCATACTCAATAAATGCTAAAGATATAAATATACAGTCCCTAAATATTTTGAGAACTTACCATAGTGATTTTCTTTTACTTCTTCAGCTTGGACAATGCACCTTCTTAAAAATTCGTCCGCGTCTCGACCAACTTTTAAAAGCTGAAAAAATGCCACGATCAAAATTTTATTTCTGCTAATGAACACGCAACTGAAAATTGACAATTACAAAGAATGGAACAGAGCACGGGAAATTCCAAGCCGTAAGATCCCCTCCCCCATTAACATAGAAAAACCATGAGCTGCACTTTTGTACATTTTCAACTCCAAGAAAGTTTTCCGTCACACACACTAATGCTCTTCTTCACAAAAAGTCTGAAAATTTACACCCCAAAATACAAATTTTTAGGCATCAGGAGCCCCCCCCCTAAAAACGGTCCACTGACCTATCCCCTAAGAGGGGCGTTCAACAATGAAGCACTGAACTGAATCAACTCCATCAAATGAAGCTTACAAATAATTGTCAGTTACCATTATAATTATTTATTTTGTGTAAAGTACATGAAACTGCCACCACGAGATAGTCTGCCCTCTGAGATTGGGAGGATACATAAATAAATCTACAACAAAGTTGATTGGCTACTTCAGAATTTTCGCTTGATAGTATTTTTGGCCCTATTTGCACCAACAATGTTGTTTTAGAACACAAAATGGCAGCAATTTATTGTGACCCAGTCGCTTCTGTTACTTAAAAAGGCACTAAAACTTTAGATATTCATTCCATTAGCACTCCTCCAACATTTCCCAACATTATTTCGATACAATCCTCCCTGCCAAAGAAAAAAAAGCACCTCTTTTTCAGAAAAAAAAAACAAAAAAATATTTTGTTTTTTTGTGGGTAGGGACTATCACCTTAGAGCTTTCAGAAGTGTTCAATTTGATGGTGTTAATTTTATCAAGGTCACACTTCAAATTGGAGCGCTGTTCCATTTTCCTAAAATCTTGCAAAGTATTCTATGCTATCAATTTTTGAATGGAAAGAATAACATAATGAATTAAGAATATTTAGGAAAATTTTTTTTTACTCATATTCTGTATTAAGACCATAGTTTCTCTAAGTTTCGTTTAAAAGTGGCGATCTTTACTTGCTATTCATTACCCTAGGCCCTAGGCGGCTTGACTGGCAACTTGACTAGTGAGAAAGCACAAGAAATGTAACTTTAAAGCGCAGGTTTTTCAGCTTCTCAGCCGTACTTTTTAGGATATAATCAGTTTTAAATATCCTAGGCCCTAATTTGTCAAATCACAAAAAAATTTGCGACTTACATGAACATTACTAAAGTGAAATAGAGACCAAAATAAAAATATGTTTACCCCCCCCCCCCCTGGAGCCATTTTAGGTCTATTCATAACCAAAAACCGTGGTTTTCTCTTATTTTTTCTTTTGGTTGTTTCAAAATTAAGAAGTTTTTAGGGCGTTGCGCGCTGCTACATTTCCGTCGTATGAAGCTCTTTTCATTAAACATAGAATTTCCGTTTTTTCCTAATTTTTAAAGATTATTTGATTGTGTAAGTCTCAGTTTAAGTTTGAAATCTTTTGTCAGTTTCATTTTATAAGGGAGGGGATTAAACCCACAACTTAGGGCAAAAGATTTTGCCACCTGGTTTTTCAGAATATTTGGTACAATTTTGAAAAGAAAATGACTGAAGTGTTGGATCTTTGAAGCTATTTTTTTTAGTTTCGATTTAGTTAAGATCAGATGAAGGATGACAGACTGCCAAAGATTGCACTTTTTTGGCCATCCATCTAAATAGCGATGAAGACCACACTGCCTTTCGAATCATAAACAACAAAATACAAGTAAAGCAATAGGGAAATTTTTCAATAAGACAATGGAATGCGAACTTTAAGTGAATATTTCGACCCTATATCCCTATATTCATTTAAAGTTCGCATTCCACTGTCTTATAGAATAAAATTCCATATTGTTCTACTTGTATTTTGTTGTTTATAGCCATCCATCTGGGACTAACCAAAAGCAGGTGTTTCCAAATAGGTTGGCAAGAGGTCATAAAGAAGGATTTAAAGGAAATCCAAATTTCATGGGACAGTGTTAAGACTGAAGCTTTGAATTTAACTGGGGATGGAGGAAGACCATGCACAGCCGTCTTGGCCTCAGATGGCTCGGTTCTGTAGTGAGTTGCTAGTATTAGTTGTGCATCGAATCTTATTTTTTTAGAAATCTTTACTAAATAGTGAAGAAAAATGTCACACTAATAAACTATCTGTAATTAAGTAAAGTTTCAGCGAAATTTGCCTATAATCAAAATGAATCAATGATAGAAATATTTCAGCCTAAAAATTAGCAGCAACCAATACAACGATTTTTTTTTTGTCTAGTTCTCTGAACAGCTTAACTCTTGTCTTGAATAATTTTTTTCTTTGTTTTCCCTTATTTTTGTATGAATAGGCCTAGTTTCCAACAATGTGATTTTGACAGCAAACAATTACTAAGCAAAACCTAAAAAATCTCAAGAAGTGAAATATAAATTCTTAATCTCAATAAAGTACAGCTCTCCTTAACAAAAGAAAATAAAACTTACATCCCTTATCCCTTTCTCGTCACTAAGAAATCGATTTTTGTTGAACTCTTCTCGAATTTTTTGTCTTGAGGCTATAAAAAGACAAATGAAAATGAAAAAAAGATTAATTACAGTAACTATCCAAATAGGAACTAGACAGTACGGCTTCTCAAGAACGGGTTTCCTGGAGGAGGGTGGGGCCTGCTCTCTCCATGCTCGCACCAACTCGACAGGAAGATTAAGTCAAAGTCACAAAGTAGACTAGTCAAAACATAGGTGACAAATTTCTAGCTTTTAGGGATATAAAATGACTTTTCAAGGAGGGTTTGATGCGTCCAAAACACACATTTTTAGCCTTAAACCTAAATTTACTTGGACAGCGCTTTCTTGATCAACGAAGGCGGTGATACAAAATATTCTGGACATAGGCATGGTATCTCCTACATCAGCAAATTTAAGAAACGAAAGGGTGAGAGAGGAGTCTTTGTTTTTTTCTTTACTGGAAGAGACCTACTGTGGATCCAAACCCTGAACTACAACAGTTGACTACAGCTGACTTGACCAAGTCAAGTCAGATGTAGTTCTGATTCTAGATCACACTAGTTCTAAACATTGACAGTTGGCCCCATCGGCAGTATAGAAAATGTGTCCTAAATTTTGCCTAATTTTCATACTTATTCCAAAATGCTTAGAGGAACTTAGATCAAGCCCTTTTCAATAAGACCACCTTTGTCAAAAATTTATAAGTCAAATTCCTAAAATCCTAACAATTACACACAGACTCAATTCAGTGACAGGGGTAAGAAAAATTCAACCAGAGTTTTAGGGTTAAATCAGAGTAGCTGTGACTATGGAGAATAAAACACTTGAAGTTGCATAAGGATAAAAATCCTTCAGAGCCATTGGTGGTATATAGGACACTTGAGTTCAACATTTCAATTCATGAGGCTTTTTTTTTATAAGGACAGGTACCAGGCCTGTCACCCATTCTTGCACAACAAGAATTAAACTCTGGGATCAGTATTGCCAAGCAGAGCATCAATTCACTGTGCTACGATAGGGTTCAAATTAGACGGAATAAAGTATTTTTCAAAAAAAGCTTTTTATCTCTAAATGCACTAGAAAGTGATTTTTTTTTCACTGCTACCCAGAAATATTGAAAATTTACAACACTAAAAATGTAAGAATAGACATTTAGGCTATCACATAGAAAGTAGTCTTTAAGGTATTTATAAAATATTCCATGACTGCCTTTTTATCTAAACTTTTTAACTTTTTAGCTAATTTGGAGACAAGTTTTATTTTACCTTTTTTAGTCTTTGGTAATTCTTTTAAGACAGAATCCCATATATTCGTTTTATGAAAATTTGATTCTCTAAACAGAAACAATTAAAAGGTCTTCTTTGCATGATACCAATTAACTTCTTTTCTAATACTGGTATTTAAGCCACTGTTGTAGATGGGGGGGGGGAGTACTCCCCTTGTAAAAAATGAACTCCCGCAATTTTATTGCTGGTTTGTTATCCCCTCCCCTCCCCCCACCCTAGAAAAAAACCCTTAGCTATGAAAATATCAACCTTACCAGCCTCAATTTTCCTAAGCACCATGTTTCAAAGCCACACTTAACAACTACATCAGCATAATTTTTATCAAACACAAGTTTAATTCATGTTACAAAAATTTATTTGTAACTAATTGCAAAAATTTATATAAGAATGTTTAAGTTGAATTCTCCTTCCATTTAATCATCATAGGCAGCGCGCTAGTGCTGCCTAAGTAAAGAACGATGTGGGCGCAATGTGTTTTTTTTTTCTTCAGCCGGGCACTTCGTATCGAAGGAGTTGTCGTAGAAACTTCGAAAAGGGCTCATTCGATTGGAAATTGGAGTGGCTAGTGCCCTTTTTAAAAGTCGAAAGTCATTGGAGGGCAACTAGCCCCCCCCCCCCACGCCCATTATTCCCCGAAACACATCCAATCAAAATTTTGAGATAGCCATTTTGTTCAGCATAGTTGATTTCCAGATAGAAAATACATTTTTGAGGAGGACACTACCCCGCAACCCTCGGGGCAAGGGTTTTAAGTTATGCCCTGAGGGCATATAAGAACGATGTTGCCACAATGTACTATGTATTATTTTTTTCCTTTAGAGCAGGACACTTCCTATGGATGGGGTCGTCGTAGAAACTTCAAAAGGGGCTCATTCGATTGGAAATTGAGAATTCCAGTGCCCTTTTTAATAGTCGAAAGTGATTGGAGGGCAACTAGCCCCCCCCCCTCCTCCCCGCCCATCATTCCCCCACATCCAATCAAAATTTTGAGATAGCCATTTTGTTCAGCGTAGTTGATTTCCAGATAGAAAATATGTTTTTGAGGAGGACACTCCCCCACAGCCCTCAGGGCAAGGGTTTTAAGTTATGCCCTGGGGGCATATAAGGTTTTTAAAGGCGTTGTCGTAGAAACTTCAAAAAAAAGCTCATTCGATTGGAAATTCAAAGGGCTAGTGCCCTTTTTAATAGTCGAAAGTGATATGAGGGCAACTAACCCCCCTCTCACGCCCACCTTTTCCCCAAACACATCCAATCAAAATTTTTAGATAGCCATTTTATTCAACGTAGTTGAAAGTTTTGGAAATTAGGTCTTTAAGGATGACAACCCCTCCCCCCACAGCCCTCAGGGCAAGGGTTTTAAGTTATGCCCTGGGGCATATAAAGTTTTTATTGAAAGTGTTGTCGTAGAAACTTCAAAAGGGCTCATTCAATTGGAAATTGAAAGGGCTACTGCCTTTTTTAATAGTTGAAAGTGATTGGATAGCGACTAACGCCCCTCTCACGCCCACCATTTTCCAAAACACATCCAATCTAAATTTTGAGATATCCATTTTGTTCAACGTAGTTGAACATTTTGGACATTAGGTCTTTTAGGATGATAACCCCCTCAGAGCCCTCAGTGCAAGGGTTGCAACTTATGCAATGGGGGCATATAAGGTTTATATAGAAAGTTCTTGTATAAATCATAGGCAGCACGATCGTGCTGCTTAAGTAAAGAACAGGGACACTCGAGAACGAGACAAGAAACAGGGACTAAGTAAAGAGGAGGACATTCCCCCACAACCCTAAGGGTGAGGGTTTTAAGTTATGCCCTGGGGACATATAAGAACGATGTTGGCACAATGTACTATTTATTTTTTTTTTCCTTTAGAGCTGGGCACTTCATATGGAAGGGGCCGTCGTAGAAACTTCAAAAGGGGCTCATTCGATTGGAAATTGAGAGTTCTAGTGCCCTTTTTAATAGTAAAAAGTGATTGGAGGGCAACTAGCCCCCCCCCCCCACGCTCAGCATTCCCCCAAACACATCCAATCAATATTTTAAGATAGCCATTTTGTTCAGCAGAGTTGATTTCCAAATAGAAAATATGTTTTTGAGGAGGACACTCCCCCACAACCCTCAGGGCAAGGGTTTTAATTTATGCCCTGGGGGCATATAAGGTTTTTATAGAAGGCGTTTTCGTAGAAACTTCAAAAAAAGGCTCATTTGATTGGAAATTCAAAGAGCTAGTGCCCTTTTTAATAGTCGAAAGTGATTGGAGGGCAACTATCCCCCCCACGCCCATCATTCCCCCAAACACATCCAATCAAAATTTTGAGATAGCCATTTTGTTCAGCGTAGTTGATTTCCAGATAGAAAATATGTTTTTGAGGAGGACACTCCCCACAGCCCTCAGGGCAAGGGTTTTAATTTATGCCCTGGGGGCATATAAGGTTTTTATAGAAGGCGTTTTCGTAGAAACTTCAAAAAAAGGCTCATTTGATTGGATATTCAAAGGGATAGTACCCTTTTTAATAGTCAAAAGTGATTTGAGGGCAACTAACCCTCTCTCACACCCACCTTTTCCCCAAACACATCCAATCAAAATTTTTAAATAGCCATTTTATTCAACGTAGTTGAATAGAATAGTTTATTAATTTTTTCCTTTAGAGCAGGGCACTTCGTATCGAAGAAGTTGTCGTAGAAACTTCGAAAAGCGCTCATTCAATTGGAATTGGAGTGGCTAGTACCCTTTTTAATTGTCGAAAGTGATTGGAAGGCGACTAACACCCCTCTCACACCCACCATTTCCCCAAACACATCCAATCACAATTTTGAGATAGCCATGTTGTTCAACGTAGTTGAACGTTCTGGAAATTAGGTCTTTTAGGATAATAATCCCCTCAGAGCCCTCAGTGCAAGGGTTTTAAGTTATGCCCAGGGGGCATATAAAGTTCATATAGAAAGTTGTTGTATAAATCATAGGCAGCACGATCGCGCTGCTTAAGTAAAGAACGGGGACACTGGAGAACGAGACAAGAAACGGGGACTAAGTAAAGAGTAGGACACTCCCCCAAAACCCTCCGGAAAAGGGTTTTAAGTTATGCCCTGGGGGCATATAAGAACGATCTTGGCACAATGTATTATTTATTAATTTTTTCCTTTAGAGCAGGGCACTTCGTATCGAAGAAGTTGTCGTACAAAGTTCGAAAAGCGCTCATTCAATTGGAATTGGAGTGGCTAGTGCCCTTTTTAATAGTCGAAAGTGATTGGAAGGCGACTAACACCCTTCTCACGCCCACCATTTCCCCAAACACATCCAATCAAAATTTTTAGATAGCCATGTTGTTTAACGTAGTTGAAAGTTCTGGAAATTCGGTCTTAGAGGATGACAACCAATCTAACAGACCTACGGGTAAGGGTTTTTATTTATGCCCTGGGGGCATATATGGTGCTTATAGAAAGCGTTGTCGTTTCCAAAAGGGCTCATTCGATTGGAAATCGAAAGGCCTAGTGCCCTTTTTAATAGTCGAAAGTGATTGGAAGGCTTGACATTTTTTTTATAGTAAAGATCGAAGTGGGTATAATGTATTATATGTTGTTGTTGTTTAGACCAGGGCACTTCGTATCGAAGGAATTGTCGTGGGAACTTCGAAAAGGGCTCATTCGATTGAAAATAGAAAGGGCTGATGCCCTTTTTAATAGTCGACAGTGATTTGAGGGAAACTAATCCCCCTTCCACTCCCGCCCTCCCACGCCAACCCTCCCATTTCTGCTCTTAAAATTTAACCCAATAAAAATAGTGCAAGTGTATCCAAGCTATCAAAGAAAGTAAACAGATATTTTTGCGAATGGTATCAAGTTTTTCATTTCAGGTCAACTAGAGGAGATATGAAACTAAATTAAAAAGTATTATTTGTGTCCAGATTTTTGAAAAGGGTGTATGTTGTTAAAAATTGCTGAAAATTTTTCTCCAGCATAGAAATAGCAGGCCAAACTATAAAGTCTTAAAAAACGAAAGGATTTAAAGTATTATTTTCTTTTTCCCTGAAAATACTATGTCAATAAAAAACGAACAGAAATTAATTAAAAAACTTTTTCTACAAATTAAGTTTTTCAAAGAAAAGTAAAGAACTCCATAGAACAAAAAATGAGCAAAAATAAAATAAAATAATCTACCAAGCGTGAAACTACCACAAATCAGCATCGATAAATAAATGAAACCCAAAACGAACAGAAATTACAATAAATAACCGAGTCAAACTCAAAACGAGCAGAAATTAACATAAGTTGGGCGCAAAACCCCTATGCCTTCCCAAGGCCAGAACAAAATTCGCAATTTACTGAGAAAATACAAATGAATGTGCATTGTCAGTTTAGTATACATATACTGATGTTTAGTAATCAAAATAGATAGATAAAGATAGATAATTTTATTCACCCACTCGATACAAAACCACAAATGGCACGAATGGAGTATAAAGAAGAAAAAAAAAAAAAAAAAAAACACTTAACTGCAAAAACAAAAACAAACGTTACGATACACCGCCAATAAATAAAGACATTATTACAAAAACTCACTAAGGACGAATTGCAATTGCCAGACTACTAGGCCCAAGCGACCCCAAAAATTCAGAACGACGTTTCGTCACAGCAGCAATCGGATCTGTGATACCGAACCTTGCAGACATCTTGGAATTTTTAACCCACGGTGGGGTATTTAAAAGAAATTTTGCATATTTGTAAAAAAGTGATCGAAGGTTTCTTTTATCGCTAACACTAAATATATGCCAAAACGGTGATAAAGCCAGAAAGTGTGGGATCACCAGTGCATTATATAGCCTAGCTCGAATTTGTCGATTATATTTCACTTTAGTTGAAGATAGCGCCCCGTAAGCCTTACGTGCCTTTTCTGCGAAATTACTTATTTGGCGAGCACGTGTAGATGCCATGTTATGACCTATAGGCATTCCTAAGTACATTATGGAGTCAGACAGTGGAACCTCTTGAGCACCAAATTTGACAGCAAGATCTATACAATCTGCATTTCTCCTATTGAAAGCAACAATCTCGCTTTTACTTGCATTAAAAGATAGGCCTATCTCACTATAAGCATCATCTAGAATCTGAAAATTTTCTTCAATACGAGACAAACATCTACTTAAATTCTGCTCGTTTTGAGTTTGACTCGGTTAATTATTGTAATTTCTGTTCGTTTTGGGTTTCATTTATTTACCGATACTGATTTGTGGTAGTTTCACGCTTGGTAGATTATTTATTTTATTTTTGCTCATTTTTTGTTTAATGGAGTTCTTTACTTTTCTTTGAAAAACTTATTTCGTGGAAAAAGTTTTTTAAATTAATCACTGAAAAAAAACATAACAAATCAACAGATTTAGCTTTAGGAAGCCACCTGTAACCAAACTTACAATATACCATAGCTTCCAAACTTACCATCTAAAGCTGCAATATCTCCATTAAAGACAATCTTAGTTGTCCTAAAAAGCATCTTGTAGCATGAAAACACCTAAAATGTTTAGGTAATATAAAAATTTAAATAGTACTGGATACATATACCACATTAATTTAAGCAACAAATAGCTTATCAAGATGACAATAATAATAGCAAAAACACCTTTTCTTAGTAGTTTCTTAAAACTTTCAGAAGATTTATTGAAGGGGGGGGGGGGGCTGATGCTTATCTTTTTAACTTTAAGAATATTTCTCTTATTCTACTTTGTGATAAAGGACTTTCATTTAAAATGAGTTTAATTAACATACACAATTGTCTTTTTGTTTTAAACATTATAGGGTCTGAAACTAGTAGATAAATAGATTTTATTTCATACAAATATAAACGACACATATAATTAAATAGAGCCAAATAGTAAATAAAATAAGTTGGGATCTAGTGTGCTAATGAGTTTCAGAGAGAGATTCTTGTCAAATGAGCTCCATACAAGCTTCAAAGATCATATATTCTGTATGTGGTGGCCTACAAAAACAAATGGCAGAATAATTACTCGTTATCTAATCAATGATAGACACTACATTGACAATGAAAGAGGTGGCAAAAATGAAAATTTCCCTTCTGCCACACCCCCTCCTAGATTTTGAGAAAAGTATATTTTGACCCTCCTTGTAATATTTGTGAATTGACGCCACTGATTGTGTTGTAAAATATTACACAAAGTTATAGTTTTAAATCATTTGATGCAACATTATGACCAGCTCAGTGAAATGCACAACACTCATTGACATTGTTAAAAACTGTGAGTTATCTAGAAATTTGCTGAAACAATACATTGACCTTTAAGGATTTAGTTGCAAAATTTGCAAAACAGAAAGCCAGAAAACAAAAAATTAAACTATGTACTCTTTATTTTTGGTTGTCAGATGATAAATAGTAAATTTAGAATCAGAGTGAATTTATTTTGCTATATTCTAAATATCCTATAGTTTAGTGGCTGAATTATCTGTAGGGGCACCTAGCAATTCTTTTGTCTAGGATATCAAAAACTCTTAAGCTGGCCCTGATTCTGGCTTACCATCAAAATATTCCAAGAAAAGGCGGGTATTTAGCTACAGTCACTGAAACTTAAAAAATAGGTAAAATTTAGAGATGATTCCTAAACTTACATAGAGACAAGGTAAACCCATTACTTGACACTTTTTTTTTAGCTTTTTTCAAATATTATAGTTATTTCACTTGCAAATCCAACTTAGAGCCCTTAAATGGATCCTAAAGTGCCATCTAATTTTAAAGTACCATGGACATTAAAAATAAAATCTGATTTTTTAAATTGGTTTTAAATCTGATTTTACATTTTCAAAAATCAGGAAATCCCAGGACTTCAATTTTTAATGAGACTTACCACTTTATTCGGCTATGAAGTTTAAACACATATTGGGCACCAAGTTGAATAATGAGGAACTTCTGTGAAAAATCAGCAGAAAATGAGTAAAAAAAAATATATATATAATGGAGCTCTAGAAGGTAGGGCCATCACATATGGGGGGGGGGGAGGAGGAGAGGGCATGCCCCCCCCAAATGTTTTTGGTCACTCAGTAAAAAAGAGACGTTGGTAAAATCGTGGCAGTTTGTGCCATGATTTTTCCAACACTGCTAAAATTCTTTGTTTGGTCCAATAAAGACCACAAAAATACTAACATGTCATCTCCATAAATTTTAAACATGGTTGGTAAATGCAACAGTCATGGGCGCCCATAGACTGAATTTTAGGGGGGGGGCTTACATGGTCTAATCGGCACTTCCAGTGCTGTATAATTGAAATCTCAAGACAAAATATCATAGGCAGCGCTATAGCGCTGCCTAAGTAAAGAGCAGAAAATTGTGGCACCATTTGTAAAATCACAGCAGGAGTTGGTAAAACTGCTGCCATGGGCACCCATAAGGGGGGCAAGGGGGGCGCCGACCCCCCTGGGTGAATGATGGTGTCATATATTTGTATTAATTTAAAAAACTTTGCACAGAATAAGTTTTCAAAGAAAAGCACAGAGCTCTATTAAGCCAAAAATGGGCAGAAATAAAGTCAAATAATCTTCCAAGCCTAATACTACCACAAACCACTATCAACAATTAAACGAAACTCAAAACGAAACGGAATTATAATAAATAGCCGAGTCCAACTCAAAAGGAGCAAAAATTAACATTACTGGGACTGACAATCCCCATGCCTTTTTAAGACCAGAACATAACTTAGGCTTTACTGAAAAGGAAAAAAAATGACAGTGGATTGTCAGTTTAATTTACCTTTACTGATATTTATCCCTTAAAATAAAAAATGGGTAAAAAAAGTGAGCATAAATTTTTTTACTTATTTAAGTAGCAAAAAGTGAAAACATTTAAACATATTTTGTTTTCAGTAGAGTGCAAATTATGTTCTGGTCTTGAGAAGGCATGGGGGTTATCAGCCCTACTAATGTTAATTTTTGCTCGTTTCGAGTTTGACTCTGCTATTTATTCTAATTTCTGTTCATTTTGAGTTTCATTTATTTATTGATAGTGATTCGTGGTAGTTTTAAGCTTGGATGATTACTTGATTTCATTTCTGTCCATTTTTTGGCTTAACGGAGTTCTTTACTTTTCTTTGAAAAGCTTGTTTTGTGGAAAAAGTTTTCTAGATGAATTTCTGTTCGTTTTTTATTGAAAAAGTCATTTTCATGAAAAACAGAAATAATATTTTGTATCTTTTTTTTTTTTTATAAGAATCCATAGTTTGGCATGGGGGATTTGACATGCCCAATATCCCTAAAGACATAGTTGCTGGACCATTCTACAATGCTGAACAAAATGGTTGTCTCAAAATTTTGACAAGATGCGTTTGGGAAATAAATCGGCTTGAGAGACGGGCTGATTGCCCTCCAATCTCTTTTTACTCTTAGAAAGGACCCTAGAACTTTTAATTTTGAGTCAAATTAGCTTCTTTAAATGTTTTAATGATATTTCTAGCTATTATAGAGTGGTGCTGCCTATGATATTGCTTATTTGCCTTTTTAAAAACCTGCATGTATACAGTTTTTTTCGTTTAATTGGAACGCCCCCTAAACACTTCCTAGAAATTTCACCTTAATACTCTAAGCGTCATTAGTTACAGTAACTGTAGTTGTAGTACTAAAAGTAGGAGGTATAAAGAGATTCGGAAGGTTCCTGACGATGGCATAGAGAAAGGTTTTTTGAAGATTAGGGGTGAGGGTGATATTTCACTAGCCTAGATTATACTTTTGTGCTAATTTATGTTTGTGTGAATGTGTCTTTGTTTTTGCGACCACAGCCCTTTGGGCTTTTGTGTCAATAAATTCTTTTAAATTCTATATATTTAAAATAAAAATTATATACATAAAATTATACATATATATATAATGATTGAATAGGTAAAAATCTAACCTACACATTCATATATTTATTATTAAAGTTTTTCATGACTAAAAACTTCAAACTATTAGTTAATTGACTAACAAGAAGATTTTTTTGGAATTATGCCAATTATGCCATTCTTTATTTATCCCTTTAGAGTTTCAACTTTATACATACATCAATAAAATCTTTATTCTCTTCTGATTCTAAGAACCTTACTTTTATTGCTTAGTTTTTATTACATAAAGCAACACAGTTTAACTTAATTTTTTGTCTTAGACAACAAAAGAAAAAAAACTAGATGCAGTGTATTAAGACATTATAAAACCTTTTATTGAATAGTCACAGATTTTTTGCAGGGCCTGTATTTTTTAAACAGTAAAAACATTGTCAAATCTACTGAATCAGCTTCTGCTAATTTTTTTTAATGGTGTAACTTTGCAAGTGATTTCTCAAGTTCATAATTTTGAAACAACCAAAAGAAAAATCATAGAAAATCCCTCTTTTAGGTTATAAATAGACATAAGATAGGGCCAGAAGGCAATAAAATGCTTTCATTTTAATGTCCTTGGTACATCTACTTTAATAAGTTGATTGAAATAACTTAAAGAGTAGTTTTCAAAAGTCCTGTGAAATGAATTTAGCACATCCATTTTAACAAAGGATACATGATACATCATGAGATGATCAACAACATAGAAATATGCAATTTAGGTCTATAGAGGGAACCCCCAGGGGGAGGGGGGGGGTAGTAACTATTATAATGAATAGGAGCATAAAATAAGGAATATAATGCTACTAGCTTTATTGTCACTACTCTTGCAAAGTAATCCAGTGATATAAATGAGGTATACTTTTAGAGTCTGTTTAAGGGCTTTAAATTGGACTTGTGTGAGATAACCCATGTCATACTTGGAACAAGCATAAATAAAGGCACTGAGTGGCCTAGAGTAGGCCTATTCATCCTGTCTCTGTCTAAATAATTAAACTGTCTTGAAATTTGGTTTACCCCTCCCCCCCCCCAAAAAAAAAAAATGATGAAAAAAGTTCATGAAAATATTTGTCTCTGGGACATGGGCTAGCTTTGTAGTTGCAAATTTGTTTTTTCAACTTTTAATTTAGAGTCTGGTAAATTAAATTGGAATGAAAACATTAAACTAGTAATTGGGTAAAATTCTAGTTTAGCTACTTTTTCTATCTTGGGAAGAGGTTAGGTTAAGAAAATGAAACTTTCAGTAATGAATCCAGGGCCAAAAATATACTCTGGGAAGGTATTGTCAAGCTTCCATGTTAACCCCCTTCTGATTTCTAAGTCTTAGAAAATTGCCTACTTGACAGGCTGACTATATGACCAATTGAAATTTTGAAAAATAACATTTTACCTTAATTTTCAGTTATCTGAAATTTAAGTCTGAAATTTAGGTTCTGAAAACGCATTTCCTGTTATTTGAGTAGAATTTTAAACCATATCACTGCTTTTTTTTCTAAGTTTAGAAAATGTTTTTGCAGATGTATGAAACCTCATAAATTAAAGGTCATCAAAGGTCACTGCCTTTTAGAGGAGGAGTGGAGATAAGTACTTCAAAATACCTTCCCATGACATACTTTAGGGTAAATTTCTAGTGTGCTACATAATTTGGCTAAGATGAAAGTGAAAACATCATTTGATGCCTTTTTTATGCTTTTTCATAACTCAAGAATTGCTTCTGGGGCTAGTTGCATCTTGAGCCCTTCAAAGGCCCCAAAGGTACTTTATTTTTGTAACTTCACAAAGAAGTTATCAACACTAGTTAAGCTATTGAAAAGTGGTTAAAAACATATCACTTATAAATAATTTATTTAAGAGCAATATATTCCATAAACACTTATTTATAACAATTCAAACCTCATTTATTAGGCAACTCAAAATATAAACCATTTTCCCTAAGGTACTTTATTTTTGTAACCTCACAAAGAAGTTATCAGCACTAATTAAGTTATTGAAAAGTGGTTAAAAACATATTACTAGCTTATAAATAAGTTATTCAAGAGCAATATATTCCAAAAATACTTATTTATAATAATTCAAACCTCATTTATTAGGCAACTCAAATATAAGCCATTTTCCTACCAATTCAAGTTTTTTGAATGCTATTGACCAAAATAGCACTGAATTTTGTGATTCAAAACTTTGCCATCAACAATTCAGAGTATATATTTGCAAAATAGGGGGGTGAAGGTGGGTAAATTTGAATGTTAATTTGCAGTTGACCATATAATTTAGCTACAATGAAAGTTAAAACATCATTTGATGTTTTTTATGCTTTTTCATTATCAGAGACAACACTATAGCATTGCCTATAGTAAAGGCAATATGGCTCCAATGTTTTTTTTTTGTTTTTTTTTCAGAGGCACTTCATATGGAAGGGGTTGTCATACAAACTTCAAAGGGGGTTCATTCGATTGGAAATAGAAAGTTCTAGTGCCATTTTTCATATGCAGCGCGCTAGCGCTGCCTAAGTAAAGAACGACGTGGCCACAATGTGTTTTTTTTTCTTCGACAGGCACTTCGTATTGAAGGAGCTGTCGTAGAGACTTCGAAAAGGGCTCATTCGATTGGAAATTGGGGTGACTAGTGCCCTTTTTAATAGTCGAAAGTGATAGGAGGGCAACTAGCCCCCCCCCCACGCCCGTCATTCCCCCAAACACATCGAATTAAAATTTTGAGATAGCCATTTTGTTCAGCATAGTTGATTTTCAGATAGAAAATATCTTTATGAGGAGGACACTCCCCCACAACCCTCGGGGCAATGGTTTTAAATTATGCCCTGAGGGCATATAAGAACACTGTTGGCACAATGCACCCTCTATTATTTTTTTCCTTTACAGCAGGGCGCTTCATATGGAAGGGGTCGTCATAGAGACTTCAAAGGGGCTCATTCGATTGGAAATCGAGAGTTCTACAGCCCTTTTTAATAGTCGAAAGTGATTGGAGGGCAACTAGCCCCCCCCCCCCACGCCCATCATTCCCCGAAACACATCCAATCGAAATTTCGAGATAGCCATTTTGTTCAGCGTGGTTGATTTCCAGATAGAAAATGTGTTTTTGAGGAGGACACTCCCCCACAACCCTCAGGGTAAGGGTTTTAAGTTATGCCCTGGGGGCATATAAGGGTTTTATAGAAGGCATTGTCGTTGAAACTTCAAAACAGGCTCATTCGATTAGAAATTCGAAGGGCTAGTACGCTTTTTGATAGTCGAAAGTGATTGGAGGGCAACTAGCCCCCAACGCCCATCATTCCCCTAAACACATCCAATCAAAATTTTGAGATAGCCATTTTGTTCAGCGTAGTTGATTTCCAGATAGAAATGATATTTTTGAGGAGGACACTCCCCCACTACCCTCAGGGCAAGGGTTTTAAGTTATGCTCTGGGGGCATATAAGGTTTTTATAGAAGGCGTTGTTGTAGAAACTTCAAAGAAGGCTCATTCGATTGAAAATTCAAAGGAATAGTGCCCTTTTTATAGTCGAAAATGATTGGAGGGCAACTAGCCCCCCCCATGCTCATCATTTCCCCAAACACATCCAATCAAAATTTTGAGATAGCCATTTTGGTCACCGTTTCCAGATATAGCCATACATAGCCATTTCCAGATAGAAAATATGTTTTTGAGGAGGACACTCCCCCACAGCCCTCAGGGCAAGGGTTTTAATTTATGCCCTGGGGTCATATAAAGGTTTTTAAAGAAGGCATTGTCGTAGAAACTTCTAAAAAATCTCATTCAACTGGAAATTCAAAGGGTTAGCGCCCTTTTTAATAGTCGAAAGTGATTGGAGGCCAACTAGCCCCCCCACACGCCCATCACTCCCCAAACACATGCAATCAAAATTTTGAGACAGCCATTTTGTTCAGCGTAGTTGATTTCCACATAGAAAATACATTTTTGAGGAGGACATCCCCCACAACCCTCAGGTCAAGGATTATAAGTTATGCCCTGGAGGCATATAAGGTTTTCATTGAAATCTGTGTTGTAGAAACTTGAAAAAGGGCTCATTCGATTGGAAATTCGAAGGGCTAGTACCCTTTTTGATAGTCGAAAGTGATTGGAGGGCAACTAGCCCCCCCCCCATGCCCATCATTCCCCCAAACACATCCAATCAAAATTTTGAGATAGCCATTTTGTTCGGCGTAGTTGATTTCCAGATAGAAAATATATTTTTGAGGAGGACACTCCCCCACAACCTTTAGGGCAAGGGTTTTAAGTTATGCCTTGAGGGCATATAAGAATGATGTTGGCACAATGTGTTATGTATTATTTTTTTCCTTTAGAGAAGGGTACTTTATATGGAAGGGGTCGTTCTAGAAACTTCAAAAGGGGCTCATTCGATTGGAAATTGAGAGTTCTAGTGCCCATGTTAATAGTCGAACCTGATTGGAGGGCAACTAGCCCCCCCCCCACGCCCATCATTCCCCCAAACACATCCAAAATTTTGAGATAGCCATTTTGTTCAACGTAGTTGATTTTCAGATAGAAAATATGTTTTTGAGAAGGATACTCCCCCCCGACCCTCAGGGCAAGGGTTTTAAATTATGCCCTGTGGGCATATAAGCTTTAATAGAAGGCGTTGTCGTAGAAACTTCAAAACAGGCTAATTCGATTCGAAATTCGAAGGGCTAGTACCCTTTTTAATAGTCGAAAGTGATTGGAGGGCAACTAGCCCCCCCCCACGCCCATTATTCCCCAAACACATCCGATCAAAATTTTGAGATAGCCATTTTGTTCAGCGTAGTCGATTTCCAGATAGAAAATATTTTTTTGAGGAGGACACTCCCCCACTACCGTCAGGGCAAGGGTTTTAAGTTATGCCCTGGGGGCATATAAGGTTTTTATAGAAGGCGTTGTTGCAGAAACTTCAAAAAAGGCTCATTCGATTGGAAATTTGAAGCGCTAGTGCCCTTTTTAATAGTCGAAAGGGATTGGGAGGCAACTAGGCCCCCCCACTCCCATCATTTCCCCAAATACATCCAATCAAAATTTTGAGATAGCCATTTTGTTCAGCGTAGTTGATTTCCAAAATAGAAAATATGTTTTTGAGGAGGACACTCCCCCACAATCCCCAAGGCAAGGATTATAAGTTATGCCCTGGAGGCATATAAGGTTTTGATTGAAATCTTTGTCGTAGAAACTTGAAAAAGGGCTCATTCGATTCGAAATTCGAAGGGCTAGTACCCTTTTTAATAGTCGAAAGTGATTGGAGGGCAACTAACCCCCCTCTCACAGCCACCTTTTCCCCAAACACATCCAATAAAAATTTTGAGATAGCCATTTTACTCAACGTAGTTGAAAGTTTTGAAAATTAGGTCTTTAAGGATGACAACCCCTCCCCCCACAGCCCTTAGGGCAAGGGGTGTATGTTATGCCCAGGGGCATATAAAATTTTTATTGAAAGCGTTGTAGAAACTTCAAAAGGGCTCATTCAATTGGAAATTGAAAGGGCTAGTGCCTTTTTTAATAGATGAAAGTGATTGGATAGCGACTAACGCCCCTCTCACGCCCACCATTTTCCAAAACACATCCAATCAAAATTTTGCAGGCCAAAAGATAAAATTTTAAAAAACGAAAAGATTTAAAGTATTATTTTCTTTTTCCCTGAAAAGACTATGTCAATATAAAACGAAAATAAATTAATTAGATTATTTGATTTTATTTTTGCTAATTTTTTGTTTAATCGAGTTCTTTACTTTTCTTTGAAAAACTTATTTTGTGGAAAAAGATTTTTAAATTAATAAGGGTCAAAAGTGATTGGAAGGCAACTAACACCCCTTCCACGCCCACCATTTCCCCAAACACATCCAATCAAAATTTGAGATGGCCATTTTGTTCTAAGTAGTTGATTTCCAGATAGAAATTATGTTTTTGAGGAGGACACTCCCCCCTTTGGCCCTCAGGGTATGGTTTGTAAGTTATTCCCTGGGCATATAAAGTTTTTATAGAACGCTTTGTTGTAGAAACTTCAAAAAGGACTCGTTCGATTGGAAATTCAAAGGGCTAGTGGCCTTTTTAATAGTCAAAAGCGATTGGAGGGCAACTAACCCCCCTCTCATGCCCACCTTTTCCACAAGCACATCCAATCAAAATTTTGAGACAGCCATTTTGTTCGACGTAGTTGAAAATTCTAGAAATTAGGTCTTTGAGGATGACAACCCCCCCACAGCCATCAAGGCAAGGGTTGCAAGTTATGCCCTGGGGGCAAATTAGGTTTTTATAGAAAGCGTTGTCATAGGCTAGTTCCCTTTTTAATAGTCAAAAGTGATTGGAAGGCAAGTAACACCCCCACTCCACGCCCTTGTTTCCTCAAACTCTGGGGTCAACAAAGCCCCCTAGGGCCCGAGGTCAGACGTTGTAAGTTATGCCCAGGGGGAATATATGGTTCTTATGGAAGGGATGCTTGTAAAAACTTCAGAGAGGGCTCATTCGATTTGAAACTGAAAGTTCTAGTTCAGTTTTTGAGAGTCAAAAGAGATTGGAGGGCAACTAGCCACCCCCATGCCCCTTTCCCCCCAAATGCATCTGATAAAAATTCTGAGATAGCCATTAAGTTAAAAATTGTTTAAAAGTCAGATAACAAAACTCAGGAGTTGAAAATGGTGAAACTCAGGTGAAAACTGACTGGGATTGTAAATTATGCCCTGGAGCATGTATGGTTCTTATGAAGGGGATGCTTGTATAAACTTCAGAGAGGGCTCATTTGATTGGAAATTGAAAGTTCTAGCTTACTTTTTAATAGTCAAAAGAGATCCGAGGGCAAATAGATCCCCCCACGCCTTCTTTTTCCAAACCCATCTGATGAATTCTTTGAGATAGACATTTTGTTAAAAATAGTTCAAAGGTTAGATAAAGAAAAACTTCGGTGTCATTACAACCCCCCAGGGCCCGGGGGAAGGCATTCTAAGTTATGCCCTAAAGGCACGTGTGGTTCTTATGAAGGGATGCTTGTAACTTTGTAGAGGGCTCATTTGATTGGAAATTGAAAGTTCTAGTTCGCTTTTCAAGAGTCAAGGGAGTTAAGGGCAACTAGCCCACCCCCACGCCCTTTTTCCACAAACCCATCCACTACAAGATTTGAGATAGCCAGTTTTTTTTTTTAAATTGTTCAAAAACTCTGCTGTCAACACAACCCCCCAGGGCCCAGGAGTTAGGTCTTTTAAGTGCTGTCCTGGGGGCGTATATGGTTCTTATGAAACAGATGTTTGTATAAACTTCGGAGAGGACTCATTTGATTGGAAATTGAAAGTTCTAGTTCACTTTTTAAGAGTCAAAAGATATCTGAAGGCAACTAGCCTCCCCCACCACACCCTTTTTTCCCCAAGCCCATCCAATAAAAATTTTAAAATAGCCATTTCAGTAAAAATAGTTCAAAGGTCAGACAAGACAAACTCCTGTGTTGAGGCAACCCCCAGGGCCCAGAAGCAGGCGTTATGAGTAATGCTCTGGGGGATATATAGTTCTTATGGAAGAGAAGCTTGTATAAACATTGGAGAGGGCTCATTTGATTGGAAATTGAAAGTTCTTGTTCACTTTTTAAGAGTCAAAAGAGATCAGAGGGCAACTAGCCCCCACCGCCCTCCACGCCCTAAATGCATCAGATAAAAATTTTGAGATAGACATTTTGTTAAAAATAGTTCAAAGTTCAGATAAAAAAAAACTCTGGTGTCAACACAGCCCCCCAGGGCCTGGGGGTAGGCGTTGTAAGTTATGCCCCAGAGACATATATGGTTGTTATGGAAGGGATGTCTGTATAAACTTCATAGAGGGCTCATTTGATTGGAGATTGAAAGTTGTAATTCACTTTTTAAGAGTCAAACATGATCAAAGGGCAGCTAGCCTCCCCCCACACTCCATTTATTTTTTTCCAGAGGCACTTATTATAGAAGGGGTCATTGTATAAACTTCAAAGCAGGCTCATTCAATTGGAAATTGAGAGTTCTAGTGCCCTTTTTAAGAGTCAAAAGTTATCAGAGGGCAACAAAAACTTCTTTACGTATGGCCATTTTGTTAAAAATAGTTCAAATGTCAAATAAGAAAAACTCCTATGTTGATGCAACCCCCCAGGGCCCAGGGCAGGCATTGTAAGTATAGCTCTGGGGGCATATGGAAGGTATGCTTATTTGAATAAAATTCGAAGATAAAATTCGAAGATTATAAAATTCGAAGAGGGCTCATTTGGTTGGAAATTGAAAGTTCTAGTTTGCTTTTCAAGAATCAAAAGATGTCAGAGGGCAACTAGCCCCCCCCTCCATGCCCTTTTTTCCTCAAAACCATCCGATAAGAACTTTGAGATAGCCAATTTTTTTAAATAGTTCAAAGATCATATAATGAAAACTCCAGGGTTAACACAATCCTTCAGGTCCTGGGGTAGGTGTTGTATGATATGCCTTGGGGGCCTATACAGCTGTTGTGCAAGGGATGCTTGTATAAAATTCAGAGAGGGCTCATTTGATCGGAAATTGAAAGTTCTAGTTCAGTTTATAAGAGTCAAAAGAGATCAGAGGGCAACTATCCCCCCACGCCCCTCTTCCCCCAAATGCATCCAATAAAAATTTTGAAATAGCCATTTTGTTAAAAATAGTTCGAAGGTCAGATAAAAAAACTCTAGTGTCAACACAACCACCCAGGGGCAGGTGTTGCAAGTTATGCCCTGGGAGCATATATGGTTCTTATGGAAGGGATGCTTGTATAAACTTCAGAGAGGGTTGATTCGAATGGAAATTGAAAGTTCTGGTTCACTTTTTAAAAGTCAAAAGATATCTGAGGGCAACTAGCCCCCCCCCCCACACCCTTTTTTCCCCAAGCCCATCCAATAAAATTTTTAAAATACCCATTTCATGAAAAATAGTTCAAAGGTCAGATAAGAAAAACTCCTGTGTTGAGGCATCCCCCAGGGCCCAGAGGCAGGCGTTATGAGTAATGCTCTGGGGGCATATATAGTTCTTATGGAAGAGAAGCTTGTATAAACTTTAGAGAGGGCTCATTTAATTGGAAATTGAAAGTTCTTGTTCACTTTTTAAGAGTCAAAAGAGATCAGAGGGCAACTAGCCCCCCCCCCTCCACACCCTAAATGCATCCGATAAAATTTTGAGACAGACTTTTTGTTAAAAATAAATCAAAGTTCAGATAAAAAAAAACTCTGGTGTCAACACAGCCCCCCAGGGGTAGGCATTGTAAGATAAGCTCTGAGGGCACAAATGGTTTTTATGGAAGGGATGCTTGTATAAACTTCATAGAGGGCTCATTTGAATGGAAATTGAAAGTTGTAATTCACTTTTTAAGAGTCAAAAGTGATCAGAGGGCAGATAGCCTCCCCCATACTCCATTTATTTTTTCCCAGAGGCACTAAATATAGAAGGGGTCATTGTATTAACTTCAAAGCAGGCTCATTCAATTGGAAATTGAGAGTTCTAGTGCCCTTTTAAAGAGTCAAAAGTTATCAGAGGACAACTAACCCCGCCCCCCTGCAAGCCCTTTTTCCCCAAATATATCTGATAAATAATTTGAGATAGCCATTTTGTTAAAAATAGTTGAAATATCATATACCAAAAACTCCTTACGTATGGCCATTTCATTAAGAATAGTTCAAATGTCAGATAAGAAAAACTCCTAAGTTGACACAACCCCCTGGGCCAAGGGCAGGCATTGTAAGTATAGCTCTGGGGGCATATATGGCTCTTATGGAAGGTATGCTTGTATAAACTTTAGAGAGGACTCATTTGATTGGAAGTTTGCTTTTAAAGAGTCAAAAGATATCAGAGGGCAGCTAGCCCCCCCCCCCTCCATGCCCTTTCTTCCTCAAAACCATCCGATAAGAGCTTTGAGATAAACATTTTTTTAAATAGCTCAAAGATCATATAATGAAAACTTCAGGGTCAACACAATTCTTCTGGGGTAGGTCACCTACCCCAGTACCTGAAGGATGTTGTAAGTTATGCTGTAGGTGTTGTAAGTTATGCCTGGGGGCATATACAGCTGTTGTGGAAGGGATGCTTGAATAAACTTCAGAGGGCTCATTTGATTGGAAATTGAAAGTTCTAGTTCAGTTTTTAAGAGTCAAAAGAGATCAGAGGGCAACTATCCCTTCATGTCCCTTTTCCCCCAAATGCATCCAATAAAAATTTCGAAATAGCCATTTTGTTAAAAATAATTCAAAGGTAAGATAAAAAAAAACTCTGGTGTCAACACAACCACACAGGGGCCAAATTGCAAGTTATGCCCTGGGGGTATATATGGTTGTTATGGAGGGGATGCTAGTATAAACTTTAGAGAGGGCTGATTTGAATGGAAATTGAAAGTCTATTTCAATTTCTCAGAGTAAAAAAAGATCAGAGGGCAACTAGCCCCTCCTCCTCTCCATGCTTTTGGGTTTACTGGATGGATAAACCCATCAGATAAAAATTTGAGGTGACCATTTTTTTAAAAATAGAATCATAGAATTGTGGTAAAGCTTTCTAATTTAGTTAATTATTAATTGAGTAAAAATATAATAAGACGCAAAAATAAAGTTTCAAAATACCACTTTTTAAGATAAGGATACAAATCGTGGAATGTGTGGGCTTGGAGGGAACTTGCTCAATAACCAATTTCCTGGCTAAATGCGTCAATTTACCGGAAGGATGTGGTTAGGTTTTTCATATATATACCCCGATTTCTGAGACTCAGGGCAGACTTTTTGACTTGCCGGGTGAACCTCTGCCCGTTTGTTTTCTCATTAGAAATACCTTGGACTTTGTCTTATCATTGTAAGTGTCTAAGTATCTATTTATAAATTATTGTTGTTTTATTGAGACTTGTGGTCTACTTGGGACAGCCAGTCCCAGTAGACAGATTATATCCGATTATATTATATGGTAAATGAATAAAAGTATTGTATTTTAGACGACCTCTCTACGATCTATTTTTAGCCTCTCGAACACACTCAGTCGGTACGCCTCATTAGGTCGGTCATAGCCTAAGGCACGCTACCAAAGTTTAATTACCTTAGGGCCAGAGTTTATCTCCCCTATAAAGGGAGAATAAATGCATCTACAACTACAACCCCCCAATACCATAAAATATACATCACAACAACTGGTGGTCGCTGGAAAAACTGGGTCGAGAAGGCTAGATAAAAATAGTAGATTGAAATAAAATGGCTTTACCAGAAGAAAAAATGACTTCCCTGTCAACAGTACTTGAAATTGCAAAAATTATACCAGAATACGCGGGAAATTCAGACGTAGATGAGTTTATCGAAAAATTAAAAATTTTCGACGAACTAACTGAATCATTTGAGGATAAGGTCAAAGAGCAATGCTTTGCAGCCACATTAAAGGGAAGCGCCCTTAAACATTTTGAGACAATTAAGGAAAAAGAGCCCAAGGACATCAGTACTCTAATTTAATCTTTTAAAACAAGATTCATAGAGAAAAGCATCTCCGAGAGGCTAAGAACAGAGGTAGTCACATTCGATACCTCAAATAGTATCAGGGAATATGCAGACAAAATTTGTAGATCTGTATGCTTACAATTAGAGAAAGGCTGAAATGACGAGACAGTACAGAAAGTACAACTACATACTTTTACCCAAGGGTTACCAAAAAAGTTATTAAGACTAATATTATCGCGGAAACCTGAAAATTTAGAGCAGGCTATAATACTAGTCGAAACAGAGGTAAAAATTGACGAAGCTATGAAAAAGTTTGACCAGATGTCAATAAATAACACAGTAGCCCAAGAAAGTATAAAATATGAAAGGGGACAAAAAAGGGTGAGCTTTGAGGAGCCGAATCGTGAACCAAAAAGGCGCGACAGAGACCGAGGGTCGCCGTCTAGGGAGATAGCTGACAGATTCCACGACCTTGAGAGATTAGCAGCTAATAACTATAGAAAATATGGGCACCCTCCCCCACCACAGACAGATAGTTGGGGAACCAACAAGGACAGATCCAAAATATTTAGAAATAACCAGGAAACAAACAAACAATTTAAGAGAAAATTTAATTGCTATTATTGTCGCAAACCAAACCACTATGCAGCAGATTGCTGGCATAGAATACGCAAAGAAGGCCAGACGTACAAGACAAGACACCAATTCAGAACGCAGGGGGAGAGAAATTTAGGAAGACAGGGAACAAATAATACTTGGCAAACACCTAATAATATTCCTGAATTTAGGCCTAGAAGGCAAACGGTTAATAATACCCAGGGTCAAAGTAGCAGCGCTGAAGAAAACTGGGATAATCCCAGAAATTTTTGGCCAAACAGTGGGCATTTAAACGGAGAAACCAGCCTGTAAGGGTCGACAGAGCTGTTTCCTTACAAAGACCCCTATATAGTTTAGAATGTTGTGATACAAATGCAAATAATAATAATCTACCGATTCTGCGTTGTTTTAAAATTGAGTGTTTTCAAAATTTACCATGTTTACTAGATACAGGCGCATCTAAATCATTAATTCGAGAGGAAGTCTTTAATAGATTTCCCTCCTAGTGTCAAAAATCGAGTAAGCAGATGCCAAAATACCCTAACATCAGTGACAGGGCACAAGCTGACAATTTTGGGAGAATGTCCACTAAAATTTAGTGCAGGGGATAAAGAAATAACAGTAACAGTAATAATATGCAAGCAGCTACAATTTCCTTGTATTCTAGGAGTAGATGCCATCAGAAAATATGGGATTGTATAGGAACCCATATCCAATACAATCACAATAAACCAGGCAAATGAAAGTAATAGCCAAATTTGTGTATCAAGAAATAAAGAAAGTGAAGATTCGAATTATAACCTAAAAATAAGCGGAAAATCACAATAGAAGGGGGAACGACAGCTCAAGTTCTAGCTACATTAAATGAAAAAGATGGAAAGGTTAAAACGATGAATGTCGTGATAGGGGGGTACACCATAAAAGAATACCCAATGATTTTCGTGGAAAATCAAGTTATAAAAATTGAAAATGGTATAACATACTTAAAACTATCAAATCTAAGTAATGATAAAATAAAACTGAACCAGGTAGAACTTGGATCAGTAGAAAAGATTTCAAATTCAGAAATAAAATCTCTAAACAGTCCAGAATTAAGCGTAAACTTCACTTCTAGCCACGAACATTTATCCTCATTAAAACCGCAACCACAAGAAGAGTATGCAATGGCGAAAACGGATTTTTTGCAACAATTTGATTTAAAACATTTACCGGAAAACGTAAAAACTAGGGTGGAAAATATTCTTTGGGATTTTAAATGGACTTTTGCAGGACAAAATCAGATTACGGATTAACTCGCTTAATCACGCACAAGATATCAACAGAGGGCCCTCCAATCAAAAAGTCACCGTATAAAACACCTTATCATTTAAAGCCATGGCTAGAAAGCCAAATAAAAGAAATGAAAGATCAGGGTATAATTAAAGAAAGCATTAGTGATTGGTGCTTTCCATTAGTAATAGTCAGAAAAAAGATAACACTTGGAAACTATGTATAGACTTTAGATCACTAAACGCCGTCACGATTAAAGACGTGATGAAGTTACCAAGAATTGATTCGATTTTAGATTCCCTAGGGGGTTCAAAATATTACACTAGTTTTGATTTAATAGCAGGATATTGGCAAATCACTTTAGATGCAGAAACTAAGCATAAGGCTACAGTAATCTTAGACAATGGGAGAACGTTCACGTTTCAACGTATGCCATTTGGCTTATCATTTAGTCCAAATTGTTTTAGTCGCCTAATGAATTTGGTGTTAAAAGATAACGAACCAGGAAGAAAAAAAGATACCTTGGCTTATTTAGATGATGTAATTCTGTTTAATGAAAACTTGGAAGACCACTTGGTCGGACTTAGAAAAATACTGGATAAGTTTGAAAAAGCAGGCTTAAAATTAAAACCAGAAAAGTTAAAAATAGTGGTACCAAAATTAGTATTTCTTGGACACCTGATAAACCAAGGTACTATTTCACCAAATCCAGAAAAATTTTTAGTCATAGAAAATTTACAGCCTCCTAAAGATAAAAAAAGCTGCAGATCAGTTTGTGGGCTATTAAGCTATTTCAGACGATATATTAAAAATTATGCCACAATAGCACAACCTTTGACGAACCTTTTAAAGAAATCAGGTAAATTCGAATGTCCAGAGGACGCAAAACAAGCGCTAAATGAAATAAAAAGGCAATTATTACTGGCACCAATACTAAAACTGCCAGATTTGTCACAAGACTTCTGTTTGCAAACAGATGCTTCGGGGTACGGTATAGGGGACATATTATTAAACATTAATTCTGAAGGAGTAGAATCAATAGTTCAATACGCCAGAAGGTCACTGACGGAAGCAGAAAAAAAATACTCAACAGTTGAAAGGGAGTGTTTAGCAGTTATAGTATTTACAGAATATTTTCGACAATTTTTACTTGGAAAAAATTTATTTTAAGAGTAGACCAAAAATCATTAGTTAGGCTACATACGATGCAAAATACTTCAGCCCGGCTGACACGGTGGATACTGCGTTTGCAAGCATATTCATATACTCCAATATATATAAAGGGCCATACAAATATTTTACCAGACTATTTATCACGAAATCCAGATAAGGAAGAAAATGTGATAGCAACCATCCAGAACGAACTGGAAGGAGTAGAAATACTGTCCAATGAAAATATTTCGAAACATCAAAATAAAGATGATTTTTGTTTAGCAATGAAATCTTTTTTATCAAAAGGAACGGAACTACCAGAGCACTTTAAACATTTTTTAAAGGAATTAGATAATTTGATCTGGACGAAAGTAAAAATCTTCTAGTAAGATACCATAGACCATCACAAGAATATAGAAAAAATGACTTAAAAATTATTCCAGTGATTCCAAAATCTCTGGAAGGAGAAGTTTTACAGATGGCACATGCAACAATTGGCTGTCACATGGGAGAAGCAAAAACTATGGGGAGACTGAAAGGAAATTTTTATTTTCCAAAAATGTACTCAAAAGTAAAAGCTTCTATACAAAGTTGCCAAGAGTGCGCCAAACAAAAGTCGCCACCAAAGACCCCTAGGGCTGAATTAGGTCAATACCCCACCCCTTCAGGGGTAGGAGAAATAATGTCAATAGACGTTTGGGGATCCGGGGGAAGTTTACCAGTTTCCAGGAAAGGAAACAGGTGTGTTCTCACCATAGTAGACCATTTTAATTCATATTTATACGCTTTTCCAATTAAAGATGAAAAGACAAAAACCATTGCGAAAGTTTTGGTCAATCGCCTATTTTTGGAACACGGGGTTTTCCCTAGAGTTTTACTTAGCGACAATGGGCCATGTTTTAGAGCCAAATTATTAGACGAAATTACAGAATATCTGGGGGTTAGACGATGGTTTACCTCGTCTTACCTTGCAGCAGCTAATGGGAAGGTTGAACGTAAGCATAGGGAATTAGCTTACATGCTGGGAATACATGCAAGAGAGGAAAATGAAAACTGGGATGAACATTTACCATTTGTAGTCTTTGCAATAAATACGGCTTTTTCACGTACCTTAAAAGAAATACCATTTTTTTTAAACACATAAGAGATCCCAGAATTTGTTTAAATGAAATAGAAAATGACAGAATATATTACAACTTAGACCAATATAAGCAAGAAATGGTGATGCGAATGAAAAAAGCTATGGAACAAGTTAAAGACAATCTGGAAGATGCGAAAACAGGACAAAAAGAAAAATATGACAAAACAAGCAAAAATAGAACGAGTTACTGTTTAGGAGATTTGGTTTATGTTCACAAAACGAATCTGGAAGGAACAAAAAAGTTAAAACCGAAATGGGACGGACCGTATAGAATTACAAAAATTCTACCAAATAACTTAACATATGTTCTAAAGCATCAGAATAAGGAAAAGGAAGAAATAGTGCACCATAATAGAATGAAAAAGGGATATTTTTCAAAACCGTGGAAAACAGAGCCTATACTTTCAGAAGAAGAAATAGAAGAAACGATCTCACCAGTATATATCAGAAGACCATATGAATTTTATGACATTTTTAACGACCACAACAGTTGGGAAAAGTGGAAGGAATATTTAGCCCAGTCTTGGCTGAAAACTTTCCACAACAAACAAGAGAAAAAAGGAAAAGTTCAATATTCATCGGATGCTAGTGATGAAAGCGACAGAGATGAGCCTCAACCTACTGGTTTAAGACATAATAAACCAGAGGTTAAATCCAAAGAAGAAGAAAAATTGGGAGAAACCAAAGAATTATCTGATTTTCATACGCTAGACTCACCTACAGTCGTAGCGCAAAAATGGCTTTTGGAACAAACGCCATCTACCAGACGCGAACTAACAGAATGAGACACCGAAAATTCTTCTACAGAAATCGATATAGCTAAACCTGGGCCATTGTCAAGAAAACCTTCTTTGAGAGAAAAATTATGGAGAACAGTAAAGAAACCAAAGGGGCAGCAAGAAGTTCCTTTGTCAGCAGCACAAGTCGCTAAAACACTTATGAAAAAGGCCAAACATCAAGAGAAACAAAGATTAAAGATATTTGACGAGGCAACAAAACAGCACTCGGACTCTGAGCCTTGTAAGCCACACTATAGAAACCACGGAAAAACTTGCAAATATTATAAGGAAGAAAAGCAAAAATTTGGAGTCCAGAACTCGGACCAGGAAACGGAGAAAGGCAGAACAAGCGCAGCCCCCAGCAGAATAATATTTGAATAAAACAATAATAACAAAAAAAAAATAAAAAAATTAAAAAAATAAATAAATATTAAATAAAAATCAAACGAGTATAAAAGCCACTAAAGAAATATCTATTATGAACGTCACATTCCAACGCCAAGTTATTATTTCCGATCGGAAGTGACATCGTAGGTTCCTGCAACAAATTTTGTTTCCAATATGAGATAAGACTTCACGAGCGGTGAAATGTCAAGATTGACAAAACGAATTAGGCTTCGTTTCATAGAAAAAGAATATAAGTAAAGCCACGTAACTTTTAAATGGGTGTAGTAAACCTAACTAAATTATACATATTTAAAATCAGCATTAAAATGCGATTCTTTTGATATGTATATTGAAAAAAATTATTTTTTTCTTTCGGGGGGGATAATTTAAAAAAAAACAAAAAAAAACGAAGGAGTATGGTTTACTGAAATAGGGTCATTGGAGGCTAGCAAATTTGGAGTTGAGCTCAACCACTGCTGGCCTCTTGTTGTTAAATACATGCAATGCTAAAATTATTTGTTAAAATTAAAATGTTAAAATTATTATAATGGGAAAAACAGCAAGAGTTTACATTAAGTGCCGGCTATGTGTACAAGCTAGCTGTAATCTTGTTATAATTAGTTATAGTTATAATATAATATAATAATTTTTGGTAAAAAGAAAAAAAATTAAAGACAATAATTAAGCGCTATAAATGTTTAAGCAAAACTTAGAATAAGCTTACAAAGCAAAAAGAGTGCTAGGTAAAGGAAACGAAAAGCGAAAAAAAAACTTACCAGGAGGTAAAAGCCAACGACAAAATCCATTAAAAATCAGCAAAAAAAATTAACCCCATCGTCACAAGAAAACCACAGTATTTCAAGATAATAATTTTAACTCTAGCGGTGTATTGGATCTGAGAAAACGAATTGGCACAGGGGATCCCTAGTTTAAACAATTGGTTTTCACCTGTGCCAACCCAAACACCCAAATCCCAAGCCGTCGAACCCTAACAGAAACTAAACGTATCCACTTTGTATTTGAAAATAAAATATAACCTTTCACAACAACAAAAAACTCGCAGTAATGAACAAATTCATTCTTGTAATTCTCCCAGATACAAGCTTATCAATAAACCGCAGATACGGAGCACCGAATTCAAAATTATTTAGCCTTGCAAGGTAATTTTTGCCTCTCTTTCTTTGGCAAATAAAATAGTATTTAAAGCTAGGATAAAATTGGCAACCAATATATCATAAAAATTGCATTTTAAGGAAGAAAGGAGAACTAGCAAATGCAAGGCAAAACTTAATTAAAAGTGTTCAAAAAAAATTAGCTGAAAAACTTCAGTACTTTTCTAACACAAAAACTTTAGAAAAAAAATTTGAGTAATTTCAAAAAAAATACAGGTTGCAAAAATTAGACATATCGTCCAAGTTAAAAATATAGCCAGACGGAAGGAAGTAAAAGAAATTGGGTGACAAAAGGACACAAGTTGAAGTCGAAATTTAAGGCAAGACAACTTAAAGTTGGGAAGTTAAAGTGAAAACAGTTATGTTCACTTATATGTCTTAAAAAAAAACTACCGTACGTAAAAAAAAAGAATTATGGAGGTGAGGATATATTCCTTGGAAAAGAACCACCTTTTTTACTAAAGGGAAGAGCCTATGGGAAGATTGTAGCTACAAATAAAAAGTGTAGATATACATAATATATTGTTGTGTTTCGTGTTCTTAATAAACCTATTAGATTGAACAGAATCACAAGGATAACTGCTGTTGAACCTACCAGACGCTTTTTATGGTGATCAAGCACCAAATAGATATTACTGAGATGAGGGCACAACAAGAAGGTAAAAAGTCAGAAAATTCCATCTCAAGCTTTTTCAAACTGATTCTCAAGCTACAAATTTAGCTATTGTTGAATATAATTTTGAAAAAAAAAGATATATATTCTTTTAGAAAAGGATAAACCTTGAATATGTGAGTTACTACAGTTAAACCTAGTATTATGCAAAAAAAAAACTTGTCTCAGGTTTTTGACAACCCTTGAGCACACGTAGTGCGTAGCGCATAGACGTAGAGTGATTTTTTTTTGCGCATCATAGCGCATAGAACTGTAATTATATTTGCAAACTCGTGTTACTAAGAAATGAACAATAAATCGCTCCCCGGGAAAAAAAGACTTACCTAGACGGAAGTGGAAAGAACACTTATTATAAAGGCTTATTAGCCTGAACTTGGGGATATTTCATAACTGATTTAATGATTATGGGATTGATTATATATGTTTTTAAATATTGGTATTATAGGAAACATCAAACCCCAGAGGGAAGGGTGTAAGAACCCCTGTCTGCACGAAACCATAATCTCTCACAAAGAAATTAATTAATTTAAAAAAAAGAGAACTTCTATCTGCAACCGCAGACAACGGTTGGCACTACGAGTGCATAAATATGAAAATAAGAGAGTACGATAAATAGTGAAGCGAGTTCTTTGCTATGACAGTAGTAATACTTTTGATTGTAATTAAATTGGTATTTTGAGCGTTTTGCTAATGGAAAAAAAAGAGCTATAACACATTTTAGTGTTGCTTTTTGAGAAATTTACTTTGAAAAAAATGCTTTGTGTATATTTAAATTACTATATAGTGTTTTAAAATAACTTTTGAAACTTTAACCAAATGTATTTTTTGATAAATGTTGTATCTAAGTTTTGTTACTTAACAATGCTTGTGTAAGTCTATTACACAATGCTTGTGTATACACTATGTTTTAATTTAAATTAAATTTTAACTAGGATGTAATGTTATATGTAAATGTTTGACCTCGAGTCAAAGTATTAATAATTTTTTTTTATTGTACAATAATCAGTTTAGTATTTAAGTTTGAAAGAATAATCCAGCAAGGAACATAATGTTTCAATTTAAGCAGTATATTATTTTTGGAGTGATTAAAAAAAAAGTGGAGAAAGTAATTAAAGTAATTAACTTTCGAATGCTGAGTGTTTCATTCTACTATGTATGTAAAAATATATGCTTTATATGTATACTAATGTGGATATTTATTTTAGAGACAGCCTTAGCTATTTTTTTGGAAATCAAATTTTTCATAACATCCTTTTGGATCCATTTCTCAATCTTTTCTTTGACGCATTTTTGGAAAGTAGCAAATTTCAAAGCTAGTTCAAATATATCCTGATACTATCATCACATACCATCGGAAGCCAAAACATACTTGATCAACTGATATTTGGAAACTGTAGCAGAAATACAGACTTTACTACAAGTTCATCAAAAGTGAGATAAAATCAGAACTTAATTTAGGCCTAGAGAATGTGCTACATAGCCCAATGGCTTATGTTATTGAAATATGTGAAAATGCTTTGTGAAAATTTAAAAATCAAAATGTTATGTGAAATTTACCAAGGCATTTCTAAAACGAAAAATAAACGGTATATCAGCCACGTCACACAGATAAATTAAATTATTAAAGTACCAAGGACACCTAAAATGAAAACTAATTCATTAAATTGGTCAATTGCAAACTTACACAGCCATATACGTCTTAAATTAGTGTGAAAAACCAATAATTCATTTTTTAAGGAGAAAGATCGCCTGTTCACATAATGTATTCCAATACGCAAGTTCGTGGCCAATTTCAAAAATAAAGAACGTGTGCTGTTAAACAGCAGAAAATGACCAAAAAAAAAAAATAAATCAGCATATAGCCTTAGAAAGTGTTGTTTTCTTGTATGTTCTGGTAAAACAGAAATCGGAACCTAGTTCAGCAAAGCTCTTTTCTTTGAAAAATACTTTTAAGGAATGCTTCTTGAAAAGAGCTTGGCTAGACTAGGCCTAGTCTTGATGTTACTAGGATTTTTGGCATTCCAGGATCTTTTAACCATGAAGCAGTGTAAAGGTAAACATTAATGATTCTAAAAGAAAGTATCAATATATAGGCTACCCTATTGGTAGTTTTGCAGACCTAATGACTTCCACTGATAGCCTACCTTATGTAGGCTAAGGTAAGAAACCTAGTAGGCTGTGTGATTTGCTTGAATATTTTGATATAAATCTACCTCATAGTTACTATATAATAGTAGCATATACCTTTTATTCTTTTTTTTATATCAGAAATACAAATTAGCCTACTTGGGTGAGCACTGTTTGACTAGGCCTATTAAAGTCATTGGTTCTTTATACTCTAAGCAACAAATATTGTCATTTACTCTTATATACAAAGCACTATAAAATCAAAACAATAGGCAATAGCCTATTGTGTTTCCTTTAAACATGGAGAATGATATAAAGTCTTCTCTATGACTTTGTAAACATCAAATTATTATAGAGAAACATGAATAAAGTTATACAGAATGCTTTTTGGTTTTCTTATTTAATATATGATCCACTAAAATGTCATACAAAAGAAATTACATTACCCCACTGATACATAGAGAAAACAACAAAGTCATACAGATGGCTTTTCATAGTTCCAATTGCAGTTCAGGCAACTTGGTGGTCACATATCAATCCTAAAACTTAGTCAACCTTGAGAATTTATGTGGCCAGGAAAATTAGGCTTAGGATGCTTCTTCATCAGCAAGTTCCATAGACATTGTCTGTTGTGAGTCAGCCCAAAAATCTTAGTCATCTCTATTGTAATTCAAGTAGACTTTCCAAGTAGGCCTGTCCGCCTAGAGTCTAAGGCATTTTGACCAAGTTTTAGGATTAACATGACCACTAAGTCACCTGGACTTGCAGTCCTCAGTCAGAAAACCCAATCTATAAGCCAAGACAGTTACACTAAAACAGAATTAATTGAAAATTGGTTGACTGAAAAGTTGCCTGGCCTTGTGTGCAAACAAGTGGCATAGGGTCTACCTGCCTAAAGTCTTAGACAGGCAACCCAGTTTATAAGCTCAGACAGTTACACTAACACAAAATTCATTCAAAATTAGTTGACCCAACAAGTTGCCTGGATTTGCAGGTGAACAAGTGACATAAGGTCTGCCTGCCTATAGTCTCAGGCAAGGGCAGCTGAGTTTTAGGACTAACATATGAACATCAAATACTCACAGGCAGACCAGCAACAATAATAATAATCGATTGAATTTTCAGAACATATATCCTATAGGCCTTCAAAAAATTATGGGTATTTATTAGTGAAAAGGATGTCACACTGTTATACTAAAGCAATGCAGGAAAAAAAGGTACTGTTCTAATATCTGGGGAACATGCGAGAAGTGAAGTTTGGTTAATGCTAGTGAAATAAAACAAAATAGGATAAAAATATAATAGTTTAGAAACAAATTTTGGCTGTATATTTGCACATTAGGAGGGTGGGGGTAAAGCATAGCATATAATAAATACATAACTTAAGCTAACCTAGGTACCTTTTTTCCTCCTAAACCCCAAAAAACTAAAGTTTGAATATAGTTCCTGGAGTGAGAAACCCCTTGTTTATAGAGCATAAGATAGGAAATTACTGGGTAATGTTATCTGTTCTTGGCTTTTCTCAAGTTGCATTCTTGCATGTTGCCCATATATTAGAACAGTACCAAAAAAATTTAGTGGAACAAAACAGGAATTATATTAAGAACAAAATTAGAGAGTCATGGCTTCTCTGAATGACAAATGTTGATTAAATAAATCAATACTATTAGATCATTATCTGTCATTGTTATTATGTAATATATATTATTGTATTATGAATCATATACAATATATTATTGTATTGTTTGTACTTGCCATTGTACACTGTTTATTCTAATTCAGCATTAGGCCACATAATTTTGGGGTGCCAATTATGTGAGGGGGGAGCAGTTGCCTCAGTTAGACTTTGAAAAATACCTTCTTATTTCTATTTTGCTACTTTTTATTTTATCATGGCTAACTGGTTATTTTTGCCCCATTTACATTTTGAGGATTTGAATCACTGACATAATTATCAGATACAGATCATCAGCACAACTGGGTTATATTTTGTTTAGTGATGAGCCTGAATAAAAGACTCTTGCTTAGTTACTTCATAATAAATAAATTATTATGGTTATTAGACTTTGAAGTTGATACCACGAGCCTATGCTTTACTACCCCCCCCCCCCCCCCTAATATGGAAATATATAGCCTAAGTCAGCTTCAATCATTAGTCAGCTACATATGACCTATTTTTCTCCTTAGCCAGTTATTTAAAGAAGCAAATTTTTGAGCATAGGGTTACTAGGTTTCTATGGGCTGTTCTGAGTCTTCTAGCCCCTTCATCGCTCAAAATTAATTGTCCCTGTAAAGTGATTATTTAATTATAAAAGAGCATGAAAAATACTCATTATTTTGAATTGTGCTGAAACGCTAAATTTTGTTGAAAACTGCAGTCTAGGCTATATACCAAAAATATGGTGTTGATTTATAATTCAGGGTATATTTTTCACCATTATGGAGGGAGGGAGGGGGGGAGTCTTTATAAATTTAGCTATATATGGATTTGCAATGGAGTTCTGACTATACGTGTGTCTTATTTTTTAGGCCAGACCATCTTAATATTAAATTATGCTAATCAGAAAACTTTGAATATAGCTTTGAACTTAGAAGCTTAATTTTTTTTATAATGCCCTTTGCCTATCACATTTAAAACAGTTAAAATGGGTGACTTTGATATTGATTGTTTTTTTTGTGCTCTTTTGGATTCTTAAAAAGATATCTTGTATTAAAAACAGGTACTATCAAGGTACTATCACTTAAAAAAATAGCTCCCTATGCCCCCCCCCCCTCTTCTATACTATCTTGATAGGATACTGTCTGTGCTTTAAATAACAAAAATATTTAACTTATTGGCACCCCTTCTTTAAAAAAAATCGAGGTATTATGATTTAAATATTATAGCCCACTACTCCCCCCCCCCCTCTCTGGATACCACCTTGATAAAATACCATCTCTGCTTTAAATTAGAAAAAAAAATTGGGGATCCCTGCTTTCAATAAAAAAATTTCGAGATATTATCATTTAAATGTAATACTTCCCTCCCCCCCCCCCTCTGGATACCACATTCATAGGATTCTGTCTCAGCTTTCATTAGAAAAATAAGTTACTTAATAATTAACTAGGTCACTATATGGTTCAAACAAACATGCAAAATAACGTTAAAAAGCTTTGTGTTCCTTGAAAAAAATTGAGGGTATGAGTAAGGGGGTACAAAGACAACAACAAAAATGTCAAAATTACTCAGATATACCTCAAATTATTAGGAAAACTGAGTCATAGATTTGCCGTGGCATTCAATAAGATCCAAAGAATACAATTAAAAGGGAGCACACACAAAAGCCAAATTAGGCCAGTAGCCTATGAGAAGTCGCAAAATACCCAAGACAATGAACAAGTCCTAATGGGGGGCCTTGGGTCTATCAAAATATTTCAATGGTTTCCTAGGGAATTTGATATCATTTTCTTCTGTCTCCATTTTAAATGAAAAAAATAATTAACCTTTTGGCATCCCCGCTTTCAATAAAAAAATGAGGCATTATCATTTAAAAATGATAGCCCCCTATCCCCCCTCCTATATTCAATAATTTACAATTTATTTTTGAATCATATTTTTTAGGTAACTTCCAGTTCAATCTTTAATTCCCAAACCTTGTACATAGCTTAGTCTATAGCTAAATTTGTCACAATAGAAGGTTTTTTTTGGGATTCAACTTGAAAATAAAATTCTTGACTACAAACGATGTAAGAAATAGCGATTGGGAAACTGCATTCGAAATGATTTGAACTCATTTCATAAAGACGATCCTGTTTTTTGTCAACATATGAAGAACTGTGTATATTGCAATATTGGCAATTGCATCTGTCTCTTTTTATGCAAAGTAACAAAAGAGACGAAAATTAATGAACAAGAGAGTAGTGAAGAATTATGGTATGCCAAGTAATATTTGGCAGGGAAAGTCACTGGTGATAAATCGCTAGGGGTGGCACCGTGATTGCGTGGTTTTCGGGGATTCGGGGAACCAAATTTTTTTTCGGGGTGACGCATAGATTTTCGGGGAAATACCCGAAAATTCGGGGATAGTACAAGCCCTGCTTGATTTCTAATCAGGAAAATCGAAATACTAAACCACACAAGAAGGAAAAGCTCCGAATTTGCGGTTGACGCAATAAAGAATTGCCGCAAAATTAATTCGAAATCGACCAAACGCCGCCGCCTCTGTCGGCGGCGGCGTGCCTGCAGCGCGCCGTTGGCATTACGACACTTCGGTGGCGCCAAGCCTCTCGTCGGCGGCGTTTGGTCGATCCGCCGGCACGGCGTCGGGGTCTAGCTGGAACAAGTATCCTGAAATGGTATCTTGCATACCATCTAGCGCTTATATTTTCTGACACATCAGAATAGTCACTTTCTGAACTTGAGGTCATATTTTTTCACAAAATGTATTTTCACTAATATATATATATAACAATCAACAGATTTTGTAAATTTGAATTTTCACAAATGAAAAACAGTGTCGGATTCATAGGAAATAGTTTTCGCTAATATTATTCAGCTCCGAAGTTTATCGCTGTTTTATTATTGACAACACTGTTTTGCGAATTTATTCAAACTAAAAATGCTAATAGCAGCTAAACAAAAACTCGTAGGAAACCCGGATTTTCAGGTATGAATAGACCTAAAATAGATTAAGAGGGCTAAATGTGTTTTCATTTTGGTGTCCTTGGTACTTTAAGGGGAATTAAATGTAAACTCAAATGATTCATAAACTTGTATAATATAACTTGAAATCTAATTTTAGCAAAACCATTAATATTATGTTTAAGCTGCTTGGGGTCAAGTAAAACAGAAGATGCATATGAAGAGGGTAAAAGAGTAATCGTCAGTCCTAGAGACAGAGAAAAAGAAAAACAAGGATAAATTTCAAATTGAAATCCTTCGACAAAAAAAAAAAGAAAAAAGGAACATGGCCAATATGGGACCAGAAACATAACCCTAAGGAAACCCATTGAGGGTAGATGCACATAATGACCCAAAGATGGCAGCATAATAGCTTTAAACGAAATTAAGTTGTTTTAAAAGTAAAATATTGAGAATTGGGACAATTCTTCATTAAATGGGGAGTATTGTGGTAAAGCTTTCTAATTTAGTCAATTATTAATTGAGTAAAAATATATTAAGACGCAAAAACAAAGTTTCAAAATACCACTTTTTAAGATAAGGATACAAATTGTGGAATGTGTGGGCTTGGAGGGAACTTGCTCAATAACCAATTTCCTGGCTAAATGCGTCAATTTACCGGAAGGACGTGGTTAGGTTTTTCATATATATACCCCGATTTTTGAGACTGAGGGTAGACTTTTTGACTTGCCAGGTGAACCTCTGCCCGTTTGTTTTCTCATTAGAAATACCTTGGACTTCGTCTTATCATTGTAAGTGTCTAAGTATCTATTTATATATTATTGTTGTTTTATTGAGACTTGTGGTCTACTTGGGACAGCCAGTCCCAGTAGACAGATTATATCCGATTATATTATATGGTAAATGAATAAAAGTATTGTATTTTAGACGACCTCTCTATGATCTATTTTTAGCCTCTCAAACATACTCAGTCGGTACACCTCATTAGTTTGGTCATAGCCTAAGGCACGCTACCAAAGTTTAATTACCTTAGGGCCAGAGTTTATCTCCCCTATAAAGGGAGAATAAATGCATTTACAACTAAAACACCCAAATACAATAAATAACACTTCACAACAGAATCATAGAATCATTTTAATGAAAAACAGCTGTCATAGACACATTAAAAAAAATGCACTAAAAGGCGCTGTTTTTTACATGAAAACTTTTTTACATAAAAACACTTCTCTACATTTTATTAAAAGCACTTGTAAAAAAAGGAACAAAGGAGTTACTAAGTCTGTTTGCGTGGCACAAGACGGGCATAAGTTTGCTTTTGCTTCTGGTATTTGCGCGGACAGGCATTTCAGGTGGTAATATTGTCCTATGTACAGGACTAGACAATAAAAACTGGCCAAAACGAATCATCAGCTAAAAACGGCAATCGCGAAGGCTTGGTATTTTAAGTGACTTCAGAGCAGAGCTGTAATCTACATATTTGTCACAAAGAATGACGTTTACAGCTCGTTTCTGGATCCCCTCCAAATCATCACTTAAGTAATCTATGTGATGAACTTGTGGGCCCGAGACAGGACACGCATATTCAAGGATGGTTCAAATAAAAGTGAGGTATGCTGTTTTCAGCTGATACACTGGAAAACCTAGGTGGCACATCGCCACCAGTGTCTGCATAGCATAATGTCCCTTCTTAACCAGCTCTTGTACATGAATAGAGAACGAACAGTCCACACTAAAGGTGACGCCCAAGATAGTTGCACACAAAGCAGAAGGGAACAAAGTCGCGGGGCAGGTAAAATCGCGTTTAAGTGGGTTGAACCTCAAAACCTTTGATTTATTCTCATTAATTTGAAGACTGTTTGCAGTACACTGTGATTTAAACTGATCAAAAAAATTTGGGTCGAACTGGGCTACAGCTTGCAAATCCTTTACGTGGTATTTAAGAAGCACAGATAAATCATCAACGAATTTAAAACGATCATCGAAGTCAGAAAGTACATAGTTGATAACAGCCAGGAAAAGAAGAGCTGCTAATTTGGTACCTTGTGGGGCGCCACAGTAATTTCCACCCATTCCGATTCAATATCACCAGGAAAAAGGGTGTACACTTTTTGATACCTGTGACATAAGAAATCAATTACTAATTGGAGGATGTGCTTACGGGCACCCATTGAATTGAGATTCTGGGCTGCAAGAGGGTGCTTAATCAAATCAAATGCCTTTCAGTAGTCTACCAGAAGTAAATCTACAAACAAGCTTCCAAACTCCAACCATTCAACTACTAGGTGATAAAGCTGTACTAAATAAACAGACGTGCTGCATCCCTTCAAGCAACCATACTGGAAGGGGTCAAGTGATGGTGAAATGTCCGTGAGAAGTTCACAATATATGAAAGATTCTGCAACTTTAGCAAAGTTCAGTGTGATTGAAATAGGTCTTAACTGATCACATGTCTTAGGTCCTTTAACTTTGGGTATTATGCAAACATAGACTCGCTTCCAAGCATTGGGAAAGGTTTGTTCACTGAAGCACTGATTGATGATCAATGCCAATGGTTTGGCTAAAAACAAGGCATATTTGCAAATAAGTTTGACCGGCAACTCACCAGGGTAGGAAGAGCAATTTGGTTTTAGTTTTTTAAGTTCTTTAAAAACAGCAAATTTGGTAAACTGTTTTATTTTGTCAGTTTCACAATCGACTAAGAGATCAACCAGTTTGGCCTCTGTAATTGAGGGATAGGTGGTACAAATGCCAGCAAAGAACTTGTTTACATCTGAAGCACTCATTTGAGATCTGTCAGGCTTGGGTATTTTTAGCTCACTGTTAACTGACTTGCCAGTCATTTGTTTTACTGTGGAATGCCACTTCTCACTGCTACTTTGGAGAAGGGGTACTACCTTTTCCTGAACATAATTTCTTCGCTTGAAACAATTGACAGCCATGATTCAATTTCTAAGTTTTGCTGCCGCGGCTATTTGTCCGGAACTGTGCAGCTTGCACCTCATCTTGATCATTTGTTTGAGGTCTTATATTTGTCTTGAACAACTTTAGAAAGAGCTAGTAAATTAAACTGAATATTTGATGTATAATGATATTAATTCCTAAAAGCTCATCAGTTCAAAATTTTACTATAATTTTAATGTTTATTTTCAATATTATGTACAAAAGCAAATATTCATCATAAAATTGGTTTTTAGTAAAGTGCCATTGATGAAGTAGGTTTCAGACTTTTATAGTGAGAGAAGGAGGCAATACCCAAACTCTTGTTTGTAATGATTTTTGTTTGTTTCAAGCTTTATTTGTATATTTAATTAAGTTTCATTTGTCTTAAGATTTATTTATTCATTTACATTAATATCTATTGTATATTTGTTTGCATTGATTGTGTATTTGATTTCTGTTTGTTTTAAGTTTCATTTATAATTCAATAGCAAAATCTTTTTTGTTTTAAGCTTGATTTTCATATTCACTCTAAGCAGTACTTGCTTTAAGATCTATTTATTCATTTATATTATTACTTGTTGTACGTTTTTTGCTATGATTGTTTATTTCAGTTCTGTTTGTTTTGGGTTTCATTTATTCTTTAATAGTAATTTCTGCTTGTTTTGAGTTTGAATTTTAACAGGTGCTTGTATCTGCTGAGCTTAAGTTTAAAATGGCCTTCACTTTTCTATGAAAAACTTATTTTTTGGAATTTTGTTTAATTAATTCATGTAAAATACCTTCAGGGCCAATTTAAGGGCTCAAGATGCAATCAGCCCCAGAAGCAATTATTGAATTATAAAACAGCATAAAAACATACATCAAGAAAAGTTTTCACTTTCATCTTAGCTAAATTGTATAGCCCACTAGAAATTTACCTACTTTAGTCTGTGGACCCATCCTTGAAAGTTTCCTTTTCCTGACATTACCCCTTTCCAAGACAGCAAAAAGTAGCTAAACTAGAATTTTACCTGGTAGTTGTACCCTTACAGATCCCTTATTTAGACATCTATAAGGCTACAACATCAAGCTTAATAAACAAAATAATTGGTTTCAGTTTTGTGATCTAGCCTAGGCAATCACAAAACAATGATGAAGTGACCTAGGCATATTCCTCTGAGTAAAAATAATGAAACATAAATTAGGATTAGCAAATTTTTTACTTATAAGAATCCCGGTGGTTCATAAAGATCACAATAACTGTGATTATGATTTCTTACCTCAGATCGAATATTCATGTTTTAGCTTTTTGAAATAAGCAACCCGGTCAGTAATGCCATGTGCCTGACTTTAGATTGCGCACCAAGGCAAGCGAAATTGCGCCATCGGCGCAGTTTCGCTATATACTACTTGGGTGGAGTTCAAAATTCAGGGTAAATTAGATCTTGCAGGGATGAGTCCAAAAAAAAAAAAAAAAAAATCAGAGACAATATTACCAGGTAGTCTGAATTCGGCTTTTCAGATTACTAGAACTCAAAATTGGTAGGATTCAGTCTTCATTGACAGATTTCGGCACCATAATCCAAAATCTGTAACAGTGAAGCATTTTTGACTGATTACATGCGCTTTTGTGGTCGAAATTTTCTGTTCTCAGTCTCTGGCTTGACAAGAAAGATATTTTCCTTAGTTCTCTGGTATGTCAGAGAATTAAATAAAAAAGGGAATTAAAGAAGATCTAACAAAAAAAAAATACTTGCCAATATCTAAGGTGGTATTTTACATTACTTTCTAGCTTACATGCTGAATTATTCCCATCAACAATAGAAATTGTGATTAAAGAACTAAAAAAAGAAATAGGTACTCAGTATACTGGTCTTGCAATGTAGATAAGTTATACTAAAACTTGGAAGTTAAAGGTGGATTTGATAAAGATAACTAATAGATAGCATTTTTCAATGTAGAACTAAAGAGAAGCATGATCCTTCAAGGTCACATCTATCCAAAATGTCATTTAGGTAAGTGACATCAAAGTTTACTTCTTTATACAATGTTTTTATGACATTGCAATTCTAAGCTGCAAAAAGATATAAAATCCTAAACTTAGTTATGAGAACAAAATGTTTCGTAGATTTATATAACCTAGAACCAAAATATAAACTAGAACAACAAGAATGACTAAGTCAAAGATAAGAAATTAGACCGGCCGTTATTAGTGCAACTATCTATAAAATTGCAGGCTAAAGACAATTTTCTGAGATTTTGTCATGAAACAGGTGCCAAAGAGACAAATTTGTACTTGGCAAGGTCCTTCAACAGTTCCGATTGTTATTTTATTTGTGTTTTTCTTTTAATGAACTTCGAATTAATTTTGTACATTTTTTAATCATATATTGTATTTATCTTTGACTAGTATTCAAGATCATATTCAAATTTAAACAGCAAACCCTCCTTCTATATCGCAAAAAATTTCCTTAAGAGTTTCTTCTTCATTTTGATTGTCATTCAATGGTTTTTTGATGTCATACATGTCAATGGTAAATCTATTCAGCATAACGGGTGTAGGATCAAAGTCCCTGCAGCCCTTTCCTTGGCAATTTCGCCTAAGTCGTATGGTCACAGTAGAGTTAAGCATTTTAAGGTGCATCCTGTTTCGAATTTTGTACTTGACAAGATTCATAACAGAAAAAACTCTCTCGACGAAAGGGTTGCTGATGGGTAAGCTTAAGACAGAAAGAGCTGCTTGAACAATGTCGAACAAAGGTCAGCTTTTCCCAATCTTTTCTGTATTTTTTTTTTTTTCGAAATTTGACCACTTTCCCATTTGGTTTTTATGCACGTTTTAATAATTTAAAATTTAGGTCGTCATGGAGCCTTGAAGGCGATATGAGGATCTTTACGAGGTTGTAAAAATTTCACCTGTCTTTATAGACAGATTCCTCAATCTGTCAATAGAAATTGTCAGTAAACAATATACTTTAAAATTTTGAGTTTTGTCATTGTTATTGTGAAGGCAAAATGCGCCCACTTTGCGCCGAATTTTTTGATATGCGCGAAATCAGCGCAATGCACCAATTTGAAAAATTCAATGCGCAATCAACTCAAAAAAGTGCCCAAATGCACGGCAACTATGAACCGTTGCCCCCGGGCCAAAAAATTTCGTAACGTTCAATTCTTAAAAACGTAACCTTTTCGTAACTTTTGATAGGAAAGTCTCTTTTCAAGGCTGGGTGCTTTAATTTCGCTATTAAGAGCGGTACTTAAAGAGGAGAGGAAATATTTGTTGCGTTTATAATTTGAAAAATATATTTTTACGTAATCTCATTGAAAATCCTCCCTCCAACTTTTAAAAGGTGCCTAAAAAGTATACAATAATAACAATTAATGCTTCTTTACCTTCAGGAAATTATTATTTATTCATCTGTAAGTGTGCTTCCAGTTTACCTGCATAACAGAAGACACACCCCCCACTGATTCGTGTATGAAACCCCAGGCTACTATTTTGCTTATCTTGTTGTCGTTGTTTTTAATTGCCATTATTGGTGTTTTAAACCATAAGTTGATGAGTAATACGTACAAAATAAAAGGCAAATCAATAAACACAGGACACTTTAGAGTTTTGAAGAAAATAAGAAAACTAACTAGATTTTTTTTATTTATTATTAAATTTCAATAAATAATAAATCCAGGTTCTTAAAAAGACTCAAAAAATCCTTTTAATCGCTCCTTTCCCTTCTGATATTTTACATTGGCTCGGTCTCAGTCTCACCTCCTCTAGCTTCAAATTTGCATCGCTCCAACTTGAATATATAAGCAATTCCGAGTGACAGAGTTTTTGTTTCGTTGTTATTTTATCGAACAAACAATATTTCAATCGATGTCTTCAGTTCCTATACGAAACAACAGTTATTTTGTATAATGTGCATTTTTCCGTTTGTAATTTAAATCGTAAATCCCAACCGAAAGAAAGTAAGAAATAAAAGAAGATATATATATATATATATATATATATATATATAAATATATATATATATATATATATATATATATATATATATATATATATATATATATATATATATATATATATATATATATATATATATATATATATATATATATATATATATATATATATATATATATATATATATATATATATATATATATATATATATATATTATATATATATATATATATATATATATATATATATATATATATATATATATATATATATATATATATATATATATATATATATATAATATATATATATATATATATATATATATATATATATATATATATATATATATATATATATATATATATATATATATAAATATATATATATATATATATATATATATATATATATATATATATATATATATATATATATATATATATATATATATATATATATATATATATATATATATATATATATATATAATATATATATATATATATATATATATATATATATATATATATATATATATATATATATAATATATATATATATATATATATATATATATATATATATATATATATATATATATATATATATATATATATATATATATATATATATATATATATGAAATATCAACCGCTTTAATCCGGCCAATTAACACACTTAGCCAGGAAAAGTGGTTATTTAGCAATTTCCTTTCAAGCCTACACATACCAGGATGTGCTCTTTAATCTTAATGAAAAGTGGTATTTCAAAACTTTGCATCTTGTATTTTGCGTTATAAATTTTTTATTTCATATTAAATTATTTCTGCCTAATTAGGTGGTTACCGCAGAAAGAGCTGTTGAAATAAAACAATTTTGTCTGACAGTTCTTGCTCCCTATAAAATACTGAAAAGACGCTCAGCAATAGCATTTGATATTGGCATTGAAAAATATATTGATACATTTTCAAAACGCTTGAAAGTATTACTCCTCCAGCAGGAGATTTCAATGTGAGGATATGGTGCCAATAAACCGTCATGTCGAAGCCGTACAAATTTTCGAGTATCAAAACTTCAGATAAAGTTACACCTGATATGGACCGCCATTCCTGCTTCATCTTTGCTTTATTCCATATACAAGGGTTATAGCATTCAAAACGTTTATGAAAGTTAGAAACACTTAGTTAATAACTAGAACTTGGGGTTACAAAATGGAGGAAGTCATAGATCTTTTTAGAGAAGGGAAAACGATCTAGAATTTGTTTCATAGCTATTACATATGAATACCTTTGGGAACGAAAAATTCAGAAACTTTCGGCTAAAAAACAGGCATCAACGGCTTCACTCGTTTCAATGCCCATAAGGAAATTATGTCCTTTATATACAGTGTAGATGCTGTTGTTAGAAAAATAATATTTGCATCGTTGCGCGGCTTGATGGTATAAGGATTAGTTTCCCGAATCAAAGAAGGCTTCATGTAGTTTAAACCTAAAGCTTCAAAGAGATTTTACCTGAATTTTCCAAAGAGATGTGAAAATTGAAACAAAGCACAGTACACAAAACAAGAAAATAAGAAAATAGATACCAAACACAGGTAAAAGTACAGAATAGGGACCTCTTGCAATATAAGTTGCAGAGGGGCTGCCCAATGAAGACAGGATATAGCCTAAGCTACAGTGAAAATATTAACCGACCTCCTTAGGGCAACACCTAACCAACTTTGCGTTTGCAGCCCAATTGACTGAATAATATGCAATTAGAAAAAAGATAAAAATAAATAATAGATAGTTTTTTTAATTTCGGAAAAGGATGCTACGGAGGAAATGATTGTTAGCCTATATTTGAATACAGCATTCAGTTCTGAACGAATTAGCATGTTTATATTTTAACTTTCTCATTATGGTGCTATATTCAAATTTCACACAAATTTATAACAAACTTCTTTTACTGAATACTTTTCAGTTTATTCGGCTCTAAAATTGGAGAGGTGATGCCCAAAAGAAGCAAGATGGCATAATCCAAGAGAACTTATTTCTTCCATTCCAGTATACTATTTAATCTACTTGGCCGCTTATCGACAAATAAATGAAACACAAAACGATCAGAAATTACAATAAATAACCGAGTCAAACTCAAAACAAGCAGAAATTAAAATGAGTAGAGCTCAAACACCCTATGCCTTCCAAGGCCAGGATATAATTTGTACTTTACTGAAAAAAATACAAATGAATGTGCATTGTCAGTTTAGTATACATATGCTGATATTTAATCCTTGAAATTTTTAATAACATTTGATTTATTAAAGTTTTAAAAGTTAAAACATTTAAAATTTATTTTTCTCAGTAAAGTGCAAATTATGTTCTGGCCTTGGAAGGCATGGGGTTTTGAGCCCCACTCATGTTAATTTCAACTCGTTTTGAGTTTGACTTGTTTATTTATCGTAATTTATGTTCGTTTTGGATTTCATTTATTTGTCGATGCTGATTTATGGTAGTTTTACGCTTGGTAGGCTATTATATTTTATTTTTGCTAATTTTTGGTTTAATAGAGTTCGTTACTCTTCTTTGAAAAACTTATTTTTTGGAAAAAGTTTTTTTTAATACTTTCTGTTCGTTTTATGCTGACATAGTCTTTCCAGGAAAAAAGACAATAACAGTTTAAATCTTTTCGGTTTTTCTTTAAGAATTTATAGTTTGGCTGCTATACGTAAGCTGGAGAAAAATTTTCAACAATTTTTAACAACATACACCCTTTTAAAAATCTGGACACAAATAGTAGTGTCTAATTTAGTTTTATATCTCTTCTAGTTGACCTGAAAAATAAAACCTGATACAGTTCGCAGAAAAATCTATCTATGCTCTTTGACAGTTTGGATACACTTACACTCTTTTGATTTAGTTAAATTTTAAGGGCAGAAGTACTAGTAGAAGCAGCTTCGAAAGCTTCAACATAATACCCTCAGTCGTTCTTGGGATACTGCTGAGATGTCTTATTGGCAATCAGCATACATACAGTACTTTCTGATTTAACCTTAAGGCAGCATTTAGTTTTAAAACATATTGGTCAAATTGTAGATCTGTGGGGGGGGGGTCTTGACCTACGCAATAGCCCTAGAGATACAGTTACAAGACCGTTCAGCTATGCTGAAAATAATGGCTCTCCTGGATTTTGATTGGAAGTGTTAAGAAAATTATGAGCTAAACAGGAGGGCTGATTGCCCTCCTGTATTTTTGACTCTTAAAAGGGTACTAGAACTTGGAATTTCCAATTAAATTACCTCCTCTAAAATATCAATGATATTACTAGCTATGATAGAGCAGTGCTGCCTATGATATTGCTTATATACCATTTAATACTTGCGTGCGTCTAGTTTTTTGTTTAATTAAAATTCCCTAAACGTATCAACTTAATGCCCTCGATATCAATAATTACATTAACCGTAGAAGTAGTATCAAAATTATACCCATAGTGTCTTATGGTTAGTTCAAAATCTGTCACAACTTACCCTGAAAGGTCTAACTTAATAATGTAAGCCGTTATTGTGATATTGCTTTGTCGCCCTATTGAAAATTTACATAATTATAGTTTCTTTTGATTTTGTTTAGCCACCTAGATATTCCTTGAAAGCGTCACCTAAGAACCCTTAGCTTGTGTAGTAGCAATAGTTGTAGTAACAGTAGTAGAATAAGTAGCAGTATGCATATAGCACCTTTTTTCAATATCGCCTTCAACACACGATAAAATTTTTAACTTAATACCATCAACCGGTCCTGAAGCATTGCTGATACGTCCTCTTGACAACCTATGTGGGCATAGTGTGTTTTGATTTATTTCAATACAGTTACAATATTGCCCAAAATTTTCGCCTTAATACGCTTAGGTTTACTAGTAGTAGTAGTAGCACCAGTAGTTATAACATTAGCAGTAGGAGTAGAATTAGCAGTAGTAGTCTTAGCTTTAGTAGCAGTATTAGTAGCAGCAATAATAATAGTAGCAATAGTAGTAGTTGTAGGAGTAAAGGCAGTAGTATTGTGATGCAAATATTTTCTTTTGGTTAGTTCAACATCCCCCACAACAAGCGCTGTAAGCATTAATTTCACAGACGACACTGTTCCTAAGATATTGCTGATATGCCCTTTTGACAATCTGCATATAGATGGCATGTCGTTATCCGTACAACAAAGAATTTTCAGAGACACTCTCTGAAAATTTTACCTCCATACCCTTTGGGTATAGTTGTAATAGTCACAGCAGTAATATAACTACTCAACCTAATACGGTACTTGTATGATAAAGCCCCTATCGAATATTCTTCTAATATGTTTCTCTGAATCTCAATCCTAATGAAATATACCTATGTATGATAAAAATATAATACGTACTTCAGAAACAAATTTGGGCTATATATTTGCACATTAGAAGGTGGGGGTAAAGTCTGACGGTTCTGCATGCCTAATATGCTAGGCACAATTATTCTGCATATTATAAAGTAAGAATTGTTTTCTAACTTCATACTGTCCAAATACTTTACCCCCACGTTTAACGTGCAAATATCTAGCCCAAAATATATATTTTCTGTTTATTCTGTCACTTCTCTTTGTCTTGTCTCACATTAAGCTGAAAGAAACTAACAAATAAACCGGTTCTATAATGCACTGTAAGGTTGCCCCTGCTATCAGGGCTAATAAATTTGGTAGCGTGTTACAAACGGAGGCTTCGGTAAGAAATCGGTACTCAGAATTCAGTGACAACTGATTTTTATTACAAAAGAAGATAAAAGAAAAATATTCAAATTCTGATTATGTTGAATATTTCTAAGCCTCTTCTAGGTCGAATGTCTATGATTTACTTGTTCAATCCACCAATGTTTACCGAAAAGAAAAAGATTAAGTTAATTCTAGGCTATTGAATGTTTCTACTTAAAGGAGTTACACTTGAATAGCTAGTCAAGGCATGAGTTCTGGGTTATTAAAATCCTTTGGCTCAAACTATTGCTGAGCTAAGCCAAGAATAACCTTACTTGATTTTTATTTCAATTTACATTAACCCAATCAAAGAGATCCTCTTATTATTTCTTGAAAAGGGCTGTGTGTTCCTAGGACCTTTAGTAAGCTTTTACCTTAGCAAGGAAAACTCTCAATTGAAAATATCTGGACATAAAGGTCTGAAAATTCTTAAATTGACAATATTATTCCCTTTCCCTTAACCTATCTGTATAAGCATTGAGGACACCTTTGTATAAACATACAGTACGGGTTTAAGGAAATGAAAGAATGATTAAAAGGGAACAGGGTTCTCCTTTGTATAAACGTCTGAAGATTGCACAAGGGGGGGGGCAAGTAATGTTGTTGTCCGATAATTCCAATTTTCGGATATAAGGTCCTTATACAGTCAAGCTTAGTTCCAATGAACTCTAGGCTGAAAAGGGGAGCACAAAGGGCTCTTCTAACGTTGACTTCTTGGTTAAGGTTCCTTTCCTCTTTGAACCCTCAGTTATTCGAAGCTTAAATTTCTAGGAAGATATTTAATTTAGCTTATTCTAACCTTAAAATGTTTTTTTGTCCAAATGGCTCAAGCCTTGTCTAAATGGAAATACTACTGAACTGTAAACCCAAAATCACCAACTTATAGTAAAATGTTAGATTTCAGCACTAGTTGTTATTATTTTCTCCTACATACGTATTAAAGTTATCTCCAAGTAACAGAAATCTCTATAGGTTTTCTTCTTATTTTAATTTTATCTTCAAACTTTTATCTCCAAGGGGAATTCAGACAGACAGTGGTAGTCTACCTTAATTACAAAGTAAAACACTTACTCGCTGTTCGTTCCAAAAAGACTACCTTGTTTTCGTACCTGAATCCCTATTTTAAGTTTTGTCTTATTTTGTTATTCTTTTCTCTTATTTGCCAGAGACCAGTTTTGATGTAATCCTAATAATAAGTCTTTTGTTCAAAAGTTAGTTTTCGCTTTCTCTATTAAAAACCCTGTTTTGGCATGTGATACAAATCGCGTAATATCTCTTGTCGTTGACCCCTCGAGTTTAAAGCGGCGGTCCGGTATTTGTATTTGCATTTTATGGTCCTTGTTGGATCTAGGATACACTTGTTCAAAATCTAATGTTGTTTGTTTCCTTACACAAAGAAAATTAATGCTTCGTTACCTTTATCATTACTCAAAAGTCCTACTTTGCTATTTTTACAATTTAGTCAGGTTATGATGGCTTTCCCACATTCTCACAACCTCCCACACTTAAAATTCTTAGTACAGTTGTTTTTTCATAATGAAAACATAACTTTGCTAAGAATCAATGTAGTTCAATTTCTTCTTGTTCCACAGTTACGTGAAAGCCATGAGACTTTTGTTCCCTATACTCTAACCATAGTTTTTTCAATGTTTTGAATATTATTCCTATAGAAACTAGTCCTAATAAAGAGATAAATAGATTAAAGGTATCGAGAAAAAATGTCCCATAGCTTGCTGTTTTCCTTCCTCTTTCGTCCCTTAAGGAAATGTGCATTTTTCTTAGTTCAGCTATGCCAATCTGCGTCTTGGAGTTGTTCTGGAAATATACAGAGATTAAATCTTCAAATTCTTTGTTCCATTCGTTTGCTATTCCAGCTATGGATAGGCTCCCTTTTAGGCTAATTATAGATATGTTTAAAGGTGCCATTTCTTTTGTAATCTGTCCCCTATACATACTGTTTATCTTTAACATCTCTGCAGTTAGAGAACATTCTTCTGGCAATTTCACTATTGAGCTACCTTTTATATATGTGAATTTACTGTTTATCTCTGTTTTGCATTCGAAATGTATTCTTATTTCTTCTTTGAAAGGAGATGTGATTATATACTTTTCCCTTCCAATTCTTTGGATTAAGATTTTATTTTCCTTTATAATTTTGGTTTCACACTCTTTATTAATTAATGCATTATTTTCCATGTACTTTGCTAAACTGCAGGAGTTCATTTGTGTGCTTCTAATAAGAAATTGGTGGTTGCACAATAGTGGTATACCCTTTAAGTTACATTCTTTTTCTATATTGTCATCTTCTAAGAAATATCTCGTTTGATCTTTACTCAACCCAAAAAATTTAAACTCGTTTTCTATTTGAAAGAAATACGAAGTGTTTGACACTGGGAATGGCATGCTGAACATTTCGAACATTCTGAACCCATCTTGTTTATTTGATATTGAGAAATCACAAATAACTAACAATTTCAATTGTTGTGTCGCCACATTGCAGGTAGTCGATTTTTAAAGTTCCAGTAAGCCGTAACGTCTATAATTAACCAATATTCTATAACCTATTGGTAGCGAATTTTCAATTTCGAAAATTGTCCTGAGCATGTCTGCTGGATCTGTAACAATGAAAGGGAAACTTTTATTTTCGGCTTGAAGAATAGAAAGGATTACTGTTTCTATTTTCTTTACTAGCTTTTTTATTTGGATTGAACTTTTTGTCATTTCTTTGTTTATCTGTAATTTTAGGAAATTTATCTCATTAATCTCTTTGGATATATATTCGATAATTCTCTTGGAGGTCCTTCCCAAAATTTCTAAGCTTTTGTTTCTTTCCATTCTTAATTCTCTGTCGAGGTCACTTACCAATGATAAGATCGGTCCGACATGTGTTGTAACTTTTCATTTTTTTTCTGTTAAATAGTCTACCTGATGAAGAATGTTTTCTACATTTTCTTCCGTTGCTAGTCCTGTGACCCATCCTATTGTTTTTCCCAAAAATGGTAATAGACTTCGTTTGTTTCGATTTGTGTTATCCGTCATTAATGATTCTGGTATTTTGAGAATTCCATTTCCTTCAATTAATTCTAAATGTAATAGTTTACACTTATCTATTACATATTCCTTTAGGTCATGTATTTCTCTGAGTTCTGTGAAATTCTTTTTTCCTTTTTCTAAGTCCTTTTTGACTATTTGTTCCATAATTTTAATATTTCCGATATTCAAAATAATCAAATTCAAGTCGTCTAAATCAGATCTGAGGCTTTCCGTATTAGCATACCGTATTACCTGATGTGTTCCGTTAACTAGGAAGATCTGACCAATATCCTTAAAAGCTATTTGGTTATGTATTTCTTTTTCCTTAAGCAATATCCCTTTGTAAACAGGGTCAGCCAAATAAACAGGATTCCAACCATTTCTGAAATGGTTTTATGTCCTTTAGTTACCTTTTATTTGGCAGGATTCAAGTGTATTTTATTTAAAACTGCGGAAGGGTCTGTGATTTTACACACCCATGACACTATTCGTTCCGAAATTACAGATAAGCTGGCTATACGGAGTAATCGTACTCCGAGTGAACGTCAACCCCATGACCGTATGTGTTTTGATATGGTCATTGTCCCATTTCGGGGGTGTCTTCCTTAGAGTATAAAGTCTCTCGGATGTCAGAGGAGGTTACATTTCCACACCATTTACCCTGCGGACATAATTGCGGATTATACGGTCAATTGAGTTGATTTATCTTTTGGTGGTGTTTGCCAGTGTCCATCGATTCTTCCCGTAATTTACAGTGATTAGTTTACAGTAATGGCAGGTTACAAGTGTATTTTATTTAAAACTTTGGAAGGGTCTATAATTTTACATACTCATGACACTCTTTGCAGTGAGAAAGTTAAATGTCTTATTTTATGGTATTCTCATTCTTGTGAACTTTTTCCTCCTTACTCTCGGTGTTTTGATTTGGTTATTAAGCCCTACCCAGATTATATCCCTTGCGGTATGAGGCTTGCCTATTGTGATAGACGCTTGCACTTTCATAACGACTTTAATTGAGATATACTCAAATATTCTGTTCTTAGTGTTGCCGATCTTGATAAAGGAGATCTTTGCTTGTATCAAGGCTTCTCCCCTCTTATTTTACAATAATTTGCTTATGTTATGTCCAGTTTAAAGTGTATTGTCTTTTTAACAAGTGACGGGAGGGTTATTTTACACACCCACCATAGTGTTTCCTTGAACCAAACCGACAATTTAAGGATTTGGAACATTTCATCCTGTGAACATCACCCTATTAATCATCGGTGTATGGTTTTGGTCCTCGGAGGAATTTCGTTGTTTACCCTCGAACACTTTCACACCGATCTAGTGAGAAAGGAAACCAAATTATACACTGTTCAGGTTCCTGATTTTGAAAGTTTTTGTACATTTCCAGAGGATACCGGTTTGGAGCAGCCTTTTGAAAGTTTAAATTTATAATAAGGTATGATTGTTATTTATTAAGGTTTTTCTATTTTTCCGCCGAGAAAATCCTTTAAACTAGGATCTTTATAATATAATGGTTTTGATTTAGCTTTTCTTTCATGGATAAATCTTCCTTGTTCGTAAAAATCAACTGTTTGCACAGAAGTATTTCCTTCCGAATTATCATTTATTTTCTCACTATTCATTCCGTCCATGGGTTGTAATTGAGGCTCTGGTAAACTCAATTCTGTGTCTGTTCCTGCGTTACCAGAACCATTCCCCTCACTCGAAGTCGTAAATTAAGGTTGGTTTACACTTTCCAAATTGTTTTCATTTATTTGGTTTAATAATGTTTCCTTTAAATTACATTGCCAAATATTATGGGGGATTTCTTCCTCTATCTGTGTTTTATTTATTTGCTCCCTTCAATTTCGTCTGGTTTAGGATTTAAGGCTTGTCATCTACCTTTGACCTTTGTTTTGCAATCTCGGGGTTCATGGCTAAGAACCTTTCGTGGTCGTTTATCTTTTTAAGTTGTCTTATATTTACTAATCTTCGTTTACAAGTTTTTAACTCCTGTAACAAAAAGACATTTTTATATAATTCCGATAACACTAGATAGGGTCCCCTTTAAGAGTAATTTTTTGTTGAACCTTCTCTAATGAAATACACTAAATTATTAGGGAAGATTTCAATTTCCAATATTTTTTGTTGTATTGTGCCGCTTGACCTTTTCGGGCCCATTTTAATTCATTCATACATATTCGGCTGACAAATACCTCTTGAACGAGATTAGATACCCATTCATCTTCAGAAGAGAACCCCTCCCTCGGATTAGAAACAATGTTGTCAAATACTGATTTCGCTTCGAAACCATGTAGTAGAAAAAAGGGTGTATATTTCCTGCTAGCATCTATATTAGTGTTTAACGCAAATTGTATGAATGGTAAGAATTCACTCCAATTTCCTCTATGTACCTCATCGTGGTAGTGAGTTGGTATTCTTTTTACACATTTTACTCTATTTTCTGCTAATCCATTAGATTGGGGGTTTCTTGGCGATGAATGTATAATTTTGAATCCTAATTCTTTGGCCATTTCATTAAAGGTTTTACTTGTAAAGCATGTGGCATTATCTGACAGTAGGAAATCCATATTTCCAAAATGTGATATGATTTCTCTTATTATAAATTTCATTACTGATTTTGACCTGAGGTCTTTGGCTTGTGCTATGACTGTATACTTAGTGAAATGCTCTACTGCAATAATTATATATTGGTCATCGTTAGCGCAAAGTTGTAGTTTTCCCGTGGTATCCATTAACCAGATATGAAATGGGTGGTCGGGGAAAATAATTTCTCTCAATTTAGGATATATATTTCTAACTTTATTCCTCCTTAAACATAGATTACAATTCTTTACCGCCTCCTCAACTTGGCAGTACATATTTTCAAAAACACAACTTTGTTATAACTTATTCAAAGTTTTTACCGTCCCCATGTGTGCTCCTAGGAAAAGGCTCGTATGCATAAGATTAATGATTCCTCTAATTAGTTTATTTGGTAGGATGATTTTAAATTGATGCATCTGTTTCCTTTTTTCTGAGTCGTCTATTGTTCCCTTCCCTTAAATTTGAAGTTTCTGGTCTGTTGTTAATTTGAGCTCTGCCCGAAACGTCAAATTTCGGAAATTCTTCCTGCGGCTTACCCCTCTTGGTGCCTAGGTCTGCGGGTATTCCAGACCCAGCCCAATTATCCATGCTAGTGACCCTTTCTATAGTCCTAGTCTTCGCCAGCTGCACCGCACGAGCTTGTCGTATCCATAACGGCTCGTCCCTCTCCGAATCCCTGGAACGTCCTGTAGATATGCAGGGCACCTCCCGGTAGGGAGGCGCGGACCAAGGGAGGACCCGGTCTCTGGGGGTCTTGAAATATAGCTGGAGCACCCACGTCTGGGGGCCATAAGTTCAGGCGGAGGAGGTGGAAGGACCCTCTGATGTGCACTGGGCAGGGCCCATCGGCGTATGGATACGTCCCGCCAGTCACAAACCTTCCCCCAGCAATGGGAAAATTGCAGGTGATGCAGGACGCCAGAAGGGCGCATTATCGGTAGTAGATATAGCCGGCCCCTGCTAGGGATGGAGAGGAGTGGCTTACCGCCGTCCTGAAATTAGCCAAGAAACCTCTTCTCCTATAAAATATGAAGTACAAACGATCAAGAACGAGAACCAATACTACCGCGTCCGGGGCAACCGACGAAGTTACCGCGTCCGGGGCAACCGACGAAGTTACCGCGTCCGGGGCAACCGACGAAGTTACCGCGTCCGGGACAACCGACGAACTGACGACCCAGAATCTCCCTTTAACAGTGTTGACAACTCCAAACCCGGAGGCTATGCTTTCTCCTAAATTTATTTTATCTGTTGGAACCCTGAACGTTAGGACGCTTGCTAAACAAGGCAAAATAGATCTTGTCCTAAATGAACTAAACCGATATAAATGGGATATTGTGGGACTTTCAGAAACACATCTCCCTAGCACCGGCGAAGAAAGGATCGGCAACACTAGTCTGATAGTGTCTGGGAGAACCGATGGCGTCCATCGCCAAGGTGTTGGCTTTTTGATGTCGACTAAGGCACGAAGATCCCTGATTTCCGTAACGCCTGTGTCAGAACGGTTGATTATGATACGAATGAAGGGATCCCCGATCAACATCACGATCATACAAGTCTACGCTCCTGACTGCAGCAAACCAGATCAAGAGTCTGACAATTTCTACCTTCAACTGCAAAGCTTAATTGACGCAGTTCCTAAAAAAGACCTTATTGTTGTCATTGGCGACTTCAATGCTATTGTTGGTAACGATTCTGCTCGAAATGAAGATGTTATGGGTAAATTTGGCCTTGGACGACTTAACAAGAGGGGCGAACGCCTCATTGAATTTTGCAGAGACAGTGATCTAGCCATTACCAATACTCTCTTCAAACATAGAGAACGTCGTAAGGCGACATGGACTTCGCCGGATGGAAAAACCCGTAATCTTATTGATTACGTGCTCGTCTCTAGGCGGTGGAAATCATCTGTGCTAGATACTGTCACCCTCGCAGGTGGCGATTTCGACAGCGACCATTCCCTGGTCATGTCTGCACTAAAGATACGCCTGAAATCTTCCTCAAAGCTGAATAATAGACCCGCTCGTTTCAACACACATCTTCTCAAAGACCCTCAAATTCGCCAAACCTACATCGATGAACTGTCTACTCAAATATCGGACCTTCTTTCTAATATTCCTGTAACTCTATCTAAAGAGGATATCGATAAACTGGTCACAGACTCCTCTAAGATCATCAGCAAAGTAGCGATGTCCGCCCTAGGAACCAAAAAGGGTGATAAAAAGCCTTGGATAACAAATGAAATTATTTTATTATGTACTGAGAAACGAAAACACAATAACAGGTCAGACAGAGAGAGCAGGGACAGATATAAGCAGTTGAAGCGTGCTGTAGAAAAAGCCACCCGTAGAGCCCATCGCACCTACATTAAAGACAAATGTGAACAGTGTGAGGCTGATTTTAAGAGAGGCGATTCATACTTCATGTATAAGAGAGTTCGTGAGCTAACAAGCAAGAAAAGCCTCAGTTCTTGTACACTGCTAGATAAAAATGGCTCTCAGATACAAAGCACAGAAGGTATCCGATCGAGATGGATGGAGCATTTCAAAGAAAAGCTTAATCCTGATATCTTTCCGAACTCTGCTGTCCTGGACCTCTTGCCCGTTACTGTCTCAGATCCCAGCCCACCTCCTCTCCGTTCTGAGGTCGAAGATGCCATCCAAGCGCTGAAGACTAACAAGGCCCCTGGCCCGGACGGGATACAGGCAGAACTGCTGAAAGTCCGGTGTGAACCACTTATAGATCTTTTCCACAAGATTGTATCCGGTGCCTGGCAAAAGAGTCATTTCCCAACTTCTTGGTGCGAAGCCACAATTGTTCCACTACACAAGAAGGGGTCAAAGGCAATATGTGATAATTACCGTCCTATTAGCCTAACAAGTCAAACTGCCAAGATCTTCACCCGAATTATACTCCAACGGATCAGAGCCGTGTCATCCTTAGTCATCCAAGAATACCAAGCCGGTTTTCGCCCTGGGAGATCGACCGTTGATCAAATTTTCACTGTTCGCCAAATTTTAGAGAAATATCTGGAATTCGGTCGCGGCCTGTATCAGCTCTTCATCGACTTTAGGCAAGCATTTGACCTTATTTGGAGAAATGGCCTATGGCATATCCTTCTCCATTACGGAATCCCACGAAACCTAGTAGATCTTATCAAGGATATGTACTCAAAATTTGGGAGTCGTGTGATGACTAGTGAAGGTCTCACTGACAGTTTCCAGACTTCCGCAGGTGTCCTTCAAGGATGCCTTTTGTCTCCAGAGCTGTTCAACCTTTTCCTCACAGCAGTCTTATCCCTGGTGGAGACAACTTGTGGCGCACATATAGGGGGTGTTCAGATAGATAAGCTAGCCTACGCCGACGATATCAACGAAATGGCTGAAACACCCGAGGATCTACAAGCCGTTCTTAACGACGTCTTCGAAGCCACTAGTTCTTTTGGAATGATCATAAATGTATCAAAAACAAAGGCTATGTGCTGCTCACGAAAGCCACAGGATACAGTTAAGCCAGACCTGAAAATTAATGGAGAGAGTATCCAGTGGGTTGACGAGTTCCCTTACCTCGGTAGTCTGATCACCAGCGACAACAGTCCATCAAAAGACATCAAAAGACGTCTCGCCCTCGCGAGTTCCAGTTTCAAGGCCCTTATGCCCATATGGCGAAGCAAGGATTTGTCTCTGCGGCTTAAGACACGACTTTTTGATACCCTGATCATCCCCATCGCAATCTACTCATGTGAAACATGGACACTGAAGGTAAATGACAACCGTCGACTTGCAGCATTTGAAACTAAGTGCCTCCGCCGCAACGGCGGGATCACTTACCTTGATAGAATCTCAAATTTCGAACTTCTCGAGCGCCTTAAAGTACAACAAACAATTCTCATGAAGATCCAGCTCCAGCAACTTCGATGGCTCGGTCACGTACAACGGATGAGTCGGTCCCGTCTCCCAAAAATCACCTTCGAAGGCCAAATTCACGGTTCTCGTCCTCGTGGTCATCCCCCAAAAAGGTGGAAGGAAAACTTTGCACCTCACCGCCTCTCGGACCTTCTTCGCCTAGCAAAAGACCGTGAAGCATACAGAAGGCACATCCACGCCGTTACGAAGAAAGAGGCCCCAAGACGACCTTCAAGGACGGATGGGACTTAAGTCTCAAGTCTGAAATTGACCTGCTGTCAATAACACACGCATGCGTACTGCCCTTTGCTTTTACCTCTTCCAGTTTGCCCTGGATAGACCCAGAGGTTAGGCATCTATCCCTGTACCCAGGCTTGTTCCTTCTTACAGAAGGAAACTCCTCTTCAGTAATACTACTGAATTCATCCCCTTTCGATGTTTTGATAGCTCCGGGAATGTTTGAGCTACGCGTATTTGACTCACATCCCTCACAGGGCCTGGTGAAACCAGTTTGGCTCGACTGTTCATTTCTACCCTCTTTAGACTTTTCAATATTTTTGTATGTATCCTGGGGAGATTTTAGGCCTAAGAGTGTATTTTCTTATTCTATTATTTAATTGATTGGCACCTTAATTTCAGGGTCTTCTAGTTGAAATCCCCTCATCTCTTCTTTACATTTTCCAAAAAAATTAATCGGTTCCTCGTCTCCTAATAGGGCTAAATTTTATACTTCTAACTCATCAAGATTAATTGACCTATTTTCCTTAATAAATTGTGAGCTAGGGTGACTCAAATAGTCGGCAGGCTTCCTGCTAGTGCTAATGTGGTGATAAGTGTACAAATCGTTGTCTAAAAGAACCGCAATTCTGTATAATTTTGAGTGAAGATCCTTTGATCTTTTAAGATATGTTAGTGCAGCACAGTCTAAAAATATGTGAGTTCTCGCGGCCCGTATATATCCCTGTTGGAAGTGCTTTAGACTTTGTGCTAAGGCAAAAAGTTCCCTGTTGTAGGTATCAAACCTTGAGGCTGTGCCACTAAGAGCTTTTGAATATGTTGCCACTATTCGAAATCTATCTGTTGTTTCGCATTGTTGCATTAAAATTGAAGCAATACTTTTTTCCGAGGCATCCGTGACAAGGTAAAATTCTTTGTCTTTATCAGGAAATTCTAAAAAGATACTATTTGGATTTAATAATTTTGTTTTTAATTTTTCAAAGGCTACGCTTTGTTCTGGGCCGAAAATAAAAGGAAATTTTTTCTAGTTAGTCGAATTAAAGGTTCGGCTAATTTTGCGTAATTATTATAGAATCCCCTGTAATAACCTGTTAAGCTTAGAAATGACCTAATTCCTGTGACGTCACTTGGTGGTTCTAATTTCTTTATAGCTTCTAATTTTTGTGATTGTGGTTTCACTCCTTTTGTGGAGACTCGAAGCCCTAACAAGTCACATTCTTCCGAAAAAAATTGAGATTTATCAATATTAAGCCTTAGATTAAATTTTATAGCCTGTTTTAAAGTTACTTCAATATGTTTCAAATGTTTTTCAAAGTTCCCTGACTTATCTATTGCCAAGTCATCTACATAACTTGATAAAAATGAAGAAAATTCGGGTCCATATACCTAATTTAAAAATTCAACAAAAGCGCGGGGCGAGAAAACTGACCCTTGTGGCACGCGTTTAAATACATAAGAAATCCCCTTATTTGAGAAACTAAAATATTTTTGGCTTTCTTCAGCTAAGTTGCAGTGACTAAATCCATTTCTAATATCAACAGTTGAAATGAATTTGGTTTTATTAGATAAATCAGAGATGACCTCTGAAATTCTTCGAATACCCCACTGTGAGTCTTTTATCGTTTTATTTATTGCTCTTAAATCTGAGAGGAACCGACTATTACTTTCATCCCACAAGTTTTTTGGTGAAATTTTCCCATCCTTTCCTGGTTTTCCTATGCAAAATATTGGAGCTGTATATTCAGAACGTCTTATTTCAATTATTCCTACTCTCATCATTTCGTTTATGTGTTTTTGTAAGCATTCTGTCATTAAGAATGGTAAAGGAAATTGTTTGACACACTTAATAGTTATATCTGGGTCTATTTTTACCTTATATCCTGGGAGGTCATTTTGCCCTACATCGTAAGGTCCAGTTGCAAAGGCTCGTTTCAATTTTAATAAGACTGTCTCTACTATTTGTTTTCTTTCTGAACTTAACGGACCCGTTTTAATTCTTTTTAAAAATTCACTGTCTTCCCATACTATTTTATCTTCCTCTATAGAGAGGGATCCTTCTTTATTTTCTATTACTCCTGCTGCTAAGAGAGTCGTATCCGTTAAATATTCATTGTTTATCACCTCATATGAACCAACAGTTTTACCTCGTGGCAAGTTTAGAGGTTCATCGCTAGTATTAAAATAAACTATTTTTAATGCATTGTTATAAGTTTCACATAGCGACGGAGATATGTGTAATTGTGTCTGAATATTCGGGGTAAACATTATAGTGTCGCCGTGACCTACAAAGGGTGCTGAATGATTCGACAATTTGGCCTTAATGATTTTGAAACAATTGGCCTGTATACAGACCTGTTTTGCTATATATGCTGATCCCCAGCATGTGAATCAGTATTGATTCACAGTTCAAAGAGAGAACATCTAAGAGGATTATAAATTGAAATCTAGTTGGCTTTGAACTTGACCTAGTTTTCGATATCAGTTAATTAAGAGCTTCTACTTGCCATGTGACCTTGTTTGACTGGTTTGCTGGCGTGCTGACTACAAGCCTAAGGAATATTGCCAATTGAAGTTAAATTACAGCTGCATTTTTTTTTGGAAAAGTGGGGGGTTTAATATTGCCCCCCTTGCGTGTAAGTCTTCGTTTTATGTTTTTCTAAGCTAGATTTTCTCCTGAGCAGCTATTATAGCAAAATTAATCAACAATGGCGGTAACCCAATCATCGTTTGAAAAAGCAATTAAGGACTTGAAGGAACGCCTGATTTCAATTTCTAATGATCAATCTTCGATCAAAGCCCACCAGGCTGGAGTGTCTTCCAAGCTCGATACAGTTATGTCCGACATACAGTCACTCAGGCAAAGTTTAGCAGATAAAGATGCTGAAATAGTTGAACTACGATCTTCTATTGAAAGCCATCTAGCTGAGCGTGTGAACTCGAAAAAAGGTTGCTTGATCTAGAAGTTAAAGATCGTCAGCTGAATTTAATTATTCACGGCCTGCCAAAAGAGAAATTAGGCCAATCTCTTACCGAAAATATTGAGACTTTATTCAAAGAGAAATTAGAGATTGAAAAAGACATTGCTCTTAAAAAAGTGTACCGCATAAAGAGTGTTAGCCCCATTACAGTTAGAAACAACAAACAAGCTGGAGTATCGCCTGTTCTTATTTCTTGTGCGAATAATTTGGACTTGCAAATGTTATTGGGCAATGTAGGCAAACTTAAAGGAAGCGGTATGAGAATATGTACTGATTTGCCTCCTTCACTAAATGCCCTACGCAATGAGCTTTTGGCCAAGGCACGTGATCTTAAAGCTCAGCAAATATCCAAGTTCACGCGAGTGAAACAATCCGGGGCCAGACTATTGCTGCAAACTAGAAACGATATTACTGGCCCATGGGTAACACATGACGAATGCTAATATTAGTTGTATATATATCTATATAATGATTTGTCAGATTGATTATGTTTTTGTTTTGTTTTTATTATTCAGTATATAGTCTATGCTGCTTAGGAATGTGAAGATCGATAAGTAAAGTGTCCTACTTAAAAAAAAGTGTATTTATCTCTTCTCCATGTTCTTCTTTATTTTTGTTTCCTTTCTTTTTGCTCTTTTCGTTCCTATGTGCTTTCCTTTTTTCCGTATTTTTCACTTATTTCCAAATCCCTGCTCATCTATCTCTGAACTCCTAGGCCTAAATCCATTAAAATTGGTTCAGTTTTCTTGCCGTATATCTTTTGTTGCATAAATTCTACAGGAACGTACTGCCGTTGACTTTTTTCCACTGTGTCGCCCCGGCCCACCGCCAAGTGGAGAATACGGGTGAGTTATTTTTTCTTCTAATTTGAATAGTGGTGGCTTTGGTGGAACTCGCGATAGGTTGAGTGAGTTGGAGGAGAGACCTTTGAATTTATCACAGATTCTTTCATGCATTGATAGAGAGGATGAAAACACTTATGATTATTTTATTAATAATTTACCCATGAACAAATACCTTTCTCTAGGAATGATTATGAGTAAACCAACAAAGAAGTGTCTGAGAACAGCATTTCTAAATTGTTGTGGAATTATGAGTAGTTTAGAAAATACTTCACTATTACTTCTCGACTAGAAGATTGATGTTTTTAGTGCATGTGAAACATTTTAAATGAGCAATCTTCTGAGCTAGCTCATATGAATGGGTATAAGTCGTTATTTAAACATAGAATAGGTAGACAGAGAGGAGGGTTGGCTTTTTTGTAAATGATAGTATACTTGTAAGAGAAGTGAATGATTATGATTACCTTTATGAAGAAATGGCATTTGAATTTTTTGCTATTGAGCTAGATTTAAGTCCTTCGAAAGTATTATGTTGCGTCCTATATAGGCCGCCGAGTTCGGCTGCTAAACAATTTGTAGAAAAGTTCGATGAACTTAGCTCGCTGATGACCCAAAGAAAGTGTAAGTTAATGATGTTGGGTGATTTTAATATTGATATTAGTAATGTACATAGGGATGTGAATTCAATGCTTTCGAATAATGTTGTTGTTGACTTTGTAACGATTTGTATGTCCGCGGGTTTGCTTCCAACATGCCGGATCCCGACGAGAATCACGGAGTCGGCAGCGTCGTTAATTGACAATATTTTCACAAATTTAGAGACACTGGGCTGTAACGTTATAGTTGATGATACTTCTGACCATTTTACGATCCTGTGCGACCTTGAAACGGGTCCCTCCCCTAAACCCTCTTCATTGTGGTCAAGAATACTGGACGCTGCTTTGATTGATAAACTGAAAAGTTTACTGTCCCAAGTCGACCGGTCTCCCTGCTTAGAATGTGACGACGTGGACAAAGCTACAGCATACTTCATCAATCAGTTTGAAATAGTACTTAATAAGGCATGTCCTTTATCAAGCAGGCAAGCTAGGCGTTATATTAAACCAAAGAAACCATGGATTACAGCTGCTGTTCTGTTCTCTATCCATACCAAAAATAACCTCTTCAGGAAATTCATGGCAGATCCTACACATGAAAATCAGGCCAAATTTCGGCAGTACAGAAATTGTCTGACAAAGTTACTGCGACAAGCGAAGCAGTCATACTCTCTTCATGAATTTCAAACTGCTGAAGGATCCCCAAAAAAGACTTGGTTGATTATTAATGAATGCCTTGGGAAAAAGAAAACGAAAAACCCTTCCGAAAGAGATATTATCACCAAAAGACAAGAAAATTGTTAAAGGAAAGCGAAATGTTGTTGGTGTCCTAAATGAGCACTTCGAAAATATTGGTCACGTAACATCACTTGAGGCACCAACTCGAAGTTTACCCGATTCAGCATATTCTGCTTACATGCCGCCTCCATCGGATTGCTCTCTTTTCCTAACGCCGGTCTCAGCAGATGAATTACTGCAAGTTATATACCAACTGAAGAATGGGTCGTCGGAAGGTACGGATGGCTCGTCGACAAGCCTATTAAAACGGATAATGCCTGATGTTACAGAATTTTTAGTTCATGTTATCAACTTATGTTTTTCAAGTGAACGTTTCCCAGCTTGCTTAAAGTCTGCACGTGTTTTATCCCTGCATAAGGGTGATGACGTGAAAGATCCAAGAAACTACAGGCCAATCTCGATCCTATCTTCATTCGCAAAAGTAATTGAACGATGTCTTTACATCCGTATAGTGAAGTTTTTTGATAAGAGGGGATGTTTTAATGACCTTCATTTTGGGTTTAGGAAGGGTCATAGCTCTGAACATGCGATTCTGACACTCACATAGTTTATACACGACACTTCGGATAAAAAAGAAATTCCAGCTACTATATTTATAGATATAAAAGAAGCGTTCGATACTATTTGTCATACAATTTTGCTTCGTAAACTGGAAAATTATGGTATACGTGGACCTACAAATTCTCTGATTGACTCATATTTAACTGGGCGCAGTCAGTTTGTGCATGGTGGAAATGCTACCTCTTCACTACTTGGTATCACTGGTCAAATCAGCGTTCCTCAAGGGTCCATACTTGGACCTCTACTCTTTCTTATTTATGTTAACAACATCAACAGGGCGCTGAATGATCTCGGGCTAAATGTCCTATTCGCTGATGATACAGCCTGAACAGTGAGCGGTACTGATGAAAGATCGCTTAAGAAGAATTTGTTGGCAGCTTTCGAGAGGATAGAAACTTGGTTTAGTGCAAATAAATTATCTGTTAATATGCCAAAAACCAAGTTCATGATTTTCTCTCGTACTGACCAGTCATTACCTGAACTTAGTAGACTACCCATTGATGAATATACTTATTTAGAGCGTGTATCTACTATGAGATAATTAGGTGTGCTAGTTGATCAGAATATGAGTTGGAAGGAACACATTGCTAAATTTCGGATGAAGTTGGGAAGGAATGTTGGAATATTGCGGCATTTGAAATTTATTCTACCTTTTCATGCGATGAGATCGGTATATTTTGCCCTAGTCCATTCTTATCTGAGTTATTGTCCCCTGATTTTTCTGAATACATTTAAAACTCATATAAAACCACTTCAAAGGCAGCAAAATAAAGCACTGCGTATTCTGAAAACTTTCATTCCCTCCCCAATATCCCTACCATCAAAATCGCCAAATAAAAGTATATTTTCTTTCCTTAATATATTACCAGTGGATTTATTATTATCTTTTCATGGATTGATGTTTTGTGTTAAGTATTTTGCTGAAATTCTACCGAAAATTTTCTATGCTATGGATCTATTTAACCAATGTGAGCACGATTATGGAACGAGGGGATCTTCTAAGTATGTTGAACCCCGAGCTTGCACTGAGAGATCGAGGTTCTCACTCAGGCACTGCATAACCAAACTTTGGAATGTGCTTGAGTCGGGTCTTAACATTAGTCTTTCTGTTGGTACACTGCGGGGTCATTTAAAAAATCTTTTACTAACCCTTTGATCATTTTATTTAATTTCATTTTTTTTTAATTTTTTTTTAATTCAGTTATGGTCTTCCCGCTGGCACATTCTATTGGTAAGGTTTCCCCACGGCTTCACTTCACTATTTTTGGTGTTTTGTTTTAGTTTGTTCTCCATTTGGTTGCTGGCTTGGGGTGATACTTGGTAAGTCTTACATTTTTCTTTCTTTTTTATGTATTTACAAAAGTGTGATTATGTACAAATGCAGTTATATATTATGTTTTTGTTGTTTTTATTTGTTATTGGTTGCCTGGTAATACGAGCTAGACTCTCAGCTGGGCATACCCATATTGTGGTTGTATTTAGTTTATAAATAAAAGAACCTGAACCTGAACCCTTCCCGAAATTTCTTCAGTGAAAAACGCAAGGGAATTTATTTCCTCCGTGCTTGTGTTCCCTAAAGAAATTTTATTATATTTTAAAATTAACGTACAATCAAGTATGTTTAAAATATCATGTCCTATAATTACGTCAAATTTCAAGTCTGGGACGACTAAAAATTTCCAAAATAATCTTTTATTTCGTTTTGCCTCATCTGTAATGCAGAATGCTACATTTATCTCTCCTATTAGTGGTAAAGTCTCTCCACTTAAAGATTTCACGTTTCCGGAGGATGGTTTGAGGCGTCTACAAACCTCTACCGGAAATTTTTGAAATATTTCCTCCTTTAACAAGCTTCTTTGGCACCCGCTATCCACGAAACATTTTACAAAATTTTGGTCTGTTATTTTAGCAGTCCACATAAATGGGAAAGAACTTGGTTCAGTTTTATTTTTTGTAACGCACTAAAACAAATATTTTCATTTTGGTTAGAAGGAGGGTTTTGTGATTTTATTTTCAGGCTTGCGACTTACCTCCTCTAAGTCCTGCCTGATTAGTTTTTTTCAATAGGATTTGGTGCCATACATTTGCCTGCACTATGCCCGAATTCTTGGCACCTTATACATGCTAGATTTTGCCAACAATCTTTCCGGTAATGTCCGGATCTCCCACAATTTGTACACTTTGGGATTTCGCAATCCACTTTCATGTGTCCCAGTCTCCCACAATTAAAACATTTTCTTTTTTCATAGTCAAAATTGCCTTTGTTTTTATATTCTACTCTGTGATTAACTCCAGGTTCTTTAGTGGAATTCCTGTCTCTTGAGTTTACTACCGCTGCTCCCAAGGGCATATCTGAGAAGTCTCTATATATTAAATCTATTGCTTCGAATCTTTTTGCAAGTGTTAATAATTCATCTTGGTCGTCCGAGGCCTTAGATTGTTCTAATACTCTTCTTCCAATGGAAGGGAGCATGCCACTCTTAAAAATACTCATCGTAATGTCATTTGCTCTTATACCAGGAGAATTTTTTTGCATAATCTATTGCCTTTCCCCTGATCCGGGAGTAAAATTGGTGTACTAATTCAGATGGCCTTTGTTTCTCAGAGAGCAGCTCTTGTAGTTTTTGTGCGGCTGGTTTTTCATGTAAAAAGGCTTCTTTTAGAAGTCTTTCTAAATGGTCTAAATATCTTATTTTGGGAATGTCTAAACTTGTTGCGAATCTTTTTATCTCTCCTCTCGTATAACAAATAGCTTGATTTATCATAGCAATATCATCTTTCCCTAAACTCCTTTGTATTTGTTTAAGGGTGGTAATCCACGAATGGATTTCATTTGGATATATAAGTAACGAGATGGGAGGCGCTTGCTCCACAAATAGGTTTTGAAGCCTGCTTGTGACTGGGGCGTCTCCATATTGCTCTTGTAGAGCGTTTATTCTAGCTTGTGCGATCTCTTCTACTCTTATTCTCTCCTCTTGCGCTTGCCGTAGTGCAATTTCTAATTATTTAGTTTTGTTTTCATTTGAACTCATGATGGATCTATTCTTTTCAATTCATAGTGTGGGAAACATTTTGATCCCTTATAGTGTTTTAAGTTGCTAAAATGGGTCTATTTATAAATTGTATGAGAATTTCCTCAGTACCTTGATTTAAATTTTCCCTCCAGTTTAGTATTATAATTACAAACTCTTGAGGATGACTAACCTATGACCCTATTTAAGTAAATATTAGACGATTCGGATATTAGAACTTGTATCAAAGAGAAATAAAAGGAGAAGAAAGAAAGAATCTTAGGAAGATAAAAGGCTGTCTGAGCTTCCCTTTAAGGTTAAAAATTTCTTTACTGAGCACTTTTTTCAAACTTTTCTGTCTTGGATAGGTTTGGAAAACTGAACGCACACTTTCTTGTGAGGGACAGAGGACTAAATTTTACCAAATTTTATAAATTTAATTAATCCTCCCCCACCTAAACGAAAGTTGCACCAAACTTGAGTACCGCGGCGACCAGTTGTAAGGTTGCCCCTACTATCAGGGCTAATAAATTTGGTAGCGTGTTACAAACGGAGGCTTTGGTAAGAAACCGGTACTCAGAATTCAGTGACAACTGATTTTTATTACAAAAGAAGATAAAAAGAAAAATATTCAAATTCTGATTATGTTGAATATTTCTAAACCTCTTCTAGGTCTAATGTCTATGGTCTACTTGTTCAATCCACCAATGTTTACCGAAAAGAAAAAGATTAAGTTAATTCTAGGCTATCGAATGTTTCTACTTAAAGGAGTTACACTTGAATAGCTAGTCAAGGCTTGAGTTCTGGGTTATTAAAATCCTTTAGATCAAACTATTGCTGAGCTAAGCCAAGAATAACCGTACTTGATTTTATTTCAATTTACATTAACCCAAACAAAGAGATCCTCTTAATATTTTTTGACAAGGGTTGTGTGTTCCTTGGACCTTTAGTAAGCTTTTACCTTAGCAAGGAAAACTCTCAATTGAAAATATCTGGACATAAAGGTCAGGAAATTCTTAAATTGACAATATTGTTCGCTTTCCCTTAACCTATCCTAAACATTGAGACCACCTTTGTATAAATATGCAGTACGGGTTTAACGAAATGAAAAAAATATTATAAGGCAACAGGGTTCTCCTTCGTATAAACGTATGAAGATAGCACAAGGGGGGGGGGCAAGTAGTGTTTTTGTCCGATAATCCCAATTTTCGGATATAAGGTCCTTATACAGCCAAGCGAAGTTCCAAGGAACTCTAGGCTGAAAAGCGGAGCACAAAGGGCTCTTCTAACGTTGACTTCTTGGTTCAGGTTCCTTTCCTCTTTGAATCCTCAGCTATTCGAAGCTTAAATTTCTGGGAAGAAATTTAATTTAGCTTATTTTAACCTTAAAATGCTATTTTGTCCAAATGGCTCAAGCCTTGTCTAAGTGGAAATACTACCGAACTATAAACCCAAAATCACCAACTTATAGTAAAATGTTAGATTTCAGCACTAGTTGTTATTATTTTCTCCTACATACGTATTAAAGTTGTCTACAAGTTACAGAAATCTCTATAGGTTTTCTTCTTATTTTAATTTTATCTTCAAAATTTTATCTCCAAGGGTAATTCAGACAGACAGCGGTAGTCTACCTTAATTACAAAGTAAAACACTTACTCGCTGTTCGTTCCAAAAAAGACTACCCTGTTTTCGTCCCCGAATACCTATTTTAAGTTTTGTCTTATCTTGTTATTCTTTTCTCTCATTTGCCAGAGACCAGTTTTGATGTAATCCTAATAATAAGTCTTTTGTTCAAAAGTTACTTTCCACTTTCTCTATTAAAAACCCTGTTTTGTCATGTGATACAAATCGCCTAATATCTCTTGTCGCTGACCCCTCGAGTTTGAAGCGGTGGTCCGGTATTTGTATCTGCATTTTATGGTTCTTGTTGGATCAAGGGTACACTTGTTCAAAATCTAATGTTGTTTGTTTCCTTAAACAAAGAAAATTAATACTTTGTTACCTTTATCATTACTCAAAAGTCATACTTTGCTATTTTTACAATTTAGTCAGGTTATGATGGCTTTCCCACATTCTCACAGCATCAATGAATGAGCTACTTGAGCGGTAGGGGATATATCATACAATTACCCTTAATACAATTAGCATTTGCTATGATATTGTCATTTTGCTCTTTGGATAACCTGTAGCCTATATTCATATACTTCTTGAATTTCCATCTTAATGCTCTTAACTTACAAGTGGTTGCGAAAGAAGTTGTAGTTGTAGCAATAGTAGTAGTAGGAGTAGAACTAGTAAATTTTGCAGTAGCAGTGGTATTAGTAGTAGTGTGCACATATTACCTTTTGGTCAATTGATCTTCCCCTTTAAGTATTCTCCGAGAATCCTAACTTAAGACACAAATCAATTCTTAAGATATTCTATTTTCACAATCTTAATGCACATAGTGTCTTTTATTAGTTCGAATATGCCATCAATACTCTTTGAAAATTTACCTTCATAGACTTAGCCTTAATAGTACTGTTATTACAGTAGTTTTGGAGGTAGTTGAAGTAGTAACCGTGTTAATGTTGTATTGGTTGTATTAGTAGCAGTAGTAGCAGCAGTATTAATAGCGGTAGTAGTCTTTTGCCTTTTGGTCAGTTAAACATCGCTTTCATGATGCCCCAGAAGCTAATACACAAATCAATTTTTAAGTTATGCTATTTTCACAATATAAATGCCCATACTGTCTTTTGTTAGTTTAAATATGCCATCAATATTCTCTCAAATTTTACCTTCATAGACTTAGCCTTAATAGGAATATCATCACAGTAGTTTCGGTGGTAGTTGAAGTAGTAACAGAGTTAGTGTTGTACTAGTAGTAGTAGTAGCAGTAGTAGCAGTAGTAGCAGCAGTAGCAGCAGAATTAATAGTGGTTATAGCATGTGCATATTGTCTTTTGGTCAGTTGAACATCGCTTTCATGATCCCCAGAAATTTCACCTTGACACCTTAAGGCGTTCCAAAAATATCGTTGATGTGCATTTTTGACACCTTTTTGAGGCCCTTTTCATCTTAATACTGTAAGCCTCACAAGTTGTTGCAACTGAAATAGTAGCTGGAGTAGTTTAGTAGCAGCAGTAGCATAAGTAAAAGTAGCAATGGTATTAGTAGTTGCATGCATATATTACTTTTTTGTCAATTGATCTTCCCCTTTAAGTATTCTTCAAAAGTTTCAACTTAATGCCCAAATCAATCCTTGAGATACGCCTTTTTGACAATGTGCATGCGCATAGTGTATTTTGATTTAGTTCAAATTCCCACTGAATATTCCGTCAAATTTTCACCTTCATACGTGTAGCCTTGATTGTACTAGTATCATAGTAGTAGTGGTAATAGTAGGAACAGGAGTAGCAGTAATAGTGCATAATTATTAGTAGCAACAGTAGTAGCAGCAGTATTAATAGCAGTAGTAACAGGTACATTTTGCCTTCTGGTCGACTGACATCTCAACCATGATGTCCCTGAACGTCTCCTCAGATTTTGGTAGGGCTTATCTTCATATGAAAAGCCGTACCAAAATATTGCTAATACGCATGTATTAGCAATCTATATACATATACACACAGTATTTTTTGATTTAGTTTAACTTTCCCCTCAACGTTTCTTCAGTTTTTTTTTTTTTTCAATATCCACAGCCTAAGTAGTACTCGCTAAAGAAGAAATAGTTTTAGTGATAGTGGTGATAGTAGTAATAGTACTTGTGGTAGTAATAGAAGAAGCAGTAGTTGTAATAGTAATAGCGTGCAAATATTGCCTTTTTGGTCAGTTGATCATCTCCCTTATCTCCGTTATTGGTTTCTATCAAATCACTTTGACTTTTAAAAAGGGCACTATAACTTCCAATTTAAAATAAAATGAGTCCCATCTGAATTTATTACGACCAACATTCCCTAAAAACCTTATATGTCTCCAGGGTATAACTTAAAGCCCTTTGTCTCAGGGCTCTAGGCGATTGTGCCAAACCATCCCTTCCATAAGAAGTTTAAATGCTCCAGGGGCATAATTTACAACCTCGCCCTCAGGCTCTGGGGGTTTGTATTAACTTCAAAAGCCTTGTTATATGATCTTTGGACTATTTTGAATGAAAGGATTGTCTCAAAAATCTATTAAATGCATCTCGGATGTGTGTGTGTGTGGGGGGGGGGGCTGCGCTCTGATCACTTTGGCTCTGAAAAAGGGCACTAGGATTTCTGATTACCAATCCAATGAGTCCCCTCAAAAGCATATACAACCACCCTTTCTATAAGAACCTTTTATGCCCCATGGCGTAATTTACAACCCGTTGCTCTGAGAGCTGTAAGAAGGGGACTGTCTTCCTCACAGACATAATTTCTTGACCCTTTCAACCACAACGAACAAATTTGTTATATACAAATTTTGATTGGAGGTGTTAAGGGAAATGATCGGCGCGGGGGGGGGGGTTGCTCTAAAATCACTTTTACTCTTAAAAAGGGCACTATAACTTTGAATTTCAAATCAGATGAGCCACATCTGAAGTTTATACGACCACCCATTCCATAAGAGTCTTATATACCCTCATGGCATAACTTACAACCCTATCCCCAGGGCACTGGAGGACTGTGTCAACCCTAAAGGTATTAGGGTTTACTTACGGGTATTACTTACGAAATGTAAGTAAGGAGCGACCCGGCTCAATACAAACCGAAACTCTAGAAAACGGGATTTTGATACCAATAGATACATCAAAAAAATCAGATTTTAATGCTGATTTCAACAAGTTTCATCAAGTTTCATCAAGTTTAGTCCTACCCATCAAAAGTTAAGCGCCTGAGAAAATTTGGCTGATTTTCCAAAAAAGGGGGAAAGACCCTCTAAAAGATATAGAACCTTAATGAAAATCGCACCATCAGATTCAGCGTATCAGAGAACCCTACTGTAGAGGTTTCAAGTTCATATCTACAAAAATATGGAATTTTAATTTTTGCCAGAAGAAAGATCACGGATGCGTGTTTTTTTTCCATGGGTTATCGCATCGACCCAGTGGTTCTAGAATATCGTGAGAGGGCTCATTGGAGCGGAAATTAAAAGTTCTAGTGGCCTTTTTAAGTGATCAAAAAAATGGAGGGCAACTAGGCCCCCTCCCACGCTCATTTTTTTCCCCAAAGTCACCCGATCAAAATTTTGAGATAGCCATTTTGTTCAACATGGTCGAAAATATGATAACTATGTCTTTTAGGATGACGTAATCCCCCGAAGTCCCCGGGGAGAGGGCTGAAAGTTATGAACTTTACCCAATGTTAACATATAGTATTGGTTATTGGGAAATAAACATACGTTATCAGGGGGGATTTTTTCTGGTAGTGGGGGGGGGGGGGGGGGCGGTGGTTTTGTGGGAAGGTCTTTCCATGGAGAATGTTTTCATTTGGGAAGGGACATTGCTACGAAGGGGGCGCCAGATTTCCCAGTATTATTTTAAAAAAAGATCAGAAATTAAATAAAAAAAACAAGTTTTTCAACTGAAAGTAAGGAGAAAGATCAAAACTTAAAAGGAACAGAAAATATTACGTATATTATTGGTTTCACCATCTAGTCAATACCTCACTCTTTAAGCCAAAGATTTTTTAGTACTTTCAAAGATATATTTATTCTACTTAGCGGCCTTTGTGATTAAGGGGTCATTTTTAAAGAATTGGAACAAAATTGGAACTTTAGCGTAAAGAGCAAGGTATTGACTAGGGGGTGAACCCCCCAATATACGTATTGAGAATATATGAATATAGAAGTTTGTTACGTAAGTTAATTCGTAAGTTACGTCTATTTATTATTAATAAAAACGTTCGTAAATAAAATTAAACAAGTTTCGAGAAAGTCATTTAACCAAATAAAAGTAAAATTAATATGAAAATTTTGTTTTAATTATTCATGTGCGATGAGCCAAAATCAAAACCTGCATTAATTCAAAAACGTTCACATATTAAATTAAAAAAAACAAGTTTTTTCAACTGAAAGTAAGGAGCGACGTTAAAACTTAAAATGAACAGAAATTATTCCGTATACAATACATTATGAATTTATCTTGTCCAACCCGTTGCCAACACGAGCTCTAAAATGGTATACTCTGAAAGAGTACAAATTGTATGTCATATGTGATTTTTTTTTTTTTTTTTTTTTTTTTTTTTTTTTTTTTTTTTTTTTTTTTTTTTTTAGTAGGCACTAACAATTACCAATGCTCGTGCCCAGGTCAAAAATATAGACCCGGAAAATCATGTCGCTCTTTGTACAAATGAAAGTCCTTAGAACAGTTTACTTGTGCTAATTTTTATTTTGAACCAATTGACAAAGATCAAGGACCATCAGACCGAAGCGACTGGAAGCCTCCCAAATCTTTCCTGGCATACTTTTTCAGACCATTTCTTTGAACAGATAGCTTTCGCGATGAATTATCACTACCAGAAAACGTAAGACAAATCACTTGTGGTGACGAACTCGGAACTGAAGACATTTTTCTGTGTAACTATTCTGATGGGTAATAGCAAATACACAAGGATCAGACTGTTCTGGAGCAAAAGATTCAAATTCCCAATCATTGCTGAGAACATAAATTGAGACAGGTACTTCAATCTCCGGAGTAACTTGAAGTTTGCTGTGGAAGATGAATGCGACCAAGGTGCCAGAATTTCTGACCGACTATGGAAAATCATACCGGTTTTGGAAGAGGTTCGTAGAATGTGTACTTCTCAGAGGTTCGTAGAATGTGAATGTGTATCCTTTGATATAGGAGAGTTCCAGAGCTTCAACGAGCAAATGATCCCGTTTTCTGGACAATGTCCAATGAATCAGTACGCCCAAAATAACCCTATCTTTTGGGTTTGAATTACTTCGTGCTAGCTGGTTCAACTGGCTTGGTTTATGACTTCATCATTTACCAGGAGACTACGTTCTTTGAAGACCTTTAAGTGAAGGAAATAGAAAGTTCTGCCATATTGCATCTAAGTAAAGGCATAAAAGAGGGAACCAACCTCTTTTTCGACAGGTTATTTACTTCGACGAAACTTCTTGAAGACCTTAACAATCTAGAATCAAAGGAACAGGCACGCTGATAAAGAATCGCATAGAAAGAGCTCCGGTGAAATCTGACGGAGAACTGAAAGGACTTGGTAGCTGAAGGTCTTTTAGTTTCGTTCGAGAAGACAGAACAATTTCTCTGACCCAATGGTATGACAATAAGGCCATTTTCCTATCCTCAAACAGTGTTGCCAAATCACTGTAAGTGAGGACCGACCCGGCTCAATAGTAACCGAAACTCTAAAAAACGGAATTTTGATACCAATAGATACATCAAAAGCATCAAATTTTTATATTGATTTCAAATATATAAGTTTCATCAAGTTTAGTTCTACCCATCAAACGTTACGCACCTGAGAAACTTTGCCTCATTTTTTAAAGAAGGGGGAAACACCCCCTAAGAGTCATATAACCTTAATGAAAATCACAACATCAGATTCAGCGTATCAGAGAACCCTATTGTAGAGGTTTCAAGCTCCTATCTGCAAAAATGTGGAATTTTGTATTTTTTTCCAGAAGAAAGATCACGGATGCGTGTTTATTTGTTTTTTTCCAGGGGTGATCGTATTGACCCAGTAGTCTTAGAATACCGCCTGAGGGCTCATTCGAACGGAAATTAAAATTTCTAGTGCCCTTTTTAAGTGACCAAAAAATGGAGGGCGACTAGGCCCCCTCCCACGCTCATTTTTTTCCCACAGTCACCCGATCAAAATTTTGAGATAGCCACTTTGTTCAGCATGGTAAAAAAATACAATAACTATGTCCTTGAGAATGACTTAATCCCTCACATTCCCGGGGGAAGTGCTTCAAGTTATGAACTTTGCCCAATGTTTACATACAGTATTGGTTGCTGGGGAGTATACAGACGTTTACAGGGGGAGATTTTTTCTGGTAGTGGCGGGGGGGGGGGGGAGATCGGGGGTTACGTGGGAATATTTTTTAAGGAGGAAGTTTTCATGGGGGAAGGGACACTGCTATGAAGGGGGCGCCGGATTTCCCGGCACTATTTAAAAAAAAACGATAAGAAATTAAATTAAGAAAAAAAGTTTTTCAACTGAAAATAAGGAGCAACATCAAAACTTAAAACGAACAGAAATTATAACGTACATGATTGGGTTAGCCCTCTAGTCAATAACCCACTCTTTACGCTAAAGTTTTATTTAGCACGTTCATAAGAGCTATTTATTCTAATTAACGGCCTTTGTGATTAAGGGTCATTTTTAAAGAATTGGAACAAAATTCGAACTTTAGCGTAAAGAGGGAGGTATTGACTAGTGGGCGAATCCTCTAATATACATATTAAAAATAGATGAATAGAAGTTCGTTGCGTAAGTTAATTCGTAAGTTACGTATATTTATTACTAAATAAAACGTTCGTAAATAAAATTAAATTTTCGAGAAAGCCATTGAACCAAAAAAGGTAAAATTAATATGCAAATTTCATTTTAATTATTCATGTACGGTGAGCCAAAATCAAAACCTGCATTAATTCAAAAACGTTAAAAAATTTTGATTCCTGATAAAAAAAACAAGTTTTTTCAACCCTTTCATGTACAGAATAATTTCTGTTCGTTTTATGTTTTAATGTCGCTCCTTACTTTCAGTTTAAAAAACTTGTTTTTTCTATTTAATTACCTGAGAAAAGAATATGGAGGTCGGAGTTTATCTGACCTCCTATGAAAAAATTATCCTCTATTACTGGTTTGACACACAGACCAAAAAGTGGACCATGCGGATTCTTCACCACTTCATTAATCTGGCCCTGTCCAATGCCTGGTTGCTCTATAGGAGAGGCTCAGTCAAAATTTTCATTCCTGCGAGCAACTTCTTTACTTCCGGTTCCAAGTCGGGAAGTACCTAGCCATTGAGAAAGCTAGGGCAGTTTCAGCCAACCTTCTTGAGTCTGACATTGAAGACGAAGACATGAGAACGGAGGAGAAAGCCGAGTCAAAAAAAGAAAGCGCTGTCCTTTGCCATCGGAGCTGGAGCGCTCAGTAGCAGCAAAACATGTCCCAAAATTTGATGATACCCTGAAGAATAGTGCTCGCTGTCACTACCTAGGTTTTCCAATGCACACAAAAGTCTACTGCATCAAGTGTGAGCTTTTTCTTTTCTTACGTGTCGGCAAAGAAACATAACAGGGTTTTACTCTTCTACTTAGAAACATAACAGGGTTTTCAGACCTTTTCCCTGGGGCTGTGGGGGATCATCTTATACCCAAAGGCATGGTTATTGGGTCTTTCAACAATGGTGAACAAAATGAATATCTCAAAATTTCGATCGGACGATTGTGGGAAAAAAGGGCAGGGGAGTGGGCCTAGTTGCCCTCCAATTTTTTGGTCACTTAAAAAGGGCACTAGAACATTTAATTTTCATTTGAATAAGTCGTCTGCCGATATTCTAGGACCACTGTGTCAATACGATCACCCCTTGAAAACAAAAGCAAAAAACAAAACAAAACAAACGAACAAATAAACACGCATCCGTGATCTTTCATCTGGCATAAAATACAAAATTCCAATTTTTGCAGATAGGAGTTTGAAACCTATACAGTAGGGTTCTCTGATATGATGAATCTGATGGTGTGATTTTTATAGAGATGCCTTGACTTTTAAGGGCTGTTTTCTTCCTTTTTCAAAAATCAGGAAAAATTTTCAGGCTGGTAACCGTTGATGGGTAAGACTAAGCTTAATGAAATTCATATATTTAAAAACAACATAAGAAACCGATTCTTTTTATATATCCATTGGTATCAAAGTTCCATTTCTTAGAGTTTCGGTTACTATTGATCCGGGTTGCTCCTTACTTACCACGAACTGTTTGATAATTAAAAATTAAGCGTAGATTTTAAAAATTTATTCCTAATCCTATTATTATTTCCTCTGTTATCAACACAGACTATTGAGTGTTTCAATTATTTTTATTAAAGTTTTCTGCGATTCAACAAACTAACCCTCGTTGATCAAATTTCCCCTGAATTTTATGTTTTAACTATCGAGCAACTTCTTTGTGGCAAACCTTGATCTTTGAATTTTGAAATATTGATAATTATTTCAAAAATTCAAATATTGAAATATGATAATTAACTTTCTGTTGCTGCCGGGTATAATATAGGCATTCACTAAAGTCCGGAGAAAACATGAAGGTCGTAAATATACTGGAAATATATCATGGTTATGCTTTATTTCAAACATGATGCATGTAAAAACCTAAAAAATTACACAGCTTACAATATTTGTTTATAGTCAAAATTATGCTACGAACCTAATTTAAATGCTTCGCGTCGAGCCTAAAATTTCTTTCTATTGCTCAGGATTTTTCCTAAAACAAGCCTTGTCCAAAAAGTCTATAAGAAAGTCTTTGCTGTTCAAAAAATCGTTCGTTTTCCTTATTTGAATCGAATCCGGAAGCTTTAAAGCAGTTGAATAAGGCACTGAAACAAAAGGCACCGACGAGAACTTATCTAAGTTTTCAATTTACTTCATTGTACTAAGCGATCTTGTTCTTCAAAATAAAATCGCTCGTACCAGGACCTTCTGCAGTTCTCTTTGAGCTTCCTGTCCGGGGCCGTTTTAGTATATCAAATGGAGTGTCCTTTTGCAAAATCTTTGGCCTAATCCTGAAATCGGTACCGTTTTTCAGTTCCTCACTATGATGCTTTTAAATGTGGGCAGCTTGATAATCAGAGCCAAATTCGTAATACCTTCCATCTTTCTTTCTCTCAAAACAAACTTCACACGAAAGCTTTATTCTAGTTCTGAATCTTTTTATCTGTTCTTCAAACATTTTCATGCACTGGTGATCTTAACAAATAAAATAGTGCACCAAGCGTCCTTTTAAGTTCAAATGCAGCATCGAAAATCGCACTAATTCAAATTGAAATTTCTAGATCATTGAAAAACTTCATTCCCTGTAAACTTTACTCAATCCTGACAAACAAGTTTGGTTTCCTAGAAAATGTTCTCGGTCTCTTAAATTTGCTTCGTCGTGTGTATGGATTGTAGAATATTCTTTTGGAGTAGCAATACAACCCTGTCTTTTCTTTTTAGCTTTTTGATAAATAAAGCCTTAAAATAAATATAATGTCACAAAGCAGCTAAATTTATGAATCTAGTATCAAAAATTGTTTCTTTCTTCCTTCATATTCTCGGTTATATGATTTGTCATAGGGATTTTGAGAATAAGAGAAAAAGGTGTAGTTCTAAAGAGCTTAGTATAACCTCGCAATTCCATGGGATTATATATTACCAAGCTATTTCAGCTGCTTCTGATATTTTGGAAAGAAACAAAAATATTTCCCAACAAGTTATTTCACAATACAATTGTCCTGCCTAGACTCCGGCGCCGCACCGATGAGGGAAGACCGGCGGTGGCGGGGCCAAAACAAGCGTCGCTGGTAAGATGTCGGCGGCGCGCCGCCGGTGCGATCAATGTTGACCGCAAACATTAATGTTTTCATCAGTCTTTCTCAAATCACAGCTTAAATTTACAACAGATTCGAGCCTATTCATGAATTCAAAACTTCACAAGTCGCTGGTTCAATACTGGTCTTCTTCGTTATTCATCAAATAGAAAGTAGAAATCTGGTAGAAACGAAATAGCTGTGGCGTTTCAGAACCCTTGCATAATAGTTGAAGTATCTATTAGCTATGTATTCTTAACATAAATAATTATCAAAATTAGTTGTTTCTTTTCATCGAGCATTACTGCATACAAAACTTCAAATACCGTATCACAAAATTCGTCAGTTATCTGGGCAAAAACTTTGAATATAAGTTTGAACTTAGAAGCTTAATCTTTTCATAATACCCTTTGCCTTTAGCAGTTTTGTCACCTTTAAAACGGTTGAAATCGGCGACTCTGATGCTGTTTTTTTTTTTTTTTGCTCTTTTGGATTCCTAAAAAGCCTTCCTTGTATTCAAAACTGTTTTTTAATAACAGTTTAAAAAAAGATGCATTTTAAAGTTTTTTGGCTTCTCTATAGAATATGTCATGTAGGTTAAGGCTGAACTGCTGCTTTTTTCATTGCTTTTGGCTGCTCTTTTGGATATTATTCATTTTTTCTTTTGGGGATTCATTCCAAATTATAAACTCATAAATACCTAATATCAGCTAAATTATAAACTACATCTAAAAGGAGTAAATTTATCAAATTGAAAACTACATGATGAACACTTCACATGAGAACACTTCAATTTCACTGAAGCAAAAAACACTTAATGGTTTGTTCGGTATGAAGAAAAATGAACTGCCAACTATTTTCTTAGGTAAAAAAAATTTCATCCGTTTTAAATGTAAGTAAATGAAATAATATGCAGAATGAAGTAGCTCCAACAAGGTGTTAAGATTTTCTTCCTAGTTCGTCAATTTTAATCCAAGCAAAATATTAGGAGACTTAGTATAAGTTATTGAGTTTAAATTTTGATTTCCAAATGCTCACAAAAATTATCAAATTTAAGAAAGTCACAACAATAAGTCACCTGTGGTCAAAATACTCAAAGACTCCTCTTTGATCCCCACCCAGGTTCAAAGCTTGTGCTATGGTCATATCAATGGAAATCTCCAAAGAGTTTCCTTTTAAAATAGCTTTCAAGCGTAGTTAGGGGTATTTAGCATTTTTGCTTTTCTTTGAAAAATGTGTTCTAATGTTCCAAATGTTACATTTCTGCATATTTTTGGTCATCATTTGTGGGGTAATTGAATTTTTTAAACCACTGTAGATACGCAAGAACGTTGCAACATCTTTACCCTGAGGTCATAAGACTGTCAAAGACCCCTACTTGAACCTCCCAAATTGAAAGCTTTTATTATGACCTGGCCTTTTAATGTAATTTGGGCACTGGACCAAGGGCGCCATTGTCACTCGAGCGCAACGTTAGGTGGAGATGTCGATATCGGTTTCGTCACACCAATTCGTTTTAGTGTGAATCTGCCTGGTACTTATGAATGAATGTTTTCAAAGTAAACTCGTTTCATCAATAAGAAAAAAACGGATTGGATGCATGTGCCCCTTTCCCTTTGGACGATAAAACTATACAAGTGCTGTATCAAGTATAACTCACGAAAATCTTGTTAATTTTTGTCAAATTTTCAATTTTTTGGCATGCCTGCTTTCAATAAAAAAAAAATCAAGGTACTATCACTTAAATATAATAAATTTCTTTGCCCACCCCCCTATTATTCAGATATACTTCAAATTATGGAAAACTGAGTCATAGATTCGCCTTGGCATTCAATAAAATCCAAAGAATCTAATTAAAAGGGAGCACACACAAAAGCCAAATTAGGCCAGTAGCCTATGAGAAATCGCAAAATACCCAAGACAATGAACAAGTCCCAATGGGGGCCATGGGTCTATCAAAATATTTCAATGGTTTCCTAGGGAATTTGATATCATTTTCTTCCGTCTCCACTTTAAATGAAAAAATAATTATCTTTTCGGCATCCCTGCTTTCAATAAAAAAAGAAGAGGTATTATCATTTAAAAATGATAACCCCCTATCCCTCCCCTCCTTAAGGTAATTTCACTTTCAGAGTTCAAAGTGTGAAGAGCTAAACCAGTTTAAAAAGGATTATAATTTGAACTATTCAGATAGTGGTTTCATTGTTACGAAATTAAATTTACCTGAATGTATCCATACAGGTAGTTTCGTTTGCATCCTAACCTAGCTATTGCGTGATTTCAAGTGTTCATGAAAATTTTTTTTGCGGATAATAACAGCAGGATAATCGTTTATCTGGAGAGATTTGGCAAATTAGAAGCTGAATGTTCGAAATTTAAGCTGTTTGCCGTGGCTTAATTAACGGCCGATTAAGCAAATTGCACGTTTTGCTCCACGTGGGTAAAATAATGAGCTCTCAAGGTGAGCACATTCTTTTGTATACTTTAAATTTGTTGGCAAGGTTTCATTGGAAATGAGAAAAAAACGAAAGAAGCAACAAGAACTTGACAGCTCAAACATCTCAAATGTTTCTTCAGGAACATCGGTTGAAGAATTGTCAATCAAATCGTTAGCTGACAACATAGCTATTATTTTAGCAACAGTAAAGGACAACTCAACTGCTCTGCAAGGTCTAACTGATAGTATGAAAACCGTAAAAAACCGATTACTGGAAGTGGAAAAATCTGTGACGGATTCAACTAAGGAAATTGCTGAATTAAAGCCGCGAATTTCTGCCATAGACGATGAGGCGTCAAATCTGAAGGTGCAAATTTCAGTTTTGGCTAATGAAAATGTGAGGTTAACAAACAAGTTGTCTGCAGTTATTCATAATCTCCAGCGAGTAGAAAGTAAAGAAACTCGCAAGAACGTGATTTTATGGAATGTTTCGGCAAGCGATATGGAATCAGCCAAAAATGTGTTTGAGAAGGTTGTTAAAGACGGGTTGGAATATGAGCAGAACTGCGATTTCTCGGTTTTGGAATATGGAAAGGAGAAAAAATATATCAAGATTGAGATGCATAGTATAGAGACTCGACTGGCTTTCTTGAAGAACGCTAAAAAACTAAATAGAAAAGTTTTCATGAACTTTTCAAATATCTATTTGACGGATGATATGGCCCTTTCTGTTAGAGAAACTCGTCAGAAATTACTAGCACTTAGAAAGAAAATTAACGACTGCCAAATTCGCGAATTGGACGTTTGGGTTACAAAGTCAGTACCACCTCTTTTGTGCATTCAACGTCATGCAAATGCTCCTGTGGATAACTATACGATGGAACAGATCCCAGACAATTTTATAAGCAATATAGTGATCAACAGTAAAAATGTTCAAATACCAGAATAGCCTATACATTATGAAAGTATGCACTTCTTAGTTACATTATTTGAAAAAAACTACGTTTTCTAAAGAGTTAAAGAGGCTGAGTCACAAGTTCGAACCTTAAAACGTACAGGGATTAGGAGGTGCAGTTGGGGGGCTGCCACCCCCCAAACCCCCGCTTCCGTATATGAAAGGGGCTGTGCCCTCCTCAACGCCTCGCTCTCTAAGCTAAAGTTTGACTTTCTCACAACTCTTTTTTTTAAACAATAAAAACTTTAGCGTAAAGAGCGAGGCGTTGAGGAGAGCACAGCCCCTTTCATATACGGAAGCGGGGGTTTGGGGGCGGCAGCCCCCCAACTGCACCTCCTAATCCATGTACGTTTTAAGGTTCGAACTTGTGACTCAGCCTCTTTAACTCTTTAGAAAACGTAGTTTTTTTCAAATAATTTCTGCACGTTTTTGTACAGTTTATAACTTATTATTGCTTGACTAACTGTTAGCTGATCTTTTGAGGAGTTAAAGATGGGGGACTGCCACCTCCCAAACCCCCCGCTTTTGAAGATTCTTGTGTTAAGGCTTTCAATTCCTGAATACTCAAATCAAATGCACAGTAAGATTTTTATCAGCCGCCCCAGGCCCCATGTTATCAAAGCAGTGGAGACTTACCTGTAACCTGAAGGCCGACTGTGATATTCTTCTGGAGACGCCTGTTGAGCCGAAGGATTTAATAGATTGGATTTAAAATAGAAACTGAGTTTCTTTTTTAAACTTTAAATTCAATATATAAAAAAATTCTCTGACGGAGAATCGAACTCGAATCTTCCGCCTGACAGTCAGGAATAGCGACCACTGTACCACAGAGACATTACATTATGATTAATCTGTGCGATGTATTTTTGACGCAAGCAAATCCCCGCAAAACTTGATATTTGTTTTTTGGAAAACAGGGAAGGAGTAATCGGATTGAGCTGAAATTTTAAGGATAAGCTCCCAGGCCCCAGGAAAGCTTATCCTCTAGATTTCAGCCCCATCAGAAAACATTAAAGGGGGGCTGTGGTGGGAAAAATTAACATGGGCTCTTATAGGAAAACGAGGTTTTTCGTAAATGTAAATTCGGGGGATAATTTTTTCAGTCTGAAAATATCAAAAGGCCCTAACAGGTCGAATTCCGCTTCGAATGAGTCCTCATTCATCCGGATCCGTTGCCAACTGTGGCCTGTAGGCGTGGCTGATAAAAAAAAAAAGAAATGAACTTTAAGTGGCTATATTTGGTTTTTGGAAAACAGGGAAGGAGTGATCGGATTGATCTGAAATTTCTAGGATAAACTCCCGGGTCCTAGGAAAGTTTAACCTCTAAATTTCAGCCCAATCGGACAACGTTAAAGGGGGGCTGTGGTCGGAGGGTCGAAACTTCCGGCCCACTTTTACCCATGAAGATAAAGTCGGAGGGGGGTGAAATTTTGCACGTTTCTTAGTTGGAGCTTGGGCTACAAAATGCGATCTCCGTTGTCGCTCTGCGGACGCTAGGACTGGAAATCGCTTAACATTGTGGTGGGTCGCCTCTTTATAGAGGCACAAGTGTGCCTCCTTGATTTATATTAGTGTTCGAGTTTTTGATAGTTCATATAGTGAAACTTCGCCGACGGGCTTTGCAGTATATGGTTATTATGGTAAGATAAATGTCAGGGATTAATGAAAAGTTGGCACTACTAGAAAATAAGAGGGTAAACTTTAATGAAGAGGTTGATATGGTACTCCAGGATGGTGATGATATGTGGAGTATGAGACTGGGACCACCAGCGAGGTATGCTTTCCCCATTGATATATTTTCACCCAATAACCCTGGGAAACCTATGTTGATGCATTGGAATTGTCGAGGGTTAAATAGTAGTTTTAGGTACATTTCTGAGTTGTGCGATAGTGTGAGTGATGTAAATATTGTTGGGTTGACTGAGACTTGGCTCAATGATCGTAATGACTTGCTACTTGATATTAATGGTTACTCGTTTTATAGGAAGAATAGAATGATAGATCAACATGGTGGGCTTGCAGCGTATGTAAAGTCAAGCCTTACTTCTAAGGTAAGAGAAGATTTATCAGTATCTGTTGAAATGGTATTTGAGAGTATGGTTTTGCAGGATGAAATCAATAAGGATACATTTTATGTAGTAATTGTATATAGAACTCCTTCAAGTTCGTTACAGCAATTTATGGATTATATGGAGTCACAGCTGATGCAACTACCATCTTTGGCCCCTTGTTTTGTGATGGGTGATTTTAATATTGATATGAAGAATGGGGAAAATGTGGTTCGTAATAATTTTTGTAATCTTATGTTTAGTTTTAATCTTCATCCAGTAATTGATGTGTGTACTCGTATTACTGAGACGTATGAAACTTTGATAGATAAAATTTTTTCGAGTGTTTAGTATGATAGCCCAATTGTAATCCCAAATGATGTTTCCGATCACTGTTCAATTATGGTATGTATAGATATTGAAAAAGACATGCATAATGATTCTGAGAATAGAAATAGACAATACTCTTATTTTGATAAATTAAGTATTAATGAAATGAAAGAGTGACTTGAGGAATGTGATTGGAGTTGTTTAAGTGAATGCGCAAATTATGGTGACAGGTTTGCACTGTGGTATGAAAAAGTTACAAATTTGATCAATGAAGTGTGTATTAAGACAACTATAAATAAAAAAATGAAAGAAGTGCAAAAAAGCCATGGATATCCTGCAGTCTTTTGGCTAGCATCAAGAGGAGGCATGCATTGTATAAGGTTAGTAAAATTACTGACCGAGAATTAGACCGAAATATTTATAAGAATTATAATAACGCGCTCAATAAATTGTTAAGAAAAGCAAAAAAGGATTATTACTCGAGAATGTTTGAGTCGTGTAGAGATAGCTCTTTGAAGACTTGGAAAGTTATTCGGTCGATAATTGGAGGAATTGACAAGAAGCCATGTGGAAGTGAACAATACCAGGCAGATTTTAATGAAAAACTGGCCGATCATTTTTCTAACGCAGGTAATGAAATTAGACAGTCAGTAAGTATACATCAAAACGAAGGGTCGTTTCACCAATATATTGGGGCAGCTAGTGAAACAAGTATGTGGCTGCAAAATACGAATGAAAGTGAAGTGTTAACAGTGATTTCTGGAATAAAGAACAATTCCGCTGGATCAGATTTTCTATCCCTCCGCGTCCTGAAAGAACTTTTTCCAGTTATTAAGGATCAACTTGTTTAACATATTAATGGGTGTTTTAAGGATGGAATCTTTTCTCAGCCGTTTAAAACTGCAAAAATAGTGCCAATTTTTAAGGGTGACCGAGAAGATCCTAGTAACTATAGACTAATATCACTGCTTCCGATTATAGCTAGAATAATGGAGAAGATATTATGCCTAAGGATTGAGACATTTCTAGAGAAGAAAGAATTTTTCTTTAAGAACCAAATTGGGTTCAGAAAGAAACATTCTACAGAGCATGCAGTTCAGTTTCTTACAACGTTGGTCAATGATGGCCTTGATAAACATCTTAAAGTCATAACTGTATTTTTAGATATTTTAAAAGCGTTCTATTCTGTGGACCATGAAATTCTATTGAGTAAATTAGATAATGCCGGTATAAGAGGAAGAGCTCAGAATCTGTTGAAGTCTTACCTAAGTGATAGAAAATTATATTTGAATGATGGAAAACAAGCTATATGTGAATATGATGTCGAGTGTGGAGTCCCACAGGGATCTCCCCTTGGTCCACTGTTATTTGCTGTATATATTAATGATCTATGTGGAGTTTTATCTAATATTGTTGATTCAATAAACAGTGGAGACCCAAATGTGATCCCTGTAAAAGCGTTAGTTTTATTTGCTGATGATACTAATTTAACGGTATGCGCAAGAACTGAAAAAAAAGTTGATCCGAGCAGTTGAACATGATATAAGTTTGATTGGAAAGTGGACTAGGTTGAATAAGCTGAAAATAAACTTTAAGAAGTGTAATTTTGTGTTGTTTGCTCGTTCTGAAAAGTATTATCCTTGGATAGATAAGTTGAGGTGTGGGAATTCATTTATTAATAGAGTACACTCGACTAGGTATTTAGGCATTATTGTAGATGAGACGCTTAGTTTTTCAGATCATATAAATTGTATAACATCTAAAATTGCCCGTAATGTTGGAATTATTAGGAAATTGATGCACATTTGTCCGAAAATTGTCCATAGACTTCTGTATTTTTCACTTGTCCATTTTTACCTTTTATATTGCTGTTCGGTATGGTCTTCAACTTTTCCATCCCATCTGAAACGACTTAGAGCTTTGCAGAATTCTTCCATTAGGATTTTAGCAAATTATGGACCAAGAGATTCAGTGATAAATGTGTATTTGAAACTGAATATTCTTCCTCTAGCAGGTATATTCCTTTTCTATCGATCTATGCTAATGTTTGATATTATTAATAACTTTACCTCAGAATGTTTTAATGGCATGTTTATAACTGGTGTGGATCTTCACAATTATAATACAAGAAATGCAGATGCTTTTCGGCGGCCGCAGTGTGAAACAACCTGGTCACAGTTCTCTGCTCGGCATGTTTTGCCGAGCTCCTGGAGTCATTTACCAATTGGGGTTGTGCGTGAGCATGACCGAAGTATTTTTCGGGGAAAATTGAGGGATTTTTGTAATAATATTTATCAGTTTTTTTATTTTTTTTATTTTTTGTTTTATTTTTGATTTTTTTTAGTAGTGCCATAATGGAATTTTTAGTTGTGTTGTTTTGTTTGCCCGTCGGCGGGGGATAATGTTTTGTTTTTGTTTATTTATATTGAATTTTCTGTTGGAAGTTGGAGTTGGCCTAACGAACCGAAATGTTCCATGGCCTTTGTTTTTTGTAATTTGTGTCTAAATAAAATTATGCTCCTGAAAAAAAAAAAAATTACAATTTTTGTATGGATCCTATTCTTGGGGTAACTCCCGTTTCAGTCTTTAATTCCCAACCTTGTACATAGCTTAGTTTATAGCTAAATTTGTCTTAATAGAAGGTTTTTTTTGGGTTTTTTTTTTGTGGGGGGGGGGGTAACATTTTTTCAGAAAGAAGATTATATTTTCTTTAATCTATCAGGTGTTCAACAATTGAGAATTAAATATTAAGAAAATCTTATCTAAAAACAACAAAAGAAAAAAATTCTACAAACTTACAATTCAGCTGTAGAAACAATCTGTCGGCTATTAACTTCAAAATTCAACTGAAGGCTAAATCTGTATAGTAGTGAATACTATTATAATTCTATTAAACTTGAAAACAAAATTCTTGACTACGAATGATGTAAGAAATAGCAATTGGGAAACTGCATTCGAAATGATTTAAACTCATTTCATAAAGACGATACTTTTTTTGTCAACATATGAAGAACTGTGTATATTGCAATATTTGCAATTGCATATTGCATCTGTCTGGTTTTTGTGCAAAGTAAAATAAGAGACGAAAATTAACGAACAAGAGAATAGTGAAGAATTATGGTATGCAAAGAATATTTGGCAAGGAAAGTCACTGGTGATAAATCGCTAGGGACGGCACCGTGATTGTGTGATTTTCGGGGATTCGGAGAACCAAATTTTTTTCAGGGTGACGCATAGATTTTCAGGGAAATACCTAAAAATTCAGGGATAGTGCAAGCCCTGCTTGATTTCTAATCAGGAAAGAAAAGCTCCGACTTTGCGGTTGACGCAATAAAGAATTGCCACAAAATTAATTTAAAGTCAACCGAATGCCGCTGCCTCTGCCGGCGTAGGAACGCCCACGGCACGCTGGCGGGGTAGCGACACGTCGGTGGTGGTCAACCGGGCTACTCGTCGGCGGCGTTCGGTCGATCCGCCGGCGCGGCGCCGGGGTCTAGTAGTTTCTAGTGGGTCTAGTAGTTTTGTATCTTTGCAACGTTGTCAATTTGTCGTCTTTACCCGATTGAAGTCATTTATGACATAGTGTGGGACAGACAAAATACTGAGTTTTGTAAGACTCCGCCCGACCACTTGTTTTCTAGGGTCCGAGGGGTTTTGTCGAGTTCGTGCAGATGAAGCAGCAAAATTTGTTGTCCTTTGATCGACAATAATCTTCTATGATATTACACTGTACTGAGAAAATACCACGTTTTGTAGGGATCCAATTAAAAATTGTTTTTTAGAGATTCAGTTGATTTCTATCGACTTTGCGCAAATGAAGTATTAGGTTTTATTGGGCTTCCCCTGACGAAATTCTTTCCAAAAGCTTCACTTCGCACCGACACATAATAGCTTTTACCGGGCTATGGGAGACAAAAGTCCTTTTTAAGGACCTATTGGGAAGGGAGGGGAGTCCCCCTTAGTAACGACCCTGCCAATACCCCTTTTTAGGAATACCTAGAGGTGACAAGTTGAAACTTAACCAAGTGCATAGAAGTTTCCAAAAAGGGATAGGTGTAATATTTCAGGAACGGCAAAGGGCGTTAAGTTTAAATTTGCAGAGAATATTAAGGGGGATGTTGTACTAAATCAAAAGACACTATATCCATTCAGTTGTGTCTACAATATATAGAAAACGTCAAAGGGTATCAATTTGAAACTTCCAGGGAATTTTAGCAAATGTTGAAATAAATCAAAAGAGAGTATGCGCAGTCTTTTTGTTCGGGACTGCTGGAATAAAAGTGTCAATCAGAGACCCATAAAACATTCTTTTAAAATGTTGCTGATGCTCATCAAACTTTTTAATTTGGCTCATTTGGGAAGATAACGTTAAATGAATGATCCCGATAAAGTTAATTTTAACCCTGCTTCAACAGAATTATTCAGATAGAGTTTTTATTAAATAGGTGGCGATAGATATATTTATTAATTTCAGGCTCAACATGTTAACTGAACAAAAGCTTTTATAGTTGCTAATTAGTGGAGTGATGTTACAAAGAAATTTATAAGTTGTTATTACTTAACTTTGTTCAGACATGGAGTCACTCCACATTAGCTTTCTCTTACTAAAGGCACTCTTCCTATGTTTGGAATTTGGTCAACTAGGTAAGGAGACCTGGTTAACCTAGAAAAGTGTAAACAATTGTTTTTTTGACAAACTTTTTTCAAATGATATTTTAAAGATAATTTTTTGAGCTAGGTGAAGAAAGATATCATAACTTTTTATTTGGGTCAAGTTCTACATCATTTATTTATCACTAACCTAGGCTATGTATCCTACTTTAGACAAAAAAATTACCTCAATTCTTCAGTATTGTTTTCTATTTCGTTGGCTCTAGTTTTGAAATGCAATTATTCTAATCTCAACAGGATTTTAAACCATAGGTCTATCAATATTTTTTTCTCTAAACCTAAGAAGTAGGCCAGTTTTTCAAATTGTTAAAGCCCCAGGCTGCACATCAGGATTAAATGGTAAAATTCTATTTTAGCTACTTTTGGCTATATTAGAATGGGGTTAAGTTAAAAAATGAAACTCTTAGGGATGGGTCCACAGGCTAAAGTATGACCCAGGAAGGTATTTTGAAGTAGGGTAAAAAACCAGTATCCAATTGAGCAAAATTATGTAAAACTAAAACCCTCACACCTTTTTACCAAAGAGGAATTGAGAAGGATTGGGTATATTAATGAATAGCAAAAAGTCTAAGCTATGCATCAATATGGTTATTATTCAGATTATTTAAGATCAGAGACATGAAATTCTTAGTTTATTGACTTACCTGCAGGGACCTCTTTTTGGAAATACCAATTATCCTATTTTGATGTATATATCCTTTTAGTGTTTCAGTTTTATTCATATATTAATAGAAAGCTGATTTTCTTCTGATTCTAGAAATGTAACTTTTATTGCTTGATATTTATTCTATAAATCACAAATATTTAAATATAGTTTTTCTTTTCAATTGCTTTTCAAAACAGAGACCATATTTTTAATTTATGCTGACAAATCATTGGTGAAAATTTGACCAAGAAGGCGGGGTTCTTGTTACTGCCCTCACATTGCTTCATGTTGTAGTAAAAAGGGGTGGTCCAAAAACCCATTGCTATTTTTCCGAAATGCCAAAGAAAAGTGGTCTTTCCCAAAAAGAGGTCTTTTACCCTACCTACCTCCACTCCTCCCCTAGAGGGTCCTGAAATTTGCCTACATGACAGGTATATACCTATTGAAATTTTTAAAAAACAACATTTTATCTTAATTTTCAGTTATCAGTTTCTTTTTCTCTGGCTTTAGTTTTGAAAATGCAATTCCTGTTATTTGAGTAGAATCTTCAGCCATATCAATGTTTTTTTTTTCAAAATTTAGGAAATTTATTTGCATATCTTTAGAACCTTATAAATTGGGATTGACCAAAGTTGTGAAGCCGAAAACAATTTTGTTGTACTTCATTTAAGCAGAAGATCTATTTTGAAAGGTTTTGCTAACACACATATTTTTAAAGGTCAGGACCCTCTAGAGGGAGAAGGAGTGGAGGTAGGTACTTCAAAATACCTTCCCAGGTCATGCTTTAGCCTGTAGACCCATCCCTAAAAGATTCATTTTCCTATCTTAAACCCTTTCCAACATAGTCAAAAGTAGCTAAAGTAGAATTTTACCAGATTAAACTAAAATATTAGAATTAAAGCACTTTTCTGTGCCTGATTTGAGATGTAAATCTGTTTCTGAAGGTTTTATTTTTATAACACAAATCTTTTCAAAGGTCAGTGCCCATTGGACAGAGAAAAGTACCTCAATTAACCTCACCTGCACATCATTGACGTTCTGGAATTATTCTTATTCATTTATTGCCTGTCAAAAAAGGTACATTGACAGAGTAGTCACTAAAGTAACAAATAGATAGAAAAAAAACACACATCCAAAATCCAACTATATCACAAAAAAAAATCATTACATACATTATATTAATACAAACAAGCTATTGTGAACAAATTGATGACCATGGATGATTAAACTTACTTTGAAAACAGGATAGAAATTTATTAATTCTAATGTTAGGGTCAGCTAGCTTATACAAATGAATAGTTTTACAGTTTCTTGTCCAAGAGGGCAAATGTAACAGATATTTAGCAAATCTAAAGAAGATTGATTGTAAGTGCTTTTTATCTGTAACTGTAAAGAATTTCCAGAAAAGAGCAATGTAAAGCAGATGTGGAAGGGCTGTGGTGTTGTAAATAGATGCTAGAAGGTAACAGCTGAAATGTAGTTTACTTTTTACCTCCAGCATAAGAAATGCTAATTTTAAGCTCAACATGAGAAATCAGCAAACAATGTGTGTGATCAATAGTTGTGCCAATTGGAAGGCCCAGGTATGTAATAGGGTCTGTAGGTTTAACAAGATAACCGTCCAGATTTAGAAGAGAAGTAGATTGATTTTGCCAATTGAAAAGGTCAACTTCAGTTTTCTCAGGATTAAAAGACAGCCCAATTTTCAAATATTCATCTTTGAGGATTTTGAAATTTTGCTCAATCTACTGGATTGTACAGCTGAGATTCAAAGTGTTGTCAGCATAACAAATAAGAGACACATTGATTCTCCAAAGAATGCATGAAGGAAGACACTTTGCCTGAGCATCCAGGACACTATTATTGAACAGGGTTGGGGAAGTGATAGTTCCCTGTCTAGTCCCTTTCTTTACAAGGATGGGGTACTGATGAATCACAAGCATATTTGAGAGATTCAAAGAGTTTAGCCTCACACAAGAATTACAGCAATTATATTGGGATTGAGGAAGAGCCAATTCCGGGGGAAAACAGGATGGGAGTTAATTTTTTTTTTTTGATGGATTTTATTGAAAACAAAACATATCAACAAAAAATTATTGCTTCCTCCCCTAAAAAGCAAAGCTTGTCCATGGGGGAGGTAGAGAAAACAAAATCCTTAAAACAAAGAACACTTGGCCACTGACACCACTAATACCATCACACTAAACAATAAATACAAAATAATATCATATATTATACATCCTCTGGGAACATCATATCAACAAAACCCCCACAATAAATAAATCAATTAATCAGTCAAAACTCATATTCAGAAAAAAGCAGTTCCTTAATGATTTTTCTAAAAATATTGGGGTCACCAATAGTCTTAATATCACTATTCTAACTATTCCATTTCTGTGTACCTCTATAAAAAACATGAACAGGAAGATATACCTCTAGGTACACAGAAGTCTGCACTACCCTTTGTATCATGAGAATGAACAGTAGACCTAATGGACAATAAATCACCAAAACAACAGGGCTGAACATCCTGCTGCAGTCCAAAAATAAACCACAATACATAGAATTCATGAAGGCCTGCAGCTGGTAAAATTTTTAAAGTTGGGTAAATTTCTCAAACAGACCTACATGGAGATATACCAGCTAAAATTCTTGCTGCATGATTTTGTAAAACTCCTATTGGTTTTAGGATAGAAGAAAAAGTAGAGAGCCAAATACTTGAACAATAAAGTATATATGGGTGTATTAAAGAAAAATAAAGATGGCAAAGGGCAGACTTGGGAAAACAATGTTGGAGTTTCTTCATTATACCAAGATTTCTTGCCAGAATTTTGCTAGTTAAAGTTACATGTTCCTTAAAAGGTAGAGTTTCATCTATCACAATCCCAAGGTATTTAAAAGATGCAGTCTGTTTTATAACGTCATTGGGCATATCTAATTCCCTGATCCATGGGTAAATGTTTGATGATTGCAAGAAAATAATAAAGTTAGACTTAGCCATGTTAATCCTTAATTTATTTACCCTCAGCCATGCTACAATTCTATTAACTGATTCCTTCATGGAAATCTGCAGCAGCTCTGCTGTCTTAGCTGTGCTAATGGCTGTTGTGTCATCAGTAAAAAGTGAAACTGTTTCATTAGTCGGGTTTACTGTTAGTTCATTTATTCTATAGCAAAAATTATTTAGACAATTTGGTAAATCATTAATAAATATCAAGAATAATATATGACCAAGAATTGATCCTTGCAGAACACCTATTTCAATACACTTTTTTTCAGAAGAAGAATCATTTAGTTGGATATACTGATAACAATTACTAAAAAAACTTCTTAAAAAATTTAATGATTTACCCCTCAAACCAAACACCTCACACTTCTTAAGTAGAAGTCCATGATCCACAGTGTTGAAAGCTTTCATCAGATATAAAAATATAGCACCTATTTTAAAACCTTTATCCAATACATCATTAATAGTTGTCAAATAAATCACTGCCTGTTCTGTTGTCCTTTTTCTATGGAACCCAAATTGCGTCTTTACCAGTAACTTATGATCCTCCAAAAAACTCATCATTCTAATGCTAAAACACAGGAAATGATGGGTAAAACAGATATCAGTCTATAGTTTCCTGGGTCATTTTGAATACCACCCTTATGAATTGGGGTTACACAGGCAACTTTAAAAAAGTCTGGGACTTTTCCTTGACAAAAACACTCATTAGTTAACCCACATAAAACTTCAGCTGTAACAGGAAAAATACATTTAAGTGTTTTTAGAGTAATATGATTGCTACCAGATGAATTACTACGCAACCCATAAATAATTTTTTTAATTTCATCAACTGTTAGAAGTCTAAGGTGAAGAGATACATCAATTGGGTCCCTCAGTAAGGACTCGAACGTTGGATCACCACCATCAGGTATAACTGACATAGCTAAATTCATACCAATATTCAAAAAATAACTCTGAAATTCATTGCATATGTCCTTTTCAGAATTCAAAGTCTTTCCCACTAATTAATTCACCAGGTACGCTATTTATTTTTAATCCAATCACTTCTTTTATTAGTCCCCAGGTTTTCTTAGGGCATCCTTCAACCTCCTTAAACTTTTTCTCAAAATGTTTCTTTTTTCATTTCTTAAAATTGTATTCAACCTATTTCAATAAATTTTATATAATTGCTTATTTTCTTGTGTTGGGTTAATTATTTGAGCTCTAAACAATTTATCTCTTACATTTATTTCCTTCAAAATCACAGGACTAATCCAAGGTTTTTTACTTGAGTGCTTTCTATTAAATGGTTCCAATATGACTACTTGACTTATCAAACTCTGCAACTTTTCATAAAATAAAACAAACTTTGAATTTGTGTCCTGAACTTTGCCTAGAACAATATACCAATCCACCTTTTCTATATCATTTTTTAAGTTTTACCATTGCATTTTGACTGATCACTGGAATCCTTGATTTTTTGCCTTTAACCACCTTTGTTACAGTTCTAAAGCTAGCTCTAAAGTGGTCAGATACAGCTGAAACTCTAAAGCTGAAACTCTAAATTGGTCAGATACATTGTTGATAAGGACCCTGGGAAGACTCAAGGGTACATTAGAAAGGATGTTATCCAGAAGCTTAGCTGATGTTCCCATAATTCTTGTAGGGATATTTATACATGGATGAAACCCATTAGATAAACTTCTATTAATAAATTCAGTGCTAGCAGATGACTGATCTATAAGGTCAATGTTAAAATTCCCCATAATAAGACATGGCATAGAGTTAATTGGAAGTTTCATTAATTGTTCTTCAAATAGGTCCATAAAGTCTTGGAGCAGGCTCTGTTCAGGTCTATACACTACAACAATACAAAAGTTCAATTTCTCTCTAGTTATATGTAGAACAAAACACTTGCAAACTTTCTCTCTATATATTGTAATATCTTTTCTTATTGAAACCTTATAATCAGCCTGAATATAAGCTGCTAGGCCTCCATGTTGGTAATACTCTTGATTCCTTACATATAAATTATAACCAGGGATATGTAGTAATTGCAAGTTATTATCATTTAACCACGTTTCAGTTTAAGCAATCACCTGAAAGAAATTAGTATTTATTAATTACGATGAAAAATTATGCACAGAATTCTATCCCTGAAAATTTAAATGAAAAATGTTAAAGCCAAAATGCGCCTATCACAGTACAAGGGTAGTGTCCCTTCTTTAAAAATATACCTTGATGGTTCATTTGTGAAAATCTCAGTAGCATTAATATCCAAATTTCTATTTATCCTTTCATTTAAACTGGCTGGAAAAATCAACCCTTTGACTTTCAAGTTGCAGGACATTGCTGTTCCCAGGAGGTAAAACAATATCTCTAACCATCATCAATGTATATGTTAATGTATGTGATGGTAGAGGGTGGCAGTGGTGAAAAAAAAAATCATTATCTACTAAACATATATCTAGACCTAGATAAATACAAAAAAAAATAACAAAATATATTCCATCAAAGTGGACACATAATTTAAAAAAACACATTATTGCAAGCTTCATGACACAAAGCAAAACCTTTCAAAAAGAAATCAGCCTGCTACCACCCACTCAAAATAATTTCACATTAACAAAAATTTTAAAATTATGTATAAACACACTCTAACATTTCTATATAAATCTCTGAGAACACAGACAACCGTTGGGTTATACCTTGCTTTGCCATATGAAGAAGTATGAACAAGTGAATTGAGGAATCAAATGCATGTTTAACATCATGTCCAGCAAGGCTCATACTTTCTCCCAAAGATTTAGCATCAGCAATGGCAGTAAAAACTGCTGTAAGAGCATGAGAACAGCCAAGATTAACCTGAAAACTGAACTGATATGGGGGAACATAACCTTTCTGTCTTAACTCATCAACAAAAAGGAACTCAAAAAGTTTGCATATTGTAGTAGAGACAGTAATGGGATGGAAAGAGGAACATTGCAACTCAGATTTTCCTTTTTTGGGAATTGGAGTCAGATCACCAATGCAGAACAAGGAAGGAACAATACCTGTAACAAATATAATTTGCATGAGAAGGCTGAATTGATGCACCAATGCATAACTTCCATTAATGATGTGTAGAGCACTCGCCTTATCTATCCCACAAGATGCTTTCTTGTTAAGTTGGGATATGGCTTTTATGACGGGATCACAAGTAACAACAAAATCAAGGTCAGGAGATTCCTCATTGAAGTTGTAGATCTCGTCACAAAATTGTGACTCTAAAACAGGATCAGGCTCAGAAAATTCATTTAAAAAATAGGATATCCATTCAGGCAAACGAATGTCGTTTGTGTCTGGCAAATTGAAGGAGATAGTACAAGGTAATAGCTTCCACAGTAGATCAGATTAATTCCTGACCTTCTCAGATTAAAGTGTCTGCATTTTAGATTGATGATGGACAAGTTCCTTAGTGAAACATTTTTTTTTTGACACTTTTCACAGTTCATTGACTATTCCTTGACAGGGCATAGGCAATCTCTCCATGATTTGTATCAAAACTTAGCATGGTCACAAGCTTCAGACAGCACTAGATTTCCTGACAACCCAGGAACTTAGTTGCCAACACAGATTTTTTTCAACAAAACTACTGTTCATCAGAAAGTTTGACTTAATATTTAAATCTTATCCTGAATTTTAATCATAATCCAACATTTTAATTCTTAATCTTAAAAATTAGGATACTACCAATCAACTTACATTTATTGATATATTCAATTGAAAAGCAAGAAATTGGATGTTTATGTAGCCAGTAGCCCATATCTTATCATGGTTAGGCCTGGACATGATTTGAAAAAAAAAAAAAAAAGTCAGAAACTAAGTAAATAAAGGAGCTTTTTTCAGCTGAAAGTAAAGAGCAGCATTAAAACCTGAAATGAACAGTTTTTTTGGGGGAGGGGCTACACAATAAAAAAAAACTAAAAAAACGCATACAAAATTTGTTTATATCTTTTTGTTACTTTTTCATGAGTCAGACAAACATTTCGGGGGGGGGGGGGTCAGCTTTATACCCGTCATGCAGCCTATATCTTCTGCTCTTGTTCACATAATTCACTAAAATTTACAAGCAAGCAAGTTATAGGAGCTAAAAACTTCAAAACATGATGATAGGTCGTAATTTGGGCTATAGACCAGTTTTAGAAGGTTGTATCCATTTGGACTATGAAACTGGAAAGATTTAACTCACTCAGATGAATCATCCATAATTACTATAGATATTGAGCTTGTTCTAGAGCTAAGAGTTTTGTTCTCAGGTGTTTTTGCTACCATCAAAATTCCTATGATCTGATCATGGAAGTAAGGAGTTTAATCAGAACATAATTAAAGTCCTTTTAAAGGTCCTTCCTATTACTAATACTGATGCTAACAACTAACTAAAGCACCAAGCTGCCTGAGGTCAACAGAGCTATGCACACTGCTCCATCCTAATCTATTCAAAGGCTCCCTTTTTACACCATCCCAGGATGTTTCTATTTCCCACATAAATCTTTCCTTATGACATCCTCCCAGCCCAATTGGGGACAACCTGCTTTTCATTTGGCCCTAGATAGTTGTCCAAAAAAGACAACATTGATAACCTTGGGATTTTTTTGGTCATATATGTCCAAGAACTAAGCCTAAGTGAAAAACTGAGATCAGAGAAGAAATGGCTCAAGTCAGGTAAGTTAGATCTCTGTAGTTTGATGAGTAAAAATTGGTCTTTTAATCTCTGCAATTTGTAAATAGCTATTCTCTTACACTTTTAACACAAGATTTAAGTAGTTGTGGTGTTGTAATGGGCCTATCCATAAAAGTGCAGCTTTTATAACTTGGAAGGCTGTTATGCTATGCAAATAAAACCTTAGGAAAATAGATGTACCTAAGTTTGGGCCTGATATGTTGTTTTCCTGGCCTTCCTACACTCTTTTGTACTGTTGGGGTTTGAAAGGCATTTTGAAAACATATCTATACACCTGTCCTCAAATGTTTCATGTCTTATCAGTAGGAGAGGGGTAAATGTAGAATGGTAAGAATTTTAAACCCCAAATAAATTTGTTGAGCTGTTGAGCACATTTTTTTGCATGTTTCCATTTTAAGTGCATCCTAACTAGTGCATAATAATAAATTAGAATTGAAACCCCTTACATTTATGTTTTTTTTCTTCCAAAGGATCTGAATCAAATGAGGAATCTTGCAAGTCTCCTAAATCTTAAAGGAACTCCACTTTGTAGTTCATATTGCTGTAAAAAAAAAAAAAGTTACATTTTTTTACAAATAATGCTACTCCTTGAACTCTTTGAGACTGGATAGTGAAATTTATATGCATAAATCTGTATGCAACGGTACTACTTAATTAGCTACTTCATTATAGATTTTGTCAAAAGATGCATCTCATTTTGTGCTATTATTTATAGATAGCACATAAATGCAAGCATTAGCTTTTAATTGAACCATTAAACTACTCTATAATATTCCATTGCTCTACTAGCAACAGAGAAAAAGAAAGAAAAAAGGGATGTATTGGTGCTATACAGCCTAAAATATGACAGGATTGTTTTTTTTTTAAATGGGGCATGCAAACCTCTGGATAAGGGTTTTCAACCATGATGATTCAAATGGTGCATTTTTCATTTCAATTTTCAGGTATTTTTAAGAGGTTGCAAGCTATTTTTAAAAATTCCCATAAATTTGTTTTTATAATAAACTTATACAATTAAGATAAACCAAAAATATATACCCTTTCTGAGTCAGTGTTTAGCAACAATTTTTCCTCACAAGACAAGTTTTTTATAAATATGCTTTTATAACAGGTTTTTAAATTTCTTGTTACTAGAAGAGGAGGTTTTTTCTTTACTAGGTTACCATGGGGGGAGGCAACCCCCATCATTGGACAACACTTATTTTTGTTGTTTTTTATTAGTTAAGAAAGGTCAGTTTTTATCCTTAGCTTATTAATTGAAGAGAGTTCTCTATCCTCAGTCCATCAGTGCAGTTATGTAATGTCTTTATTCAGTTTTGCAGTAATATCTTTTTTGGTAAATTCATTCCTTCTGATATTTCTTGATCACACTTTGGCCATGTTTTAATGCAAGTGAAAATATTATATAAATACAACCAGGCACACACACAGGATTTATCTTGGAGAAATCAGCATTTATTAGTGAGATACAGCTTTGACAAATGAAAAATTGTAGAGAAAGTATAGGATATTGAAGGAAAAATTGCAGAAATCTCAACACTGTAGGGACCACTTCCCTGAACATCCTCGTTATATGTCTGATTAATTGACTAAGTAATAATTAGCCAAATGGAAATTTTTCTTTATTAAAAAAGCAGCTGCACATGAAAGTTAGTTATTGCCATGAATATTATGCCTTTTGTGTATAAACAAGCCATGCTTTGATAGAACTTTGGAATCTTTTCGTCATTTTTTCATGTCATTTACCAACGTGGAAACGCTTATTTTAGGCTTGGTTTTACTTGTTGTTTCTAAAACCATTGCTACATATGACACTGAATAAAATCATTTCTTCAAACTAATATTTATAATTTTTTTTGTCATTATTTAATTAACACCAAACATGTTCCAAGCAGCCTTTGGGAACAGGTTCTCAATAAATTTCTTTCATGCATTCTTGGCTACAGTCAAATCTTTGTGAGGTTGAAAGGCCTACTAATATACTTATTAATGCATAGACTAATTAAACCATTATAATTGAAAAAAAAATTCAACTGAAAATAAGGAACAACATTAAAACCTAAAACAAACATAATTTATTCTGTATGTTAGGGGGGCAGCCTCCTCCTTAACCCCTTGTTTGTTATGCTAAAGTCTGTAATTTGCTTTAAAAAAGTTTCTTATTCTAATTCAATGTTCCGTGTGTTTGAACTGGCTTTCTTACAGAATCGGGACAAAAAGTCAAACTTTAGCAAAAAGAGCAAGGGTTTGAGGAAGGGGTAGACCCCTCATATACAGTATCGTTTCTGTTCATTTAATTTTTTAATGTTGCTCCCAACTTTCAGTTGAAAAAACTTGTTTTTTAAACTTTATTTTTATATATTTTAAAATAATGTCAGGCTTAACCAAGATAAATGGGGAGAAGGGGGGGGGGGTGCCAGCCCTAAAATACCCTGTTATGTAAATTGACTGGTAGTGTCCCAATTTAGTAGTTTTTCCGCTTAAGAATTAAAATGTTGGATTGGAATTCGAATTTTTAACAAAATTTTAATATTTGGTCAAAAATTTTGAGGAACAGTAGTTTTGCTGAATAAGTCCTTAAAAATGGGAGGGGTATTGTCCATGTGGATGAAAATTCTGCATGACTTCTGATCTTCTATATGGCTGAAGCCATTGCAACCTCTACAGTAGGGTTCTCTGATGTTTAAATGCATTTTATACTATGTTATTAAACACTTTGGAACATTGTATGTAAATAGGAAAAGAGAAATATTACTGTTTGAATTTGGAAAACAAAACTCTTGGTAGCACTTGCTACCTTCCCCGAAGAAATTTCTAGTTAAGTTTCATTACCCTGCCTTGCCTTTTTCACCTCTGTGCCAGTAGGCAGGCAAATTTAATATTTTATGCTACATAGAAAAGGATTTTCGCAATGGGAGAGGCACAATTATCCCCCTCCTAGCACCGATAATGAAGGTATTGACCAATGTCAATACAAGAAATTATAATACAGAGGAGAAAATAAAGAAAGAAAATGATAGCGAAATGAAGCTAGATTCACATGATAGCACAATCATAATAATAACACAAAAAGCAATATATTTACTGCTTTGAAATGAAACACCATTGCTGTCTATTAATTAGATTGTTATATGCTTCAGTGCATATAACTATAAACTTGATTCAACACTTGGTCTCTCTCACAAGAGCATTGAATCTTCTTGGAATTCTATCTCTGAGACAGCTGTATTAGCAATGAGTACTGAACTTTCAAAAAGATGCCCGACTGTAAGTAGAGAGGTTGTCCAAGTTGTAGTCATACAGCTTACATCTATGTTTTTCTCCCTTTATGATTTACTTGCCAAACTAGTTCTATGCCATTTTTAAACTTTCAGTAAACTACAAGCAGGCGAGGATATCGTCTGTATGCTGTATCTTCTGCTTATTTTACTTGGAGATTTTACTTACAGCAGCTATTTTTTTACTTGATTTACTAGATTTTACTTGGAAATCTAAATCCCCACTTGGAGATTTTACTTACAGCAGCTATTTTTTTACTTGATTTACTAGATTTTACTTGGAAATCTAAATCCCCACTTGGAGATTTTACTTACAGCAGCTATTTTTTTACTTGATTTACTAGATTTTACTTGGAAATCTAAATCCCCACTTGGAGATTTTACTTACAGCAGCTATTTTTTTACTTGATTTACTAGATTTTACTTGGAAATCTAAATCCCCACTTGGAGATTTTACTTACAGCAGCTATTTTTTTACTTGATTTACTAGATTTTACTTGGAAATCTAAATCCCCACTTGGAGATTTTACTTACAGCAGCTATTTTTTTACTTGATTTACTAGATTTTACTTGGAAATCTAAATCCCCACTTGGAGATTTTACTTACAGCAGCTATTAGGAAACAAGTATTTCTATGTGAAAATATGAAATGGCTCCAAGTGGAATTTCAGGAAAGTATAAATGAACGTATATTATAAGTGAAAGTATATTTACACTTACAACATGAAAAATAAAGAACAGTGAATCATCACAAGCTCAAAAAGATTGTTTTAATAAAACTTAAACAGCTAAATTTGGCCTAGACCCTGCGTCTCGTCGGCTGTAAATCTTGGCAAGATGTCTCCTGGAATTTGAGCCAAATTCTCAGCCAAATATATTAGAATCATTTTTTAGGTTACTTTCTATATTCATAAAATATTTCAAGTCTTTAAAATAGGGAGTGAGTGTAGGTTGCACCTTCAGAACCCCTTTCCAGAGTGTAACAATGACTATTAATCTATTCACTTACATAGCACAAAAGGTTTTAAGAATTCATGATAAATTCAGTGTTGTGGAGGATGTGTCAGGGGTAAATGCAGAAACTTGGAAGCACCACCCTAGGCTTTGATTTATCCTGTTAATGTATTCTTGAAAGTTTTAATAGGGTGGCATAAAAAATTTTAAGCTTGAAAAATACTTTCAGGCCTAATAACAATTTAGTTGTTAAACTTAGCCATGCAGGTCACAAAAAGAATAAAATACCCTAATAATACACAATGAAATAAAAGAACTAATGCATCAAGAAACTAATAAACTGTAAAATCCAATAGTTACTATTGTACATTAACCCTACTTTCAAGTTATATTTCATTTTTGCAACAGTTTACACCACTCAGATTATAAAAATTTTCAAATCATATTTTCCATATATTACCTCCAAAACCATCTTTTTCAAGATCTAGTTTTTTGCATGACAAATTAGTTTAGGGGTAGAATCCAGGCAACAACCTAATAATTTCCTATCAGTAACAGCAATTGCTCAAAAACTTAATTTTACTTAATGAGTTGTGATTTTGGATTGCTAAACTTCGTGGAATTACCCTTATATCATATGGGAGAAAAAAAAAACTTGATTAAGCTTGGTTGTAAGACAATGTTTGCTTAAAAAGGTAGGCTTATATATTTTTTTTGTATACATAGAAAGAACTGAACATAGTCTGAGGGTGCTTAATCTGCCTTAGTTTTGTTGGCAATGGATTGATTAAGCTACTATAGTATTACTGTATGTTGGGAAAATGGGAACCATCCTGTTGAAATTTATTAGAAAACCTCCGTTCCTCCTGAAGAAATTGAAAATAATAATTTAAAATGTTGTCTTTTAGCAGTCCCCGTGCCAACCCTGAGTTAAATCCATATATATTATCTCTTCTGTCCTGAAAATCCTTATAGTTAGGCCTTTGGGCATGTAATGTACTAATGTTCTTTTCTGATTGCAGGTCAATGTCATAAACCTCTTAGTGAATATGTTAGCTATTTTGAACCACTAACATATGACTCGCATGAAATAAAGAAAGAACATTCCAGAGTAAGAAGATCAGCCAATGATGATCATCTACAGCTAAAATTCCATAGTTATGGTCAACATTTTGCACTTCGTTTAAAGAGGGATGCAACAGTTTTTAGTGAAAATGTTGCTGTGCAAAATCACAATGGAACCTCCCTGGAGGTTGATTTATCTCACTTTTTCAGTGGACATTTAGAAGGTCAGTTTGTTAGTTTTTTTTCTTAGGCTTAATGATAAATGAGCCTGCAGGAAGTGAAATAGCTTTTGAACCAGTCTGCCAACATAATGTCTAAATCAACGACCAAATACCAAATCCCTTGTATAGCAAATAAGCTAAAATTAAATAGTAAATTTAAAAATATTAATAGCCGATCAGTTTTAAAGACTAAATTAGTAGAATATATTATTAATCTTTGATGACAGGGTGATTCTTCTTGATAATTTATTTCTTAATATTATTTTTAGATTTTGCCGTGCTGGGGTAGTCTCCGTTGTCCTTCTCCTTCTATATATTATGTTTTTTTGTTTATCTTCTTTATCTTTATTTTTGGCGTACTTGAACTCATTGTAATAATTGTTAGCCTTCCTTTCGAGCTTAGCTCCCTGTTGGCTCTATTTAATTATTTGTGTTGTTATATTTGTGTGAAATAAAATCTATCTTTCTATCTAATGGCAAATGAAGACGTGTCGTTATCCTTCGTCTTGTGAGTATCCAGGCATTTTTTGATTATATGGATGTCTTTTCAGAATTGTTTTTAACATTTGTTTGCATCAACCATATATGACCCACTTCCTCAATAATAAGTATAGTAAAATATTGAAATCAGTGGGTACTTTGATACTAGTGTTGGGACGAAAAAAAACCTGTCACATCTTAAAAATAAACAATAGTATAACACCCAATCTTTCAGGATAAATATACATTAATACGTTTGTATTATTGTAGGAACCATCATAAGTGGGTTTAAATGTATATCTTTTCGAAAGTGTTTTTAATGTTTACTTTCTGTCAATTTTGTCTGTTTCTATCCCAATGCTGAAAGAATGTTCCATCTCCTGACATCTTTTACCATTTCCAAAGCACAGACTGCTGGTCACTAAAGAAACTGCAAAAGGAGTAGTTGTGCTTCTCCAACACAACTAATGTAGTGATACTGTCTAGAAGATTGGCAGAAAACACTAACTGAGTGCTCATCGAAAAGGCCAATGACAAAAGGAGTGACGACTAACATACACAGACACAAAAAAAAAAAAAAAAAAAAAATCTTGGAGAGATCATAAAAGTAATATTGAACTACTAAAAAATAATTATGAGGAGCCAAAGTAAATGACTAATGAAAACTATAAATGATGATATAGCTTGTTTAGGTCAGAATGGACAACCCTCAAAATAGGTACAAACTTAATTTTCTAATCATATTTTGGTACCTGTTTGAATTCTATTCATTACTAGAAAATTGATTTTTTCACATTGAGTATTCAATTTGCTCTTACTGATTGCGATCCGTTTTCTATGGGACCACGATCTCCTGGTGTCAGAACCCATAGGGCTAAAAACATGGTTTAGGTAAACGGTCGTCAAAGAACTTAGCAGCAAAACATAATGCCTGCAACAAACGTGTTTTCTTATAGATTCGTCAAATATGGTTATTAGTACCAAATATAAAGCATCTAAAGTTTAATTATGGGACACAGCGTGTTTTACTATTATATAAGATATGATTTTGCACTTCCTTTCCGAAAGAACCTATCCATTGTAGCTCAGGGTACATCCAGGGTTTTTGTTCGATGGGGGAGGGGTCACAAAAAACCTTAAAATCGCATAAAAATTTGTTTACTTGTATTTCTGTTATGTTTTTACGAGTGGAACAAATTTTTTACACATTTTATGAAAATAGGTACATTTGCACAATAAATTTGGAGGGGGGATGTAAGGTGGTTTTCCCTCGTATTATGTCTTTGTATCAAAATTATCATACAGATGACCCTTTTTTTATAAATAAAATTTTCGATAACCTTCCTTTATTTTACTTTATTCCTTTATTTTATTTCCTTTATTTTAAGTTTCCCAGGTAAAAATTTCAGCAAGAACCCTTCATTTGGAAGCAGAAATTACAAGTTTATTGGGAATAGAATTATAATATTGGTGAAATTATATTAAATAATGTCTATCGGATGTATAAATAAATGATGGACTAATTTTGATACTGGACAGTGCTTATATTAGTCTTTCTTGTGATTGATACTAATTTTCATTTTCTGGGCTGTAGATGATCCAAAAAGCATCGCCTTTGGTTCAATCAAAGATGGCATATTTGATGGAAAAATCATAACATCAAACGAGACTTACTATGTGGAACGAGCTCACAAGTATTTCCCTGAAGAAAAGGCGAAATTTCATTCCGTGATTTACAAAGAGGCTGATGTCGTTGATCCATATGAAAACAAAAGAACAGGTAGGAAAAGAAGGTCCCTTCACAATATCCTCCCGTTCATCTCCTTCCCCAGTATTCACGCCTTTGAAGGCTTTACTCTAGAAGCATATACAACCATCTTTTTGTAAGCCAAAGCCTGGCTCTTTAGCTTGGAAATTTTCTTGAAACTAAGATAAGTCATTTATTTGGTTAACAGGCTGAAAGTTAAATATAAAAATAATTTTAAAAACAAGAGTGAATACATCGAAACATAAATATGAGTAGGGAGACTGAATAACTGTAGCCGTAGGGTGTTCTTGGAGGGATGACCTAGTGACGTAAGCAAGGAAGAACCTTTGGCTTGCCCTCCCCCCCTTTTCCCTGCCCTGTGAAACATTGCTAGCAGTAGTTGCGATAGAAGGGTTATGTACATGGTAGCACCTGTGATAAGAATAGTAATGTTGAGACTGGTTAAGGCAAAAACTGGTTGTGGGGGGTGGTTTTATAACACTTAATTTTGGTGTATTTTAACGTCAACGTATCTTGACGTTAGCGTCAAGCAGAAACACAGAGTAGGTAAACTTCTTCTCACTTTTCTATCACTGTAGTGTGTCTATGTACTGTTTGTGTCTTTGAACAATTATTATGTCCTAAAATATACTAGTTGCCGAACTTTTTGCCCTTGAAGCTGCCTGCATCATGTCACCGCTTAAGGCATATTTTTTAGTTTTTTCAGTCATTATGATTGAATTATTTATTTTGATATGACGCCATGTTGAGCTACATTTGATATGACGCCATTTTGAGCTATTTTGATATGACGCCATGTTGGAAAAAAGTAGAATTTGGAATCAAGTGAATCCCCTTTCAACTTTCTACAATCATAGGGTGGGGGGAGAATGTGATAGGATGTCGAAAAATTACATGACAGACTCGCCATTATTTGCTAAGTCAATAAGCATAGACTATTACTAATGACTTTAAAAAGCCTTAAGTACCAACTGTGATAGAAATCACACATAATTTTTTTTGTGGGGGGAGGGATATTATCTATGTATTTCGCTTTTCCACATTGTAATATTATTCGTGTATTTTGCAATCACAATCATAGTGCAGTGTAATGTACCCAGGCTCAAGGGCAAGGAAGACAATTCTCAAATATGGTGCAAATTCAATATTTTTATGAAATATGTATGCTGCATGGCGTGTTTAAGTTTGAGGTGCTAAAATTGTTACTCCAACGGCAGATTTGTTCTCCAATTATACTCCCTATATGACGTACACACGACCACGACTCAAATATGGTCCATTCTGTTTACAATTGTCAGGTTGAGCCGGGGACGGGGGAGTGAGGGGCTCAGGGTTTCGCTTTAGGGGCTTCAGTTATGCAGACCAAAGTATCATTTGATCCCTTGATTCAGACACATGATGAAACACCGTGAGAGATATACAAATAAACTTTCAACTGGGGACAAATCCATTTATTTAGACAATCAAAAAGAGGTACAAAAGTCCAGTTATTTCGGTCACATATACTTCGACCGTCTTCAGTGGAGTTTTGTACCGGTTTTTTCACTGTCTAAATAAATGGATTTATCCCCATTTGAAAGTTTATTTGTTTTTCATTGAACGGCAGTGTGGTCTAATAAAACAATACCTAATTTAAGGTGTCCTGTCAAAAATACGTTGGGGATATATGTGCTTACCTTGTTCTGCTTTACAATAGTAATGGGAAAGTTTCAGACCGTTTTTACTACGCCACTGCGAGTCAAAAGTTGTATAGAAAATATATTATTACGATTTTTTTTGTGGGGGATGGGGGCGGGAGCCAGGCTCCTGCGACTCTACCCTAGGGAGCTGCAAGTAAGTATAAGGCTGCAGTTACCATTTTAACCTCATATTCTTTACTATCTTCTTAAAAAAATATCAAATTCCAATCTTATTGGAAACACACACTATTTTTTTTTAAATTGGACTTTCGGCTATAATTGCACTTTTAGCCACCTATTCGTACTTAGTTACTTCGAAAATCCTTAAATTCCAACTTCGATGGAAATAAATATTGTTTTTGAAATATGGGCTTACCGTGTCTTGATTTGGGACCTTTATATGATTGTTCAACCTGGACCACTTTCTAAATGATTCTTGAATATTTGTGAGTTGAAAGAGGTGTAGTATACCTATACTTTATAAGTTAGAAGCGGGCCCCAGGGTCCAGTAACTTTTTATATCAAACGCTTGGCATAATGCAGATTTCGTCAAGGTGTTGTATGAGTAATCTATGGTAGAAGATCCTTTTTTAAATGAGAATATGCGTCGTCCGAGAAGGCATAAATTTTTTGATCTTTTGACCGTTTGGTATTAAGATGATTTACTTGAAATTTCCCCTGCTGTCATGTGAAGCTGCGGGTGTCAATGTTGAAGGGGCTGCAGGTTGCTTTTCGATTGGTTTTAACCCTTAAATATTCACTATGAACTTTAAGTTTACGATTGAGTGAGGCCTTTGTCCGACTTCTTGGGATCGTTATTTCTGTGTTATGAGGCTGGGGACAAAAAAAAATGATGAAAGTTAATAATATGGGGAGCCAAATCGCCTTCCTCAAAACTAACACTGCGTTGACTATTGAAACAATTTGATATTAAATCGTTTTATAGTTAACTTCAACTCCCCTCGCTGGCATCGAAAAAAACGGGTTTAGAAGCATAATTATTGATTTTGAGTAGGCATATAAGCTGATGCAAGGGAGAGAATTTGACTCAGCTCGCAATATCTTTGATTTCAACGGATTTTATCCAAGTTTCCGTATAATTGTGTAAAACTTCTGGGAAGCTACTATGAAAATCACTAATACAACGGAATTTACTGGATGGGACCCAGAATATATATATTTTTGGTCACGTGACGTGTCTGTTTGTAGGTCACGTGTCCGGATGCGGAATAACGGATGAAATTTCTCATTGGATGGATTCAGTTCAGCGAAGTGGAGAAGAAGACGAAGAAAATAAAATAGAAGCACCCAAAAAACCTAAATTCAGCAGGTCTACTCCGAAAACACTTGAAGAAGTATGGAGAGAAAAAGTCAGTGAGGATCCGTCTTATAAATATACTTTGGAAGCAAACAAGGAGGAGTCCCGCAGAATATTGAGAAACAAAAGAGAGACCCTAAGAGGAAATGAGAAACGGACATGCTCCATGTTCATCCAGACGGATCCTTACCTCTGGAAACATGTTTATGAACAGGTAAATTTGTTCATTTTTTATGGAGTGTTTTAATTTTCCAGAGTTACTTATTCGCTAGGCAAGGCTACTTACCCTTGATGTTTTAGATACGATGAAGAAGTTAAATTTTAGAATGGCTACTACCCTGGAAGTAGTAGCTGCAATCAGTTATCGTTGGTTGTTCCTGGAAAAGGCAGAACAAGCGAGGATAACCGTTGTAGGTTATGTACTCTTGTAGGAGAAGCGAGGATAACCGTTCATATTTATATAGCCGGATGCAACAGCACAAATATGTCTGAAATATATTGTGTTTTTGAACATCGTCACATGGGAAAATGCGATACACCCCCCCCCCTCTCTCCGAAGGATTTAAACTTAGTTAACCCAAGGTACAAGCTATCTTAAAGCTAAACTCCTCAAAAAGATTAGATTGTAGAGGCGATCAGCCATAGGCTAATTAGGACCAAAAACGCTACCTTACCTTTAGCTAAAAATGAATTAATCTAATTTTATGCAGTACACAGGGACTTATCCCGGGATTACCAGGTTTGACCCCTCCCCCCTCCAAATATGCCTCCGACTCGTAGACTGGTCATAAAAATACAGGTAAAAAGACAATTTATCCTAGAAAACTAAAAAATATTTCTCCAACTTGACACCCCCCCCCCTCCCCTCCCGAAGAAAATTTTTTAGGTAATCCAAGCCCTCCACCACCAAATGACAACGAGAAAAATAATGAATACAGCCCTGTATATACATATGTATGTATTCATTCATATATATATATATATATATATATATATATATATATATATATATATATATATATATATATATATATATATATATATATATATCTATAATAATAAAAAATATCTGGAGATTTATATACGTAGTTTGCTGCCATGCAACCAGCCATGTTTTGAGCTAATCAAGTTTCTGTACCTTTAGCTAAATACTAATTTGTATAATTTTATGCACCATATCCCAAATTGAAGCCACAATATTTAGTTACACACTCTTAATTTTCATAGTCTTTTTCTTATTATATGAAGCGCTTGAAAATGCTGTATTTGTTCTTCTGTAAAATTATAGAAATGTTAGATACGCCTTCTCATATTGGTTATGACAGTATATGCTTTGACTTATCATTTTTCGCACTGTGATTTGAAATAATTAAACATGGAAAGTTAGATAAAGCACATGTTTAAAATCGCTCTTTATAATAAAAATTGGTCATTTCTTTAGGGAGGGCTGGGGGACTGTATAACGATTTTTATTTGTTCATTTACATGATGAACATGTTCCTTATTTAATTATTTCCTAAAAATACCTTACACGAATTTGTATCTGATAGAAATATCGGATGACGCATATTTCGAAAAAAAAGGAAGAAATCAAGAAATATGGAGAAAGAATTTTTTTTCAAAAGAGATCTGCTAATAAAAATCTTTTAGAAAGACATTTTTATATAGAAATAAATAAAATAAAAACTAACGGTGTGTTTCAGAAGATAGTTATCTTTAATTATAATTGACCATTAGCAATATACCTATTCTTATCTTTCATCCGCCAAATACCAATCCCTCATCCATTGGCTACAAGATTTGCCAAAGAGCAAAAAAAAAAAAAAAACAGACTATAACTTTCAAAAACTGTGAAAAGTAGAAAATAATTTTCTTTTTCCTGCTACTCTTAGAGTTCAAAATTTCTAACACTAAAAGTGAAAGCATGCGGGGGTCATTATCAGGAATTGCTAGTAATATTTTAAATCTCGACCAGCCTTGCTTTCACTTCTAGCTTTAAAAGCTTCAATTTTTCTCTTTAGTAGGATTTTTTTTTGCGCGTTTGGGGATAATACCGTTTTTAAAAGTCTTTTTGATAATCGTATTGTTTTGTGAGTTAAAGTTGGTCGCTGGGAGCACCGCTATGGTTTTAACTAAGTTTTCGCAAACGTCTGTTTACAGAAGTTTATTTTTGATAACGTCTGTATAATCATTTATCTATTTAACAATGTTCTTTCATAATACCAGGATTGCTCATAAAATTGTAAACCTGAAGCAAGATGTATCAGACAGTGATTACTTGGATCCAGCAACCCGAGGAAAGTCACGATTACTAACCTAGTACCATCAGACAGATTGATGATTAGTTTAAAACTATGAACTTCAAAAACCTTTTTTTTTGTAGAATTTTCTTCTTTCCTAATACATTTTTTTTGCATATAATTAGGGAATTAGCTTCTGATTTTTACATGTGTGGAATTCTCCTAAAACCATAACATAATCCACTTTTTACATTATATATAACCTCTCTTAGTCTTATAATTGTCATCCCGCTAAGCAATTCGCTTTAGTCAGTGATCAAGGCTTGCTATCGTTCAAAAAAAGGGAAGGGGTGGCTCACATCAGCTGCATTTGGTTTTAGGGTGGATTCTAGGGTAATCGAGGGTGCTTACAACGAATATCGGGGTGCACAAGTTCGCGCGCGTGTAGAACATGGTCATTTTAGCCTACAAAATCAAATTTGGCCTATAACGACGTCATACGGCTCTTGATTTTTTTTTACATGGTAAAATAAACTGAAAACTTTATAAACTTGACATATTCTGAATCCTGAGAAAAAGTACTTTCACCTGGTATTTTTATTTTTTCCCCACAACTTTTATTTCTTTAGTAACCCCTATTTAATTTTGAAAACATGGTTTTTTAATATACTTTTTCTTAGTTTTTTCAATTTTTCTGAAATTTTTGCCTACATAAGTATATTTTTTTATGCTTTATTTGAATTTGCTCATCATTACGGTTCAAACTTTGTGCCTCTTTTCCAAAAAATATGAATTCTTGAGCAGCTATTTATTTTTTCTAAACAGCGTCATAGCTATCAGAAATTAGCCTACAATGACTTTTTTTTTTTTTTTTTTTTTTTTTTTTTTTTTTTTTTTTTTTAGCTATTAAAAAAAGTGAAAACGAATCAAACTGCACATCATTCGAACCGTCCGAATGTCCTTTAGATGTTGTTAATAAAAACAGAGTCGATACTTAAATCTGCAAGAACATATAAGCGTTTGAACAAGAAAATCTCCCCCCCCCCCAAAAAAAAAGAAAATTTTCTGAATAGTGGCGTTTTACTCTAAATATTTTCAACACAACCTATAATTTTTATTTCACCAAACGGTAGATCGTTCTTTTCTGAATCAAATAATTTATTTACATTCTATACAACTAATATTTTTAACCAGGAAACAAAAAAAAGCAACAGATTCCTTGTTCTGCGATCGCATGCGCGAATTTGGTTTCCACAGCAATAAAAATAGCCGAGCATTTTACATATCGGGTTTTAGTTGCATAAATTACTTAGCCATAAAAGGCTAATTTTTCCTTTATAGGCTAAAATCGTCAAGTTCTACATTTGTACGAGCATGTGCACCCCGCTATTCGTTTTAAGCACCTTAGATTACCCCGATATCCGTACTCAAACCAACTGCGGCTGATGTGAGCCACCCCCTTTCTTTTTTTGAACGATAGCGAGCCTTGGATCACTGACTATTGCATACAGTACTGAAAACTACAACATGAAAGGAAAGGATTCAGGATATTTATCTGATCTAGCTATAGGTAAGGATTCCGGCAACAACGATTTTAGGGGGTGTCAGCTGTCTTGCGTGGGATACACCATGTTGGTACAACTAGTTCTGAAGCTTGTAAACAGATAGGAGATTCGTTGGACAGCATTGCTCCACTTTTCTTGAAGTACAACGAGTCCAGATCTACCATAAGGAATCATAGCCTCTGGATCAACTATATAGATCTTAATCGTACCGGAAACGACTATCTTTATGCTGAAAGAGCTGCGGACTAGGGATCACACTTACACGCCACAAAAGAGATGATTCCGATTGTCTTCGCACCTGGAAACCATAAATACGCCGCAGTTGAGCTTAACTACCTAGAACAAATGCTACACCTGCCTGAAAAAGCGCCAGAAGTTTACGGAGAGGTTGTAAGTGGCAATTTTGCTGTTAGGAAAACAACCATGCCGTTTTGCAGCATTGCATGCGATCTGGCTTTAGGGTCGACCGTGAACCTGGACATCAAAGGTCATTGAGGAGTTTCTGGTATCGTTGGTGTGACAACGAATGAAAATGCCAGGGATCAATATCTGGCTACTCTCCCCTTTCTCACAGCACTCACCAGAACGCTGAAAGCAAACCTGAATATGGATGACGAGGCAATGAAGGATCATGAAGATACCACTGCGTTTACGAATCTGACAATAAAAGGTAAAAATCGGGTTATGGACTTGGTAGAGTTGCTCAGAAATCCATTCAAGACGACGAGAACAGAGGTGTTCAACTTTATGACAGGGGATAGAGCTCCAGAAACCGTAGCAAATACTCTGCTGAACTTCCGCGACATTGGCTTCGAAGCCATGAGCTCATATCCCGACGGGATATCCACGAAAGTAAAAGTTGGCATAGTACAAACTTTTGCCTCTTTTGCCAAAAAAGGAAAAAAGAAAGAACCTCAAAAAAAATATTTTGGGGAAACTGAGCTGCTTAAAGGAACTCTGCATCTTGCAAATTCAACACAAACTTCGTCTCTCTGTGAGCTGCTGAAGTACGAGCTACAGCCGTATCCGGCCTCACTTGCAGTATTATCATCAAGTCGTAGGGAGCCTCAGCTATGTACTGGTACAAAGTCAACAGCCTTGGACTACATTCTGCAACAGTCTGGCTTGCAGTCATGGCCAAAAATGATTCCACATATGCTTTTTGAAGACTCTTCTCGATATGACCATATAGTTGATGCCATGAGTGTCATAAGGTGTTATCGACCAGAACAAAATGAGTCGCTAGCAGATTTTGGAATAAGAGTTTACGATGGGATTCTTAGGAAAATACCCGAAGCTTGTCAGTCTATCCATTTGGTTGGTGATAGGTATGACAGTCTTGGTGACGATACCAAGATGACTACTCGTTCAACCTCAAAGAAGAGGAGATCCTAGAGGAAATATTTCCAGCCCGTTCACTTCCTCCAGCAAAGTTGCAACACTCTGGGACGGGATTCTCAGTAGTCGCTCAGCCAAAGGTTGACTCTTGAAAATTCTTTTCGAGGTCTGGGAGTACAAAACTTCGACCCGTCTGATGGTTCATCTCGCTGGAGGTTTCGAGAGTCGATATAGAGCTGTTACCGCTACGCCCCATGGAAGCTCTGTTGATGACGATATCTCATCTTGCCATGAGGAGGCAGACACTCGGGTGTTATACCACACAGCAGTTGCCACAAGACGAAAGAGCACACTTGTGATAATACAAGCCAACAATACTGATATCGTCTTACTAGCTGCATACTACTTCTAGTATCTTGCTCGTCTTGGCCTCAAGCAGCTCTAGGTTAAGTTTCCATGCTACTGCATACCTATTCATACGGCAGCACACAAACTAGGAGTAACATTTTGCAACGCCTTGCCGCTTGTGCTCAGCTTGAGTGGATGTGACACCACAAGCTTTCTGTATGGAATTGGAAAGGTCCGCTTTTTTTTGAGCTGCGGTGTCTTCATAAACTTTGTTGGGGCCTTTAGGTGATGAAGTTCGAGCCCTTGCAGAGAAGCCATCATCTGTGCAAACTAATGGTATAGTCAATTTCTGTAAGCAGCTTGTGACTACAGTGTATAGCAGAAGTGCGACTAATTTCAACAGTCTGAATAATCTTCGAGCACATTTGTACTCAAGATTGGAGGATATTCGGCATTTACCAACAACTGATATCTCGTTTCTGCTTCATTTGAAAAGGTGCATTTTCCAGTCACTGATTTGGATCCAAAGCCACAAGCCCTGTATTGATTTACCTCAGGCTACCTATATGGGCTGGAGAATTGAAGATCATGAACTGAAGCCAGACCTAGTTTCTGCGATGCCGCATGGACTAGCATCGTTTTCTTTTTGCAACTGTGACAAGACGAGGTGCGGCTCGCACTGCAAACGGTTCAAGATAGGTTTCTATGACAGCGCATGCAAGTGTGGAGCTGACCCCCAAAAATGCCTACTTTCCGATGTGAGTCAGAACGAGTCTGAAGACGAAGATGAAGAAGAAAAAGTGATTTGAGCCACTGTTTCATGTTCAGTTTTAAATATTTTATTTTTTATTTGTTTTGCTATTAAACTACTAATGCAGCCGTCTAAACCTTACTTTCAGCTGATCATGACATTTACCGTCTACTACATCAGTGGTTGTTGACCCAATCTAACCGATTGGATCATTGACCCTTGCTATGCTGGGATTTAAATAAAATAGTATCTTAAATCAGCCTTAGTCACCTCTGCACCACACGTTGACACGGCTTCGCCACCTTGAGGCTCGTATATGAGCCTACGTAAGCCAGATTGTATCTACTACTACAGAAAAAATAAATAGTCGCTCAAGAATTAAGAGTTTTTGGAAAAGAGGCACATGGTTTGACTCGTAATTACGAGCATAGTTCAAATAAAGCATAAAAAATATACCAAATTTGCGCGTGCCATCGCAGAACTAGGCATCTGTTTTTTTTTCTGGTTAAAAATATTAGTTGTATAGAATGTAAATACATGATTTGATTAAAAAAGAGCGATCTATTGTTTGGTGAGATAAAAACCATAGGTTGTCTCGAAAATATTTCGAGTTAAACGGCACTATTCAAAAAATTCTCTTTTTTTTTAGGGGGGGGGGATTTTCTTGTTCAAACGCTTATATGTTCTTGCAGCTTCAAGTATCAACTTTGTTTTTATTAACACGTGTAAAGGATATTTGGACGGTTCGAATGATGTGCAGTTTGATTCGTTTTCATTTTTTTTAACAGCTAAAAACAAAAACTTGGTCATTGTGGGCTAATTTCTGAAAGCTATGACGTTATTTAGAAAAAATAAATAGTTGCTCAAGAATTAAAAATTTTTTGGAAAAAAGGAACATAGTTTGACTCGTAATGACGAGCAGAATTGAAATAAGCCATAACAAAATATACTTATGTAGGCAAAAATTTTAGAAAAACCGAAAAAACTAAGAAAAAGTATATTTAAAAACCTTGTTTTCAAAATTAAACAAGGATTAACAAAAAAAAAAATTAAAGGTTGTGGGGAAAAACTAAAAATACAAGGTGAAAGTATTTGTTCTTAGGATTCAGAATATGTCAAGTTTATAAAGTTTTCAGTTTTTTACCGTGTAAATAAAATCAAGAGCTGTATGATGTCGTTATAGGCCAAATTTGACTTTATGGGCTAAAATGTTCTAGACGCGTGCCAACTTGTGCACCCCGATATTCGTTATCAGCGCCCCCGATTACCCTAGAATCCCCCCTCAAACCAACTGCAGCGAATGTGAGCCACCCCTTGAAAGATAACGGTCCCTCGATAACTGACTACTTCCTATTGGAGTCAACCTAATGCCTCTATAATTACTGCATTCATTCTTATCACCTTTCTTGTAAAGGAGTCAAAGGCGATTCTAGAGCAGAATCCTTGGAGGTGGGGGGCAATGTGATAAAGTCGCTGGTAATTGACCAAATTGATAAGTGTATTTAAAATAAGAGTGAAAACACGGAATGAGGGTGCCAGAAAAAATGTTGGGGGGGAGGGCGGGGTCCTCCTGGATCCGCCAGTGAAAGGAGTTGCATAAAAGTTGTTCTTAGCCACTTTATAGAAAATCATATCCATGCCCATAGCTTGTAGCTACCGTATTTCAAAAGCTCGTTTAACAAACTTTCAGCACCTGGCCTTATCCTGTTTCAGTGTTTTTAACAGCAGCGTTTTGAAAAAAAATATTATATGTACATTTTACAGGAAAAGCGGGATTCAGTAAGAACTAGAGAAGAAATAACGGCAATGATCGCTCAACACGTCAAAGCTGTAAATAGTATATATGAAGATACCAAGTTCGATGGAAAACACAAACACAGAATGATTAGATTTGAAGTTCAACGTATTAAGGTTAGTTTTTTGTATTGTCGTTCTCTTACAGTGTGAAATAGATTGACGTTGCCTTGGTAACGTGAAGTATCGCCGCAATGCTTTGCTTTTATTATTTTGCCATCAACTAAAGGTTGTAGGGGTCAACCCCTCAAATATTTTAAAACGGCTGGCCCCAAGAAAAATCATTTCTTTAAAATAAAGGTGATGACGTGTTCCTTACAGACCGTCTCAAAATGCACTGTTTCTACCTAAAACCCACTTCATTTCATGTCCCAATGAAGTGAAGTTTCATGTCCCAATCAAATTTATTCCTTTTTATATATATTATCTACACAACCTGCTAATGCTAAATTGGTTATTTAGCCCACATTGTTTCTCCCTTAATAGAGATGTAAAATCTTCTGTGATTCAATTTCTGACAAGGTACAAGCCTATCTTTTTGCTACTTTAGTTTTGCGACTATAGCAGTTAAAAATCTTTGCTGATTCCGGGTTAAACGAGGCGTAACATGCCTGCCTTTTTGCAAGAAAAGTGGCATGGAGAGGAGGGGGAGGGTCCATATGCCTTAAATAACACCTTTAATCATACTGATTGGAAAATCCTTCAATGATGGCGATGTTGCTGGTGGTGGGGGAATCTGAGAGGCTGTTGGTTCGCTTTGGTTCACCAGTCATACAAATTGAAAATCCTTTCATGACTTCTGTCCACTTTAGGTCCCACTGTTGATTATAAAAAAGGCAAACAACGCTATCCAAATCCTCAAAACTCTAAAAAAAATTTCCGGGTTCCAAATATAAACTAAAATTAATTTTCTGCATGTTCTTCTGTCCAGTAATAGAATATTCATGTCCTATTTGGGATTTCGCTCTAACAAAGGAAAAAAGTGTTCTGAAGAGATAACTACAAATCATCGACGGTAGCTCTCCGTTGCCTTAGTCTTTTTGTCTGAAAGAATTTGAACTTGAGTCCCTTTTTGCCCGTCGTGAGAAACTGTGCATGAAATTAACTCAGCCCTCCTCCTTCATTCCATCTACAAGAACTTCGTCCCGCCCACTTTTTCCCTCTTAAATCCTAACTCCCCATAGACGTGGCTGTGAAAGTTCCGTAACTAACACCGGTTTACTCCAGGTCGCCGCGTTATTTGCCAAGCTTTGTGCTGAGTTTTGTTCGTGCTTTTAATAATTCAGCGTTTGTGGGTTTTGATAACCTTTGTGCTTGTTGGCAAATTTTTTCTGTGTTGACCAAATTTTATTAAGTATTTTTTTATATAGTTTTTGACTTCAAGAAAGGATGTTTTGGCCATTTTTCGAGCTTTTGATGATTCGTAGCTTGTGCATTTTGATAAATTTTGGGCTTGTTGACAAATTTTCCATGTGTTGACCATATCTTAATTATTATAGTTTTTTTTTTTTTTTTTTTACTAAAAGATACCATGTTTGGGCCATGTCTTTGAAAGTATATTTTATTTTCCATAAATGATTTGGTTTGATTTAATATCCTCAATAGTTCCTGAAAATCCCCGCATGGTTCCACCTCTAAGAAGGTGGGGGAGGGGTGGGGATGGCAAAGACCGGCTTTTTATCTCTAGATAATGATATCAAAATTGCTCCGTGATTCTGCTTCTATCAAGGGGCAATATGCCTACCTTTCTTCCGAAAGCTGATGGAGAAAATTGGCACTGGCCAACATCGTGCCTCCAGCTAATTTTTGCATTAAATTAAAACTTGCCTTGCCTTTTCTCCAGCTTAGGACTTAATTCGTTTTTGTGCGGTTATAGTTTTTTTTTCTCCATTTTTGTTTTAACCCCTTTCACCTTTGAAACATTTTTACCCCTGTTTCTAATTTTTTTTTAGTGCTGAATACCCTTGGCGAAAATAGAGATATATAAATAGAGAGTTTTTTCATTATGAAATGTAAGCTGAATTTGTATTATGAATGAAATTTGGTTAGATCAATGGGAAGGATGCAATTAATTGAGATAATGCAATAAAACCAGTTTTGATTTTTTATTTGACTAATTTTCAGAATAAGAATTTCGGCTTTTGCAGCTATTTATGATAACAGAATAAACGAACGTGTAGACAGACAATTTTTGATTTTAAATGGTCTAGCGTGAAGAAAATGCGTAATTCTACGTTTGTTTGTTGCAGACTTTCCAAGTTATCCGTTATCCTGTCACTTTGTTTTTAAAAGATACTTAAGTTGATAATAATTTTACTGTCGTGTCAGAGGATGTTTTATTTTTGCCAATTTAATGATAAAGCTAAGTTTCATCAAAAATGGGATTTTAAAAGTTATGGTGTTACTATAATTAGACTGTCAAGTATACTTCTCTTGAATAACCAGCAGATTGAATTGGTAAGATTAAGGGCAAAAATATACAATTGTAAATAAAATAAAAATTGACTCTCACGAGCAATGAGATTTGCCAATATAATAATAATAATATATATTGAAAACCCGTCGTATACAATAAATGTACAATGACAGAGTATACAAAAATACGAAAAGAGGGAACAAAACGATAATAATAACAACAAAAGCAACAACTTCTTAAATAGTATACAAAATAGTACGAAAAGTGGAAACTGAAAGATAGCATACTCAAAGATTACAACAGAAACAACAACTTCTTCGAAAATAGCAATAAAGACAACAACTTTTGAAAGGAGAAAAAAAAAAAAAAAGAAATAAATAAAAAGTGAAAATCAAACAAGCAAACTTGCCCACTCGTGCTTTAGAATTGCTGGTTTTGTTTTTTGCCGGCTAATAAGTGTCTGAACAGCTAGATTTGGGTCCGCTAGGTTATAGCGCCGAATCAGAAAACTATTTTTTGTCCAAGGTTGCAATTTTAGTAGGTACTTTGCAAAACGGAAAAATATAGAGCCGATTTTAGACTTTTCACGGTTTGCCAATAAATTCCAGAAAGGGGTCACATATAATATATGTGGCAGAGCGGTAGCGTTGTAAATACTTGCCAGTAGTGGACGGTTAAATCTCAGAGTGGATTTAACAATCAAAGCATAGGAGCTGGATATTCGCCGTTCAAGATGTGAGATCAGGAGGGAACGGGTATGCTGTAATGAGGAACCTATTGGAAGCCCCAGATATACTATTTTATCAACTGGTTTTACTGAGCAATCACCTAGTGTGATATTAGTAGGAGGGTCATTCTTCCAATTATAAAGCAAGACTTCCGACTTTTGGGAGTTAAATCTCAGACCGACTTTCTCGTAGTTGGACTGCAGACATGAGAATATTTCTGAAAGGCGGTTAAGCGTCCGACTGAGATTCAGCGTGTCATCGGCATAGCACACTAGGGAGATGTCAATGGAACTGAGAATGCATGATGAAGGACAGGTGTCTTGAGGTTCAATAATGTAGTTATTGAAGAAATTGGGGGATAAAACTGCTCCCTGACGGGCACCTTTATGGATTTGCCAATAGTTTTGTGTAAGAATTTGTGCTAAACTTGAGTGCTGAGATGACAATTTGTCATAATTTGATTCCATGGCTGCTAGTTTTTATCAAAGTTGTGACTCCACGTCCAACAACCTGTTCCATTTTTGACATGTCTACGGAAGGTAACTAAGCACGGTGCAGCGTACCCCCGCCTAATTCTACTCTAACCCCTGAGGGTATGCAAACCACACTTTAGGAAACACTGACCTAGTGTCACCGATTGGACGGTTTGTTTTCTGGCTAGGGACAATTTCGAGGGGCTATTATGGGCGCTGCTGAACCCCACCAGCTTTTACTTCAGGTATGAATTAACAGCATGGTGACAAGGATCTCTACAAGAACCCAAGTATAACTAGTATGTGACCTTTAATGGATTTTAGGTTTAAATTTTAGAAGCCAAAGATGGATGCACGGGTTTCTTCAACTTTTTCTGCATCAGCATTATCCCTTGGTAGGACCAAAACAAGGTTCGAGGTGCATAAATTGAACCTTGCTTTGAAAATAGACTAATTATGTCTTGTATCGTACTTGTACATGATGTAGGGGGATTCCCTTCTCTGACAAGCTTGAATAATTCCCTCCTCCCAGAGAAATGATGGCCTCGAAACACATTGTTTCGTGCTTTCGTCCCCTTCCCTTCCCCAAGAAAATAAACTTTGTTATGCCTCCCAAGGGTCAGCGTAATACCAAATTATGTCAGTGAAGTAGGAAGTTCGCATGAATGTAACACTAATGGTCAGTGCAATTCTGTATCTTATTGTTTGCGGCCGGTTTGTAGTTCTGTATCTGCAGTTCTGTACCTTATTGTTTGCGGCCGGTTTGCAGTTCTGCAGTTCTGTATCTGCAGTTCTGTACCTTATTGTTTGCGGCCGGTTTGCAGTTCTGTATCTTATTGTTTGCGGCCGGTTTGCAGTTCTGCAGTTCTGTATCTTATTGTTTGCGGCCGGTTTGCAGTTTTGCAGTTCTGTATCTTATTGTTTGCGGTCGAACTGTTGATTTACAACTTACCCATTGACCATTTCAACGAACTGTTGATTTTCTTCCCCATTTCTGAGATTTATAACCTAACCTGAATTTAACTTTTATCATTAAACTTTGCACAAGACTGACAAATCTGACTGGCAAAGTTGACTGATCCAAGGAGAAAAAAAAAGGAATTTCGGAAATTTGCCGGTGAACATCGACATTTACCAGATTCTGGTCTTTCACCGTAACATATAGAATGTTATTTTCATCGTCTTGACTAATCTTATTATTTTTTTTTTTTTGTATTTTTCATTTAGTTCACAAATTAAGATGGGAAAATTATTGAACTTTACGCAAAAGCTTTTAGGACTCGAATTCCTTTTACTTACTGGCCGAATTACATGCCCCCCCCCCTACGCGATACTTTGCGGACGTATTTGCACCTACGTTTAGAATCACTAATGTGTTGTGCCTTCTTCGACTTATAGACAATAATTTTTTATCGCAATAAAAACTATGTGGGAATAAAACCCGGAAGTTTCCAATACACTGTTACTAATTGATTCTGCTTCTATGCTTGTGGTGGTCAAGCGTGTGATTTTTGCGGGACTTCCTTTTTATTATTCGTTATTCGTGTGACTCATTGCATTCGCTCATTATTTAGGCGACTGAAAATTTGTGTAGAATTCAAATCATCCTGAAGAATTTCTTTTTGGGGGCATATATGGAACTGAAAATATTGCGTAAAAGACAGACAGAGCAACCACTACCACATATAACCTTATAAAAAGATCTTATATGAACTGTTTTCGTATATTCATATAGCATTCTTCAAATCACTGTTTTCGTATAGCATTCTTCAAGTGTAAGAGTGCTAAAATTTGCCCCTTGTAACATATGCCATATACTCTAAATAATGTCATATACTAAATAATCCAAAGCTGATCGAAACGAAATTTAGCTAAGTAGTATAAATAATTTAAAAAACGTCTGAGCCCTCCTTCATTACCGCCTCTTTCCAGCAAAGCTTATGATTTTGACATCATGCCTACTTTTGGAGTGCTTTTTCATATCACTTTACCAATAATTGAGAGAAAATTTCTGAGGTCCACCCACCTTATCCTCACCTACAAGCCTCCTCTTGACCTTCCCCTGCCAGAGACAGTCACATGTGCTGAGTTTCAGATCAATTAGTCCTCTAGTTTTGAATGCATAGCGAACGGAAAGACAGAAAAACGAAAGCTTTATAGTTTAGATTCTTTGAGAAACTCATAATTATTCATCCATTATTTGTTTGACTAAAAAATCTTTAAAATCAGTTTTTTTTCAATTTTTCTTTTTGGTAGTGCTGAATGTGTATGCGAATTTTGTTAATTTTCTGTGGCTATCCTTAAAAAAGACGATGCTTTTGAGTGACTGAAACAACGATATGTGTTAGCAAATGATGCAATGCTACAAAGGACTTTTTTGGGAGGCTTCCTAAATTTTGAGTTTTGCAAATGGTAACACTGTAGAGTTATGGCTCTTCTGAAGGTTGCATCTCTATAAAACAAAAGTAGTACCATTACATTCCCTAATCTTACACAATTTCTCATTATCATGATCGCTTTCTTGGCGATGCACCCTATCCGCCCGGATGGTTCCTCATATAGCCTTAAGATAGATATCAAACTAAAAAAACGAAATTCTTACTTAATAATACGTAGTATATATCTATGAATGAGATTATCATGTTTCCTTCCTTTGCTATCCACATTTTAAGTAATTTAAAATTGTATATTTTTTCCCTACATTCAACCTATCCCTCAGGCTAAACTGGATACAAGGCCGTATTCAGGGGAAGGGTTATAGGGTTTGAAAACCTGCCCCCCCCCAGAAACGTTTGTCCGACTCGTAAAAACGTAATAAAAATGCATAAAGACACATTTTGAAGAGAGAGAGAGAATTTTTTTTAAAAAACACAAAAACAATACAAAAAAAGAAAAATTTGCCAAAGAAAAGAAAAATTATGGCTTGTGCGGCCATTCTCGAAACTGCAAAATTGATAATCACTTATTAGAGGATTCCCCTAAAAAAAAAAAAAAAAAAAAAAAAAAAAAAAAAAAAAAAAAAAAAAAAAGCGAAAGAATCACCACTTGAGACCCTGTAATATACTAATCTAATATAACAACACTATTATATACTATTTCTCTACTTTATATATATACATATATATATATATATATATATATATAAAATCATAAATCATAAATACCAAAATAATGTTCCCTAAGCAACCCACGAAAAGTCGGCTATCAGTCTCTTGAACTATATCATAAGGAAGGGACTCCCATATAGAACGAAGAACATGGCGAATCGAAAATGAAGACCTTTTAGTCGGTTTTCTAATTGCTGACGAATTTCTTGTCTCATATTCAGGCTGATCTCCCTCAAACACACCAATCAAACATTCAGGTGTATTTTTATGCAGTATATCAAACATAAACAGAGCTTTATAAAAATTAAAAAGACTTGAAACTGGTAAAATATTAATTTCTATAACTATGTCTAACTGATATACGATTGGTGCAATTAATAAGAACCCGAATCGCCGAATTTCGGAGAGGACGCAATGACTTCAAGTCTAAAAGCTGCTAATGCTCTTAGTTTTCTATTTTGTTTGAATTTTGAGGATTTTTTTCCAAAGTTACTGAGAAAAAAGAGAAAAAAGAAACTTCAAAATATATTGAGAACACAATAAATTACAAGGGATCTAATTCGACCAATTGATGGTGGGTGATAGGGTAAGAATGTAGGCTGTAAATCTGAACTCTACATAAATGTCACATAACGCTTTCTTATTTATTTCAGTTGACTTAGCGGCTTGGCTGTGTAGCTGTGGGACATTTTCAGAGGGGAAGAACCGGCTGTTGGAGGGGTTCTACCCACCGTGTCTTCAACCATCACATTCTTCCTCTTCCACGATAACGGTTCTAGGATTGTAAAAGCCTAATTTTTCCGCGGGGGGTATTTTCCGGGGGGTAATCGCCGAGGGCGTAAACGCCTTCCACCTACGATAAGAATGCAATTAAATACTGTACTATACCAACTAGAAAGAATGCCAGTAGAATTTTAATCCAAGTTAATTTAACACCTTCTGTTTTTAAACGGTGAGTTATTGCCAGTGCAACTTTCCATCATCTGACGACAGTGCTAACCATATTATAAATTTTACAGATTGATGACTACGAGATCTGCCAACCTGGATACTCAGGCGAAGAATCAAAGTCCTCCACCAAATTTTGTTTGCCCAATATTGACGTTTCAAATTACCTGAACCTGCACAGCCAAGGAAACCATGAAGACTTTTGTCTCGCCTATGTTTTTACTTATCGTGATTTCACTGGAGGAACTCTTGGCCTAGCATGGGTTGCATCCGCATCAGGTTTCCCTCCCTTTCTTTCATTACTGTTACGAATAGGATATACTGGGTATTTTTGCATTTGTCAAATTGTAAGAAGAATAAGACGACAAGTTTTGAACTAAGACTCCGATACTGGAACCAATGGTAACGACCATCGTCAAATATGACCGTGAATGATAGGTCTTTTGAATGGTTAGAAATATAAACTAGGTGCTCTCACAGAAGAATTGTCAAAGAATAGTTTCTAGTACCCATTTGATTGACCATAAACAATAAGACTGAAACTGAAAAACTGAATTAGACACAATTAGACGTAAACTGAAAATTTAATTAAAAAACAAGTTTTTTTTAACTGAAAGTAAGGAGCGACATTAAAACTTAAAACGAACAGAAATTATTCCGTATATGAAAGGGGCTGTCCCCTCCTCAACGTCTCGCTCTGTGTGCTAAAGTTTTTTTATTGTTCCCAAAAATAGAGTTGTGAGAAAGAGTAAAGAGCGTAAAGAGCGAGGCGTTGAGAAGGGGACAGCTGCTTTTATATACGGAATAATTTCTGTTCGTTTTAAGTTTTAATGTCGCTCCTTACTTTCAGTTAAAAAACTTGTTTTTTTTTAAATTTAATTTCTGAATGTTTTTAAATTAATGCAGACTTTGATTTTGGATCACCGTACATGAATAATTAAAATGAAATTTGCATATTAATTTTACTTTTGTTGCTAAATGGATTTCTCGAAAGATCTTTAATTTTATTTATGAACGTTTTTATTAGTAATAAATATGCGTAACTTACGAATTAACTTACGTAACAAACTTCTATATTCGTATATTTTTATTGCGTATATTAGGGGGGTTCGCCCCCCTAGTCAATACCTCTTTCTTTACGCTAAAGTTCGATTTTTTTTCCAATTCTTTAAGAATGACCCCTTAATCGCAAAGGTCGTTAATTAGAATAAATAGCTCTTATGAAAGTACTAAAAAACTTTAGCGTAAAGAGCGAGGTATTGACTAGGGGGTGAACCCAATCATATACGTAATGGTTTCTGTTTGTTTTAAGTTTTGATGTTGAAAAGTCTTCAGTTGAAAACTTGTTTTTTTTTATTTAATTTCTGATGTTTTTTTTTTAAATAATGCTGGGAAATCCGGAGCCCCCTTCAAAGCAATGCCCCTTCCCCGACGAAAACTTCCTCCATGGAAAGATCTTCCCACGTAACCCCCGACCCTTCCCCCACTACCAGAAAAAATTCCCCCTGAAAACATCTGTATATTTCCCAATAACCAATACTATGTGTAAACATTGGGCAAAGTCCATAACTTGCAGCTCTTTCCCCGGGTACTGTGGGGGATTAAGTCATCCTCAAAGACATGGTTATTATATTTTTCGACCATGCTGAACAAAATGCCTATCTAAAAAATTTGATCGGGTGACTTTGGGAAAAAATGATTGTGGGAGGGGGCCTAGTTGCCCTCCATTTTTTTTTTGTCACTTAAAATTGGCACTAGAGATTTTAATTTCCGCTTGAAAGAGCTCTCTCGCGATATTCTAGAACCAGTGGGTCGATACGATCACCCCTGGAAAGAAAAACAACATATAAACACGCATCCGTGATCCTTCTGGCAAAAAATAAAAAATTCCTCATTGTTGCAGATAGGAGCTTGATCTACAGTAGGATTCTCTGATACGCTGAATCTGAAGGTGTGATTTTCATTAAGATTCTATGACTTTTAGGGGGTGTTTGCCCCTTTTTTTTCGAAAATAAGGCAAATTTTCTCAGGCGCCTAACTTTTGATGGGTAGGACTAAACTTGATGAAACTTATATGCTTTAAATCAGCATAAAAATCTGATTCTTTTGATGTATCTATTGGTATCAAAATTCCTTTTTTTAGAGTTTCGGTTACTATTGAGCCGGGCCGCTCCTTACTTACAGTTCGTTACCACGAACTGTTTGATAATGGACAAGATGTGGCGATTCTTTAAGGTACAGCTTCCTCTTAAGGATTATAAATTCACAAAGGATCTGAACTTCTCAGTTAACCTTGCAATTTGCATGCTAATTTGCTTATTTAAGCAACTAAAGAGTTTGCAATCAATTTGTGGTTAAAATTCGCAACTTACTGTTTATGGTCACTCAAACTAGTACTAAAGACTATTCTTAGACAATTCTAAGAACATAAAGAAAAAATTTGTTCAACTCCACTGTCTAGGGATATAATGACAGATAAACGATAACAGACTTCCAAAAATAGTTCTTTTTGGGTGACTTTAGGCAGAACGAAAAATAGGACGTCCTCGAATAGCATGCGATGAGATATTTTAAAAAAAATACAGGAATAGGAACTTCACGGGAGAAGCTTTGGGGGTTCTTTTTGCCTCAGGCGGTGTGGTGCTGCTCTGATCTTTTTTTTACCGACTGAAAATTTGACTGACGTCCCCGAATAGGATAGGAATAGGAGGGAGATAGGATAGGAAGAAAAGATGTACAGAAATAGGAATTTTATAGTAGGAAGTAAAGAGGAGAACAATATGGGAAAGAGAACCGCAGGCAGCTGTGTTAGCCTCAGATGCCGTGGTGTTGCAATAATCTGTCAGTAGCAGTAGGTTTACCAGTAAGAAGTGATTTAAGACCTTGTGATACTAGATTCAAACCATGGGTAAAGTTAGATTTATTTCCCATTTGCAGAATGCACCTGGTTCGCTATATAAGTATTTTACCATGACTCTCTAAACTTCTTTGTCTAATCGATATATGTAAGATGTATTCTGCCCCCAAAGAAAAGACGTTTGGATATTGCTAGATATAGCTTTATATGTTTAAATTTTATTTTAAGGTTTTTGGAAGAGATTCAAAAGTATTAATTGAAATAATAGTTAATTTGGACTACTTGACGCTAGTTTTAAACGTCAGAAATGAAGAAAAATTAAGATTTTGCTACTACTAATACTAGCAAATCACTGCAGCACAAAGTCGCCCAAGGCCAACACAACCACACACTTCCATCCCAACCTATTCAAAGCCTCCCTCTTTACACCGCTCATGAAAATCTCATATCCCTGAAATCTTTCCTTACGACATTCTCCTACCCCAGTTGGGGAAGACCTGCTTTTCGTTTGACTCGAAACGGTTGGCTGACATAAACGATCTTTGGCAATCTGTCATCCTTCATTCGTAGAACGTGTCCTAGCCATATCAATCTTTCTCTCATTATGGGCTTAGAAAGTGGGTTGAACCACGTTTTTTTTTTTTGTACAGCTTACTGTTTGAGATATGTTTGGTCACTCAGGTACCCAAAACGATTCTCAGGCAGTTTTTCTGGAAAACATCTAGCAAATCTTCCTCAGTTTTTTAGAGCACCCACAATTCAAAACCATACTTGACCACTTTCATCATTAAGCTTCCAATGTTCTAATCTTGGTTCGTAGATTTATCTTTCTATGTTTCCAAACTTTTTTCAACTGTGAAAACACTCTTTGGCTATTCTACGTTTAACATCTTCACTGGATTCACCGTCTTTACTAAAAATGCTACCTAGGTATGTGAAGCAGTCTACTTAATTAATCTTGTTGTATCGAATCATTTCTTGTACCTTGAACTCACGAAATCTCTAAAACTTCATTCATTTTGCTAACATTTTCATCTAGGATGCTCAAATCATCAGCATAATCTAAGTATAGGAGAGTTTTTCTGCTCCATTTGTCTTGTGTTCTCCCATTGCCCTTGCTGTGCTCCTTAGGACAAAGTCAATCAAAATGATCCATATAAATGGTGATAGAACGCAACCCTGCCTGACTCTTGATTTAATTTGAAACCAGCTACCAACATCATTTCCGACCTTACCGCAGCAATATTATGCTGGTACACAGCACTAATCACTTTAATATATTTATCTGGTATACCATACAAGAATAGGACCTTCGCTAAATTTGTACTATCAGCTGAATCAAACGCTTGCTCATTATCTATGAGAGTGAACACCACAGTAGACAGAATATACCAGTAAGCTTATCGCAGATCATTTCTGGTCTTCGTTCTCGTTGCGAACAAAAAGCTCCTCCCACTTATTTCTGCATTAGTGGGAATATTGGTTAGTCTGTTTCCGATTGTTTCAGTGCACTTTGATGGAAACAGACGCAGACAGACTAACCAGTATTCCCGTTAATCTCACTTCGCCTATGTTTATATCTGCAAAAACGTTCTCCGGAGCACTCGCACCCCGGTCCGGGTTTTTATAATGGGTGAGATAGAGAATGATCATACTGGATTATATGTGAACTGTGGTGAACACTAAAGGCGTTTGATGACTCAGGTACTTCTCAGTTATTAATCTGAGAGTAAAAATTTGGTCGACGCATCCTCTATCCTTCCTAAAACTACACTCTTTGTCTCTTAAAAACTTATATACAGCATCTCCAGTTTTCAAAAATATCATCACGCTAAGTAATTTTTCTTCCTATAGAAACCAGACTGATTCCTCTATAATTATCACACTCATACTTTTCAACTTTTTATACAGGAGTTTTCCTAAAATTGCGAGGTACTTCCCCGTTTTCAAAATCATATTCATAGCGTAATCAACACCATAATTAAGAAACTCATTTACCTCACTATCAGCACCTGGTGCCTTCTCATTTTTTAAACCGATTTAGTACCATCACTAATTCTTCCTCACAAAATAAATCTTCTTTCACGTCCAAAGTTTCACAAACTTTTTCACTTTTTTTAATCTTTCCCTGTAATTCTATCACTGTTTAGCAAATTCTCAAAATGTTCTGGCATTCTCTCTGTAACTCTTTTCTTATCACTATTTATTGCCCCTTTCCTAATGTTATCCATGGCTTTCACACCTCCTTAATTCATATTTTAGTCCTGTCTCCACTTTCATTACATTCCTCTTATTTCCATATGATATGTTCCTCAAGTAGTTCTTGTACAAGCCATACTCCTCTCTATTAAACATAAAAGCATTTTCACTAGTTTTTTTTTTAGATGCGTTTGTAACTTTATTCCCTTAGACACCATCAGCGACTTTGCAAACTATTTTTGCTAAAATTATTCCATCCATTCTCTACATTGTTAAATTTTAAAGCCTCCAGGTTAGTATTTAACTGTTCCTGGAAAATTTCCTCTCAAATTATTATCCTGGAGTCCATCAACGTCATAGTTTCCTGGAAGGTAATTACCCTTCCTAAGTTTCAGCTTTGAATCAATCCTAGACACTACTAGATGGTGATCTTTACTTTTAACATCGATCACAGTACTTCTATATACCCTAGTATTTTGTATCGATCTGCGTAGTCTTCATCTTACAATAACATAATCAATAAGGTTAGCTGTCTTACCATCATTTGAATACCATGTTTACTTATGGACCATTTTATGGTCAAAAACTGAATTTTTGCTAGACTGTTATACCTATAAAATTGTAGCAGTCTGTAGCCATCACTTCCTAGGAGGGATGCTAACTATCCTTATTTCTACCGACCTGGGAGTTGAAATCTCCCTATAAAAACACCATATTTCCACCCGAGACCCTGTCTATTTGTTTCTGTAGCTGTAAGTAAAATTCATCTGAGTCACTACTATCTCTGTCAGTCGGTTTTTACAGGGGCATATACTACTATGACTGACACCCCACACTTTTTAGTCATAAAATGAGTGACTCGCATTCTATTATTGATACGTTCTCTACCTAAGCATGACTTGGCAGCTTCCATCATCACGTACAATTAACTGGTCAGGTCGCATGTATGGGGAAGATATTACCACGAATTTTTATCATTGTTTTATACTGTCTAATAAAATGATTTATCCCTATTTGAACTGTTATTTGTACGTCATGGAAAGGCAGTGTGGTCTTCGAAAATATCCTTATTCATCATGAGCCCTACTCCCTGCATATGTACCCCATCCTTCTTCCCTGAGTAGATAAATTCTATTTCACCTATTTTCGTGTTTCTTACTTCCTGTGATAAGAGTTTCTGAAACTCCTAATAAGTCTAGTTCGAAGCATCTGAATCCGTCAGTCGAAATGTCAATATGTTAGTGGTTTTCTAACGTTGTAATTTTCCAAGTCGCAGGTCATTTAAAATTCTCGAGGGTTCAAAATGAATTTTTCTTGCACTCTACAATTTCTGCGAGATGATATAAAATTTGGTAAACAACCAACAATAATAAGAAGATTGGTGTGAAAAGGTAGGAGGGGGGGGGGGTCATCGTAATAGATGAGCCAAACTCAGCCAAAGTCGAAATTCCAAAAAAAGTAGACGTTAAAATTCTAAACAAACAGAGGAAGTGCTAGGTCTGTCGGAGCATATTTTACAAGTATATAAAAATAAGTACGAATAAAATACGAATAAAAATAAAATTTATACAATATTACGACGAAATAGTGAAATAATTCGTAAATATGGAGCTTGCGAAATGTTACTTTTATGTGAAGCTTAATATTTGTGCTAAGTAAAATATTTTGAAGTTGATTTGGCCATCAGATATATTCTTTTATAATTATAGCCAAATAGTATGCCAAAGGTTTAGAGAGCTTATAAGCGTGGAAACTTGTGCTACTACTGAAAAATTATTACCAACGCCATCTGGCGTTCGGCGGTCCTGTTTAACCCAAAACTGCTACAAAATTGTCCTTCCAAGTACATTAAAATGTAGAGGAGGGCAAAGAAAGCAGGACTCTGTTACCTGTAGACCTACTAGCTTAAGATCGACTAGCCTACTTAACCTGTTAAGACCCTCCCAAGCTGCTTTAGTCCTATTTCGTTCAGATAGGATATAAATAACTGTTGAAAAAAAAAACTCTGATTAATTATCACTTGCAGCGAAATTAGGCTATTTGTTTTGTAGATGTGGCAATTAATATACTAACTGGATAAAAATTAACACACCCTTCAATTCCCCATTCAACGCCCTTTCCAAATATAATAATTGCGCCCCAAAGAAATGTTTTTATTATTTTTTATAATTGCGCCCCGAAGGAATGTAAATAATTGCGTCGCAGTTGCACCCCAAAGGAATGTTTTTTCACAATTGAAAAAAGTTTGGAAGAACTGGAATATAAGTCAGTTAACAAATATTAGAATACTGGAAGCTAAAGTGATGACACTGGTCAAGTATGGTTCTGAAGCGTGGGCGCTCAGAAAAACGGAGGAAGATTTGCTAGATGTTTTCCAGAGAAATTGGCTACGGATTGTTCTGGGTAGCCGACTGCTGATCGTATCTCAAGCAGTAAGCTGTGTGAAAAATGTCATTCCATCCCACTTTCTAGGGCTATAATGAGAAAATGGTTGAGATGGCTAGGGCACGTTCTGCGGATGAAGGGTGATAGATTGCCAAAGATTGTCCTTTTCGGCCAACCGTCTTGGGCCAAACGAACAGCTGCCCGTCCCTGAATAAGAATGGAGGATGTCGTAAGGTGAGATTTGAGGGAAATGGTTACTTCCTGGGAGGGTTTAAAGAGCGAGGATTAGAATAAATTGGGATGGAGGAGGAACCTGCGCAGCTGTGTTGGCCTCCGGTGGCTTCGTGCTGCAGTGAATTGTTAGTAGTGGTTGTAGTTGTAGTGGTTTATTAGGTACAAATGTGAAATAGAATACAAAATGAGCTAACCGTTGGATATAGCCTATGGCTATATCCAGGTATTAGGGGTGGGGGACCAGTATACAATTATAATGAGCAGTATATTAGCAAAAAGCGTTGAACCTAAGGTTAAGTTCATCTTTTAGGTAGTAAATTGACCACCTCTTAAAAAGAGAAAAAGAAAAATGGAATGTTAACTTCCAGCGACTACAATATCAGAGGCGTTGGCAGTTTTTAGTCCTTATCTCTCCGTGTTAAATCGTCGAAGACCAACTCTTACAAGTTTCCCATTCTTTCGACAGTGCTATGTTAAATGATTTTATTAAGAGGGGAGGGGGGAGGGAAATCTGGGTCTCGAAAGTTCATTTAAATAGCCGATATATAATCAACAGTTGCGTTGCAGTTTTTAATCTGTATTCCTTGAAATTCTTATGGGTTAAAAAATTTGGCTGATCCGTTATATCCATCAGTGCAATCGGATTTTATTATTTTTTTTCTACATGTGTTTTATTTGCAACCCACTTGTTGCTTATCGAACGTTTTGTGGGAAAGACTCGAGGGCATCGTTTCTGGAACGCTTTGAATGTCTGTAAATATATTGAAGGAAGATTTAGGACAAGATTTCTTATAATCCATTTTCTAAGCTTCTATTTTTGATATTTGTCAGTTCTTTGACATCTTCTACAATTTATAGAATTTTTGTACGTGTAGGGATTACTAAAACTAGAAGAAGAAACGATTACAAGGAGAAGAAAAGAGGGGATGAGACAAGAGAAACTAATTCACATTGAGAAAACAGGGTTTAAAATTTCAAAGAAAGTATGAGAAAATGTTTTGGATCTAAAGTGAACAACACCCAGCGTGTTGTCAGTTATCAAGTATAAAATGGACTCAAAAATCCTTTTGAATCTTTGCTAAAATTTATATCAAATATATAGTAAACATAAGTATACGATTCTTTCGAATATATTAAAACATTTTTTGTATATATTAAATAATGTACAAAGCAGCTTTAAACTCTATGAACTCGAACACAGTAATAATACAGATGTACAGGTGTAAATTTGACAGTGTAAATTTATACAGTGTAAATTTGATAGATATGAAAAATATGCCAAAACAGACTATTTATGTGGACACATGTTTATAGAAAGCGGTTGGACATGAAGGATCCCCATTTCTGAGCTTTTGAATTTTCTAACGCTTAAATGAAGTTTTCTGTCTTTCAACCCCTACCTCTATCCCCTGAAGATTTATCTGTCACCTTTCTAATGTTTAGATCTTACGTATCACCAAAAGTGTATTTACGGGGGACATTACTGCTCAATGATTGTTAAACAACTTGCTCGTTGTTTACTATTTTGACTAATTTATCGTCCCTCCCCTGAAACAAACTTCTTTGGGAGGACTCCCCTTCGGAAAATTGCCGTGAAATCCCTTGGGTCCTAAAATTTATTTTTCGGAAAATTTTAATACTATTGCTTTTAACCGCATATTTTCAACCCTTCCTTCCAGGGGATACTCCTGACATCCTCTTCGGCCAGAACTGTGCATACCTCTGACTATGTTAACACTGAAGACCTTGTTACATTCTTCGTTAATACAGAACTCAAACAATTCTCACATTTTATATATACATGTTTCTTAGAGAGGCCAATAGCCTGATGTAGCAATAACTTTTTGAATTGATTCAATAGCTACAAGCAGGGTAAAAGAGCTTAACATAGGTGGACAGGAGACGGCTCTATTTAACTGATCTTTAGAGGACCCCTTCTTCCTGGTGCAGGTATAAGTATAAGGTTCAGTGTTCTTAGTGTTGCAAGATTATTGTAGTGTTCCTTGAAGATAATTTCTTAAACCACATTGGCCTGCCATAATATAAGAAAAGGAAATGATCACAAATAGGGTGTTTAAGGCTAAACGAGAATCCTGAATAAACAAACAAAGCGAATATTTCGAGAGGACAACCGCCTCTCTTCTTCAGCGTGAAACGAAATAATGTATTCAAGAAAAGTGCCGAAGAAAAAAAAAACAACAAAAACGAACGCGGAAAGTCAATGTGAAAAGAACCAATGAACCAAAGAAAAAACCAAAATCTTAAAAGATGAATAAAATTCAATAAAAGCCAAAAAACACAAGAATTAAAACCAAATACCTAACAACCATAAAAGCGAGTCATTCGCCTATATCCGCGATTTGCACAAAATCCAAAAAATTATGAACTGCCATCGACGGATACTAGCGAACAACTGAATTCTTGTAATTTTTGGCTTTTGTTGAATTTTATTCATCTTTTAATTATTTGGTTTTTTTTCTTCGGCACTTTTCTTGAATACATTATTTCGTTTCACGCTGAAGAAGAGAGGCGGTTGTGCTCTCGAAATATTCGCTTTCTTTGTTTATTCAGTAATCTTGTTTGGCCTTAAAAACCCCATTTTTGATCGTTTCCTTTTCTTATAGTGTTCCTTGTTTGTATAATTTTTTTTTTTTCAAGTGTGGTCAACCATCATGGTCTAAAAATAGTCTTTCCTATGCTTTCTATTATTACGTTATTATTTTATTATATCATAACCCTTGTTTGTATCAATATTTTCAATTATTTTCAACCAGCATCGTCTTATAATGGTCTTTTTCAGGCTTTCTATTGTTAGGTTATTATAATAGTCTCAAAAGCATCTTCATAATTCGCTGATTAATCTCTACATTTTCCAAGTATTTTTGCTATGAACAGCTCATTACTTTTTTTCTTCTTTTAGGAGCCTCAGGAGGAATATGCGAAAGATACAAGTCGTACACTGAAAGTCTGGGTGGCTACCATCGACAGACGAAGCGATCTTTGAACACGGGGATTATAACGTTTGTCAACTATAATAGCAGAGTACCTCCTAAAGTCTCTCAGTTAACTCTAGCACATGAAATAGGACATAATTTTGGATCACCGGTAGTAAAATCCTATTGAAAAATACTTTGTGAAAAAGAAATAATTAAATGTATAAAAAGACAAACTTTCATTCGAAATACATTAATAATTACAAAAGAATCTCTTAAATGGAAATTTAAGATAGAAATCTTTTAGGTAGTAATTATATCTAGATATTTCTGGATAATATCTAGATAAGTAATTTATAGAATTTCAGAGACAAAAAATGAAAGCGTGGGATGGTCATGACGTAGAAAGCTGTCCTTGAATCCTAATAATAACCTAATAATAGAAAGCACAGGAAAGACTAATTTAGACCATGATGGCTGAACACACTTCATCAAACCTTGAATATAACATCAAGGATTCATAAACATTGATTCTATGTTTGTAAAAGATCTTAGACATGTCCTTTTAATCATTAGTTCATTTTTAACAAATGATCCGTAAGAACAAGATTGGCATGTCGGTTTAAAAATAACTAAGAGACCGGTATGGAAAGTATCTTCCTGGCCTCCCACCTTGGATAAGTAATTTTCGGGACACTGGAAGATGTGGTATCATAAATCCTAACGGACCATCTTTAATGTATCATTTTAGTGTGCCTAATGTAATTACTGTTATAATATAATTAATCAATCGTAAAAATATAACATGACTTTTTTACGATTTCATTTATGGTCGTAAAAATTTCAGCCTTTCTGGGTAGCCGAAAAAAAGATCTTCTAGTGTTTAGCGTTCTCGGAGGAAGATGTTTTTTCTAACTTTATTTAATTGTTTTATTTTATTCTTTTTTTGTCAATTTTTGACAAATCTTTTAGGACGTATTTCTTTCATCCCAGCAATTCATGCCCGATACTAATAAATCTCTCGTGCAAAGAATTATGGTGATACCAAGCCTATCTCTACTTAATCAAAGCAACAGCCATGGTATTACTTGAATATGATTAATGCTATGTCTGTAAACAAATATTTGGTTTTATGAAGATGTGACCTTTGAAGGTTTGATCACATAAACAGATGAAGTTGAAATAAAGTGTTTAAAATAAGAAAAGCGGTGCTAAAAAGGGTGTTAGAAACAAACGTACACAAAGAAAAACTTCACAGATCTGGAAATATGTGCTGACTTCAGCTCATAATGGGCACAAACAGTAAATGCGCCTTTTACATTAGCAAGTCACATTTAGTCACTTTTTGATTGGATTCCCCACCTCTGAAATTATTATACTTTATTAACTTAAGATGTTTTTTTCGCAACTCACTCAGTTCCTCATAAATTTTTGCAAAATCGATACGTTGATCACTTTGATTTTTGATCAGTTTATTTATTTGAGATAATATACTTGTTTTTAATGCAGTACGTAACTGAAAATGTTATAGTTAGTCAGAATTTTACTTACGATGTGAGAGAGAGGGGGGGGGGTACCTGGACATGTCTTGGCGGCCAGGCAGTCGAAAAAGCTTTCTAATGTAACAATGACAATAAGTACTCCCGTTTTGATTAATATATTTAATACCTTCCACGCGATGGGCCCGTTCTTTCTCCGAATACGTTCCTCTTACACTTTGAGGCTGGAAAGACTACTGACGTGTGTTGAATCTTTTGAATACATCTAAGAAAATAATACAACCCGGGTGCGGTTGTTCAAGAAATTGTGTAATATTTTTCTTATCAAACTGATACTTACAGACCTTTTCGGTTGATCGATCGATCACGGTGAAGGATTGGCTATCTGTTTGTTCTGTTTGTTTTTTTGTTTTTTTTTACTCTAAAGATGAAAAATATTATAATTAATTTTTATAATTAATTTTTTATTTAGTAATTAATTTAGTCATAATTAATTTTTTTTCTTTTCTTCTAAAGTTTGTCACATTTCCTTATCTCAACTGCAAAAATATATGGAAACTAGTTTTCTACTTAGGAATTTTTATGACCGTTTCTAGTATGATTCAAGATGTGTGTTGTACAAACAGTATATCGTTAATAAAAAAAGAAAAAGGAAGACATGTTTAAAACATATTTGTGAAACTTGAAACTCCCTTGTGAAACCTGTGTCATGTATTTTCCTTAAAATCAGATAAGGTCAGTAAAAGAAATGGGGAACATTTCTGACTGAACGTTCGTGACCTCTTCTTTGAGCCAAAGAAAGAGAAAAACAAAAGGGTGACAAAAATAAAATTGTCAGTAAAATAAATTCAAGAAATATAAGGTAAAAACAAGTAACCAAGAAAGCAAAGGCTAAAAACTTACGAACAAAAGAAACCAGAAAATGAAAACTAAAAGCAATGAAAATTAACTAATTATTTGTAAATTGAAGTCACTTATAAACAGGTTGTAGCTTGACCTCTGAGAAGCCAAAAATCTTGCTTGGTATGGTTTCCAACTTGTATATTCATATTATGTCAATTGTATTATTTCTAAAGCTGTTTTTTTCTTCCGGTATCATGTCTTCGTAATTCTAGCAAGAAAAAAGTAGACGATAGCTATAGAAAAAAGGAGAAGATAGGAAAGCTATTATAAAAAGCGAGAACCATAATGAAGATGATCAATATCCCTTACACATGTCTAATAAAAAACTTGAACTTGTATCTTTTTCCCTACAACCGGCACTTTCCCACTGCCAGTTTTTCTGACATCTGACATAAATATCCTTTTATTTTATATTTTTATACTTCTATGGCACACCTTGCCCCCCCCCTCCTCCCGATTAAGAGGTCTAAAACCGCTGCTGCTCTTTCCGTGCCCCCTTAAAGTTTGTGTCTTACATAATAAATACAAACTTGAATATTTTACTTACTTGTTCTATTACTTCATTACTATTTACTTACTTCATTGTTCCATTGCTTTGTATTACATTTATATTATTGGAATACAAGGCCGTAACCAGAGGGGGGGGGTAGGGGGGTTTGAACCCCCTCCCCCTGCGAAATGTTTGTTTGACTCATAAAAACGTAACAAAAATGGATATCAACAAATTTGGTATGCGTTTTTAAAGTTTTTTTTTGTGTAAAACCCCCCTCCCCCCCCCCCCCGAAAAAATATGAGTAAAACCCCCTCCGAAAAAAAAAATTTCCGCAAAGATTTCGTCAAATACGGACGGATTGTTGGCGAGGTTTTTAAATTAATAAAAACATGACTATAGAACATCAAAATCTTTGTTGTTTCAGACTGAATTTCTTTCTATTTTTGTCTTTTGTGCCTCTTTCGCAGTACAAGGTCTAAAGTGAGAGTCAAATTAGCCAATAATCTTTTTTAAGAACTTATCTTCATCCACGCTCATGCATTTATTTGAAAACTTTGCCTTAGAACATAGCGTTTTCTGAGCCATCGTTTGAAAAGATACGGACGGGTTTCTGCATCTATTTCCACAATGTGTAAAGGAATAATTTCAATTGAAAAATCTACTGATGCCAAGTTGTTTTGGATTAGTGTATCTATGCCTGGTCTTCATTATTTTTTCTCTCCTATAGTAAGACTACCGTGTTAAATGTTGGGTAAGTGGCCAAGGCGGTAACTACATTATGTTAGATTGATATGATTTATGTGATTTTTATGATAAATAAAGAATTTTGTGATTCAATTAAATAATTTTTTTTAATTTAGATGATTCATTTTATAATCCAGTTATTATTAATTTATTTTTAATGCTCTCCTTTCAACTGAAGCTTAATTGTTTTTGAAAGTCTTGTTTGCATTATTTTCTTTCTCTTACAGCATGACTATCCTGTTAGTTGTCGGCCTGGTGGTCAAGGTGGAAACTACATTATGTTTGCATCTGCAACTAGTGGCGATAAGCCAAATAATTCTAAATTTAGTACATGTAGCGTTGGAAACATAAGTCAAGTTCTGGACGCTGTTCATGAGGGGAAGAAGAAAAACTGCTTCTCAGGTAATTTCAGTGTATCTGCTCAAAGTTCTACTGCGAGGGAAGGGAGGGGGGCTGCCCCCCTCTGTTTTTTTTATTACATTCAGTTTATTTTAGTTCTTGGACATGGATTTTTTTTTCTTTCTTTTTTATATTTTATTAATTAGTGTTAAATTTTTATGGACCATTTTCTATGCTTGATTGATATTTTTTAGTTTTATTGTGTTGTATTTGGTTGTTTCTTTGTCCTGGTTTCTTTTACTGGACATTTTTATTGAATTCGGCTCTGTTAGCGCTTGTGATAGCCTTTTGAAAATGAATTTATCTTATTAATAACGTCAACTTATTTTATAAAACAATTTTATTTTCTTCTGATAAAAAATTTAACAGAAAATTTTTTTCTTTGTATCTTCAGAATTTTTCAATTGGACATGTTCGCTTTTGAAACATCTAAAAAGAAAAACAATCCCCTTCACTGAAAATAGAACTATTATGACCAGGGCCGTATCCAGGATTTTTGTTGAGGGGGGTTTTACTAATTTTTGACTTTTTTTTTTTGGGGGGGGGGGGGGTTTACTAATTTTTGACTCAGTTTTCGACTAATTTTACTGATTTTTACCTAGGTTTTACTAATTTTCGACTTATTTTCGAGTCGGTCAAAAAATTTCGGGGGGGGGGGTTCAAACCGGGTAACCCCCCCCCCCCCCCCCCCCCCTGGATACGGCCTTGATTATGACCTATTTTCGACAAGTTATATTAACCAGTAGAGAACCTTGTTTCTGCTTTTTATGTCATATTAAGCTTACTTGTCTTAAATTTATTGTTCTTGGTTTATATTATACTTCGGGTTATATAATATATATAAATCATAATTTATAGAAATTATAATATACAAAATGTAATATAATAGATTATAATTTAGAAATTGCAAATTTTTTACTAGACTTTTCTGCACTTATCTGTTATAGCGCCTTTGTTAAATTCTTCATCTAAATAGAATCTGTTTTTCTGACTATTCCTAATGAAATATCACAGAATATGATGAAAAGATAATACTTTAGAAACAAATTTGGGCTATATATTTGCACATTAGGGGAGGGGGGGGGAAGTGTAACTGGTCACTGTTCAAATACTTTACCCCCACCTCCTAATGTGCAAATATTTTACCCCCAAATTATATATTTCCCATCTATTCTGTTCCTTCTCTTTGTCTTGTCTCACGCTAAGCTAAAAGTTTTTATATTACAAGCGTTAACGACTTAGTCTTCTTAGCATTAATTTTTAAACCTATTCTAGCACCCTGAACTCGTAAAACCTTTTGAAGTTTATTCATTTCGTTCACACTTTCATCTAGGATGCTTAAATCATCAGCATAATCTAATTCCAGGAAAGTTTTTCCTCCTCATTTGATTCCGTATTCCCCCATTGTCTTTCCTATGCTCCTTAAGACAAATTCCATCAAAATGATCAATATAAAAACGGGATTAAACACAACTCTGCTCAACTCCTGATTTAATACGAAACCAGCTGCTAATCTCATTTCCTAGTATTATTCTCGTTCACAGCACTAATCACTTTAATGTATTTATCTGGTATATTATACAAGGATAAGACCTTCGTTATAGCTTTTCTATCAACAGAATCGAACGCTTGCTCATAATCTATAAAACTGAGGACCACAGGTGTTTGACAACTCAGGCACTTCTCAATTATTAACCTAAGAGTGAAAATTTGGTCGACACATCCTCTACCCTTTCTAAAACCGCACTGTTTTTCTCTTATCACTTTGTCCACAGCATCTCTCAGTCTAAAAAGTATCATGTTACTAAGTAATTTGCTACCTACAGAGACCAGGTCTCGGTAATTACCACACTCACTCTTATCACTTTTCTTACCCTGTGGTTTAATTAGTGTTATCCTAAAATTGCTTGGTACTTCTCATTTTCCAAAAATCATATTTATAATCTCCGGTAACTTATTTCTAACCTCAGAGCCACCACATTCAAGAAACTCATTTACCACAGTATCAGCACCTTGGGCCTTATTGTTCTTTAATCCTTTAGAACTGTCGATCTTCCTCACAAAACAAATCTTCCTTCACATCCAAGGTATCACAAACTTTTTCATGTTCCTCAATATCTTTTCCTGTAACTCTATCTTGTTTTAGCACATTTTCAAAATGTTTTTCCCATCTCTCTTTAACTTTTTCTGTATCACTAATTGTGGCCTCGTTTCTATCTTTAACTGGGACAAGTCCGGATCGACTATTCCCTCTCAATTTATTAACATACCAGTACAATATTTATACCCTAAAGGCTAAGGTTGCAAAATATCAAGATATCTATGTGAATAGAAGAAACAGCTTTAGATATAGCTTTCAGATAAATATATATGCCGAAATTTGTCCTAGGAGGGGTCCTTTTAACGCAGATCGGGGAATCTCTGGACAATTTGTTGTTCTGCACCTTATTTTGATTTTAGAGCAGGGATTGTTACAAAAGGTATTTTGAAGAAAAGCTGTATAATCCTCAGAGGTGTCATCATTGAAAGAAAAACAAGTATTAGTAGACAACTGTGTAGTTCTTTTAATTCAGCTATCCCGAAAAACAACCCTCTGTGCTGTCTTTGCTAAAGGTTTCTACTAGGAAACCTAATTCAGTAAAAAAAAATACAGCAGTATGGAGATAGTCTCGGTTTTTCTTACTGCTATAGCTTTTACTATACGTATTGCGTCAGATTTCCAAGCCGAAAATATACAAAGGACGAAATATTGCAGAAAAAGCGTGGGAGGTGTATTGGAGGTGATGCTCATAAAATGGAGTCCTAGCCTCAGAGAATAATACCGTTCCATACCAAAGTACCTCCAGAAATACAAGCAAACGTTTCCAAAGAGAAGAGGTTGATTTTCCAAAAAGAAGAGGTTGATTTTCTTTATCTGGACCAACCAAGTCGTAGATATAATAGGTGCTATTTCTATCAGCCAGAAAAAATCAGCTTAATTCTACTGAATTTCTATTTACTTCAGCCTACTCTTTTTCTTGCCCGTTTCTATTTTGTTTTAGCCTAAGTGGAGGGGAAGCACTGCTATTTGGATAACCCTTGCGTCTAAATATATGCCTATTACTGAGAAAAGGTTCTAGATCTTTTTATTTTGTTCTTGATTGGATTTGTTTAGTTTATTTATATTTTATTTCATGATTCTATTTAATTTGGTACCCATCATCAAATCCTTGTTTTAGAATCGGACGGTGCGTTTTGTGGAAACAAAATTGTTGAGCCAGGCGAAGAGTGTGATTGTGGTTTTGATGACAAAGAGTGCTTAGAAGATCGGTGCTGCTATCCAAGGATTGTTAGTGAGGCGGACTTAAAGGTGAACTCTGGTGCTAGGGGTTGTACTCGCCGACCAAAGGCACAGTGCAGGTAAGCTTGAAGGGCATTGGACAGAAAAGTAGAACTAGAACAATGTTTTGTATACTCAGCTTTAAGTTTTCTGATCTTAAAATATTTAGATCAGGATTGCTAAAGTAATGTTAGATCCGGGAGGAAGGGTAGCCCCCCTCCTCTTGGTGTGTATTTAGTTTACTTTGTTGTAGTTTTCTCTTACGTTGATTTGTCAACCATTAACAACACAAAAGTCAAACAAATACGCAATAAAAGTCGCAATGCTAGATCCTAACAGCTCCCTACAAATCCAAAAGGAGGTGTAGGAGGCACGCTCCTCCTCCATCCCAACCTATTCATTTCCCTTAAATCTTTCCTTGTAAACTCCTCCCACCCCATTCGGGGACAACCTGCTTTTTATTTAGTCCTTGATGGTTGGCTGACAAGGCAGATTTTTGCCAATCTGTCATCCCTCATCTGCTGAACGTGTCCTAATCATCTCAATTGTTCTAAAAGTGCAATTGAATCATATCTTTCGTACAACTTACACAGGGAAGGAAGTTCAAATGAATTTTAGAATTTTAGTCTTGCATGTTCTGAGAAATTTAGCTGATTTTATTTTCTTCCTCTTATGTGCGCAGCAGAATTTATTTCAAAAAGTTTTAAAGGAATCAGCGGTCTCCATCCGTGGTCATAGGATTTCTGTTTTGCCAGAACGTAAATGGATCTGTGTTAACTTTAGAAATAGATTTGAATTGAAAAAAGTTTACTTGTGACACAAATGCAGATTTAGCATTTGTGAAGAAATTTTCCAAGGCCCTCAAATATATCACAGTTTTTTTTTTTTTTTTTTTTTTTTTTTTTTTTTTTTTTTTAAAGCTCAGAACAGTCCAAAATCAATAAACATATTTTTAGAAGATTATGACATTATTCGTATGTTCACACCGGTAAAAATCTGATCCTCTTCTTTCCGTTTTCTTCCGCATTCAACCCCCTCCACTCTCTTTTTTCATTATCTTATTCAATCTTCCTCTTCCTACCTCTCTTGTTCTCTTTTCCCTGGATTGTCTCTTGTTCTTGGATTGTCCCTGTCCTCTCTCTCTCTTTTAAAATGTCTTTGTCAGATGAGTTTTTTTTATTGTCAGGCTAGTATATTTAATTGAGATGAAAATAGGACTTATTTCAAAAAAGTGTCCTAAATGAGGAACTGAGAGGTAATTCTTCTTAATGAGTTTCTAATGTTTTCCAGGGCACTTTTTACATTTATTATTCTTGTATAGAAATCTAGGAATGTGCGTATAGCATTGACTTATTTTTGGATCTAATGGGGTTTTGTGCATTCGTTGGGAACAAAAGGCACACGGGGCGTGGCTTATAAAACAATGAGAAACAAGCTTTCACTGAAAATAAAATAGTTAATAGGCTTTAAAATAGATTGTTTACAAGACAAATCGTTTTTTAGCACATAGTCAGGATATAGGAAAAAATAGAGGTTGAAAATAAAAAATAAAAGTTAACTCCCATAACTTGCATACTACAAACAAAAATACAAAATACAAATATTTGTATTTTTATTATACAAATATACTCCGGGGCCCGAAGCCCAGGCCCCCAGAAATCTCACGATTTTCTTTTTATTTTGCCCATTATTTTCTAATACTTCTCACAGAATAAGGGTTTTGAAGGATTTGCATAAAATAGTTAATAGACTTTAATAATTAAGTACTAGAGCATCTCTAGCAAAGGATTGTAAATAAATTTAACACAATGAACTTAAAATATAGATATAATATAAATATGAATTTAATTTATATGATTTTATAAGCAAATTTAAATAATTTATAAATATATTTTAATTTAAATATAAAAATATAGATTTAAAATAGTAAATACCTTTAACAACAACTAAAGTGAGAGAAGATTGGTTTGAAGTCGCCAAAATGCTTATCATGCTTACAAATAAGATTAAGGTTTTCTTTTCAACTATTTTTTCTATACCAAAAAAAAAGTAAAAATATTATGCATATATTCAACTACGACAAAACATCGGGTTTATTGGTGTATTTGCCTTTCAATATTACCTAGTGCTTTAAGCGCTATCTTTTATTAACAGTCCAAGCGAAGGCCCATGCTGTGATAAGTCATGTCGCTTTCAACCTAGAACTGCTCAAAAATGTCGTTTTGAAACGGAGTGCAGTCAGTCTCAGTACTGCGACGGCAGAAGTGCAGCCTGCCCACCATCAGATCCTAAGCCAGACAAGACGGAGTGTAACGGTAATACCAAGGTAAGGCTCTATATTCTCCTACACTTAAAGGTAATCAAACAGGTTGTCTTTCTAGGTGATTAAATGTACGATGCTAGGTGAAAAATCATTCAACTTCGAAGAATCCTGAACTAAGAAAATAAAAATTATTGGCTCCGAAGAACTAAAACAACTATATCCTCCTAGACCTTAAAATAAAGTAACAAACAATAATTTAAATAATAAATAACCTGTCTATTGATACTAATTGATTATTATTATTATTGATCGATGTAATATTAAATTAAATAATTATCAAGCTTAAATATTAATAAAATAGAATAATGAATTATATATATATATAAAATTATATGATTAACAATTTATTAGTAATAACTTAATTAAATAATTTAATAATGTAAAAAATTAAACAAAATAATTTAAGATAATAAAACAGGTCGTCTTTCCAGGCAAATATAAACCAACGGTTTTAAGTGAAAAAGTCAGCCAACCCAGATGAATGTAGAACTAAAACAATACAAAATTTTAGGTACTGCAGAACTAAAATATCCATCTATAAACTAAAAAGATAACTCTAATTAGGTATCTATATTAGTTATAAAATATAACTATAATTACTAGTAGCAACAGCAGCATTAACATATTGCCTTTACAAGTAGTTGCAATAGAATTAGTTGTTGAAGTAGTATTACTAGTAGTAATGAATATACCAGTGATAGAAATATTATTATTAGCGTGCACATATTCCTCTTTGGTCAGATTATTTTCGCCTTTTAGCATTCTCTGAAAGCTCTAACTTGATAACCGAATCAATTCTTGAGATACGCTCTTTTGACAATGTGTATGCACATAGCGTCTTTTGATTTATTTCAAATTTTCCCTCGATATTGTAAATGGATTAGTGCGGTAGTAGTAGTAGTAGTAGTTGTAGTAGTAGTAGTAGTTGTAGTAATAGTGGTAGTATGCAAAATTCCAACTTAATACCCTCGGTTATTCCCGAGTTACGCCCTCTTGACAGCCTTTTTGATCATCTGTAGTTTTTGAAAGTTTCAAATTAATATACTCAGTCATTCCTGAGTTACGCCCTTTTGACAATCCGTATACACATAACGCGTTTTGATATGGTTCAACACTCCACTCAACATTCTCTGAAAGTCTCACCTGAATTCCCTTCGTATTTTTGGAAAATAAAGGTCAAACATGCATACAATTCTCAATAACATATACTATGTGTAAACAATGAAAGAATTGTCTTAACTTACAGCCCTTAACCCGAGGGCTTTGGGAAAGTTGACATCCCCAAAGAAATAATTACTAGATCTTTCGACAGTGCTGAACAAAACTACTTTTTTAAAATTTTGATCGGATGTGTTCTGGGGAATGATAGGCTTGTTGGGGGAGGGTGGTACTGGTTGCCCTTCATTCACTTTTGACTCTGAAAAAGGACACCAGATCTTCCGACTTCCTAAAAAAATGAGCCCCGTCCAATCGGAAGTTTTTACGACCATCCGTTCCATTAAAACCTTATATGCCCGAGGCATAATTTACAACCCTTGCCCCTGGACTCTGGAGGGTTTTGTACACCCTGAAGGCATTGTTATATGCTCTTTGGAGTATTGTGAACAAAATGGCTATCTCACAATTTTGATCGGATGTATTTGGGAAAAGAGGGTGTCACAGAGGGGGTCTCCATAAAAAATGATCAAGGGCTAGTTGCCCTCCATCACTTTTTGACTCTTAAAAGGGAACTGGATCTTTAATTATCCATTCAAATAAGGCTCCACTAAAGTTCACTCAACCACCCCTTCCATAAAAACCTTATATGTCCTGGGGCATAACTTAAAACTCTTGCCCCCAGACTCTGGTGGGTTGTGTCAACCTCAGATACCTTGTTATGGATCTTAGGACTGTTTTTGAACAAATGGCTACCTTAAAATTTACTAAAAGGATGCATTTGAGGAAAATAGGCCGAAGGGGTGGGCTAGTTGGCTTCTGAGCACCCTACTCTTAAAAAGGGCCATAGAACTTCTGATTTTCCATCCAATCAGTCCCCTCCAAAGTTTATACGACCACCCTTTCCATAAAAACCTGATATGCCACAGGGGCACACCTTGGGGTTAAAACCCTACAGCCTTGCCCTGGGGAGGGGTCATCTTCAAAGACAGAATTGTTGGACCTTTCAACCACGCAAAACAAAATGGCTATATCAACATGGATTGGATGTATTTGGGGAAAGGATGGGTGTTGCAGGGCCGCCACAAGTCCCTAAAAGTCTCGAAAATCGAGTGAAGGTCCTTATTGGTCCCTCAGATTGATAAAGGTCCCTAAAGTCCCTTTTCTTGCTTTGATTTAAAGCTTCGCAGTCTGAAGGCTACCAACACCTGTAAGTAAACGGTTTTCAGTATTTTTGTTTGGATTGAGGTTCTTGGGCCTCTTTTTTCTTGTCTAAGAAAGACAAAACTTGTTGTTACATAGGCTACAGCGCTACTGTGTGGACAGAGCGGACAGACTAGTAACGAAAAAGAGTAAGCCCCTTTGCCCTTGAAGTCAATAAGCAAGGTTTGGTTGGCTCTGTTAGTTACGTAGGAAACTCTTTTCTGTGTGTCACTTTGTTGCACACAGAGGGGAAAAAAACAGAGAATTGCTCGAAGTACAAAATACGAAGGAGGTGGGGTTAAAACCAGGTTTCTTGCGCGATTTTGAGCTTACATACATTTCTTGAACTATTAGACTACTTCCTAGCGCCCTTTTTATTTGAATACATTTCTGGTAATAGCCCATATATTTTTCTACTAACTTTTTTTCTTTTTCTGAAGTTTAGGGTTTGAAGTTTCAGAATTAGTATTTCAGAGTTGAATTAGAATGGGAAAGTGGAAATTCTGGGAGAATTGGTTGGAAGAGAAAGCTGCAACGGGACAATAAATGAAAGAATGGTGCAGAGCCGTTCCGGGATATCTGTTTTCTTTCTACTGTTCTATCTGCAATACATCGCTTGTCTGTCATAAGGGCTCCTACGTTTTACTGCCAAACGCCAGAAGAGTAGAATGTTACCATAAAACTAACGCAGAATCAGGTTCATTTCTCGGCAGCATCTTCCATAGAGAGCGGCAAGCCAGCAAAACTGCCCAGGCACCTAGGTGCTTACCTTGTGCGGGATGAAACAACAATTGCAGAAATTACATGGGCTCTGAATATGATTGAATCTGACTATTCTGGGAAATCCGTAGACGGAAAAGCAGATGTATATGGAAAAACGTTCCGAGATACAATGGTCAAAAACTTTTCCTTCGGATGAACTAAGTTCGCTTATTTTTTAACCGAAGCTCTTGGATCCTATTTCCGGAACATGACCCTTAATGAAGTCGGCAGAAAGCAGTTGTCGAAAGCGTTAACGTTTCCGCATCCCGATGAAGTTTCAAAACCAGTTTCTGCTCACAGTTGTTGTTAGACATGTTAGTTGGTGAGTTTAAGCTTTTCCAGTTATTCGGACTTTCATCGGAGCCAGGAAGGATCGACGACAAGTGGAACAACGTGCTCCAGGGAGGGAAATATCCAAACTTGTCTGAAGTCGTAAATAATGCTTTGACCGTTTGTCACGGGTCTGCCAGGATTGAGCGGGATTTCTCCCTTTCTGGGCGAGGTCTCATTGAAGAAAGCTTCGATGAATGAACGAACTTTGAATGTAAAACTGTTTGTGATACATATGTGGGGCAGATTTGGAAGATGTGCGCAAATGTTGCTGTCTCTGAAGACTTGATAAAACTGGCCAAATCCGCTAGAAAGAGCTATGATTTGTACCTACAGCAGGAAAAAGCCTTGAAAGAAAAAATTGAGAAAGAACGGCAGGATTTGGAGGCAAGAGAACGGCTGAGAGAAAAGCAGCTCGCTAAAACCTCTTTGATAAGACAGACAATAGAGACTCTTGAAAAACATCACGAAGAAAAAAAAAGAAGCGTTTGATACCAAGGAACAGGCCACAAACTAGTTACTGAAGGAAGCTGATACCCGACTAGAAAAAGGCACTGAAAAGAAGGACATGGTCGAGATACAGTTAGCACAGGCCATGGTGGATGTGACTCAAAGAATCAGCAGCAGTTAGAGTCGCAGTTAGAGAGCAGCAGTTAGTGTATTCTAGTTACCGTACCCTTATCTCTTTCATCATATTTTTGCATCTGATTCTTTGTATTCGAAAGTAAAGCGTCCAGAAAAAAGAAGGAAAAAGCTCCTCCCGTGACATGATGATTCTCAGGTGGTCGGTTTCTTAATTATCAATTGGCCTCTGATCATGGAGAGATGTCTGCAAATGACCATTCAAATTTTTTTTTCTTAGTCAAGTGTCATTTGCTGTTGTGTCAGTGCTTTTTCCTTCAAAAGCTTACTAAAAACTGAGTTTCTGGGTCCATTATGCGTTCAGAACGGTCCCTAGAGAGGTCCCTTTTTCAACTAAAAAGAGGTCCCTAAGTCCCTATTTTTCACCACTTGAACCTGTGGCAGCCCTGGTGTAGGGAGAGGGGTGGGGGGCTGGATGCACTCCGATTCCTTTCGACTATTAAAAAGAACACTAAAAGTTGCAATTTCCGATCGAACGAACCCCCTTCCGAGTTTCTGCGACAACTCCTTCTATGCAAAGTGCCCTGGTATAAAACCAAAAAAGGGGGGGAACTGACCTCCGATCTCTTTGACTCTTAAATACAGCACTAGAACTTCTGATTACCAGTCCAATGAGCCCCATCCGAAGCTTATATGACCATCCTTTCTATAAAAAACCTTATATGCCCCAGGGGCCCTGAGGGCTGTGGGGGGATGTCAAACAAATTAAACTATAGAGAGGAATATAACAAATCATAGAATAACTTATTTCTTCCCTTTCTTTACGCGTTTTTCCAGAAAAAAGACTATGCGATTTAAATTAATATATTGTATTTTTTTTTTCTAAAAGCAATAACGACAATTTGTGAAAACGCGACAAAGGTAGTTGAAAAGGGCCAGAGAGATGTAATTTTTTAATTCTTTAATTCGAGTTAATGAAACCTTTGACCAAATTACTAAAAATTCCACTTTTAGAAATACTTAAAAAAATTAATTGCCTGAAAAAAAAAAATTAGTAGTTGTAGGATCTTTTCAGAATTCTTCCTTGCAACAGGTGGGGTTGAACCGAGACCCGGAAGTTTCCAGGCGCGGCTTTAATTTATCCAATGCGCTGTTACAAGGTGTCATAATTGGATGTTTAAAAAATAGACGAAATGGATAAGAGAGGTAAATAGCTTGTTTCTGAGAGAAAATGACATAATAGCCTAGAGAAGTAACTACTACTGCTAATATTACATCATTCTTTACTTTTTTTTATCTAAAATAACCGAATTCTGCTGTTTTGATGCTTATAATTTTTCTAAACTTACATTTCTATTTTCATTTCGAGTTTCAGCCACTATTGGAACAGCGACTCCTTATATGACGCCGTGATTGTAAAGATCTTTATCTATGTTCAATTGTGTTTTTACTGATATTAATTAAATTAAAAAAAATATTTTTCAAATGAAAGTAAAGAGCGACCTTAAAGTTTAGAGAGAAAAAAAAGTATTCCGTATTTAAGGAAGATGCCCCCTCCTTAACCATTTTCTACGACAAATACGCAAAGTTTTGAAAGAAAGTTTGACATATAAATTCTTCGATTTATTTTTGAAGACAAATTTATTAGGAAACTAACCCTTGTTTAAAAAAAGATATAATCATTGCCCATGGGCTTACGTAGCTTCTTCTCGAGGGGGGGGGAGCAGCCGATTCTATGATGAAGGAAGGGGGTTGAAGTTATATTGGCAGTTCACAAAACCTTACATTACCATTAAGTTCTATCATACGTATGAAATCTTTGTAATAAGTAATCACCAAAAATCATTAATCATCAATAAGCTTCAGCATTAATCAATCTTCTGGATTAGAGCTAAATCTTTCCAAGACATTATGGATAATTTCTTCTTGTTTGACTTTTATTCTGTCATTTTAGCTTTTTATTTCCAGCTTTTTCAACCATCTGCTTTTTCAGTCATATCTGTGTAATTTTAAAGTTCTAAGGGAGAAGCTGCCCCCTTCCCCCTTTCCGTACTCCCATGTCATTGCCTTAACTTAATCCTTAAATCCTTCCATTCAGGAAAACTAGATTATTATTCCAAATTTAGAACACACCTTTTTATTTGTAATATGTAAAGTAAGATTAAAAATATATATAAAAAAACAAAATTAGGGGAAACAGTTTTGATAAATCAATCAAAACTAAGCTCAGTGTTGCTTATTTTATGTTTTTTGAAAAAGACTTTTATCGACCAAGTCAAGCTTTGATCGAAAAAGAAACTCTATAAAAAAACAATAAAAAAAACGCTACCAATTTAATATCTTTTAGCTCTAGGATTTCTTTAATTTATTTTAATCAAATGAGTGGAATAGATTTGGCAAGAAAATGGAAAAAACTGTCCCGAATAATTTGTGTTTAAAGAGCAACTAAGCCCTAAATAATTCCACAGGCATGACTTAACCACTAATAGAGCCAACCAATAATAAATAATAGGCCACCCAATAATAGGGCCATAAATAATAGGGCCACCCAATAATTAAGGGTCACCCAACAATAATAGTAAAAGAAAAACTAACAAACATTACACTGGATATTATGAGATACAATTATACAATTATAAGATACAATTATTAAAAATACATTAAAGATAATTAATAAAGATACAATATAATAAGATACTGGATATAAATAAGATAATAATAAGAAAGAATTTGAGAAGTGTTTGTTCGAAGAGTAGGCGGTTTTATTATTTCTTTGGATCGTGTATTTACTTTCTTCCTCATAGCAAGTCGTAATGGAATCTTATATTGTGGAAGAATGTTTTTTTTTGGTACTTCTATGTTAAACGCACTCTTTTATATATGTCAAACTGGAGACGCGACAGAAAATCCGTTTTGTACGGGATAATTCAAGACACTGCTATACAGTAATGAATGCTTAGCGTGATTATCAATGCGTTGACGATATTTAAACTGTTGTTTTTTGGGGTTTAGGGGGAGAAAAAGGTACCTAAGTTAGGTTAGGTTACGTATTTAATATACGCTATGCTATAGCACTATATAAAAGAGTGCGTTTAACATAGAAGTACCTTTTTTTTAAATCCCTATCCGTGGTATTGATTTCAATGACATCCAAATTAAATGCAAATACATTTTTATTTATTAGGGATTTTTTTCTTTTTCTGTGCTCCCCTCCTATTTTTTATTCATATTTCTAATTGTAGTTTTGTAGTTGTAAAGTGTCTTACCTTTAAAAAAAATTCATTTCCCGAAAACTGGTTAGAATAATTATTCTTAAAATACAGTGCGAAAAAAAAAAAAAAAAATGATTGACATTGACATAGTATGTGTTTTTTATAGTTCTTTCCCCTGTGCGTCTGAAGTAGCTCCAAGTTTTGGGGATGATAAAAAAATAGAAATACTAAAAAGCAATGTTAACCGAGAATTTATAAGATGACAGATAATAAAATAATAGCAATAGTAGAAAAAATAATGTTGACAAAAAACATCTTTGGGATGATACATGAATAAAAGAAAGCAATAGTAAAAAGGAGTGGTAAAAAAAGAAGCAGTAAGTCTTTTATTGAGTCAATCTTAAACATAAAATCAGTGATACTACTACTACTACTAACAACTCACTGTAGCACCAAGCCGTTTGAGGCCCACACGCCTACGCGCGCTCCTCCTTCATCCCAATTTATTCAAAGGCTCTGTCTTTACACTCCCAAGAACTTCCTTAGTTATTCCTTAATATATCCTCCAGCCCCAATCGGGACGACCTGGTTTTCGTTTTGCCCTAGAAGGTTGGCTGACAAGACAATCTCATTCTTCATCCACAGAACTTGTCCTACGCTTCTCATCCTTTCCCTTATTGTAGCCCTAGAAAGCAGGATTGAACCGCACTTTTCTTACAGCCTACTGTTTAAAATATGGTCAGTCAGTTGGATACCCAAAACAATCCGTTGGCAATTTCTCTGGAAAACATCTAGCAAATTTTTCTCCATTTTTTGGATCGCCCATGCTCTAGGACCATAACGGTAATAATAGATTATAAAATTTTGGATCATAAATTTTTTCTGTGGAGTTGGAACTTACCATTAACTTTTGTTTTTTTTTTGTTAGACTTTTCTTTTATTTTCAAGATTAAGACTTAAAAATCGATGTATTTATCCAAATATCAGAATCATTAAAGCCTATTGAAGTAATTTATTGACGACAAAGTTGAGTAGATGATTAAACATCTCATCTATGGTAAAATTAAAAGAATTGGAAAGCCTGGTGAATTGCATAAAAGAACGTGTAAAAAATCGCTTACATCTTGAAATTTAGGGGGGGGGGGGTTAAAGACTCCTTTTACTTTGAAAGGCGTAAGTAACAAAGGAGTCGGTATGTGGCTTGATTGTTTGACGTTAATAGTAATTGCAAATTGCTGTCGGTTGAAATTGTATAAATCATGATTGGTCCGGTTTGAAGCTGCTGTCTGTTTTGGCTCCTTTGAGCGTGACTTAAGATGGAAGACCATGATCTATGTTAAGTATGTTTCTGAAGCATGGGTGCTCTGAAAAACGGAGGAAGATTTGCTAGATGTTTTCCAGAGGAATTGCTTACGGACCGTTTTGGGTACCCGACTGAATGACCACATTTCAAATAGTAGGCCGTAAGAAAAGTGTGGTTCAATCCCGCTTTCTTAGGCTACAATGAAAGAAAGGTTGAGATGGCTAGGGCACGTTCTGCGGATGAAGGATGACAGATTGCCAAAGATTTTCCTTTTTGGGCAATCGTCTAGGACTAAACGAAAAGCATGTTATACTCGGTTGGGGTGGTAGGATGTTGTGAGGAAAAATTTAAGGGAAATCGGAACTTCCTCGGAGGGTGTAAAGAGGGATGCTTCGAATAGATTGGGATGGAGGAAGAGCGTGTGTAGCTGTGTTGGCCTTGGGCGGTTTGGTTCTGTGGTGAGTTGTTAGTAGTAGTAGTAGTTGACTTCGTGGTACAAAAACCGGGCGCCTATTTCCAATTTGGAATTACTTGGGACCTAATTTTAATTAGTTGGTCGAGTCTAATTTTAGTTTTTATGTATTAATTCGTTCTATGGTGGTGGTGGTTTTGAATAAAATGACTACCCCTATTTTACAAAAATAATTCCCCTAGGAAAGAAAAATTGATAGAAAGTTTTATAAGCCACTTGTACTTGTGTTGAACTGCCACACCAACGATTTGCTTCTCGTATACGACCTAAAAAATTATAACTGTATACAAAATCAATATAAATATACTACCACTATATAACTTAATGCAGTACCAAGTCGCATGAAGCCAACACAGCTGCGCAAGCTCCTCCTCCACCCCAATCTATTCAAACCTTCACTCATTATCCCTCGGATTAAGTTCCAATGTCATTAAGTCCTTCCTTATGGCCTCTTCCCGCCCCATTCGGGGAGGAATTGGTTTTCGTTTGGCCCTAGTTTGATGGTAAAAAAAGACAACATTTGACTGCCTGTCATCCTTTATCCGTAAAACGTAGCCTAAAAGCCTGGACCTTTCTTTCATTATAGCCCAAGAAAATGGGATTGAACCATATTTTTCTTACAGCTTGTTTTTTGGCATATGGTCAGTCAAAACAGTATTTTTAACTGATGTTACACAATTCGGTACTTATTAAGAATCCCAAACAGACGCGATATATTGTATAGCAAACATGATAAATGAAACTTGTCAAGCAGGTTTTTTTCAACCGAGAATTCCTATGCCAAGCATTGCACAGGGGTTTCTCACTCCGTTTGCAATATTTAAACTTTAGTTTTTTGGGGTTGAAGGGGCAAAAAAGGTACCTAGGTTAGGTTACGTAATAAATTTAATATATGCTATGCTTTACCTCCCCCCCCCCATAATGTGCAAATATATAGCCTAATTTTGTCCATAAACTATTATATTTTCATCCTATTTTGTTTTATTTCATTACCATTAACAAAACGTCCCTTCTCGCGAGTAGAGATGACCCTATAACTCCTACGAGAACACCATATATGGGCATAGAGTCATTAGGGAGAATGATTGCCTAATCGGTCAATGACCTCTTTCTCCAGGTGTGTTTTTGGCACGCCCTCAGCGAATGTTGTTGTTATTGTTTTGAACAGAGTCATTAGAGAGAACACGTGGTTAATGGGGTCAATGTTGTTGTTGTTCGAAGCAAAGTTAATGATATCTCCTTCCTGTTCGAGGCAGATGTTATGATCCGGAAATAGTATTTGTTATTGTTTCCAAGCCAAATGTTATGAGTTCCCGGGAAACAGTTAATTAATGTCTGACAGATGACGTCAAGTTAATTAATGTCTTTGCATTTCCAAAGAGAATTGTCTCCGAGAAACAGTTAGATCACACATGATGTCATGATTGATTGATTGACACGAAAGGGGAATTAATTTGTTATTCTAAAGAGAATTGATTCACGAAAGGGAAATTAATTTGGAGTTCTAACAAGAGAATCGTTTCCGAGGCAGATGTTTTGATCTTAGCGCGCGAAAAGGTTTCCAAATAATTGAAATAAGCCAGCGCAGGGATGCCAAACAAAAGGAACATGCTGAAATTCCGTTTGGGGATAATTTTGGCGAAACCGATGTAGCTAATTTATGGAACTATTACGATGAAACAGTTAGAGACATTTTGAAAGAAGATTTTAGGAAAGGTTTTAGAAGAGAATTTGAGGGTGAAACTCTGTGGTCCTTATAATACACAAGTTCCATTTGAACAGTGTTGTGAGGTCCTCTACCCCAACCCCAAAGGGTTCCGATCCCCCACCCCAACCCCAAAGGAAGCCCCCGGTACTCAAAGGCCCCCAAGCTCCCAAAGAGCCCCAGCCCCCCCCCCCAAACGCCCTCCTCAGACCCTCAAAGGCCCTCCTCTGGTCCTCAAAGGCCCATCGAGCTCCCAAAAGACCACCGGGGTCCCAAAGGCCATCACCCGGTCCCCAAATGTCCCCCAGGCTCCCAACTGCCTCCCCCGGACCCCCAAAGGCCCCCCTTTGGTCCCCACAGGCTCCCAAAGGGCCCCCGGACCCCCAAAGGCCCTCCCCCCGGTCCTCAAATGTCCACTGGGCTCCCAAAGGACGAATCGGTCCTCAAGGGCCTCCAGACCCACAAAGGCTCTCCCCGGGCTCCCAAAGGACCACCCAGCCCTTGGTTTAGTTTTAGTTAAAAGTATAGAGTGTTTTTAGCTTAGAGTCATAACTTAGAGTTGTTCTTGAAGTTCTAGTTTAGTTTAATTTTAGTTAAGAGTTTGATGTTTTACCTTTGAGTTTCAGTTAGAGTTTTAGTTTGGTTTAGTTTTAGTTAAGAGTTTGTAGTTTTAGCTTAGAGTCTTAGCTTAGAGTTTAAGTTAGAGTTGTTGTGTAGTTTAGTTTTAGTTAAGAGTTTAGAGTCTTAGCTTAGAGTTTTAGTTTAGAGTTTTTAGCTTAGAGTCTTAGCTTAGAGTCTTAGCTTAGAGTTTTTGTTGAAGTTCTAGTTTAGTTTAGTTTTAGTTAAGAGTTTAGAGTTTTAGCTTAGAGTCTTAGCTTAGAGTTTAAGTTTAGTTTAATTTTAGTTAAGAGTTTAGAGTTTTACCTTAGAGTCTTAGCTTAGAGTTTTAGTTTAGAGTTTTTAGCTTAGAGTCATAGCCTAGAGTTTTTGTTGAAGTTCTAGTTTAGTTTAGTTTTAATTAATAGCTTAGAGTTTTTGTTAGAGTTCTAGTTTAGTTTAATTTTATTTTAGAGTTTAGAGTTTTAGCTTAGTCTTAGCTTAGAGTTTTTTTTGTTAGAGTTCTAGTTTAGTTTAATTTTAGTTAAGAGTTTGATTTTTTTTCCTTTGAGTTTCAGTTAGAGTTTTAGTTTAGTTTTAGTTAAGAGTTTGGTGTTTTACCTTAGAGTCTTAGCTTAGAGTTTTTATTTGAGTTTTAGTTTATTTTAGTTTTAGTTAAGAGTTTAGAATTTTAGCTTAGAGTCTTAGCTCAGAGTTTTTGTTAGAGTCATAGTTTATTTTAGTTTTAGTTAAGAGTTTAGAGTTTCAGTTAGAGTTCTAGTTTAGTTTAGTTTTAGTTAAGAGTTTAGAGTTTTTAGCTTAGAGTCTTAGCTTAGAGTTTTTTGTTAGGGTTCTAGTTTAGTTTAGTTTTAATTAATAGCTTAGAGTTTTGTTAGAGTTCTAGTTTAGTTTAATTTTATTTAAGAGTTTAGAGTTTTAGCTTAGAGTTTTTGTTAGAGTTCTAGTTTAGTTTACATATAGTTAAGAGTTTGGAGTTTTACCTTAGAGACCTAGCTTAGAATTTTAGTTTAGTTTAGTTTTAGTTAAGAGTTTAGAGTTTTAGCCTAGAGTCTTATCTCAGAGTTTTTGTTAGAGTTCTAGTTTAGTTTTAGTTAAGAGTTTAGAATTTTAGCTTAGAGTCTTAGCTTAGAGTTTTATGTTAGAGTTCTAGTTTATTTTAGTTTTAGTTAAGAGCTTAGAGTTTTTAGCTGAGAGTTTTTGTTGAAGTTCTAGTTTAGTTTTAGTTAATAGTTTAGAGTTTTAGCTTAGAGTCTTAGCCTAGAGTTTTTGTTAGAGTTGACGTTTAGTTTAGTAATAGTTAAGAGTTTAGAGTTTTAGCATAGAGTCTTAGCTTAGAGTTTTTGTTAGAGTTCTAGTTTAGTTTACATATAGTTAAGAGTTTGGAGTTTTACCTTAGAGACCTAGCTTAGAATTTTAGTTTAGTTTAGTTTTAGTTAAGAGTTTAGAGTTTTTTAGCTTAGAGTCTTAGTTTAGAGTTTTTGTTAGAGTTCTAGTTTAGTTTAGTTTTAGTTAAGAGTTTGGTGTTTTACCTTAGAGTTTTTGTTGAAGTTCTAGTTTAGTTTAGTTTTAGATAAGAGTTTAGAATTTTAGCTTAGAGTCTTAGCTTAGAGTTTTTTGTTAGAGTTCTAGTTTATTTTAGTTTTAGTTAAGAGTTTAGAGTTTTTAGCTGAGAGTCATAGCCTAGAGTTTTTGTCGAAGTTCTAGTTTAGTTCAGTTTTAGTTAAGAGTTTAGAGTTTTAGCTTAGAGTCTTAGCTTAGATTTTTTGTTAGAGTTGAAGTTTATTTTAGTATTAGTTAAGAGCTTAGAGTTTTTAGCTTAGAGTCTTAGCTTAGAGTTTTTGTTAGAGTTCTACTTTACTTTAGATATAGTTAAGACTTTGGAGTTTTACCCTAGGGACTTAGCTTAGAGTTTTTGTTAGAGTTGAAGTTTAGTTTAGTAATAGTTAAGAGTTTAGAGTTTTAGCATAGAGTCTTAGCTTAGAGTTTTTGTTAGAGTTCTTGTTTAGTTTACATATAGTTAAGAGTTTGGAGTTTTACCTTAGAGACCTAGCTTAGAATTTTAGTTTAGTTTAGTAATAGTTAAGAGTTTAGAATTTTAGCTTGGAGTCTTAGCTTAGAGTTTTTGTTAGAGTTCTAGTTTAGTTTAGTTATAGTTAAGAGTTTGGTGTTTTACCATAGAGACTTATCTTAGAGTTTTAGTTTAGTTTAGTTTTAGTTAAGATTTTAGAGTTTTAGCTTAGAGTCTTAGCAGAGAGTTTTTGTTAGAGTTCTAGTTTAGTTTAGTTTTAGTTAAGAGTTTAGAGTCTTAGTTTAGAGTTTTTGTTAGAGTTCTAGCTTAGTTTAGTTTTAGTTAAGAGTTTGGTGTTTTACCTTAGAGTTTTTGTTGAAGTTCTAGTTTAGTTTAGTTTTAGATAAGAGTTTAGAATTTTAGCTTAGAGTCTTAGCTTAGAGTTTTTTGTTAGAGTTCTAGTTTATTTTAGTTTTAGTTAAGAGTTTAGAGTTTTTAGCTGAGAGTCATAGCCTAGAGTTTTTGTCGAAGTTCTAGTTTAGTTCAGTTTTAGTTAAGAGTTTAGAGTTTTAGCTTAGAGTCTTAGCTTAGATTTTTTGTTAGAGTTGAAGTTTATTTTAGTATTAGTTAAGAGCTTAGAGTTTTTAGCTTAGAGTCTTAGCTTAGAGTTTTTGTTAGAGTTCTACTTTACTTTAGATATAGTTAAGACTTTGGAGTTTTACCCTAGGGACTTAGCTTAGAGTTTTTGTTAGAGTTGAAGTTTAGTTTAGTAATAGTTAAGAGTTTAGAGTTTTAGCATAGAGTCTTAGCTTAGAGTTTTTGTTAGAGTTCTTGTTTAGTTTACATATAGTTAAGAGTTTGGAGTTTTACCTTAGAGACCTAGCTTAGAATTTTAGTTTAGTTTAGTAATAGTTAAGAGTTTAGAATTTTAGCTTGGAGTCTTAGCTTAGAGTTTTTGTTAGAGTTCTAGTTTAATTTAGTTATAGTTAAGAGTTTGGTGTTTTACCATAGAGACTTAGCTTAGAGTTTTAGTTTAGTTTAGTTTTAGTTAAGATTTTAGAGTTTTAGCTTAGAGTCTTAGCAGAGAGTTTTTGTTAGAGTTCTAGTTTAGTTTAGTTTTAGTTAAGAGTTTAGAGTTTTAGCCTAGAGTCTTATCTCAGAGTTTTTGTTAGAGTTCTAATTTAGTTTAGTTTTAGTTAAGAGTTTAGTGTTTAAGCTTAGAGTCTTAGTTTAAAGTTTTTTATTGAAGTTCTAGTTTAGTTTAGAGTTTTAGCTCAGACTTAGAGTTTTAATTAGAGTTCTAGTTTAGTTTAGTTTTAGTTAAGAGTTTAGAGTTTTAGCTTAGAGTCTTAGCTTAGTGTTTTTGTTAGAGTTCTAGTTTAGTATAGTTTTAGTTAAGAGTTTAGAGTTTTAGCTTAGAGTCTTAGCTTAGAGTTTTTGTTATAGTTCTAGTTTAGTTTAGTTATAGTTAAGAGTTTGGTGTTTTACCCTAGAGACTTAGCTTAGAGTTTTAGTCTAGTTTAGTTTTACTTAAGAGTTTAGAGTTTTAGCTTAGGGTCTCAGCTTAGAGTTTTTGCTAGAGTTCTAGTTTAGTTTAGTTTTAGTTAAGAGTTTAGTGTTTTTAGCTTAGAGTCTTAGTTTAGAGTTTTTGTTGAAGTTTAGTTTAGTTTTGGTTTAGAGTTTTAGCTTAGACTTAGAGTTTTAATTAGAGTTCTAGTTTAGTTTAGTTAGCTAAGAGTTTAGAGTTTTAGCATAGAGTCATAGCTTAGAGTTTTTGTTAGAGTTCTAGTTTAGTTTAGTTTTAGTTAAGAGTTTAGAGTTTTACCATAGAGTCTTAGCTTAGAGTTTTACTTTAAGTTATAGTTTGGTTAAGTTTTAGTTAAGAGTTTCGAGTTTTAGCTGAGTCTTAGCTTAGAGTTTTTGCTAGAGTTCTAGTTTAGTTTAGTTTTAGTTAACAGTTTAGAGTTTTACCTTAGAGTCCTAGCTTAGAGTTTTTGTTAGAGTTCTAGTTTAGTTTAATTTTAGTTAAGAATTTGATATTTTACCTTTGAGTTTCAGTTAGAGTTCTAGTTTAGTTTACTTTTAGTTAAGAGTTTAGCGTTTTACCTTGGAGTCTTAGCTTAGAGTTTTAGTTAGAGTTCTAGTTTTGTTTAGTTTTAGTTAAGAGTTTAGAATTTTAGCTTAGAGTCTTAGCTCAGAGTTTTTGTTAGAGTCTTAGTTTATTTTAGTTTTAGTTAATAGTTTAGAGTTTTACATTTGAGTTTCAGTTAGAGTTCTAGTTTAGTTTAGTTTTAGTTAAGAGTTTAGAGTTTTTACCTTAGAGTCTTAGCTTAGAGTTTTTGTTGAAGTTCTAGTTTAGTTTAGTTTTAGTTAATAGCTTAGAGTTTTTGTTAGAGTTCTAGTTTAGTTTAATTTTATTTAAGAGTTTAGAGTTTTAGCTTAGAGTTTTTTTGTTAGAGTTCTAGTTTAGTTTAATTTTAGTTAAGAGTTTTATTTTTTTTACCCTTGAGTTTCTATTAGAGTTCTAGTTTAGTTTTAGTTAAGAGTTTGGTGTTTTACCTTAGAGTTTCAGTTAGAGTTCTAGTTTAGTTTTAGTTAAGAGTTTGGTGTTTTACCTTAGAGTCTTAGCTTAGAGTTTTTTGTTAGGGTTCTAGTTTAGTTTAATTTTAGTTAAGAGTTTGATTTTGTACCTCTGAGTTTCAGTTAGAGTTCTAGTTTAGTTTTAGTTAAGAGTTTGGTGTTTTACCTTAGGGTCTTAGCTTAGAGTTTTTAGTTAGAGTTCTAGTTTAGTTTAGTTTTGGTTAAGAATTTAGAATTTCAGCCTAGAGTCTTAGCTTAGAGTTTTTTTAGAGTTCTAGTTTATTTTAGTTTTAGTTAAGAGTTCAGTTTTTACCATAGAGTCCTAGCTTAGAGTTTTTGTTGAAGTTTTAGTTTATTTTAGTTTTAGTTAATAGTTTAGAGTTTTAGCTTAGAGTCTTAGCTTAGAGTTTTTGTTAGAGTTGAAGTTTAGTTTAGTAATAGTTAAGAGTTTGGTGTTTTACCGTAGAGTCATAGCTTAGAGTTTTAGTTAAGAGTTCTAGTTTAGTTTAGTTTTAGTTGAGAGTTTAGAATTTTAGCCTAGACTCTTAGCTTACAGTTTTTGTTAGATTTCTAGTTTAGTTTAGTTTTAGTCAAGAGTTTAGAGTTTTTAGCTTAGATTCATAGCTTAGAGTTTTTGTTGAAGCTATAGTTTAGTTTAGTTTTAGTTAAGAGTTTATAGTTTTAGCTTAGATTCTTAGCTTAGAGTTTTTGTTAGAGTTTTAGTTTAGTTTAGTTTTAGTTAAGAGTTTAGAGTTTTAGCTTAGAGTATTAGCTTAGAGTTATAGTTAGAGTTGAAGTTTAGTTTAGTTATAGTTAAGAATTTAGAGTTTTTAGCTTAGAGTCGTAGTTTAGAGTTTTTGTTATAGTTCTAGTTTAGTTTAGTTAAGAGTTTAGAGTTTTATCATAGAGTCATAGGTTAGAGTTTTTGTTGAAGTTGAAGTTTAGTTTAGTCATAGTTAAGAATTTAGAGTTTTTATCTTAGAGTCATAAAGCTTAGAGTTTTTGAAGTTCTAGTTTAGTTTAGTTAAGAGTTTAGAGTTCCACCTTAGAGTCTTAGCTTAGAGTTTTACTTAGAGTTGAAGTTTAGTTTACTTATAGTTAAGGGTTTAGAGTTTTAGCTTGGAGTCTTAGCTTAGAGTTTTAGTTAGAGTTCTAGCTTAGTTTAGTTTTAGTTAAGAGTTTAGAGTTTTGCCTTAAAGTCTTCGCTTATTGTTTTATTTAGAGTTCTAGTTTAGTTTAGTTTTAGTTAAAGAGTTTTGAGTTTTACCTTAAAGTCTTAGATTAGAGTTTTAGTTAGGGTTGAAGTTTAGTTTAGTTTAGTTATAGTTAAGAGTTTATAGTTGTAGCTTAGAGTCTTAGCTTAGAGTTTTAGTTATAGTTATTGTTTAGTTTAGTTTTAGTTAAGAGTTATAGCTTTAGCATAGAATCTTAGCTTAGAGATTTAGTTAGAGTTGAAGTTTAGTCCAAACTAGCATAACCACAAAATTACACAATATTGCATAGAAATACCAAAACCATAGGTTAGGTTAGGTCAGGTTAGAAGTTTGGTTTCTCCACGTTTAAGTTAGGTTAGATTAGGTTAGCTTATCATGAGCGCTCATGATAAGCTAACCTAATCTAACCTAACTTAAACGTGGAGAAACCAAACTTCTAACCTGACCTAACCTAACCTATGGTTTTGGTATTTCTATGCAATATTGTGTAATTTTGTGGTTATGCTAGTTTGGACTAAACTTCAACTCTAACTAAATCTCTAAGCTAAGATTCTATGCTAAAGCTATAACTCTTAACTAAAACTAAACTAAACAATAACTCTAACTAAAACTCTAAGCTAAGACTCTAAGCTACAACTATAAACTCTTAACTATAACTAAACTAAACTAAACTTCAACCCTAACTAAAACTCTAATCTAAGACTTTAAGGTAAAACTCAAAACTCTTAACTAAAACTAAACTAAACTAGAACTCTAAATAAAACAATAAGCGAAGACTTTAAGGCAAAACTCTAAACTCTTAACTAAAACTAAACTAAGCTAGAACTCTAACTAAAACTCTAAGCTAAGACTCCAAGCTAAAACTCTAAACCCTTAACTATAAGTAAACTAAACTTCAACTCTAAGTAAAACTCTAAGCTAAGACTCTAAGGTGGAACTCTAAACTCTTAACTAAACTAAACTAGAACTTCAAAAACTCTAAGCTTTATGACTCTAAGATAAAAACTCTAAATTCTTAACTATGACTAAACTAAACTTCAACTTCAACAAAAACTCTAACCTATGACTCTATGATAAAACTCTAAACTCTTAACTAAACTAAACTAGAACTATAACAAAAACTCTAAACTACGACTCTAAGCTAAAAACTCTAAATTCTTAACTATAACTAAACTAAACTTCAACTCTAACTATAACTCTAAGCTAATACTCTAAGCTAAAACTCTAAACTCTTAACTAAAACTAAACTAAACTAAAACTCTAACAAAAACTCTAAGCTAAGAATCTAAGCTAAAACTATAAACTCTTAACTAAAACTAAACTAAACTATAGCTTCAACAAAAACTCTAAGCTATGAATCTAAGCTAAAAACTCTAAACTCTTGACTAAAACTAAACTAAACTAGAAATCTAACAAAAACTGTAAGCTAAGAGTCTAGGCTAAAATTCTAAACTCTCAACTAAAACTAAACTAAACTAGAACTCTAACTAAAACTCTAAGCTATGACTCTACGGTAAAACACCAAACTCTTAACTATTACTAAACTAAACTTCAACTCTAACAAAAACTCTAAGCTAAGACTCTAAGCTAAAACTCTAAACTATTAACTAAAACTAAAATAAACTAAAACTTCAACAAAAACTCTAAGCTAGGACTCTATGGTAAAAACTGAACTCTTAACTAAAACTAAAATAAACTAGAACTCTAACAAAAACTCTAAGCTAAGACTCTAGGCTGAAATTCTAAATTCTTAACCAAAACTAAACTAAACTAGAACTCTAACTAAAACTCTAAGCTAAGACCCTAAGGTAAAACACCAAACTCTTAACTAAAACTAAACTAGAACTCTAACTGAAACTCAGAGGTACAAAATCAAACTCTTAACTAAAATTAAACTAAACTAGAACCCTAACAAAAAACTCTAAGCTAAGACTCTAAGGTAAAACACCAAACTCTTAACTAAAACTAAACTAGAACTCTAACTGAAACTCTAAGGTAAAACACCAAACTCTTAACTAAAACTAAACTAGAACTCTAATTGAAACTCAAGGGTAAAAAAAATAAACCTCTTAACTAAAATTAAACTAAACTAGAACTCTAACAAAAAAACTCTAAGCTAAAACTCTAAACTCTTAAATAAAATTAAACTAAACTAGAACTCTAACAAAAACTCTAAGCTATTAACTAAAACTAAACTAAACTAGAACTTCAACAAAAACTCTAAGCTAAGACTCTAAGGTAAAAACTCTAAACTCTTAACTAAAACTAAACTAAACTAGAACTCTAACTGAAACTCAAATGTAAAACTCTAAACTATTAACTAAAACTAAAATAAACTAGGACTCTAACAAAAACTCTGAGCTAAGACTCTAAGCTAAAATTCTAAACTCTTAACTAAAACTAAACAAAACTAGAACTCTAACTAAAACTCTAAGCTAAGACTCCAAGGTAAAACGTTAAACTCTTAACTAAAAGTAAACTAAACTAGAACTCTAACTGAAACTCAAAGGTAAAATATCAAATTCTTAACTAAAATTAAACTAAACTAGAACTCTAACAAAAACTCTAAGCTAGGACTCTAAGGTAAAACTCTAAACTCTTAACTAAAACTAAACTAAACTAGAACTCTAGCAAAACTCTAAGCTAAGACTCAGCTAAAACTCGAAACTCTTAACTAAAACTTAACCAAACTATAACTTAAAGTAAAACTCTAAGCTAAGACTCTATGGTAAAACTCTAAACTCTTAACTAAAACTAAACTAAACTAGAACTCTAACAAAAACTCTAAGCTATGACTCTATGCTAAAACTCTAAACTCTTAGCTAACTAAACTAAACTAGAACTCTAATTAAAACTCTAAGTCTAAGCTAAAACTCTAAACCAAAACTAAACTAAACTTCAACAAAAACTCTAAACTAAGACTCTAAGCTAAAAACACTAAACTCTTAACTAAAACTAAACTAAACTAGAACTCTAGCAAAAACTCTAAGCTGAGACCCTAAGCTAAAACTCTAAACTCTTAAGTAAAACTAAACTAGACTAAAACTCTAAGCTAAGTCTCTAGGGTAAAACACCAAACTCTTAACTATAACTAAACTAAACTAGAACTATAACAAAAACTCTAAGCTAAGACTCTAAGCTAAAACTCTAAACTCTTAACTAAAACTAAACTAAACTAGAACTCTAACAAAAACACTAAGCTAAGACTCTAAGCTAAAACTCTAAACTCTTAACTAAAACTAAACTAAACTAGAACTCTAATTAAAACTCTAAGTCTGAGCTAAAACTCTAAACTAAACTAGAACTTCAATAAAAAACTTTAAACTAAGACTCTAAGCTTAAACACTAAACTCTTAACTAAAACTAAACTAAATTAGAACTCTAACAAAAACTCTGAGATAAGACTCTAGGCTAAAACTCTAAACTCTTAACTAAAACTAAACTAAACTAGAACTCTAACAAAAACTCTCTGCTAAGACTCTAAGCTAAAACTCTAAAATCTTAACTAAAACTAAACTAAACTAAAACTCTAAGCTAAGTCTCTATGGTAAAACACCAAACTCTTAACTATAACTAAACTAAACTAGAACTCTAACAAAAACTCTAAGCTAAGACTCCAAGCTAAAATTCTAAACTCTTAACTATTACTAAACTAAACTAAAATTCTAAGCTAGGTCTCTAAGGTAAAACTCCAAACTCTTAACTATATGTAAACTAAACAAGAACTCTAACAAAAACTCTAAGCTAAGACTCTGTGCTAAAACTCTAAACTCTTAACTATTACTAAACTAAACTTCAACTCTAACAAAAACTCTAAGCTAAGTCCCTAGGGTAAAACTCCAAAGTCTTAACTATATCTAAAGTAAAGTAGAACTCTAACAAAAACTCTAAGCTAAGACTCTAAGCTAAAAACTCTAAGCTCTTAACTAATACTAAAATAAACTTCAACTCTAACAAAAAATCTAAGCTAAGACTCTAAGCTAAAACTCTAAACTCTTAACTAAAACTGAACTAAACTAGAACTTCGACAAAAACTCTAGGCTATGACTCTCAGCTAAAAACTCTAAACTCTTAACTAAAACTAAAATAAACTAGAACTCTAACAAAAAACTCTAAGCTAAGACTCTAAGCTAAAATTCTAAACTCTTATCTAAAACTAAACTAAACTAGAACTTCAACAAAAACTCTAAGGTAAAACACCAAACTCTTAACTAAAACTAAACTAAACTAGAACTCTAACAAAAACTCTAAACTCTTAACTAAAACTAAACTAAACTAGAACTCTAACAAAAACTCTCTGCTAAGACTCTAAGCTAAAACTCTAAAATCTTAACTAAAACTAAACTAAACTAAAACTCTAAGCTAAGTCTCTATGGTAAAACACCAAACTCTTAACTATAACTAAACTAAACTAGAACTCTAACAAAAACTCTAAGCTAAGACTCCAAGCTAAAATTCTAAACTCTTAACTATTACTAAACTAAACTAAAATTCTAAGCTAGGTCTCTAAGGTAAAACTCCAAACTCTTAACTATATGTAAACTAAACAAGAACTCTAACAAAAACTCTAAGCTAAGACTCTATGCTAAAACTCTAAACTCTTAACTATTACTAAACTAAACTTCAACTCTAACAAAAACTCTAAGCTAAGTCCCTAGGGTAAAACTCCAAAGTCTTAACTATATCTAAAGTAAAGTAGAACTCTAACAAAAACTCTAAGCTAAGACTCTAAGCTAAAAACTCTAAGCTCTTAACTAATACTAAAATAAACTTCAACTCTAACAAAAAATCTAAGCTAAGACTCTAAGCTAAAACTCTAAACTCTTAACTAAAACTGAACTAAACTAGAACTTCGACAAAAACTCTAGGCTATGACTCTCAGCTAAAAACTCTAAACTCTTAACTAAAACTAAAATAAACTAGAACTCTAACAAAAAACTCTAAGCTAAGACTCTAAGCTAAAATTCTAAACTCTTATCTAAAACTAAACTAAACTAGAACTTCAACAAAAACTCTAAGGTAAAACACCAAACTCTTAACTAAAACTAAACTAAACTAGAACTCTAACAAAAACTCTAAACTAAGACTCTAAGCTAAAAAACTCTAAACTCTTAACTAAAACTAAACTAAACTAAAATTCTAAGCTAGGTCTCTAAGGTAAAACTCCAAACTCTTAACTATATGTAAACTAAACTAGAACTCTAACAAAAACTCTAAGCTAAGACTCTATGCTAAAACTCTAAACTCTTAACTATTACTAAACTAAACGTCAACTCTAACAAAAACTCTAGGCTAAGACTCTAAGCTAAAACTCTAAACTATTAACTAAAACTAAACTAGAACTTCAACAAAAACTCTCAGCTAAAAACTCTAAGCTCTTAACTAAAACTAAAATAAACTAGAACTCTAACATAAAACTCTAAGCTAAGACTCTAAGCTAAAATTCTAAACTCTTAACTAAAACTAAACTAGAACTCTAACAAAAACTCTGAGATAAGACTCTAGGCTAAAACTCTAAACTCTTAACTAAAACTAAACTAAACTAAAATTCTAAGCTAGGTCTCTAAGGTAAAACTCCAAACTCTTAACTATATGTAAACTAAACTAGAACTCTAACAAAAACTCTAAGCTAAAACTCTAAACTCTTAAATAAAATTAAACTAAACTAGAACTCTAACAAAACTCTAAGCTATTAATTAAAACTAAACTAAACTAGAACCCTAACAAAAAACTCTAAGCTAAGACTCTAAGCTAAAAACTCTAAACTCTTAACTAAAACTAAACTAAACTAGAACTCTAACTGAAACTCTAAACTCTTAACTAAAAATAAAATAAACTATGACTAACAAAAACTCTGAGCTAAGACTCTAAGCTAAAATTCTAAACTCTTAACTAAAACTAAAATAAACTAAAACTCAAATAAAAACTCTAAGCTAAGACTCTAAGGTAAAACACCAAACTCTTAACTAAAACTAAACTAAAACTCTAACTGAAACTCAAAGGAAAAAAATCAAACTCTTAACTAAAATTAAACTAAACTAGAACTCTAACAAAAAAAACTCTAAGCTAAGACTAAGCTAAAACTCTAAACTCTAAAATAAAATTAAACTAAACTAGAACTCTAACAAAAACTCTAAGCTATTAATTAAAACTAAACTAAACTAGAACTTCAACAAAAACTCTAGGCTATGACTCTAAGCTAAAAACTCTAAACTAAAACTCTAAGCTAAGACTCTAAGGTAAAACTCTAAACTCTTAACTAAAATTAAACTAAACTTAAACTCTAAGCTAAGACTCTAAGCTAAAACTCTAAACTCTTAACTAAAACTAAACTAAACTAGAACTTCAACAAAAACTCTAAGCTAAGACTCTAAGCTAAGACTCTAAGCTAAAAACTCTAAACTAAAACTCTAAGCTAAGACTCTAAACTCTTAACTAAAACTAAACTACACAACAACTCTAACTTAAACTCTAAGCTAAGACTCTAAGCTAAAACTACAAACTCTTAACTAAAACTAAACCAAACTAAAACTCTAACTGAAACTCAAAGGTAAAACATCAAACTCTTAACTAAAATTAAACTAAACTAGAACTTCAAGAACAACTCTAAGTTATGACTCTAAGCTAAAAACACTCTATACTTTTAACTAAAACTAAACCAAGGGCTGGGTGGTCCTTTGGGAGCCCGGGGAGAGCCTTTGTGGGTCTGGAGGCCCTTGAGGACCGATTCGTCCTTTGGGAGCCCAGTGGACATTTGAGGACCGGGGGGAGGGCCTTTGGGGGTCCGGGGGGCCCTTTGGGAGCCTGTGGGGACCAAAGGGGGGCCTTTGGGGGTCCGGGGGAGGCAGTTGGGAGCCTGGGGGACATTTGGGGACCGGGTGATGGCCTTTGGGACCCCGGTGGTCTTTTGGGAGCTCGATGGGCCTTTGAGGACCAGAGGAGGGCCTTTGAGGGTCTGAGGAGGGCGTTTGGGGGGGGGGGGGCTGGGGCTCTTTGGGAGCTTGGGGGCCTTTGAGTACCGGGGGCTTCCTTTGGGGTTGGGGTGGGGGATCGGAACCCTTTGGGGTTGGGGTAGAGGACCTCACAACACTGTTCAAATGGAACTTGTGTATTATAAGGACCACAGAGTTTCACCCTCAAATTCTCTTCTAAAACCTTTCCTAAAATCTTCTTTCAAAATGTCTCTAACTGTTTCATCGTAATAGTTCCATAAATTAGCTAAAACGGTTTCGCCAAAATTATCCCCAAACGGAATTTCAGCATGTTCCTTTTGTTTGGCATCCCTGCGCTGGCTTATTTCAATTATTTGGAAACCTTTTCGCGCGCTAAGATCAAAACATCTGCCTCGGAAACGATTCTCTTGTTAGAACTCCAAATTAATTTCCCTTTCGTGAATCAATTCTCTTTAGAATAACAAATTAATTCCCCTTTCGTGTCAATCGATCAATCATGACATCATGTGTGATCTAACTGTTTCTCGGAGACAATTCTCTTTGGAAATGCAAAGACATTAATTAACTTGACGTCATCTGTCAGACATTAATTAACTGTTTCCCGGGAACTCATAACATTTGGCTTGGAAACAATAACAAATACTATTTCCGGATCATAACATCTGCCTCGAACAGGAAGGAGATGTCATTAACTTTGCTTCGAACAACAACAACATTGACCCCATTAACCACATGTTCTCTCTAATGACTCTGTTCAAAACAATAACAACAACATTCGCTGAGGGCGTGCCAAAAACACACCTGGAGAAAGAGGTCATTGACCGATTAGGCAATCATTCTCCCTAATGACTCTATGCCCATATATGGTGTTCTCGTAGGAGTTATAGGGTCATCTCTACTCTCGCGTCTATTCTAGATTCTTAATAAGTACCCGCAATTCCATAGGAAAACATTTAACAAATCTTCCTCTGCCTTCCATGCAATATCCAAAAATAATTCATGTTGAAAAAAAAATGCTAATAACCTGTTAGATGCTTTACAAGCCGATTATAATCGTGTTAAACTTCCTACGCCAACAATTTGTCTTTGGTATACCACCACAAAATGATACTCATGTTTCAAATCAATATAAGTATACTGCTACTACTAGCAACACACTTCAGCACTAAGCCGTCTGAAATCAACACAGATGCGCACACTCCTCGTCCACCCCAATCTATCGAAATCTTCACTCTTTACCTCCTCCCATGGAGTTCTAATTTCAAATTGCTAGTAAATTACTGATTGCTTTGTAAGCCACTTGCATACGTATTGAATTTGCCACACCAACGATCTCTTGCTGGTATTCGACCGTAAAAAATATATTTGTTTACTATATTAAAAAAATTGTATAGACCGAATAATAGAAACTCCACTATTGCCTTTTGTATAGCAACTGCTCAGTTTATGTATTTACAACCCCTATTGTAACTCATCTTGCGCTCAAAACTTAATACCAGTTGTTAAGATACGGGTTACAAAATAAAGGAAATAAGACTATCCAAAAAGCATTATCGACTCATTGAGGATTTCCAGTCTTCAATTATGCATCTGAGTGTCAGGTAATTTCAAGTGTGTATTAAAGGAAAGCGCATAGTCTACTGTGCATGTCTTCCGTTCTATCTTCGGTAGTAATGCAAGCACTGCTAGAGGAGTTTTTTTGAGGGGAGGGGCTTATGAGGTAAATATTGATAGGCGGACTTTAGACTAATGTAAAACAAGCAGACATCTTATGATCAAAGGAGGGGGATATAGACTGAAAGCGTTAGTGTATTATAGCTCTCCTGCAATACACCAGGAAATCTCTTAGGTTCGAGGGAAAGGGTGAAGGGCTAAGATTTCACATTTTCCAATGCTATTATTCAAATGTGATCTATGAAATCTGAGAAAATATGCAGTATAACTTTTTAAAAAGCATACAATCCCTAAAAATTAAATTGCAAGCTTTAAAAATTGTTGGTTTTTTGTTCTGTTACAGTGTGGAATTTGATCAATATAGGGTACAATTTTTTTATATATTGGTTGCGAATTACGAAGAAAATAAGGTTGTAAAAAAATATTATCAATCGATTATAGCTTTTTAGCATTCAATTATACATCCCGGAGCTAATTGTTTCAGCGGAAGCAATTCAAACAATTTAGCATTTCGGAACTAAAGTCAAAGAAACTTCATATCTTTAGAATTTGTTCTGGGTGATCGGATTAAAAATCTAGAAATGAATTTTTATCCCACAGTTTTCAATTTGCCTGGGATGGGGTGGGGGAGATTTTGAAGAAATCTTAGATTTATTCTTTCTTCTGCCCCCCTCCCCCTTTTATGAATGAAAATATTATTTACTTTCTACCCTTTCCACTTAGTGTTCACTTATTTCAGGTGTGTATTAAAGGAGAATGCACTGGATCAATGTGCACAAAATGGGGCATGCGAGAGTGCCTACTTACCAGTGCGATGGTAACTGATAAGCGGCGACTATGCGAGCTTGCTTGTCAAGCTGGTGATGATAATAGCACGTGTCGAGGAACAAGTGAGCTGGCACCGATCACGCACATTACTGGTGGTATTCTTTTAAGACCTGGATCACCTTGTGATAATTACCAGGTAATTTTTGCTAATTTGTTTTTGTGCTCTGGACTTTGCGAACTGTGACGAAGACAGTAAGGTTTTTTCTAGGCGTAACAACTGTTTCGCAGACTGGAAGACAGTGTTTTATCTTGTTCGCCCTTACCATTAAGTATGATGTTGAAAATGTTGTTTCTTTTTCTTCTCTTCTTCCTTAAGATTTCTCACTTTTACCAACATATTGATGAATTATTATGGGCTAAATTATTTTTACTGAAAAATTTCGGGAAACTAAGTAAAGACTGAGATGAAATAGTATGTGAAATTTTGCTAAGAGTCTGGAAAGCTCCTGTTTCACTGAATTCCTATTAGATACAAATATTGTCTGGCAAGACATTGTTCATCTGATTTGCAACTGCGGCGATTGAGACCAGCCTCCAATTGACTATAGAAGGGAGGTTGAAGACAGAGTGTAAGCACCATTTACTGAAGGGCAAGGGCGGATCCAGGATTTTTTTTCGGGGGGGGGGGGTTACTAATTTTTGACTTTTTCGGGGGGGGGGGCTACTAATTTTTGACTCAGTTTTCGACTAATTTTACTGATTTTTACCTAGGTTTTACTAATTTTCGACTTATTTTAGACTCGGTCAAAAATTTCGGGGGGGGGGGGGGGGGGGTTCAAACCGGGTAACCCCCCCCCCCTGGATACGGCCTTGCTGAAGGGGGTTGGGTTCGGAGTGTATGCACTACTGGGCAAGGGGCTGGAGACAGAGCATATGCACTGCTTACCATAGGTTTGGAGCATCTGGTTCCTACGGAAATGTAAGTAAGTAATGTAGCTGACGATTAGTCTTGGAAAAACTAATTTTCCTATACTAATAATTCTTGGAAAGGCAATGTTCTTGTCCCACCCCGTTTAACACATCATAAGTCTGTGGTTATTCATATTGATGCCTGAAAAGAGTGTGGGATTAAAGAACCAAAAATTGGGTTTTTACATATGGATTCACAAGTAAAGGGCGTAATACTTACGGCGAATCAAGCTTTTTTTAATTTTGTTAGAACCCTTACATGTCAGAACCTCAAAACTTTTTTTTAATACATTCATGAAGCAACTTGCTTTTCATCGTTCGGACCAGATATTTTTAGCAGTTCTAAATCACCCTAGAAAAGTACCATTTCCTTGGGGGGGGGATGGGCCCTGAAATAAATCCACTTGGTTATAGTTTATTGGTGTCAGCTTTTAGGCGAAAGGTGTCATACGTGTATTTATAATACCTTGCAATTAATGCGGTTATAAAATGATAAACAAAAGCAAGGGACCCATTAAACTACTCTGTAGTGGGTATATTAAACCCATCCAAAAAACTCGCTTTATGCATAGAATTTATTTGCGTTGAAGACGTGAAAAGAGCTTATCGATGAAAGATCATTTTAGAGTGTACTGTTTAATTAATGATTTTTTGATACTATGAAATGCTCTTATGTGACAATGGCCTTAGACGAAACTACTCCTCCTGTTTCCTCAGTGACCGTAATTTTTTTCTAGCAAAAAAAAAAGAAGAAAAGATTTCTGAGGTTTTACGCCTAAAATCTTTGTTTGATCACATTGAATATGTTGTGTAAGGATAATGATAAGAGTAAGAATCCTAATAAGAATGTTCTGCATAATGATGTTCGAATATCTTTAATTCCAGAGTATGACTTTGATGAACTTCTTTTTTTTTCTCGGTGTTGTATAAACGTCTGTGAAAACTGCACCCATACCAGGTGGAAGGGGGGGGGGTCTTTCACTGATATGCCTGAATATGCTATTTTGGTAATTATATACTAGATGCATTAACTGACATAGGAAAAAAGTGAACACGCTTCTAGATTCCTTTTTCTGTGTTCTTTCCAACTATAATAATCAGTTCATTCACTTCCTGATGGTCCCATATAGCCAAAGGGATATATGAAAACTAAAAGAAACACTAATAAAATGAAATTCATATTTTACGATATGCAGGATGTCCTTATTAGTAAGAGTATCAAGTTTTCCTATATTATTATACACTTTATAAAATCATTTCAAGTAATATTTTGGTTAATTACACACTCATTCACTCATAGAGATGCATTACAGATTACAGACTGAAAAGATAACCGGGTTAATTTAGAAGCTATAATCAGGGTTGCCGCCAAGGTTAGCTCATAAACTGCTATAATTGCTCAAATTTGTGTGCTACACAGCGTTTTTCGGCCGTCGCTTGTGCTGCGACACGTGCATGGTTCGTTTAAGTGTAATTAGGTTAGTTTTTAGGTCAATTATATCTTATTTAATGTAAAAGAATAAAAATACATCCTGAGCTGATTGGAGCACTGAATGGTAAAATGTGCGCGCACTCGCATATGCCATATTTAAATGTCTTTAGATTATTGTCGTACATAAAAAATATTCTGACATGTATTTTGCTGTGAGACATATCCTGTAGTTGCATTTTATGTGTCTGTTTTTTCAATTTGGTTATATAAGAGAAAAAGTGCTGCATTCTATGTAGCACGTGCTACAGTGCTACACGGGATAGAATAGTGCTAAAATAGCACTTTCGTGCTACATGTGGCAATCCTGGCTATAGCACATGAAGAGACTGATACAATGGAGAAATATATTATTAGAGGTATATAAGGGACCATCAGGGGGGGGGATTTGCGAGGGAATTGATTAGTATACTTAGGAAAACATAAAAAGGAATCAACTATTTTATTCACCTTGTTCCCATGTCAGGGATCTCGTATATATTTACCTATATTTTTGTACCTGAATGTTTCATTTGAATATTTTGCCTGAATATTTGTGTATTCATACGAAAGAACCAGTTTATGCACTGGGTTTATTCATGCGTTGAAGACTGCGTGGGGGATAAGGAAGAGTTTAAACACGAAAAAAAAATATTCCGTTATTTAATAAAAAAATAAATTAATAAAACCGGTCTATAAAATTGGTCTTTTGTGACCTGAGACAAATCAACTCCTTCCATTTTCTCAGCATCATCAGTGATGATGCAACTTAATAAAAAGATTTACAATGGTTTATACAAAAATAAGTTTTGTAACCAGTTATAATGGGAAGGAAAAGAAGGCAAATAGGTTTTAATCTACATGATGCAGAACTGGAATATATTTAATTTCAGAGTATCATTGCCTAGAGTTTTGATGAGCCTGTTTTTCTACACTGATTTACGTAAATGTTAGTGAAAACTGCACTCACTCCAGGGGAAAGGGGGATTTGCTACGAATATCATTTGAATACTTAGAATTCTTGGAAACTTTACCTTTTAGGGTTACTGTGATGTTTTCCTAAAATGTAGAGCTGTGGATGCTGAGGGACCTTTGGCCAGATTGAAAAACCTCCTCTTCAACCGAGAAACGCTTATGACTATAGCTCAGTGGGTAACGGTAAGTTTTTCAACCATAGTTTATTGCTTAAAATACACTCATAAAAAAGAGTATATTTAGCTACATACTTATGTGGAATAGAAAGGACTCTTGTATGCGTAAATTTGATGTCCCTTAAATTATTCTCATCACATGACTCTCTTTATTAAAGCTAAATGTATAGAAAAATTTTACACGCAGGTGAAAAATTGTTAAAAAACTATCAAATACGCAGCGGTATCTAGTGCCACCCCATTTGAAAAAATGTTTAAAAGCCCCGAATTTTATACCACGTAAATAGATTTAGCAGAAGTCCTGGAATAGTTTAGGCTGGTTTGTCTCTTTCTCTCTTTCCTTGGTGCTCTGCAGGCCAAATATGTAGGTACACAACTAGCTGTGATTACTTGAAAGAGCAAAGACGAAATGAGAAAGAGCTTTGTCCAGAATGGCTTGTCTATCATGAACTGTCTTCTAGAGGGGGGTTATTCTTAAATTTGGTTCAAACTTTTCCTGTAGTATTTTGCCAAATGTTAAAGGTCCCGCACATTTTGGCTATTTCACCCTATAAGAGCCCTACTAATATTCAATCATCTTATATCCTCTGATTTTTGTATGATTTTCGTCAGCTAAGCAAAAGTTAATGAGCAACAAATCCAAATGCCTGTTCAGTCGTATATTATACCCCAAGAAAGAGATTCCTCGGTGGAAATGTGTGGTCGGCCCTACAGTCACTTCAATGTGATTTTTTCATCCCGATAAGCTAATAAACTAAGTTTTTTAAGTTTTCAGAAAAGAAAGGTCTGACTTGGTAAAGTACAGCAGATGAACTTTTTATTAACACTGTAAGCTGTTGTGAGTGGCTCAATAAGGTTTCAGGAATGGCTCTAAATCCTGATTTCAATGCTTGGAAAGGTAAGCTCTAACCTCAAGCCTTCCCTTCTTTTTGGACCTTACAGATTTTGTGAAGACAAGTCTATTATCTTTCTGAAATATGAAAGAAAGAAAGGAAAAGAAAATATAAATTTCAGCTTAGAGTTGGCTTCATCTCTTTAACTGTCAGCCTTGGCAAAATGCTTCCCAAGTTTTGAGCTGGATTCTAAGCCAAGAAAATATAAATTTCAGCTTAGAGTTAGCTTCATCTCTTTAACTGCCAGCCTTGGAAAAATGCTTCCCAAGTTTTGAGCTGGATTCTAAGCCAAGGTTGAACTATTTTTTCAGAATTAGGACTGTCTTATTTTCTTAGAATCTTTGAACTTAAGAAGTCAGAAAGGACTGGAGGTAAGAGCTTGACAATCCTTCTTGGTAAAACCTTCGTGTATTCGCGGTTTTGATTGAGTCTGGAAAATTTCACCCTCTTAGGACAAACATTCAACAAGTGTTTCAAGTTAGGACAAACATTCAACAAGTGTTCACAAACATTATGAAAAGTCAGTGTCAAGGAGGGCAGGGGAGAGATGATGGGCTCTGGAAAAAAAACCTTCCCGTGCCTCAGTTAAGGGCTACAATATCTTTTGAGTTCACAATAAGCCTCTTGTCTATGCTTCAGCCCCTTATTTATAGATTGTAATTGAATTTATTGAAGAGGAGGCGAGGGGCATATCCAGTTTTGAAATAAAGATGGACTATATATCGGGAAAGGTAAAACTTATGGGGAAAGACAAAACTAGCCAAGAGGTTGGCACGGCTGGACTTTAAATCCTTTGTCCGAGAAGACAGGGGTTCGAATCCTGCTGTTGCTGGTTATTTGGTTTGGAACGGGGGTCAGTGGGGTGACTCTGTAAGCTCAGCCAGAGTCGACCCATCTCTAATGTGTGCCTGGAGATATCTGGGGGAAAGGTGAACAAGGAAGGGTGTGCGAAAGTACAGGATGGCTGGTTCCCAACACCCCATTGCACCTCCTGGTCCTGACCATGAAACGGAGTATCATCACCACCGATAAAGATTGTAAAGTCCAGTGCCGTATTTTTATTTCTTTCTTCTTTTTCTTTAATTTTGGGGCAAATTGTGAAAATTGTTAGACTTGAGAAAGACGCTGATTCCATATCTTTCCTCCTCCTTACGTGCTTTTCTGCCGGCTTTGGCTTCTGATCCATTCTCTGACATTTTCCCACTGCCTTCCAGCGAAATAAGAGCATTTCCACGTAAATTTTGCAAGAAAATCTAGAAAATAATAATAATGATTTATTTACCCACCGTATGCACAAGATTACAGGGGAATGAGAAAAAAATTAAAACGAAAAGAAACTAAGCAGACCAAGAAAAAGAAGCAGTTATTATAGGAGAAAAGCGTCGTCTGTTTTTGTGTCGCTGGTATCAATATTTCTCATGAATTCTCAACCATTGTTTAACTTGATTCCTCATCCCAAACTTTTCGAGACAGGATTTTCGGTCCCGCTTAGATATAAACAATAGAAACTTCGTGTAGCACTTATTGATTTTATCGGTGTCGCCCTCTTTAAGTAGATTGGCAGAACCGGCGAGGTAAATAATATGAGGTTGCCACATTGAACGATAAATTGGAACAATCTATTTCCTATAGTACCACCCCCATTTGGCTCAACTGTCCCGTAAGCACAGTTAATGGAGGCAGTTGTATGCTTTACCATAGTCTGCCTGGTTTTGCCGATCGTTTCTGAAATCATTATGCGTATGTATTTCAAGTCTGACATTGTAGGAACTGCATGATTTCTAAGGGTAACGCTGTCACTTTGTCGCGTTGAATCATAGAAACTTGCACTTATCCATATTAGTGGAAAGTCCGATATTCCAGAAATCTCTTTGTAATCTGTTCAGGTTATCTTGTAAGTCTGCTTTCGCTCTGCTGAGAAGAAGAACGTTGTCACCGTAGGCTACGTGAGATAAGCTGGTACTGTGAAGTTGAAGAGAGCATGAGATGTGGTTCAGACTTTTGGACATGTCATGTTCAAAAATGACAGGGTTTACGCAAAGACAAGGTTTACACAAAGGTAATGGATTTGAAAAACGCTGCTCTAATTAAAACGCGTGCTCCCCACGTTCAAAAATTATGTAAACCGGGTGGCACACACGCTAGCTTGGTTAAAGTGTGCTACGATTAACGTTCAAGTGGCACTTGGAAATGTGCACTAGATGGCGGAGGTGGGGCGACTGGTGGAATTTAGGTTTACGCAGTGGTAATAAATTTGAGAAACACTGCTTTAATCAAAACGGGGGGTCGCCCATGTTCAAAAGTTGTGTACACCGGGTGGCACTTGCCTAGCTCGGTGGAAGTGTGCTGTGCTTGACATTAAGTGGCACTGTGAGATGAAAACTAGGCGGTGGAGACTGGACGACTCTTGGAATTAAGGTTCACGCAGTGGTAATAAATTTGAGAAACCACAGTATTAATTAAAACAGGGGACTGTCCACGTTCAAAAATTGTGTACACCGCGTGGCACACGTCTAGCTTGGTAGAATTGTGCTACGATTGCATTTCAAGCGACACTAGGAGATGTACACTAGTCGGCGGAGATTGAATGACCCATAGAAATAAAACAGAAACATTTGAGTTTGAAATTGGTAGACTATTCAAAGTAATTTCTAAAAGGTACCCAAAGGAGGAAGTGGCATATAAACTCTTTGGACTAGATATTTTGCTACTTTTAATAAGTCTGTTTAGTTTTTTGACGAAAGAAATGCGAAAATTACAAATCTGTTCTTGCATTTTCTAGTCTCTTTTTGGCTCGAAAAATTCAGATATAATTGAACCGAATCTTCAAAAAAGCTAGTAAAATACCCCTCCCTCCACAAGAATTATATTTTTAGCCGTAGTCCCTCCCCTTCCCAACTGAATTTCATACGCCCGTGCGAAAAAAAGTACATTCATTGAATTGACTGATTTACATAATTTTTACTAAGCGACAGAAAAGCTTTCGCTTTTTGACTAAACTACAAATCGTGCAATTTTTCTAAATGTAGGGTTTTAAATGGGTCTTTCCCCATTGTCTCATTACTGATGTTCTTATTTTTACTCTTCTAGGAGTACTGGTGGGCTGTGCTACTCATGGGTATCGCCTTCGTTGTGGTCATGGGTATATTTGTTCAGTGTTGTGCTGTTCACACGCCTTCATCTAACCCAAAAAGAGCTCCTGCACTAAGACTCACTGATACTTTACGGCACCCTTATAGCACATTAAGGAGAAAGGTATGTCTTTTTATTTATTTATTTTTTTTGGGGGGGGGGGCTCCTAGAAAGGAATGAGGAAAATTTGAGGTTTCCTATGAGCCTAATATACTAACCTGGCCGAAACTCTATTACAAAGAAAAACATTGTGCAAGCTGTGCCTGTTATGCAGGGACTTACTCAGGATTTACTTCAGAGATGTCCGACATCCCAGGAGGCGCACAAGTTTTAGAAAAGGAGCGAGAAATAGGCAAACCATATGGAAAATACTAGGAAAATAATGCTTATTTTTGAAATTGGGCAAGGAGCTTAGGCTTGATGGCCCTATCCTAAGTAAGTGCATTCTATCTTGCGTATAAAATAGACTACTTGCATTATAGTGCCATAGAAATTTTATAGTCTTTGTTGCATTTATGAGTGGGTGTGGCACCTGAAATACAAAGATGTTTCCATTAGAAGTAGATAGCAAGGTCCAGGGGTTAGTTTAATTATTACCCAAGTATTATTTTTCATCTTCTCAAATAAAATGGCCAATGAAATTTTCCATCTACGGTCAAACAAAACCACGACTTTCTCGATTATGTTGGAAAGATATCATAAGAGAAGGTTTAAAGTAAGTTGGAGCTTCATGTAAGGGAGAAAAGAGTGGAACTTTGAATATATCGGGGTGAAGGAGGAGCTTGCGCAGCTATGTTCGCAACTGACGGCTTGCTGCCGCATTGAGTTGTTAGTAGCAGCAGTAGTAGTATATTGTTTGTCTTTGGGTGTTAAGTTTTATAGTGCCGACCATCCAGTTGTTTACAAATGAAGTTTGTTTTTATTTACATGTTCTACTAGTTTATATTAAAAATTTACATATTTATTTATTGAGTTTGTTGTATTTTTTTTTTATCTAATCCTTGGGAGAAAGTTATGACAAAGTCTAGGTTGCATATGATTTTTATAATTTTTGTCTAATTTAATTTGAATTATAAGAACTATCAGAGATTTTAGAACAGCCATTTTTTGTTTATATTATGATGACATTGTTATGGCACATTAAATAGAAAAATATTCCTCTTACTTTTTTACATTAACTTCTAGAGAGAAGGGCAAGGTTTAGATCGCATTAAAATTTTGATAATTATATTCTAAGTAAGAAAAATAAGAAACATTCCAATGCCTTTGTGTTTTTTCACAATCGTCTATTTATTTATTTTTCTTTTGATGAAACTATATTAACTCGGCTATGATTTTCTCAAGAAATGCCCCCCGCCACCCTCACGGTTCTCGTTATATAAACTAGTGAAAGGTCTACCACGACACCAATTTATGCTGCTGAGGGAGGATTTGTCTCCCAGGGAAAAGTACTTTGATAAGGAAAAGTACTTACGGTGGAGCAGAGACCCGCAATTATCTAACAACACTGGGACATTCCTAGCCTTATGAGCAATGCCTATCGTCGTCGGTGTATTTGTAGGAGTTTCGAGGCCCTTATTGACGATTCATCGTCGTAAGTGTGGAAACGACTGTTTACGAAACCACGAGTTTGAACTTTTAGCCGTCTTGGTATAATTTACACCTTTTATGCGTATTCTTTTCTTCTGAAAATATTCAGAAGAAAATACAGGAAAAGAAGAAGATTGAAAGGAAGGAAAAAAAGACCTCTTTATTAAATAGTCCTGTCAAATAGAAAATTGAAAGTTTAGAGGTCTAATATCCGTATCTTTTTTTGTTTAGCGACCTCGCCGGGAAGGCGGAGGTCTTCAAGGAAGAGCTCCACCCCCATACGGTCCACCCGGTAGACCACCCCCAAACGGGCCACCTCATGGCTATGGTGAAGGAAGAGGGCATTATAACAGACCAAAGGGTAAGAAATCGTCGCCACCTTTTTATTTCACCATTCAGATGCCAATCTGACCAAGTCCGTGAAAAAAAAAATAGAGGATGATAAAAAATAATAATAATAATAGCTACAGATTGTAACTGTAATCGACTGGTGGAAAAATTGTAAAATTTACGATTTTTCTTTTTCGTTTAAAAGATAATGGCAATATTAAGAATTCTTCTTTTTGGCATTAATCCTCATTTTTATTGTTTATCTTGTGAAGGTGTAATCTTAAAGATCAGTCTTTTCTTAAGGCAATATCTTGCAGCGAATATTGCATCTTGAAGAATCACCCTAGCTCGTCCATTATAAATATTTCACTTTTGTGACCTAACTATTTAGAATGTATTTGGCGGTCTTGCAATAACTTTTAGAGAGAAAAGATCTGAATAAAGGACAGCTAAAAGCGAACAACTACTTTCCTAGAAATCGAAAAAAAATTTCCCGTTTTATGCTGGAGATAGAAATGTTTAGTTTTAATGAAACATACATTGTCAGGAAGTGTGAATCTTGTGTTTTCGATTAAATGGAGCAGAATTTGCTTTTTAAAGTTTAGGAAAGAACAGTCTCCAAAATTTTCTAGCAAACCTGTTAGAAGAAGGCTAAAAATCCGCTTAAGGAAATATTATTTGGGCCATTTGGCAGTTTTGGGAGTTCCCTATGGTGCTACCTGCTTTGATTTGAAACCTTGCATACACAAAGGACGTAAAATTTCATTGTCTCTTCAATGTTGGAAATATAGAAAGCACATTTTTAAGTTTAAACCATGTCTGTCGAATTTTAAATGATATCAGAGTCTATTTAGAAGTTTTTGGGCGATTTTGCCACCACTTTGCAGACCTTGGATACGAGGCAAAATGACAAAAATTAAAAGCCGACACTTACATTTCCAGAAATTCTATAAGTCCAGAAAACCTCTTGTTTTATCAATTTCAAATTGTGAATACATAGCAGTCTCGTCACGTTCTCAGAATGATTAGGATACATTCGATTCTTAAAAAGAAGCACCTCCAGCAAGGCCGTTTCCAGGGAGGGGGTGTTACCAGGTTTGAACCACCCCTAATTTTTGGTCTGACTCGTAAAAATGCAACTAAAATGCATTTTTATGCAAATTTTTGATTCGTCTTTGAAGTTTCAAAAAACACAACCCCTCCTCTCCCGGAGCAAAAATTCTGGATATGCCCTTGCCCTCTGCTAGGGCTACCTCAAAGAATTTTAAAAAACTAATAATAGCGAAAGATTTGTCGCTTTCTCATGGATTTCAATAGGAATTAAAACGGGTAGTGTTGCCCAGCATAATTGAACAGGGTAATGTTGCCCAGCATAATTGAAAAAATCGATAACATACTTAGTTTATTAAAAATGGTTTCAATTTAAGGGCTAGGCTACTTTTACCTGAAATTTTTGAATAAAACCGTGTTTATGTTTTTAAAATACTCGTTATTGATTGTACAATAGAATTGGGTTGGTGTGCAGAGGCGGATGGAGTTCGTCCGGAATGAGGCAGACTATGTCTGCTGACCACGTGCCTCTGGATATGGGGTTTCCCCTAACTAAACGCTCCATGTTAATGGGCAGCCTTAACCTTATGAGGTGGGTGGAGCCCACCCCAGGGACTCTCAGTATCTAGGCAAGTCCTAGCTCTAATTAGATCCCAGGCCTAGGGTCGGTTGGGCCTGCAACCTCCGACCGAAAATTTTACCGCAACGAAAAACGATGATACTGCCTCGGATGACCTACCCCCCCCCCCTTACCTTCCCCGACCCCAGCATGTCCCCTGACCGATTTCAAACCATCGAATGAACCTTATTGACGAAGGTGGAATACGACTCGCCACCTGGAACGTACTCACACTCAACTTTCCTGGAGCTAAATCAATGCTTGCCTATGAGCTAAAACGCTTCAATATAGCTGTGGTTGGCCTTACGGAAACCCACCTTGTCGGAAGAGAGTCCGAGGATATTGATGAAGGATATCACCTGATCTGGTCTGGTGACCCAAAAAGCAAGACAAATGGTGTAGGCCTCGCGCTGAACGCCAGAGCCAAGAGATGCCTTCTCTCCTATAAACAAATTTCAGATAGAACACTGATGGCTCAGCTCCAGCACAAGCATGGAAAGTGGACAATTATTGTATGCTATGCTCCCACCAATCCGAGTCCTGCGGAAGTGAAGGATCGGTTCTATGCGGAGCTCTCAGTGACCCTGTCTAGAGTCCCACCCCACGACATCGTCACTCTTCTGGGAGACCTTAACGCGACGGTAAATGACAGAGAGAGCGTGTGGAGAAGTGTTCTCGGCCCTGTGACTCCAGATTTACTGAATGACAACGGGCAAAGACTCCTCCAGCTCTGCAATATACATAATCTGGTCATATCAAACACGCTCTTTCAGAGACGAGATATACACAAATACACTTGGTATAGTAACGACGGCCAGACAAAGAAGATGATCGATTATGTTATGATCTCGGGTCGCTGGCGCTCGTCAATAGCAAATTGCCGGACTTGTAGGTCGGCCAAGCTTGGAAACACAGACCATAGGATGGTAGTCGCCACACTCAGGCTACGCCTGAGAGCACAAGGACAAGAAAGACGGCCTCCCAGGCTCGATCTGAGTAGTCTGGCTACATCTGAGATGCAACAGAGTATGATCTCGATATCTCTAACCGGTTTAGCTGCCTCCAAGTTCTGGACGACTCTGAAGTAGCCTGGAAGTCTTTCAAAGATAATGTACTCGATTCTGCTGGCAGTACCATTGGCCGCAGCAGACACAAGAATAAACCCTGGATATCCCAGGAGACTCTGTCTGTAATCGAGCTGCGCCGGAAGGCCCGCTTAGCAAAGAATATGCCTGAGTACAGACGACTCAATGGCCTGCGCAATAGCCTACTGCACAGTGATAGGAAGACCTATGTCGACAAGAAAGCCAGCGATCTTGAAGATGCCTCAAGAAAAGGAGACGCCTGCTCCCTGTGCAAACACCTCCGCGAGCTGACGGAAGGGAAGACTTCCACATTGAGCCGTGTTTTGTCTGCTGACGGAAGCATGCCGGATGACGATGCAGGCCAACTCTCTGCCTGGAGCAGTCACTTCTCGACGCTTCTGAATGCCAAGGCAGTTGCTCATCTCGACCCTGATCTTATTCAAGCAGCAATGACCACACCCGAGGCTACTTCCGACCTCGTATCGCAACCGTTTACCACCTTTGAGATCCAAAATGCTGTAAAAACGGTTAAATAATAATCGAGCCCCGGCGTCTGTGGTATTTCTGCAGAACTCAAGTACGGGGGTGCAGCCATGATTCTGTAGCTCCAGCTAATCTTCTCAGCTGTATGGACGACGGAAAGCATACCGAATGACTGGCGTGCTGGCATCATTTTGCCGCTCTGGAAACGTAAGGGCAGCAGTCAAATCTGCTCCAACTATCGTGGAATGACGCTTCTCTCCGTTCCGGGCAAACTCTTCGTCATGTCACTCCTGGACAGGTGTTCCACCTTTTTGCGTAGAAAGAGAAGAGTCCAGCAAGCCGGATTCATGCCCGGCAGGTCGACGACGGAGCAAATGTTTACTATGCGCCAGTTGATCGAGAAGACGCGAGAGTTCCACCAAAAAGCGTACATCGCATTCGTGGACTTTAAGGCTGCCTTCGATTCTCTTGATCGCCGTTCACTTTGGCTGATACTAAGAACTACGGGTCTGCCCAAGAAATATTGCTCACTCTTTGAAAAGCTGTATGAGGATACGGAAAGCTGCGTGCAAGTCAATGGAAGACGTAGTCCACATTCTCGGTGAAGACTGGCGTCCGGCAAGGTTGCGCCGCCACTCCCGAGCTTTTCAACTGCGTCATAGACCATGTTATGACCAGCACGACGAATCGCCTTCAGTTCGGTCTTCAGTTCGGAGACAGGCTACTCTCTGATGCTGACTTCGCCGACGACATAGCGCTAGTTGTGAGCACCGTCGAAAAGATCACCAAAGCTCTCCAGGTCCTCTCGGAAGAAGCCTCGAAAGTTGGACTGAAGACCAACTGGCAGAAAACCAAAGTTATGCTCCTTGAGCCCCCCACGTCCCGTTCTACTGTAAAGGAAGTCAACATCGGAAGCAACCGAGTAGATGTGGTTGGAGACTTCACTTACCTGGGATCTATTCTGTCGAATGATGGCTTGATCACAAAAGAGCTTACATCTCGAATTGCCAAAGCTTCAGCACTTGTTGGGAGGCTTAGCAGCATCTGGCGAAAGCCAAATATAAGCCCTTTACCAAAATGCGCATTTACAATGCGTCAGTCAGCACCGTCCTGCTGTATGGAGCGGAGACGTGGCCAGCTGCAAAATCTATCCTCAGCGCCGTCGATGTCGCTCAGACGAAACATCTCCGAAGAATCGAAAGACTTCACTGGACTGACTTCGTTAGCAACCAGACTCTCCTGTCACGTACGGCTCAAACTCCTTTCTCGACGCAGGTCGCCCAGCGTACTGTTCGGTGGTACGGCCACCTCCTTCGCATGCCACGCGACGCCCCAGCACGTGTCGCATTCGACTTCGACCCCACCCTACACAGTTGGAAGCGACCCAGAGGACGCCCACCCACTAGGTGGAAAGACAAAGCCGATGAATTCCTCACCCAAGCCCACATCCCGGTGGAAGAAGCTGCGATCCTGGCAAGTGATAGGTCAACCTGGAGGCGCCTAGTCTCATCGTTCTCTACGCCGAACCCTCGGCAGGAGCCTTAAGTCAAGTCAAGGTGTGCAGAACTGAGGCTGGTTTAACAATAAAGGGTGTAAATATAGTCCTACTATGCCGCTTTGGCGAAATGGTTTATTATATCTTCGGGCTCTGTGTCTCTTCATCTTCTTTGCAGTCGTTTTGAGTGCATGGGCAGCAGTATTTTCTATTTTCTTTGTACTTTTTAGTTATTTTCTTGTTTATTCCTTTTTCATGAGTTTTGCGACAAATTATTCTTCCTGCTTTTTCTTCGGTTTCTTGTTTTCTTCTATGGAGAGTTTTGTGGAAAATTTGCTCTGAAGTTCACCACAAGGTCGGTTTAAAAATTGAATTATAATGTCAGTATAGATCTGTATCAAATTATCCTTCACTTGATAAGGTACTTAGAATAGAAAAAGAACTTGCAATGCTAAGGAGAAAATTCTGTCTGGTATTGTTGGAATATCAAGGGCTTAACCAGGATTTTTGTTAGGGTTGGGGGGGGGGGTACGGTTAATTTTATTGAATATGGGGGAATTTTACGAAAAAACTTTAAAAACGCATCAAAAATTTGTTTATATGTATTCATGTTACGTTTTTTGTGTCGGACAAAATCTAGGGGGAGGGGGGGGGGGCAAAAACGGTAATCTTCCCTCCCCCCTGGATACCGTCTTGGAGAAGAGGATTGTTTTCTTGTGCTATTTTTCATATTTCAGAAAAAATCAAGCATTTTTTGGTAAAAATGAAACAGAATATTTACATTATTTTTTAGGTAATTAGAGACCAATGATCATCTAATTTCGAAGTATATACCGAATCGAAATTTACCGAATAGAAATTTACTAAACTTGTTTTTTAAGGCAATGCCCCAACAACAGAATGGACGGGACCGAATGGAAGTCGTAGTGGTCAGATGGAAATGCGGCCACAAAGGAAATAGCCACTGTGAATATATAGTCAAATTATTGCTTCTGATATCAGGGCAAAAGTGTTGAAGAGGATACTTTTTACTGAATCACATTCAAGATAAAATGAAAGTTTTAAAATCAGATATACAGTTTAAATTTGGCTGTGGAAGTGCATCCTGCACTCACTCCTTTCTACTTGTGGGACTTCAAAAATATTATGGATAGAAGGCCCAACTTTTAACAAAAATTCGAATATAGACTCAAACTTTTTTTTTTCAATATAAAATCAAGTCAATATAGACAAAATCTTCTAAGTCTTGCAACTAGAGAATGAATGGAGGTAGGAGCACAGAAGTATTTTCCAGACTGGGAAATCGCATATCCATTCCGTTTTTTACCCATAAACTAATTTATTTACCCAACAATCAACAACCATTGATTTACCCAACAACTTATTTATTTACCCAACAACAATTTATTTGCCCATCAACTTATTTACCAAACAACCATTTATTTTACCCGACAACTTTGTGAGTTAGCGATAATCCCTTCTCTAAACTTTTACCAATATCAGAGTTTCACCCTTTCAATAATTAATTTATAGAGCTAATTTTCGTGAGTGTTTATTTATACTTGGATTGCCTCTGTTGTGAATCATAGTGGTGAGAAAGCTGTACAGATAGAACATTAAGATACCTTGCTGTGTATTTCACTAACGAACTTTACTAGTATTGCTGCTGTATGACACTTTATACCGATTTTTTCAAGGACATTTTTGAGAAATTGAAAATTATCTCGGGGTTACAGTATGATAGCTAAAGGGGCTGTGATTTTCCAAACATACAATTCATGGGCTTTTCAACATGTTTTTCCCCATAGAAACTCTCTGACATAAACACCCTGAACAAATAACCTCAAACGGATATTTCGGGGGAAAAGTGCTTCCCTTCTTCAGCGATTGTAGACCAACTAAAAATAAAAAGACAAAAACAAACAACGTGGAGATCAAAATGAAACAAAAACTCAAATTAGAAGTTGTCATTTTTATTTATTATATTCTATTATTCTGCGCACAATTTATCTAGGGGGTATCCAACACTTTAAGGGAGGCTCAAATTCAAAAATATAAACCAGATAGGAAACAAAACAGACAAATGACACCTGATTCAAGTAAATAAGACATTATCAGGGAAGTCATAAGTATTTTGAGATTCAGAAATTTGGATGTCTGGACATGATAAAACGAAATTTTTTCTTTAAATTATAATATTACCAATTAGAAATCTGCTGACCCCCCTCCCAAAATAGGTAATCTGTGTAAGAGGAATCTGTCCATCCATAAATTTTACAAATTTTCATATTTCATAATTTGCATATATTTTCCAGCTTTGCCTCTCACAGAGACTATTTCTCTTGGATAATTAGCCATGGCTCCCAAGTTTTTCATCACTTCCACCAAGTTGGTTTTAATTCAAAAATCAACAGACTCTTTTTTTTGATAAAATTGTCCAATGTCGTTAAGTCAATTCGATATGTTTCAAAATATTGTCAAACTTACTTTACTTTATCACTATCAAATATCTTTTTCGCCTCAATTTATTTTCATTGCTTGTTTTTTTTGCAAACGATTTTCATGATCAAAATATCATACAACGTCTAAAAAGATAACATTTTGGTGGTAAATACCGAAATGAACATTAAGAAATGGTAAATACATACGCTTGTATTTTCTTTAATATAAATTATTGTTGTAAGAAAGGTTTTTTTGAAAGATTCTAGCCCTCTGAGCCCCTCCTAGCGGATGTTCTTCCATGTACATGCTAAATCTTATGTTACGTGTTCTCGGATATTTTTTAGACGATTGTATTTACGGATGTCCACATTCTTCTGCTTTGGAAAAATTTGGCATTATGCAAGATCAATATTTTAGTACTGAAGTGTAGCCTATTATTACGTCAGGATTTTCCTATTCTGTTCTTTTTTGTACTTTTCGGAGTTTCAGTGCTTGTATATATCTGCTAGTCTATTTACTCTTTTTTTTATATTTTTCGTGAACTTTATTTGATTTTTACTGATTTTACCTCTCAGCATTGATAAATTAAAGAAAGATAGAGTGGTTTATATCTCCTAAATAGAGTGGTGGAAAAGACCAAAGAAAAACTAAAAAAAAAGAAAATAACTTATGCATCAAGTCTTTGTCACCTGAGTTATTACCATTCAAAATTATAACACAACTAGAAAATTAATTAAAAACAGTAAAAAACAATTTATTTGTTAACCTTTAAAGCAGAAAAAAATATATTCTTTAATATATTGCCCCTTCGCAGATACATTGGCCTGATCTAGATTTTGGCATTGATAAAAAAAAGGAACAATAGATCGGTTTATATCCCTCCCCAAGACTGTATCCAGGGGGTTAGGGGGTTTGAACCCCCCTCCGAAATGTTTGTCCGACTCGTAAAAACGTAACAAAAATGAATATATAAAAAAAAATGGTGTTTTTTGTAGTTTTTATCGAAGAAAAAACTTCGAAAGTCTCTTTCGAAGATCGATATTTTTCGAAGAAAGACTTCGGTCAGAAGTCGCCTTTCACTGAAGGTGCCGTAGACTACTTTTACCTCTTAGTTTATTGAATTAAATAAAGAAGGGGTGTTTTTAATGCCTCTCCTTAAATATTTTGCCTCCAATAATTATTGACCACCCTTATATTCCGTAGCCTCTAGATTCCAGGATTTTGCTCCCAGAGTCTAACTAGTTTTGATATTGTGCGTTTGGCGTTGTTTGGTCAGTCATCCGTAATTCAAGTAATCAAATGGGTTAAAAGTTTAGCTTCTCTTGTAATTTAGTAATACGGAAGTGCCCTATCTGGAGAGAAGCTCTTATTTTTTGTGCGGTAGGACCCTCATTTTGGAAAAAAAAAATTGTTCATAGCCAGAAAAAAAACATAAAATTTGCTAAATGATATTTTTATAAGGTAATTATTTTTTTACTGGCTTTTCAACTGAATTTTAATTGAATTGATTTTAAACAGGAGAAGAATTTTTTTTGCATCTAAAAAAATAAAAAGACAAAAAAAACGTAGTGTATAATATAGTTAGGGCCAGAATAAAAATATTTTGACCATTCCTCCAAATACAAGATTCTAAGTCTTCACCCCCTTCTTTCCAATAGGAAAAAAACAGCCGTAAGACAAAATTGGTTATGCTCTCTTTGATGGACTATCATTGTAAAGTTACTCCAAATAAATATTGCTGTCAGCTACATCTTGTGTAACCTCATGTGATTGGGTAAATGTTACGGACAATTACCAATATTGTAAATTCAGGAAACTATGGGAAATTCAAAGAATATTCTGAGCAGATTCCTGTATTTGAGCACGAAAAGCGGGTTCTGATAAAAATTTTAGTTCATCATAGCAAGACATAATAACTATAAAATAAACAACCTAAATTGTAAAACTTATTCAACTTAGAAAGCTCCTAGAAACAAATTTGAATTATTTGTAAAGTATAACATTTTTAGAATAAAATATGAAGTTGTCGTAAAAAAATGTAGCATATTTAAGGCTTCTTTGCTCCAATAGCCTTTCATTTCAGGATTGAGATTTCCTTGTGGAACAATGATCAGCAGAATTTCAAATTATAGTAGAGTTGTTAGATAACGCTGTATCCTTGGAGGTTGTTTTGCTCTCCCCCCCCCCCCCCGCCCCCCCCCACTCACTGAGGTCTATGATTTTTTAAGTCTTTCTTTTCAACATAAAACCTATCTCTGTCTTTGCAGGAATTTTTATCTGGATTTATTATTTAGTATGTTCAATTCAACTTTATTGGTACAGTACTGCTGTAGGAGAGGATTCTATCCTTGTCACTTGATCCCCCCCCCACTAAAAGATGAGATTGGTCCGTTTTTAGATTTTATGAAGAAAAAACACAACTGTAATTGCTTGATGGAAGTAATATACCCTATATGCTAACATTTCTCTAGATTTGCACAATTCTTGGTTTCGCAGAACAGTTTCCTGGAAGTGCCAAACGTATATTTTTGGACACTTCAAGAATGCTATGACCGATCGAATTTGAAAAATATCCTTTCAAGCTCTCTTCTGTCTAGAACCCATTAAAATGCACAATTAAGTAGGAGGATTTAGACGGTTTGAGGGAATTTTAATTCTAGATACACCCTCTTCAATAGTAAGTTTAGATATAGTTGAAATTCGGCTTTCCATCCTATAAAACGGAAGTTTGAACTTGAAAAAAATTGCTGCTGACCTTTATTTTTCAATTTTTTTTAGCTGTCTACCTCCAGCCTAATTTTTAGAATCATATTAAAAAAAAAAAAAAGATTTGATAAAACAAATTCACAAAAAAATTGGGGGGAATGCAGTTGTAATCGATCCGAGGGTATAAGATCCAAATATAAAGTGTAAAATATGCTTGGTTTTGTTGTAAACCGATTCTGGGTCTTTGGGCCTATTTCTGCTTACTCTGTGAACTGTCTGATAGCTCCCCCCCCCCCCAAAAAAAAAAAAAACACCGGAAAACAGCAGCTTTGGGGTGGATGTATTAATTTAGTAAAGGTAAAAAAAAAGAATACGGCATTGGACTTTACAGTCCCTACCGGCGGTGCTGATATCCGTTTTTTGGCCCTTCAGTCAGGAAGTGCAATGGGGTGTTGTGGGCCAACCATCCTGTCCTTCCGCACACCCTTCCTGTTTACCTTCCCCAGATTTCTCCAGGTACCCATTTAGAGCTGGGTTGACAGTGGCTGAGCTTACAGAGTCACGCCACTGACCCCCGTCCCAAACCAAATAATTGGATATACTAGGATTCGAATCCTAGCCCTCTCGGACAGATAATCCTAAATCCAGCGCACATAACACACTAAATAATGTTTTAGGAGTAAATATTATAATCTGAACACACTTTTGCTAAAATTGTCTGATAAAAATATATTAAAGAAACAATAAGTAAGTACATTTATAAACCGCAATATTAAATAAATGAATACAGTGGGAATACTGTTTTAATAATAAGGAGTTCTGAGTGCTTTTTCGAATTTTTACAGAATTTTATCAAATAGAAAGAAGCAAAAACCTGGGAAGACAAAGAATTCATAGACCTTAGAATTATCCTTTTTTTATGCATCTGAATAAGGTTTTTTTGACCGAATAAGTCTATTTAGATGGTTCAACGCTACTCCTTAACATCAGACCAAATTTGATTAGGCGCTCAACTTGTCTCTTGATATTTTATGTTGATGTATACTGTTTTTAGCCTCTTTAAGTGTTTTGTTCATTTATTGTATGTCCTTTGTTCTGCTTTTCAATCTGTAGTCAAAGTTTATTTCTGGTATAATGGTTGTATTTAAATACCTCTGAATGGCACATTTGTTTACCTTGAAGGAAACGTTTATCTTTCCCCTTCTCTCTAGTTTGCCACTGTATTTTTATAGATATTTTTTTCACTTGTGGTCAAATATTTTTCTAGGTTTAAATTGTATATAATACTTTTTCCTTTCATTCCAATAGCATATTTTCATGTCTGTATTATTTGAGTGATCTGTGCAATGTTAGTGCTGAGCTAATGGGAAAACTGCCTGAGTTGGGACTGGTATTGGCTCCTCTTTTGTTACAACCCTCTACTGATTCCTTGTTCTTTTTTTTCCATTATAATATGTTTATTTCGTTAAGAGAAGTTCTTACGTCCTTAAGGACTTCGCCGTATTCTTGTTTAAGGGAGGGGGGGGTCAAATATTTTAGTAGCCTCATTTAATAGCCAAAAAGTGTCAATTTTGAGTGATTTTCCAAATTTTAGATATGGTTGGGAGGTGAACCTTGACTCTGGGTTCACCCTTGATTACTATTTGCCTGTGAATTAAAAACCGTTGATGTTGTTTTGCCTGTTGGATTTTCAGAAGGGAATCTGGCATAGGAATAAGTATGGTCATATAAAAGCCTTAAAATTTCCTATTGAATATCGAATCAGTCCAGTGTTGTAATATCTCCATGTTGAATTCCTGGCACGGCTGCAGAAATTTTCTATGGCATAAGGGGGAGGGGGCTAAAGAAAAAAAAGAACAACAAAAGATCTACTTATCAACGAAATATTGAAATTGTATAAAAAATCTTCTTTTTTGAGGGAATTAAAGGCCTCAACTCTGCACACCCCTCGCCCCCCCTTGGTTACGTGCCTGGTGAATTCATGCCTCTGATATATTTTCTTTCTTTATTTCCTCCACTTTCTCTGAGTCTAGGTGATATATATTCCTTTCATTGTATTAAGGCAAACTGTTTTTATTAAAATTTTGTGTTACGTTTTAAAAGTGTTTTAAAAGTTTTGTCCTTTAACATATAGGGCAACTGAAAAAAAAATTGAAACAAATATCTCAAACGAACTCAGATGACATTTGTTCACTTGAAATTCAAAATGAAAACCCATGGGTGATTTTGACTTTAATGCACCAGTTATCTGGGGGAAAAAAGTTATCTGGGGGGAATCAAAATTTTCTAGCATTTGTTTTGCTTACTTATGGATTTTATTCGAGAAAGTGTTCACAAGGGTAAATTAACTTTTTGTCAATTAGGAAAAGGGTTTATATCATTTTTCGGTATCAATCCTTATTTTTGGTTGTGAATGTAAAAAGTTGCAAGTTAGTTAATTGTTTTGACAGCGATTCCTTAAAAGTAATAAGTTGGAATCATTGGTTTGGCTTTGAAAGGCTCTATTATTTGTCATCACCATCTCATGGCATAAAGGACTGACTGAACTGATGTTTTTCTTGGCCTAAATGATCAAATCTCAACCAAGCTCTGTGGAAACTATGACTAGTGTTCTATTTATCCTTTTGGGAATCTGGACTGGAAGTAACCATTGGGGGGAGGGAATCCCTAAACTCTTCTCATCAGGATATCCAGCAGAAGGGATTATTGAGTGCCAACCAATTTGGTTGGAACTAAGAGGAAGTGTCCTAGCTGTGCCTTTTGGCAGTCCATCCCATTGTAACCTTTGTGAGGCGATTCAGTCCTTAATTTTGATATCTACTAAAACTGGCCGTCAAAGACCATTTGCCGGTTGATAGCAAAAAGGTCGTATCTGCACTTTTTCAGATTTCGAGAAAAATACAATTGAAACTTAATTTTCATGGAGCTGAAGGTACATGTATGATAGATAGAAAAAAAAAAAAAAAACTAAACGCCAGTTGAAAGCCGCTATTCTGGCAGACCTTTTGGTAGAATTTTGGTTCTGTTTGGTGAAAATACTAGGTCAAAAGGTCAAGCAAAAATGAATATGGCATCTTTACCCCTCCTGTTTGCTACTGAGTTAGTTATGACAAAAGTGCAGGACAGCTCATCGGTTCTTTTTTTTACTGTGTTGCGACTCTGTCGCCAAGGTTTTCTTGGGAATAGCCAAGGTTTATCTTAGGGTGTAAACGCGCAGTTTCCACCTTTTTGCACTACTTTGATTTAAATTGAGCTTTAATTCAAAATGATTATAAACCAACGCCTGAAGTTTCAATTACGTGGTTAAAACAACAAAGCAAGGTAACTGATTAGGCCTTTACTAATTACCTTTCCCCTTTCTCAGCTTTTTTGGTGAGGGGGGGGGGGGGGCTACCGCTTCTTCTTTTGGGCATGCTTTCTGCAATGCGGTGGGTGGGCGGTCGTTTTTTGACCAATGCTAGCAAAAAAGCACTTGTAGTATGTCTGGTTTAGAGGAGACGTAAACCTTTAGAGTTAATGCACATCTTTGATGTTTTCAATTGGAGTAACAGGTTTTCGATTCCACGGCTTTGGTACCCTAAGAAACTCACCACTTCTGCGGAAGAAGTGTCCTTCCTTGCTTTAAGTTTAGCCTTCGCAGTTTAGCCATAAAGTTATATTATTGATTTGTTCAGCTGAGAGCCAACATACGACAAAATGGATTATTCCACTAGAAAGCTTGTAAAAAATAATGCAAGGTAGCGTTCATATTTCAATTTTGACTAGGGATGTCAGTTAGGACCTTTTTGTTACAAACCGGTGTATTGTAGGTAATGTTACAAGCTGTCATATACAAAAGTGGGAGACAAGAAAACAGGTGGAAGTTTCTCGTGCATAAGTAAGGCCCAGCGCCCACAGGGCAACTGTTTTTAAACTAGAACTGTTAACCGATTGCGCACGCAACTGTTTTGTGACCATGGGCTTGAAGTAGAGTGGGGGCCCGCCCACGAGGCAATCCAGATGAGACTGGTTTCAAATTAGTCTAAAACCGGTTCCGTATGAGCCTCCAGCCGTGGTCTCAGTTGCGATACAGAGTGTTGTCACATTTTTGGGAGCTACCGCGTTAGTATTGTCTAATTATTTTGGCTCTCAACATTTCAGACCAGGAATTAAACGTAAAATTCGTAGGAAAAGTAGAGAAGCATGAAGAGCTGTACAATTATAAACTTTCTATAAAAATTCTGTAAAATGCGATAAATTTTCTATCTGCCTGAGACAGTTCTTTGCTGCTAAGAGCAGACAAGACTTTGCATTCTTTTCCAAGTAGGGATGGACCGAATACTCCCTCTGAAGCGTATGAAACTTGCGGTACTCATATTAATCCTTCAATAAAGTCTTCCTCGTCGGAACTCAACATAGCTAACCACACTGCACTGCTCAATTAGATAAGACAACTGATCCACGACCACTCGCGTCAGTGGGCGGAGACTCGTTTCATTTTGGTTGTGAACTGGTCGTAAACCAGTTGCAGATGAGAGTAGTTTCCAACCGTTGCTCCGTGGGAGCTGATCCTAAAAGAAGCACCTGTTAAGACGTAAACTCAGTAGCAGTTTTAGGCCCCATAATCCGAGGGGGGGGGAGGTATACTATAGGGGTGTAAAGACATAAAATAAAAGGAATCTAATATCAGAAAAATGGGAGGCAGCTGCCCCCCCCCTGCCCAGACCTAGAACCGCCACTGCATAAACTGATCTTTAGTCTAAGACAGTTTTAACAGTAGAAGGGTTAGCAAGCTTCACAAACAATCTGGCCTTCTCATGAAGAGATGCTATACTTCATTTGTTTGATTGGAAAGTAGAGATGCTTACGGTTAGAGAGTAAGAGAATGTGAGAGTGAATTTGCTAGGTCTACATTTAGGAGTTCATACCTTGTCCAGCATGTTTAAGGAGGAGTGCCCTTGATTTGTATCAGGAAGTTTAATCGAAACTTTTGTCGGATCTTAACGGAACTTAATGGGAAGGCAGGGCTAATATCTTAACCATGTCTTTGTTCGATCATTATCTGAGCTCAAGGAAAGAGGAGCTCCCCAAACGTTTTTCATCAGAGGAATAACCATCTAGATTTGCCATACTCCTCAGAAGTACCGAAGAACACTCAGAAGTAACGTTGGATGTTTTATTTTTGCCTTTATTAAGTTTGGAGCTGATTCAAACTCTGAAAAGGAGAGAGGAAAGGGTCTTAATGTCTTTTTGCCCGAAAATTTTCCTGGAGAAGTTGTTGGATCTCAACCAACTTCTTCCAGTGGGGAGGCAGAACTAGGGCTTTTGGTGTGATTATCTGCGGGAAACCCCTTAATCTGTGTTATCAGGGCATTTACCATTACAGATTTCGAAATGTCGAGCGAGCCTGGGGGAAATAAGAGCTAGTGTTTTAGTTAAGTGTACCACCCAGTATCTTTTGGAAACGAGAGGGGGAATCCTTAAATAATTTGGACCGTGATATCTTACGGAAGAAATTGACGGATCTCAATGGAACTTGGTGTAAAATAAGTGCCCTATATGTAGATTTTGCAAGTCAATTTGTGATCCAACTGCTGTGGGACATGTGGGGGTGTGTAAGCGCTCCTAAATTCCAGTCACCAGAACATCTAGCAAACGCAGTTATTGGACTTAAACAACCTTCATGGGAAGTCAGAGTAAGTGTTTTAGTTGGGCATTCTGGGGTTCGGACACAAATCATCATCTGTTGTAGGTTCCTATATTACTGTTGTCAGGACATTTAACAAAAAGCAAAATGATTGAGGGCAACCAATATCTGTTGATAGTAATGACTAATTGTCATGGCTACGCCATTTGAGGGTCATTGCCAGATGCTGCCCTTGTGGCCAGGATAAGGGATTCCTATATTCTTGCTATGATCGCGTCAAGCAGAAGAGGCTATAGGATTTCAACAAAATTTTGTATAAAGTAGGAGTATATATCCTAGTTGTACTCTTTGGGTATCAAATTTTAATCACAACCGAACTCGTTGGGAAGCAAAAGCAAGCCACTATACTGGAATGAAACTATCCTACCTCCAGATGGGTTTCGATTGAAACTATCTTATGTCCAAAACTATAACTTTTTGGGAGAGCTTTGGAAGTTTTTAAGATTGTTCTTCCAGTACTTAAAGAAGCTATAGGAGAAACTGTAGAGTTTCTTTTATATTGTTTATGTATTAATCAGGATATTTTTGACCTGCTTAGGTTAAAACGTCAAAAAATTGGACATAGATAGTCATGTTATTTACATCAGAACCAAACCTTCCTGAGTCCCACTTTTGGACGGATAGTTACAGATTTGGGAATCCCTGCTGAAGGAAGGCAGAGTCTATACTATGCTACTACTATATCAAAGATTTCACCATAATACTTATAATTTTCCTTTCAAGCTGATAAATTTTCATCCAGTTTTAATTTATATTCAAAGTATGAAAAAATGAAAAATTAATATTCGAAGTATCAAAAGTGGGAAATAAAATCCCGTTAGTCACAATCACCTGAATCTGCAGAACGATTTTTTGAAGAATCAAACAAAAGATCTTTGAAAACTGGTGGTAGGCTTCAAGAATAAATTTCTTTTTACAAAGATCTTGAACATCGCGGTATACTCTTCCGCGAATTACAACTGGGCCAGAATATAGCTTTTACAATTTGCATGACCCATCCGGACGCTTTCCCCCTTGACCCATCCAGACGCTCCTTCGCAGAAGCTTTCCCCCTTCTCGACCTCCCGACAGTTTCAATCATCTTGAATTCTTCAGCTGCCCAGCTGGTCCGAACGTTAATCGTGTCAGGCAATGTGTCATCAACTTTTAATACTTGGATTTCTGTGAAGTTCACTTTATCCTTGTTTATATCGACGTTAAAGTTATAACTGGTTTCTTACATAGCTTATCATGATCAAAGAAATTAGACGTTCTCATTTCCTGGACTTTTTAAGGATTCTTCAAACATGAATTTCTTGCAACCTGAAACCACTGAAAAGGCACATACACTCTTTGGTGCTTAGCAAGTATCTTGATCACAGCATGGACTGGATGATTTTGATTTTGTGTGTGCCCAGTTTCAAGATAAATGTGAGTAAATTCACTGGCACAGTGTAAATAAAGGGGGGGGGAAGTTCTTGTTTTGCCCTCCGCAATTGTCACTTAGGGGAGCGAATTCTTTTGCTCATTTCTCTCCCATGCTCACAGCAAATCTGTAAACATAACTCCCGATGTCTGACGAGCCTCGTTTAGCAGTGCCTGCTTGCTACATGTAGCAGTTTCCTTCGTGAGCATTACAGTTATAGGTATTGAGATTGTTGCAGCCAAGTTTGACTTACTTTACTTAAGTCCCATCCATCCTCGAAGGTTGTTTTGGGGACTCTTCATTCACTATGTTATTGATAGTGGCGTCTGTATGAGCATCTATCTTTACACAGGCGTAAAGTTGCGGCAGGTTGAGCGTTGAGAAGTTGTCAACTTGCAGTCGAGTTTCGACTTATAGAAATTAGAAGAAACTTCTCCACGTGGACAATATAGAACCTTTTACAGATCAAAGCCCGCTACGATAATCCTTTCAGGTTCCATCTTTCCTCTCTCTTGTTCCTCTGCCATAAACTTTCTTTGTTATTTCTTATGTAGTCACTATGCTGTGTGTTCGACTTTTTTTTTTCATCGGTGGGCTAGCATTTTCCATCGCAACACATTGTCACACTAGTTCTTTCTGTGGATGGAAAAAGCTGAGATTGAATTCATGCTCAAAAATGTAATTTTTTTTGTTGGATTTTGTAGTTCGTCTATTGTTTTCCAGAAACCACTCTTGATAGAGTCTACAAAATTCAGCATGAGTCTTGATCCCATCTTCTAACTACTGAGATTAGATCAAGCTCTGCAGTAGTGGCTCAGAGCGTTTTTCAAAAGTTCTATATGCTCCCTGCGTGAATTAAATTATCTCATATTGGTTAATCTGTGGAATTTCTCTTCCATTCCTTTTCGTAGCGTCCTTGTTTGTTCAATGCAGTTTTAACCCTTTGCTCGGACATTCCTAGCGTATTAATGAAAAACGGTCAATATCCTTTTTCAGGTTCCGTGTCGATGCAGAAAGAATACGCTACTGAAAACACCCTCCACCCTTTTTCAGTGTTATACCTGTTCTGTTCCTTTTTCATGATTATCATTATCTGGTGGTTTCTGGTTTTTACGCATCCCAGATCGTTTTTTCGGTTAACTAAGTTGTGGAAGAATGTAATCTTTCTGTTAATATTACCTAATTCCCATTAGGACCTAAAAATGGTTATTCGAGTCTCCTCCGGAATTGTTTCAGGATACTTCGTCTTGCACTTACAAGATCCTTTTATAGTCCTTTCTCACAAAGTCTTTCTTTTACTACTAATGTGTATCATTCCAGCTATAAGATTTGCAAGGTTTTATCTTTCTCTTCTTTCTCAGGGCAATAGGACATTCTCCTGTTACACTAAATTCAAAAGCAGAGGTGTTGTTGTTTTCTTCTATTCCACAAAATTCATTAGCAGAGGTATTCCCCTCTGCTAAGTTTATAAACAGATGCACCACCAGTGATGCCTAGCTCACAAAAGTCCTCGGATTCATCCTGAATGGTATTTTCGCTTGGACGTAAAACAGAATGGTCATGCAAAGCGTGTTCAGCACTAGATCATTTTTCTACCAACTATCTCTGATTCTCTTGAAGTCAGGAAGATTAAACTCTTTGGAGTTAATATTACCAGTGATTTAAAATGGGAAGCAAACACATCTGGTCTAGTAAAAAGGAGTAATGCTGGGCTGCAGATGCTCTAGCTTATGTCGAAACATGACGCCCCTCCAGATCCCCTCCTCCGAATATTTACATCTTTTATTCGCTCAATTCTGGAATATGCAGCTACTGTATGGCATTTTGGACTGACGACTGAGCAAAGCGCCAGGATGGAAAGAGCTCTAATGATAGTATTAAAGCAGGCAGAAATGCCGTATGAAAAGCTGCTGACAAAGTTTAAAATGCAAACTCTGAAAAAAAGAAGAGAGAAACTCTGCATGGATTTTGGAAGACAATTTCTGATCCACCCAATCCGCGCAGGGTTGCAGTGCCTGTTGAGAAACTTTACCCGGTACGCTGTGCCCATCAGCGGTTAGCGAAAAGTTTTATACCTAGTTTTGTAAATCTGTACAACGAAAATCAGGAGGATTGATTAGAGTTTTTTTTTTTAATATTCAATTTTGAATGTGACTATAATGTGACTATGCTTGTATAATGTTATTAATGCTTTTTAATGCGACTATACCAAAGAAATTTGGCAGCGCCATGAAGATTTTGGTAAAAATAAAAGTTTATCTATCTATATATCTAGATCATTAGTTTGAAACAACAAACTTATCTCCATCATTAGTTTGAAACAACACGTCAAGATTCATAATCACGTCAAGAACAGGCTATCAAATCAAAAAAAACGTTGAATGATAAAGTCAGACTTAAATATACAGGAATTGGCACAAACAGGAATCGGACTATCGCTCTTTAGGCTTTCTAGAGCGTCATTGACAGCTTTATCGGAAACAATTTTGAAAACCATCCTGTTTCGAAAAGTTTTTGACAAATTTTTGTTTGTTTCTTTTATTAAATACAGTTTCATGGTTGGCTATAATTTGAAGAAAAAATATTGTATAACCCATACCCCTCGACTCTCCGGATGTGGACCTCTTCTAAAATGCCCCAATAAAAATGGACCCAATAAAAATGTTGGAGCTACGTCCCTGTATGTTCCCTTTATATACGGAATACTTCATGTTTGCTTTAAGTTTTAATGTCACTCTTTACTGTCATTTGACAAACACTTTTTTCGAAAATCAGCCAAATTTTCTCAGGCGCAATTAATGAATAATTTGATAGTTTTTTTCCTATAAATTACACAATATATATATATATATATATAAAATTGAACGCTTTAAGCTTCTAAATTAAGTTCAAATAGATGCAAACACCTTCTTATATATATATATATATATATATATATATATATATATATATATATGTATATATATATATATATATATATATATATATATATATATATATATATATATATATATATATATATATATATATATATATATATATTATATATATATATATATATATATATATATATATATATATATATATATATATATATATATATATATATATAATATATATATATATATATATATATATATATATATTAAAAAAATATGAATAAGTTTTATTTACTTTAATTACCAAAAAAAATGTACTTTTCTTTGTAAAACTTTTCAGAACCAATTTCAGCAAAGGTAAATACTACTCAAAAGAACAAGAATATTGAGGGGGATGTTGAACTAAATCAAGAGATATTTTGTGCCTTCAGTCTGTCAAAACAACGCCTATGCTTAATCTCAGGAACAGCTTAGGGTATTATGATAAAAACTTCAGGGAACATGAAGGGGGCACATGTGCATTAACTTATCACTTTCGGAAAAGGGTGTAGCTAAATAAAAAGCACAGTTCATATAATTATCCAGTATGATCATTCTCTATCTCACCCATTATAAAAACCTGGACCGGGGTGCGAGTGCTCCAGAGAATGTTTTTGCAGATATAAACATAAGCGAAGTCAGATTAGCGGGAATGCGGGTTAGTCTGTTTCCGATTGTTTCCAACAAAGTGCATGGAAACAATCGGAAACAGGCTAACCCGCATTCCCGCTAATGCAGAAATAAGTGGGAGGAGCTTTTTGTTCGCACCGAGAACGAAGACCAGAAATGATCTGCGATAAGCTTACTGGTATATTCTCTCTACTGTGATAAAAAGACACCATGTCAATTCAGGTTTTCAAAAATACCATATCTGGAATATCCCGGAAACGGACTATTGAAACTAGAGATATAAAGCTCTAGCACCATTTTTAAGATTCGAAATTGATTACAGAACTACGAGGACCCCTTCCATGCCCTTTTTTCGCCTAGCCCCAAAAAAATCCACAGGAAGCTTTGAAATAGCCATTTCATTCAAAATGGCCAAAAGCTTCAACGAACATGTCTATGGTGATGATATTACCGACCCTCTACCTACACTGGGATATGAGCTGTAAATTATACAAATTGCCCATTGTTTTAACCATAGATTTTATAATAGAAAAGCAGGGCATGTTTGATCCAGGGTATCTGATTAGCTCGAAACTTGGGAGGATATTTTTTAGGCCAAGAGAATCGTAAATTTTGCTGGGAATCGGGGAAAGAGATTTTAAATGTACCAAAATACATTTTAATCCCAATCAATTGTTTTTCGAGTGGGCTATTAAGATCGTTCCTGAGAAAGATCCATAAGACGTCTATGCGTGGTTAAGTAGCGAGATAAATCAAAAGAAACTATGCGCTAACTATGCGCTGCCTTGTTGTCAAAATAGTATAACCGCAATGTTTCAGGAACGACTAAAGGTATTCAGTTGAAACTTTTAGGGAATGTTGAGTAGAGCTCAAACATTGTTTCTTGTCTTTCTTGCAGGTTCTACCTCATATTGCAATGCCATAACCCTAAGATTTCATTTGAGGTTTTGATAATTTCATGGGACTTGAACTTTAAGTGAGTAGGGATGCCCTAACGACTCCCACTGATACATAATTTATTCAAGGATTATTGATCCACGAAGGGGGACAGATTTCTGAGAAATTGATTGTATAATCGAATAGGACAAGAGGGGAAGTAGATTTCTGGGAAATTGATTACATAATCTGATGGTGAATTATTGATTCTAATGGGAACAGGATCACGTGTCTCTTTCTAAGCCAATCAGGGATTCGGAAATATTAGCGGGAGAGAATTGCAGAGAATATAAGGAAAGGATTTTTGCTATAGTTTTATTAGTGTGTGAATGGAATTCAAGGAGTGAGAACAGTTTGACTTTACTCATTAGGATATATTTGTAATAATAATGAGTGGAATGTTTACACTATTAGAAGTTGGTAGTGGAGTTGGTAGCAATGATACAAGAGCCCCAAACATTGCGGTGGAAATCACGAGAGGATCACGGCTTTGTCTGGAATGGGATGAAGTATATGCAAGATATGTGATATCTTTGAGCAAATTTAAAATGGAGGATCAATTATGCTTCGCTGCAAAACTTGATATAGCGCATGTGAATAGACTTCAAAGTGCTTTAAGTGTATTAGTGAAGCATATCGAAGACAATAAGCTGAATCGCTAATTGTACATATGTACTATTATTGTTGTAATTATGCAATAAAATTGTTTCGAAATCGAAAATGTTCCCTTTCTTTTTGTTAGAATGTTAGGCTAACGAATCATGGTCAGTCTAGAGTCAGCAGTCAGAGTGATAGGATTGAAAATGAATAAATTTGAGAAAGAGAGAATTAGATCGAATCTTGTGTTTATGGAAAAACATTTGATTTTGGATGATGATTTTCTCGAGTTATCCCTTCAACGAAAGATATTCTCTCAGGGAACACTTGACAATATAATGAAAACTGATTCTCCCCCATTGGACTATTGCATGAAACTGTGTCGATGTGACTCAAATGCTTATGCTCAATTTATTGATATATTAATTGGAACAAAGCAGAATAATATCGTGGATATACTTTTGAAAACATTGCCATAGATTCAATGTAGATGGCTCCCCCATTCGAGAGAGGTGACGTCACAGACTTACTCCTCTCCCATTCCTCCCTATGAATTTATCGAACGAAGGGTGATCAGTTTAGTTTTGGCTGTGAGAGAGTTGACATCGGAAACCGAAAAATGTTCTATACATGTCCACTATGCATCTACACTCTTGACCGTTGGACATCATGTGAGAATTGAACAATTATTGATGACTATAATGAAAAGTGCAAATTATGTGATCCTTGTAAATTACATAGAGGATATGCAGTACAAATTAAAGGATGTAATTCATGTCTTGAAGAGATTTGTGACTCTCACCCTAGAGGACATCTGTGCTCCAATTGTCACTATGATAAATGTGATCAGTGGGAGAATACTTACCCCGGTATGATTGGAAAGAATCCCAAACGTGATTTTAGTTTATTTCTACGAGATTGGTATCGTCGTGGATTTAAATTATTCTGGGAGGAAGAATCTGGTCTACGATTTAACTGTTGGGGTAACAAGACAATTTGGTTTCTACGTCATCGTTGTGACGACAATGCCTATTATGACTATAAACCAAGTGATTTTTATTTGGCAGTTACTGAATGTGATTCACCATTTGAAAACACTGTATGTGATATTGCTTCAAATAGAAAGATTGAAACTCGTGAATTTCATAATATGAATGCAAATAGTATCATTGACTATACAAAGAGATATGACAAGAGTGAAGTTACATTATACTGTAGAAAATATGACCCTGACTTTGCAGCCAATCAAGATCAATATACAGTGAATCCAAATGATTTACCGGTATTAGTGGTTCACGACAAATGCCTATACACCGAAGAAGAAGAAATCTAAAGTGAAGAATAAAGACATTGTTGTATATACATTTTCATTTATTAATAAACAAATTCACATACATTTTATTAAGCACTTTACTCGTAGGGCACCGAAATTTATATTATATGGGTCTGAGAGGATATTTTCCACCATAAAGTCGTTCAGACGTGGATTGTCTACATAAATGTTGAGAAACTGCTTGTAAGTATAGCCACGACATCGGAACACAAAATATAGTAGTGCATGGAAGCCACAGCTTTTAGTCGTCAGATCCTGCACTCTCTTCCGATTTTGAATAATAGTTTTCTCACTGCTCTCAATATAGTTGCTGATGTGTGGTGTGTAGAATGTATAGGGTAGACCAAGAGGATCAAAAAATTCAATCGTCTTCATTGTTTGAAAGATGCACAACCGATGACCCGTCTGCACAGTCGATGGACTGCTATTAACAATAATTAGGGTATTGTTGGCACTTTGAAGTTTTCCAAGAAAGTCCGAGCGCAGACAATAGGATCTGTATTTGGACATGTAGGGGTCCATATTAAATACATTGATTATTTGACTGGTGTTCATGGTGCCAAGTCTAGTAGAACACTGCCTTCGGGAGTGATTTCCCAATAGGTTTCATATTGATTTAGCGAGATTAGTGCAATACTGTCAGCTAACGGGTCGGCAAATGTACACTCTGAACGCACACTCCCCGTACGTACTATACTCATATCCTGCGTGCCAGACAAATCCAATACAATGATACCATGTGTTTGTAGCAAACATTTCTTCGGTTATACCATTTTCAAATAGTTGTGAATCATGATCTAGGGTTTGCATGGTCAACTCATACAATGTTCTATAGGATTTATCAAAAGATAGATTGTAGAGTGGGATGCCATTTACTTTGCAGACAAGAGATGAAAGCCCAAACATTTCAAATTTATGTGGGCATCCAGTCCACAATCCTATTGCACTAGCGCTTTTTACAAATGCCAAGGCCAGTTTTGATGGAATTTCTCCATTGATAAAGGATGAGTCGGTGAAGGCGCGTTGTGGCAATATGACGTTGATTGGTGATTGTATGAGGAACAAGTAGTTTAATATTATTTCCACTGGCTCTCAGTTTTTCCACTGCCTAAGCAACAGAACTCATAACCTGTTGTTTGCGTACATGTAGTATTGACCTGGTGAGAGAGAGACTTACATCAGGATTGGCAGCAAGTTCTTTTCTCAATATGAAATTGGATGGTGCAAGCGTCAATTTTATATCCACTTTAATATTGGGTGGTAGCCATTGGGGTATATTAAATATTTCATGATATATTTTTCCAACTAGATGTAATTCACTAGTTGTCGCATTTTTAAGTGCATCTGTACTATCAGTATTAGTAATATATTCATATCCATTGGATATGCCTCTGAATTCCTTGTATGACTTGGGTCTCATCAGCATGAATTGCATATAGCTTGTATAAATTGAGAGATTGTTGCTTGTGCTCACCAATGTGCCATTGATGTAGACACTGATTTGACGAAATAAATTATGTAATATACAATTTTCGTAGGATATTCCATCGGCAAGAATTGGCAATGTATTATTGGATTTCCGGACTTTCATTCGTAAATCTATAAATGTCGAAGACATGTCTATAAAGTAGTCTTCATTGGAATAAATTTGAAAGTGGATATTATCGGAGAGGGGTTATTGTGGATAAAATTCTTCATAGTATCCGTGTTTTATACTCACATCAACATTTTCTGCATTGAATAGATTCAATGAGGAGGTGATTGAAGGTTGGGAATCTTTATGCGCTAGATATGACATCTTAGGAAAATAAATCTAGTTTTGATCTAACAATTCTCTTCCTGGGGATTCTTCTTCTACTATTTACAGTGCGTGTCGGCTTTTTCCTTCTTTTCTTTGACAGGGGTGATGTCTTACGTTTCTGACCTGAGTAGAGACTGATGAGTGGTGCACTGTTTCTCGACCTTTTAAACATTTTCCATTTTGTTTTAATCTCTCGCCAAGGTTGTGTTTCCAGCACTTTTACCATTGATTATATTGAGCTTAAAGCCAAGAAAATCCTTTAAATTATCATTGAGAATAACCTTTTCATCAGCAATAGGTGAACTAATGTAGATCTTGCCCTCCTCCTTTGAATAGTTGAAATGAAAAGCTCCTTTTTTACGAGTGGAAATTCTTTTATTAATAGAACGACATAAATCATTCATACAGGTGAGTTTTTCATATGGTAATTCAATATATGGATAATTCATCCAATTGATGAATGATCAATATTTTTGAAAAGGGGAATTATTTATGGAGCACTAAACTTTTTAAAGTGTCCAAAATCCTAGACACTAAACCCGTAACTTATTGTTTGCGCGATACCAAATGCACCATCAGTAGAATACCATATATTTAAAATACAAGATTCTTTCCTTCTAAAGATGATTCGGGCAGAAATTAAACATCCCTAATTGAGTTCAAATACCGCTTCCAAGAGTCTAAATTTTTAATCAGCAAAGAGAGAAACTGCGTTCTATCTTCAGTCAAACAACGACCCTAGTCGTTCGAATTTCGCTAAGATAATTGTAGCAAAAAAAATGCAATGCACAACATTTCTGAGGAAGTTTAAAAGGCAAAAAAAAACTGTGTGAACTCCTGAATCATCTGAAAAATCTTAGAGAGATTATTGGACGAAGATTTGCGTCCTTGGGTGACTTGGTCCAATGGCAGGCAGTCCCTACAGCGCAGGACGAAAGAACTGCGTTTGGGAGTGGGGTAAATGTGTTTTTTAATCTTAATCTTAAGTCAGATCTGAAACAATTAGTACATCAGACCTAGAGAGATTCAGACGAAATTATTATATTTTGGTCACCGTTATTGTCATTGAAGTGACCCGTTGCTGTGCAACTAAGCATGTAAGTTCAATAAATCTATTGTCCTTTTTTATCTGTGTTTGTTTCATTTTATATGTCTGTATCTCTCGCTACAAAATTTTTGTTACATAACAAATGGCGCGAGTCGGAAATTGGAGAAAAACTGCGAACTAATTAAGCTATAAAAACTTTGTAATTTAAATTTAATAATTAGAGAGATACAGACATATAAGTAAAGTAATTAGGCCTATTGCCGCTAAGCTACTACAAGGACAGCCTTTAGATATCTCATAGGAGATAATAGCCTCCCCCAAATAGGTTACATATATACTAAATTTTTATTTTCTTTAAGTTTTAACTGGTGGAAGTTGAGAAAACTGGGTCGAGTTGACTAAATAAAAAATGGTATATTGAAACAGAAATGGCTTTGTCAAAGGAGGAAGGTAAATGGACTTTGCTTTTAGCGGCTCTCGAATTAGCAAAACTTCGAGCAGCTTTGCTTGAGCTTTGGCTATTAGAAATAAATTTGTATCCCCTCAAAGAGTTGGGTACAATAGAAAAAATGGAGAAAAGGCTCAATGAAGAATTGTAAAATGAGAAAAAAAAATAGTATTCAGTTTTTAACAAGTAGAAGCAAGTGTATAATTAGTATTTTTTTTAGTGTTAGTAATAAATGCAATGTAGTAGTGCCGTATATTACTAAATAATAAAGTATTTGTATCGTGAATTGAAAGAATAAAATAAAAGATAATACGTAAAGAAAAACAAAATCTAGCTGGACCGATGAAACATTGGTAGAGACAGAAGAATTTTTGGCATAATAGTAGCAAATGGGGTCCTAATTCAGCCTTACTACAGGTACAGGCTATAAACTTATTGTTCAAGGATAAAAAACTGCTACTGTTGGGGTTCCACCCCTGTTTCTTTTCCTTTCAGATAAATGATCTATTTTCGTTTCTTTAATTACATTTGTGACCCTTTTGGAAGAATACAAGTAAGGTATTTTCTACAAACTGTGTGGTATTTTCCGTAACCCAGGCAGGGTAGGAATATAGCTACAAGGCGCCGTCATTATTATATTGACAGGGAGGGTTATTACCTCCAAGGAGAGAGTAGAGATTTTCTAGCCGTAACCCAAGGCGGGTACATTTGGCTTTAGAAAGTGGCCATTTGACCACTCGATCGCGTTACCATACCCTGGGACAGGGTATACTGTAAATAGGGTAGTACCAAACCCGATATTTGCAGAACCGTTGGGGTAAGAGCGGGAATCTCACTAACATTAAGGCCGACAAGGGGTTCTCCCATTCGAGTAAGTGGCATAGCAATCTTTTTGCGTCATTCGAGTAAGTAGCATAGCAATCTTTTTGCGTCATTCGAGTAAGTGGCAAAGCAATCTTTTGCGTCATTTTTTGCCTTTAAAAGTGGTGACCCCGCACATACACCCCAATAAGTGGTGCCAGCGGTAGCTAGCACTACGAACATTGGCGGCAGCGGCATAAGCACACATCCTAGGAAGCTTAGCAAAAGTCGCCGAAGGAAGCAAAACAAAAAGAGTTGTTACCCAGCTGTGACTGGAACTCTGCATAAGGCGAGAAATTCGGTGAAAGAAACCGTTAATCACAAAAAATGGAGGCAAGGGGATAGGTGTTAAAAGGGTCTCCTTTACCTACACAGATGACCTTCATCTGAAAAATGGTGATAGAAAAAATTCAATTCTGAATTAGCTCCGCAAAATGAGCGAACAAGAAAATTTGAATTTTAAACCATGGCTGCTTTAGAGCCATGTAGATGTAAAACAAGCCAGTGTTCATGCTTGTTTACAAAGAATAATTAAAAATACATGAATATATTTTTTTGGGGTCGAGTGTCATTTGTATTGCTGGGGTCGACTCCCCTCGCACACGTTAGGTCCCCTAGTGGATAAATATCCGCTTTATTTGCGCTTATTAATTTTATGGGTTATTTGTAATGATGGCAAATATCAGACTTAACTTATTGCTTTTTTTATAAACAGATACCATTCAACACAATTAAGAAAGGTCGTCAAAAGTCTGTCTATTGTTCTTAAAAACTGCTTATTTGAAAATGTCAATTTTCTTTTTATGTTGTTCTATTTATTTAAGAGCGAGAGAGGATGAGCATATGTAGGTTTTATTTTTGTAGCTAGACATAAGACATACCTTAGTACTTCAGTTTAATTAAATCTACGTTCATTGTTTTGTTACAACAAGCATCCTTGATTGCTATACTTCGCGCACCTTAGACTAAATTAGTCTATGTTACTAAGGATTTTATTAAGTTTTAGATGTCTTATTTTTGCTAGTGTTATTTCTATGCCCTTTCAAAGGATAATAGAAAGGTTGGAACAGAAAATAACCAAAGGTAGGAAGCTCGTGGTTGACTGACAACGACAAGTGGTGTTGGACCACGTCTTGTGGGAAGCCTGGGGAGGAACTCAAGGCCCATGATTGTTTTTTGTATTTTTTTTTAAACGACCGTAGGAAGGGATATTTCTCAGTCCTTCAAGTGTAAGAAATTAGTATTTTTATGCCAATCAGGGCCAGTCAAAACAATACTTAAAGGTTGAATAGAAACTTCTGTGAGCAAGTTAAGTTTTCGTTTTTTGGATCAGAATGCTTTGAAAGAGAAACAGAGATTTTACTTTCTGATAGCTCCAAGGCAAAAAAAAAAAAGAAAAGCTTTTTAATTTCATTATATTATACCTATGACGTATGCTGTCCTACAGCTCTGTGTTAAACATTACCTCCAAAGGGAAACAGAGACATTAATGTCTTTAGCTCCTTGGCGAAAAATTTAATTTCATTAGTTTATATCTATGACGTATACAATAACAGAGAGATCACTGTTCTATAGTTCTGTGACAAAAATGTTCTTTAATTTCATTGGTTTATCTATGACATATCTTGTGCTCTAATTTCTGTGACATATTTTCGCAAGTCAGTCACGTTATATCTTACCTATACTAACTCAGGTTCCCCTCGGATTTTCTATGAAAAAAAAAATCGACCCATGCCCTAACCAAGATGGATAGTATCCAAAACAAGAAATTATCAGTACAGAAGCGTCTAATTATATGAAATATTTTATCTTAGTGCAGATTATAATTATTTTAGGCCTACCAGTGTAATTATGCGCCGCAAGTTTGCTTATTCATGTGTTTCTTACTCGAGAAATATAATGTTTCTTACTCGAGTAATATATGTACCAATAGCCAACTATTGGTAACTATAACCAAACATTCTATGGTACGTTTATATGTAGAATTTCACGGCGGATGTGAAATTATATCTCAATAATAACATGTAAAATTTTAAAACCATTTAATCAGTTAAGATATATGGATTGAAACCCTGTGTATGTCCAATGGCGACTAAGTAAAACCCACAAGGAATTCCCTATTAATGTGAAGGTGTTTCTCGCTTAACGGATTCTAATAAGACTTTAATATAATATTTATTTATTTAGTGCTGAAGGATTTGCTCAAGCAATAGCCTTCTAAAAAGATATTGATGTCAGTTCTTCATTATGCTTATATTCTTTGCCAAGCATTAACTGGAATCTACGGAGGCAAGCTTGGAAATCCTGCATCTAATGACCTTATTCGAAAAGCGAATATGAGGCACCAATGTGGACTTGCAATTACGGAAAAATCCCGAGACTAAGAACCTCTGCATTTCAGCCGTTAAACCCGACAACCCCATGAGAACGTCTAAGCCAAGAAATAGGGAAGACATCAGAAAACGAGTGGGTATAGAGGTCTCCACTCGTCCTTGCTATGTCTTGTTCCCTCATTGTAGTACTGTTTGCGTAAAACCGTGTGGTTATGACGCTGCAACATGCGTTTCTTAAACAGCACGGACTTGCGTGAACAATGAAGGCATGAAATAAGTCGTAAAATTAGACCTCAAACTTAATAATGTAGGGTAAATAACGTTTATTTAATAAGTATTGAAGAAGTATATAAGCCCTTTATCGATGTCTCCGTTCTCAAAACAAATTTGAAAACATCTCTGTTTTAAATTTTTAAATTTTCATTGTGAGTACTAATATTAGTGTATTTATTTAATTCTGTCTCATAGCTAAGAAATTATAACCCAATTAATGCGTGAATTATTGTATGTGTATTTACTTCAAAGAACATGTGATTCTGCCGCGTTGTTTTTATTACAGGAAAGTAAATGGACACTTTGGTCATTGAGTATTACAATAAGCTGCCCAGTACAGATACGACCCAGTAACATCTAGTTTCATCATATCTCAACCAACGAAGAGTACTCACCATGACTCCAGGCAACTTCATCCCAGCTTCGTCTACGAAAACAACAGTTGCCTTCGATCGTCGTTTCTTCGACTATGAACCATATTATGTATCAGGTAACACTATATTTGAACCTCAGTATCAAGTGCTTTAACGAACTATATAATCACATAAACGCTGAGAAACCCATCGGTCAGTACAAGATATAAATACGTAGATATCGCTGTTGATACTCACTATGGACCCCAGAATAGTTTACAGTATAGTGATGATATTTGAAGCTAAACGATATTAAACGATATTTAAAGTTAAATGACACTTAAAGACATTTGAAGATATTTGAAGACGAAATTAAAGACAATTTGAAGTTTAATTCTGAGAACTCCATCGATCAGCACACGATAAACGATATTTGAAGTTAAATGACACTTAAAGACATTTGAAGATATTTGAAGCAGAAATTAAAGACAATTTGAAGTTTAATTCTGAGAACCCCATCGATCAGTACAAGATAAACGATGTTAGAAGTCAAACGATATTTGAAGATGTTTGAAGTTGAATTTAAAGACAATATATTAAGAGAGTCACTATAGTATGACGACAACCCGTTTCAAAAGGCACAAATGAACAATTTTGCGCGAGAATACATTCTCTATGTGCCTCTAAAATCCTAAAAAATGATATGCTGAGAAGAAAAACACCAACACCTGTAGTGGGAAGAATAATTTCCCAGTTGACTATTAGAACGATATTTAACGGTCATTTCCCAGTTGACTATTAGGGAAAACTTACCGTGTGAAGACAACTAGACTCAAACTGTTCCATGAAGAAACCATAACGTAAGTGCTTCGAAATTTTTGCCAGGACAAAAGGAGTGAAGGACAGTAATTTACAACAGAAGGGTGTAGTACACTAAGGACACGAAAGGTGATGAATAGATGTGAAGCTACATGTGTTACTTCCTAATAGCTTTGACAATTCAAACATCCCAATAGTGAAAGTGTTTTAATGTCATCAGTGAATATGATGAACCAAATATTGTATGTTATCAATCATTCATGTATGTACCACAAGTAGAATTAGGTGTAATATTATTATGTTATTCATTTAACGTTGTGTAGATAGTATGTAGTACGTCATATAGACAGCAAAATCAAAAAAAAACTAATATAAAAGTAGAATAGTCCCAACCTTATTGGAAATGTAAAAGTAATCAGAGTTAGATATAGAAAAAAAAATCTTTAGTATGGTAGCTAACCTAGAACCATAAATAATCCTAGTCCGGTAGATGAATTTTAGATAGGGATGTAAAATAAAATAAGAAAAATAATTGAAAAAATTTTAAGCACTCCTAATGAGCAGTTACTAATGACGGGACGTCATTATTTCATGGGAAGGGTGATGTGCACCATCAGTAGAATACCATATATTTAAAATACAAGATTCTTTCCTTCTAAAGATGATTCGGGCAGAAATTAAACATCCCTAATTGAATTCAAATACCGCTTCCAAGAGTCTAAATTTTTAATCAGCAAAGAGAGAAACTGCGTTCTATCTTCAGTCAAACAACAACCCTAGTCGTTCGAATTTCGCTAAGATAATTGTAGCAAAAAAATGCAATGCACAACATTTCTGAGGAAGTTTAAAAGGCAAAAAAAAACTGTGTGAACTCCTGAATCATCTGAAAAATCTTAGAGAGATTATTGGACGAAGATTTGCGTCCTTGGGTGACTTGGTCCAATGGCAGGCAGTCCCTACAGCGCAGGACGAAAGAACTGCGTTTGGGAGTGGGGTAAATGTGTTTTTTAATCTTAATCTTAAGTCAGATCTGAAACAATTAGTACATCAGACCTAGAGAGATTCAGACGAAATTATTATATTTGGTCACCGTTATTGTCATTGAAGTGACCCGTTGCTGTGCAACTAAGCATGTAAGTTCAATAAATCTATTGTCTTTTTTATCTGTGTTTGTTTCATTTTATATGTCTGTATCTCTCGCTACAAAATTTTTATTACATAACACAAAGATGATGAGAATCTCGGCGGTTTTTATGAATATGAACTGCAAAAAGTTAGAAACACTAGTGAAATCTATCAAATTGAAAAGATATTAAAGAGTCGTATTCGCAGGGGCAAGAGACAGTTGCTTGTTCGCCGGCTAGGATACAACTCTGATTTTGATTCTTGGGTCAGTGCTGAAGATATTAACAATGCCCAATGATTTTTATGTGACTTTCATGTCCAACGTTTCTGATCCTCTCTACAATGATTTGAATAGAACAAGTGATTTTTGGACGAAACTGACCATCAAATTCGACGATGGAAAGTATGAAGTGGCTCTTGTCGACTGTATTCTCAAAAATACATATGATATACAAATAAATAAATAAATGAAATAAATATACAAATAAAATAAATACAAATGAAACTACGAGGACCCCTTCCATGCCCTTTTTTCGCCTAGCCCCAAAAAAATCCACAGGAAGCTTTGAGATAGCCATTTCATTCAAAATGGCCAAAAGCTTCAACGAACATGTCTATGGTGATGATATTACCGACCCTCTACCTACACTGGGATATGAGCTGTAAATTATACAAATTGCCCATTGTTTTAACCATAGATTTTATAATAGAAAAGCAGGGCATGTTTGTTCCAGGGTATCTGATTAGCTCGAAACTTGGGAGGATATTTTTTAGGCCAAGAGAATCGTAAATTTTGCTGGGAATCGGGGAAAGAGATTTTAAATGTACCAAAATACATTTTAATCCCAATCAATTGTTTTTCGAGTGGGCTATTAAGATCGTTCCTGAGAAAGATCCATAAGACTTATAGTCTATGCGTGGTTAAGTAGCGAGATAAATCAAAAGAAACTATGCGCTAACTATGCGCTGCCTTGTTGTCAAAATAGTATTTCTGCGATGTTTCAGGAACGACTAAAGGTATTCAGTTGAAACTTTTAGGGAATGTTGAGTAGAGCTCAAACATTGTTTCTTGTCTTTCTCGCAGGTTCTACCTCATATTGCAATGCCATAAGCCTAAGATTTCATTTGAGGTTTTGATAATTTCATGGGACTTGAACTTTAAGTGAGTAGGGAAGCCCTAACGACTCCCACTGATACATAATTTATTCAAGGATTATTGATCCACGAAGGGGGACAGATTTCTGAGAAATTGATTGTATAATCGACTAGGACAAAAGTGGAAGTAGATTTCTGGGAAATTGATTACATAATCTGATGGTGAATTATTGATTCTAATGGGAACAGGATCACGTGTCTCTTTCTAAGCCAATCAGGGATTCGGAAATATTAGAGGGAGAGAATTGCAGAGAATATAAGGAAAGGATTTTTGCTATAGTTTTATTAGTGTGTGAATGGAATTCAAGGAGTGAGAACAGTTTGACTTTAATCATTAGGATATATTTGTAATAATAATGAGTGGAATGTTTACACTATTAGAAGTTGATAGTGGAGTTGGTAGCAATGATACAAGAGCCCCAAACATTGCGGTGGAAATCACGAGAGGATCACGGCTTTGTCTGGAATGGGATGAAGTATATGCAAGATATGTGATATCTTTGAGCAAATTTAAAATGGAGGATCAATTATGCTTCGCTGCAAAACTTGATATAGCGCATGTGAATAGACTTCAAAGTGCTTTAAGTGTATTAGTGAAGCATATCGAAGACAATAAGCTGTATCGCTAATTGTACATATGTACTATTATTGTTGTAATTATGCAATAAAATTGTTTCGAAATCGAAAATGTTCCCTTTCTTTTTGTTAGAATGTTAGGCTAACGAATCATGGTCAGTCTAGAGTCAGCAGTCAGAGTGATAGGATTGAAAATGAATAAATTTGAGAAAGAGAGAATTAGATCGAATCTTGTGATTATGGAAAAACATTTGATTTTGGATGATGATTTTCTAGAGTTATCCCTTCAACGAAAGATATTCTCTCAGGGAACACTTGACAATATAATGAAAACTGATTCTCCCCCATTGGACTATTGCATGAAACTGTGTCGATGTGACTCAAATGCTTATACTCAATTTATTGATATATTAATTGTCACAAAGCAGAATAATATCGTGGATATACTTTTGAAAACATTGCCATAGATTCAATGTAGATGGCTCCCCCATTCGAGAGAGGTGACGTCACAGACTTACTCCTCTCCCATTCCTCCCTATGAATTTATCGAACGAGGATCAGTTTAGTTTTAGCTGTGAGAGAGTTGACATCAGAAACCAAAAAATGTTCTAAACATGTCCACTATGCATCTACACTCTTGACAGTTGGACATCATGTGAGAATTGAACAATTATTGATGACTATAATGAAAAGTGCAAATTATGTGATCCTTGTAAATTACATAGAGGATATGCAGTACAAATTAAAGGATGTAATTCATGTCTTGAAGAGATTTGTGACTCTCACCCTAGAGGACATCTGTGCTCCAATTGTCACTATGACAAATGTGATCAGTGGGAGAATACTTACCCTAGTATGATTGGAAAGAATCCCAAACGTGATTTTAGTTTATTTCTACGAGATTGGTATCGTCGTGGATTTAAATTATTCTGGGAGGAAGAATCTGGTCTACGATTTAACTGTTGGGGTAACAAGACAATTTGGTTTCTACGTCATCGTTGTGACGACAATGCCTATTATGACTATAAACCAAGTGATTTTTATTTGGCAGTTACTGAATGTGATTCACCATTTGAAAACACTGTATGTGATATTGCTTCAAATAGAAAGATTAAAACTCGTGAATTTCATAATATGAATGCAAATAGTATCATTGACTATACAAAGAGATATGACAAGAGTGAAGTTACATTATACTGTAGAAAATATGACCCTGACTTTGCAGCCAATCAAGATCAATATACAGTGAATCCAAATGATTTACCGGTATTAGTGGTTCACGACAAATGCCTATACACCGAAGAAGAAGAAATCAAATTGAAGAATAAAGACATTGGTGTATATACATTTTCATTTATTAATAAACAAATTCACATACATTTTATTAAGCACTTTACTCGTAGGGCACCGAAATTTATATTATACGGGTCTGAGAGGATATTTTCCACCATAAAGTCGTTCAGACGTGGATTGTCTACATAAATGTTGAGAAACTGCTTGTAAGTATAGCCACGACATCGGAACACAAAATATAGTAGTGCATGGAAGCCACAGCTTTTAGTCGTCAGATCCTGCACTCTCTTCCGATTTTGAATAATAATTTTCTTACTGGTCTCAATATAGTTGCTGATGTGTGGTGTGTAGAATGTATAGGGTAGACCAAGAGGATCAAAAAATTTAATCGTCTTCATTGTTTGAAAGATGCACAACCAATGACCCGTCTGCACAGTCGATGGACTGCTATTAACAATAATTAGGGTATTGTTGGCACTTTGAAGTTTTCCAAGAAAATCCGAGCGCAGACAATAGGATCTGTATTTGGACATGTAGGGGTCCATATTAAATACATTGATTATTTGACTGGTGTTCATGGTGCCAAGTCTAGTAGAACACTGCCTTCGGGAGTGATATCCCAATAGGTTTCATATTGATTTAGCGAGATTAGTGCAATACTCTCAGCTAACGGGTCGGCAAATGTACACTCTGAACGCACACTCCCCGTACGTACTATACTCATATCCTGCCTGCCAGACAAATCCAATACAATGATACCATGTTTTGTAGCAAACATTTCTTCGGTTATACCATTTTCAAATAGTTGTGAATCATGATCTAGGGATTGCATGGTCAACTCATACAATGTTCTATAGGATTTATCAAAAGATAGATTGTAGATTGGGATGCCATTTACTTTGCAGACAAGAGATGAAAGCCCAAACATTTCAAATTTATGTGGGCATCCAGTCCACAATCCTATTGCACTAGCGCTTTTTACAAATGCCAAGGCCAGTTTTGATGGAATTTCTCCATTGATAAAGGATGAGTCGGTGAAGGCGCGTTGTGGCAATATGACGTTGATTGGTGATTGTATGAGGAACAAGTAGTTTAATATTATTTCCACTGGCTCTCAGTTTTTCCACTGCCAAAGCAACAGAACTCATAACCTGTTGTTTGCGTACATGTAGTATTGACGTGGTGAGAGAGAGACTTACATCAAGATTGGCAGCAAGTTCTTTTCTCAATATGAAATTGGATGGTGCAAGCGTAAATTTTATATCCACTTTAATATTGGGTGGTAGCCATTGGGGTATATTAAATATTTCATGATATATTTTTCCAACTAGATGTAATTCACTAGTTGTCGCATTTTTAAGTGCATCTGTACTATCAGTATTAGTAATATATTCATATCCATTGGATATGCCTCTGAATTCCTTGTATGACTTGGGTGTCATCAGCATGAATTGCATATAGCTTGTATAATTTGAGAGATTATTGCTTGTGCTCACCAATGTGCCATTGATGTAGACGTAGATTTGACGAAATAAATAATGTAATATACAATTTTCATAGGATATTCCATCGGCAAGAATTGGCAATGTATTATTGGATTTCCGGACTTTCATTCGTAAATCTATAAATGTCGAAGACATGTCTATAAAGTAGTCTTCATTGGAATAAATTTGAAAGTGGATATTATCGGAGAGGGGTTGTTGTGGATAAAATTGTTCATAGTATCCGTGTTTTATACTCACATCAACATTTTTTGCATTCAATAGATTCAATGAGGAGGTGATTGAAGGTTGGGAATCTTTATGCGGTAGATATGACATCTTAGGAAAAGAAATCTAGTTTCGATCTAACAATTCTCTTCCTGGGGCTTCTTCTTCTACTATTTACAGTGCGTGTCGGCTTTTTCCTTCTTTTCTTTGACAGGGGTGATGTCTTACATTTCTGACCTGAGTAGAGACTGATGAGTGGTGCACTGTTTCTCGACTTTTTTAAACCTTTTCCATTTTTTTTAATCTCTCGCCAAGGGTTCGCGAACTGGACCTAAGATTTTCCGAAGCACTTTTTTTTTAATCCTTGCCAGAGCCCCAATCGTATAGTGTAGATGATGCAAAATCTGTCGCAGCCGGTACAAGATATTTTCTAGCCAGAGGTAGTGCAGATCGAAACAGCTTAGCAAACCAACTGCCAAGACCGTAGCCAGACATTGACGAGCGACCTTTGGAATAGTCCATTCCATTGCCCGGTTGTCTTGGGCCAAGAGTATTAACATAGCAGTCAATATCAGGACAAATGAATACCAGACATCTTGTTGAACGATGGGTCGAAAATGGCATGTAATCACAGCCAAACCTTTTGATATTGCTAGGGGATCACCTAAATTCAGTTCTTAGTGTTAACTGACAGAGTTCCAAATAGGAAGTGCTTACGGGGATATACTGAAGATGTTTTATATTGTAGTGGTGAATATGTTCTTGATTGGTTTTTCGCTCAAGAACTCGTAGGAGGGGAACATTTGAATTACCAACCCGGGATGTTTCCACATATGAAGCGTAGAGAAATATACAAGTGTCTGTAGAGAAGGCAGGCGGCTAGCCAGCAAAAATAAAATTAGTGTTTCCGGCACTTTTACCATTGATTATATTGAGCTTAAAGCAAAGAACATCCTTTAAATTATCATTGAGAATAACGTTTTCATCGGCAATAGGTGAAATAATGTAGATCTTGCCCTCCTCCTTTGAATAGTTGAAATGAAAAGCATGAAAAGCAAGTGAGCACAAGCAACAATCTCTCAAATCATACAAGCTATATGCAATTCATGCTGATGACACCCAAGTCATAAAAGGAATTGAGAGGCACCTCCAATGGATATGAATATATTACTAATACTGATAGTACAGATGCACTTAAAAATGCGACAACTAGTGAATTACATCTAGTTGGAAAAATATATCATGAAATATTTAATATACCCCAATGGCTACCACCCAATATTAAAGTGGATATAAAATTGACGCTTGCACCATCCAATTTCATATTGAGAAAAGAACTTACTGCCAATCCTGATGTAACTCTCTCTCTCTCACCACGGCAATACTACATGTACGCAAACAACAAGTTATGAGTTCTGTTGCTTTGGCAGTGGAAAAACTGAGAGCCAGTGAAAATAATATTAAACTACTTGTTGCTCATACAATCACCAATCAACGTCATATTGCCACAGGGTCACGCACCTTCACGGACTCATCCTTTATCAATGGCGAAATTCCATCAAAACTGGCCTTGGCATCTGTAAAAAGCGCTAGTGCAATAGGATCGTGGACTGGATGTCCACATAAATTTGAAATGTTTGGGCTTTCATCTCTTGTCTGCAAAGTTAATGGCATCCAACTCTACAATCTATCTTTTGATAAATGCTATAGAACATTGTATGAGTTGACCATGCACTCCCTAGATCATGATTCACAACTATTTGAAAATGGTATAACCGAAGAAATGTTTGCTACAACACATGGTATCATTGTATTGGATTTGTCTGGCACGTAGGATATGAGTATAGTACGTATGGGGAGTGTGCGTTTAGAGTGTACATTTGCCGAAACGTTAGCTGAGAGTATTGCACTAATCTCGCTAAATCAATATGAAACCTATTGGGAAATCACTACCGAAGGCAGTGTTCTACTAGACTTGGCACCATGAACACAAGTCAAATAATCAATGTATTTAATATGGACCCCTACATGTCCAAATACAAATCCTATTGTCTGCCCTCGGATTTTCTTGGAAAAATTCAAAGTGCCAACAATACCCTAATTATTGTTAATAGCAGTCCATCGACTGTACAGAGGGGTCATTGGTTGTGTATCTTTCAAACAATGAAGACTTTACACCAGTGTCTTGCCCGCTTGGATCGTTTGTCAAAACGCAATCTCCATGAAAAACATTCCCCCCCCTTATTGATCTTTTTACAAAAAGGTGTTGATCTACATCAGTGATCAGGCCTATTTCTTCCCTAATAATTTTTAAAATCAAGTCCATCACCAAATGTGGTGTGGAAAAATAATATCCTATATCTAGTCCAAACTCTGAATAGATTTGATCTGTGTTTTTACAGACAATATCTAACAGAGTTAAAACGTCACTGGCCAAGTACAGTCTACAATAACCAACGAATTTTTACAATTACCCTTAGCCCAGACCTTCTTGGCAAATTCATATTCCTCGGCTGTGCATTCACTGTTGGTGAGTGAATTAAAGAAAGCTTCAATTGGAGGTAGTTTCTCCTCGCTGTAGCGAGCGCCAGAACAGTAATAGTCGTATGCATATACACCTTCACAGATCAATAGGTCATACATTTCACTGTCTGGAAAGTGCTGTTTAAGCAAAGGAAAACTATCAAAATTCTCACTTTTTTGCACTTGAATCAATTGACTCAATGCCTTGGGGAAAAACTAAAAGAATCTAAAAACCTGATTTTATTCAGGCACGTATGCCCGTTATTCACTACCTGCCATTTCAACTCGAGAAGCACTAGCTTCTCAGCTGATTTGGGGATGATGTTATAGGTAAATGAATTGTTTACCCATGGACTATCTACTGCCCCTCCCGCCCCGTGCATAGGTGCCAAAGCCGGTAAAATAAATTTTAAATCATAAGTTGCGCTGTGAATGAAAACTGGAATAAAAAACTGTTGGCTTAAATTCACATTGCATGATTGATGTGTTAACCCTCTAAAATTACTACCCCCTGAGGATATTTCCTGCCACAAGTGATTGTGGTCTCTGACTTTCCCCTTCCCCCTTCTTTTCCCCTAGTTCCTTTCCCCTTATCCCCCTCTTCAAACTCCCCCTTACAAACCCAGCATATTTTTTGATTTTTAATCGCGAGACGATCCTCTGTCGACAATAACATTGGGTAATGTGTATTTCTCAAACGAGAAATAGCGTCATTTGCAGTGCCAATTAATTTGGTCAGTGCCTTGACCATGCACTCACCCTCATCCAACGTTTCAACTATTTCTAACAACTGCATAGTGTTAGAACTGTCTCTTTGTGCGTGAGCATAGGAGACTGCAATGGCTCGATGTTCTTTGATTCCATTTGGAAATCGAGGATCGTTCACTTCCACTAGCTTCGCCGCACAATCCAAAGAGATTTTATTGCTTTGGAGGAGGGTATTTTGAAAATTTTTGAAGCGTAAAATGGTCCTATCACCTGAAACTGTGTCCCTTGACTGGTAGCCATGCCGTCTACAATGCTTCATATGATTCCGTAGTTTTAAATCACTACAAAATCGAGACAGGCATGTCGGACAGTAGAAACATATCCCTATTTTCTCACCCATTCCCAGAACTCTACTGATGTCTGTAATTGGGTTGAAATGGTCAATTGCATTGGAGTCACTAGGTGGTGTGTACAACAACCAAACCCAGTGCATCACCAATTCAATTGACGGGCCTCTTACTGGGAACACCACCCCCTTATTATTAGAACGAGACCCATCCTCAAATTCAGTTACATATTGAACCACAGTAACGCCGATATTTAAATGGGCATTGGCCCTTTCAAAAATATCAACGGACCTGAGCGTTACTGGGTATTTTCCCTCTAAACATGTGAAATCTACAATGGGAAAATCGGACCCTACCTTCCCATGCACGGCCCAGTATTAAAAATTTTTCTTTGTAGCAACATCTGCTAGAGGCTCGAATGCTGATATTAGGAAAGCGTACATGAAACATTTTTGACCTGTTTCAAAACAGATTCGTTGAACGCCTCTGCAACCCTCTAAATCTGGATTATATTTTAAACCTTTTGCCCTTTCCCCTCCACCCCCTCTTAAAATAAAATCTTTTTTAATTTACAAATATTAAAACTTAAATTTTCAACAAACAAAACCACAGACCCACTCCCATTTTCACTATAATTTTCGAGATGCGTAATAATGTGGTCTGTCTAATCCATAAAAACTGATTCATAATTTTCTAAATGCGGCTAAACCACTTGCATCTCGGTATGTACATAATGATCATAAACCTCGCTTTTACCCTCATTTAAATAGAATACGCTTAAAACAATTGAAACCTTAATTGAATCCCTATCCCCACACAACTGAATCTGGTTTTCTAACAGTGCACGAATTCTATCTACATATTCATGGACAATTTCTATATGGTCAAATACAAAATTACCCCCCATAAGCGAATTAAAAGGATCCCCAAAAGTTGCAGTGTAGACAACTATTGTATTTAAAATTGAATTTGAGAGCTGGAATTCGGGAAATGATATAAATTGGGTATTGTCACCCTCCCCCTCCCCCTCTTGTATATTATCACCACCCCTCCTCCACATTGTCCATCAATAGGGTTGTTCGAAGCAATTTCATTAGTTTGAAGTGGAAGTATGTAATCAGTGGGGGGAGTGTTCCTGTTAATTCATTGGCAAAATCCTCTAAAAGCTGTAAAGTATTCGGACTCAAATCCCCCTGCCCAACTATGCTATTATTTACATTAAAATAATCAGTTAAAAAATCATCAGTATTAAACGGTATTTCAATTGAATTACCATATCATTCATTGATATGTGAATTGTTGCAGAACTCCACAAACGCGTCTTCTTCTCCAACTGACGAGCAGGGGGGAGATGGCGAATATGGAACCAATGCAACCTATAAAAGAAAATAGCTTATTTTCAAAGTGTCTAAATCACCCTATTTTCAAAATTGGATTATTATTTACATATTATTTAAAACGCGCTTAGTAGTAGTAGCAGTATGCACATGGTAGCATTTGGTTAATTCACTGTTCCCTACTCTATATATTCTGAAAGTTCCAACTTAATATGATATTTACAATCTAAAAGATGACATAGTGGGTTTTGATTTTGTTCAAACAACCCCTAAAAAAATTTCATATTAATACTCTATCTGCTATGGAAAAAAAACCAGTGTCTTTACTTGATTTGAAATGCATAGCCTATCCCTTTCAGACCATATCCACAACTCATTCCGATAGAAAATTGTTTTTATAATATTTGTAGAAGCAAGATTAAGCATTCATTAATAAAGCAGTTTATATCGCAAAGATTTTACTACTTATTATGGGGAAATTATGACCTGAATATAGTGCCTTTTTGGCTTCGCTAAGAGATTTCAGCTGGCTGAATGCAATAATTAAACAATTCAAAGGGAGACCGTTATATTTAGGTTAAAAAATAGCGAAAAATGTCTTTTACTGTGTTGAAAAATGGTAAAATTGCTTACATTCCCATATTCCGGCTGCAGTTGAGTGTCGGATGGTCCTGGCAAAGCATGATGGGGGATAGATGGGACGGTGACGTCCGTTTCTTGCATAGATGTGGTGGCAGTGGCGATGTCACTGGCTTTGGGTTCACCAGCCTTGTGGCCCATTGTCTTTTCGGTTTTTGACCAGACTGTATTGCTGTCTGCATGGAGGAAACAGGGGACTGGTAAAGAGTGGCCAAGGATGGCTCATTTATCTCCAGTTGTTGCATTGGAATAGCGACATTAGCCTTAGCTCTCTTTTGAGGGGGAGGCACGCATTCTTCAAAATTGTCCTTAAAAAGAAGAAAAAATTTAATATGGAAAAACGATTCCCCTTTTTACAGAAGAAAAATTAGTGCCCCCGCTCCTAACCATATATATTTATTGTCAGGCATAATTTTGTCTAGAAAGCACTTATCTGCCTTTTCAGCAAAGCAAAAAGTAAAAATTTGCGAGAAATATACTAGGCTTAAAAATCAAACGTTTTTATTACACAACTTGTGAAAAATAAACCTTGACAATCAGTAGTCTGTAGCCTTAGGATAGAAATCAATGTTTCTATTTTTACCATTTAGAAAATAATTAAAAAAAACATTATTCTTTAGAGCCAACAACTGCATCAAATCCAATACAATGATTTAAAATATAGATCCCAAAATAGTCAGCCATAAATATGATATAATTAAAAGCTAACCAAACACTAAACTTCAGTGTTGCGCGTCGGGATGATCACATTAGTTTTCTTGTCAAAGGGTGTACATGTCTGCACAAAGAATCCTCCCCCTTACTTTTCACGCGAAGAAACAGTTTGTTTTCACCTTACAGCGAAGGTGTTAGAAGCGAGGCATTGCCCCTTACTCCCATATAAACATTGAGTACTCAAAATGGAAGATAATAATTTAGATAGTTCTGTAGGCTACAAACCCATAGCATAACTTTTGAAGTGTTATAAGCTCAAGAAACAGATGGTATTTAGATATAGGCTTTAATTTAGATAAAAAAAAGATCGTTAACCCATCGAATAGGCCTAAAATTTGCAATCATAGGTAAAAATGCTATTTAATTTACACTTAATATAGACTTCATGCAACTCCTAAAGACTTTTCTTTCTAGCCTTATGTATCAAAGTTAAAAAACCATAGTTTTCACGCTCCCTCCTGAGAATATAAAAGAAACTTTATCGAAAGAAAGCTAGAAAAAAAATTAAAAACATGCCTAGAGACGCAACGCATATATTTACACATTATTCCTCTATGGTCAAAGCTTTATATAATTTAAAAGTGCCTGCGCTTCAGTAAATCTTCTCATTGTAGCTATGTATGTTTTTATTAAACCCCCCCCCCATATAAACACCGAGTACTCAAAATGGAAAACGAATACTACATGAAACTAACACCCATCCCCTATTAACAATCCCACTTTTTACAGAAGAAAAATTAGTACCCTCGCTCCTAACCAAAATTTATTTTCAGCCGTAATTTTGTCAAAAAAGCATTTATCTCCGTTTTCAGCAAAGCAAAAAGTAAAATTTGCGATGAAGAAGCTATATCGCTAATTTGACCGAAAAGTATCTTTTTCAGTGAAACCACTGTAATGCAAATTCATAAGGATTAAGAAGCAGGATGTACACTTGACAGGAAGCAATAATTAAGGTTTTAAATCTTTAAGGAAATGCTTAAGTCAAGTTAGCGACATAAATGGAAACAGTATATTAAGGGTTGACAGAAAGTTGGCTGTCACTTTTAGATAGGATACAGAAAGAATAAATTTATCAAAAAACAGAATTATTTCCAATGAAAGAATTAAAGTCGTAAACAGGGGGAAGGGGGGGGGGGGGTTTACATAGTAAAAAAGAGTGTATTTTACGCCTTCTGTCGAGTATAAACATCACATAGAGGTGATTTGTATTGGGGGGGGGGTATACCCTGAATTTGAATTTACTGGAGGGGTGACGATGTAAAATGATTTTATTTGGAAATAAACTAAGAAAATTTACTAAACAGAACTCACATTATAAATCGATGTAGCTAAAGTTTCCAACTCATCAATATTCAATGCTTTATCCATGGTGTCTTAAAACTGTATGATAGTTTAACCACAACGAATGTCCGTTATATACAAAATCTCAATGGCAAATTGTGATGTAATGGGAAACCTTAAGTAACTTCCCTGATTGGCTTAGAAAGAGACACGTGATCCTGTTCCCGTTAGAATCAATAATTGACCGTAAGATTATGCAATCAATTTCCCAGAAATCTACTTCCCCTCTTGTCCTAGTCGTTTATGCAATCAATTTCTCAGAAATCTGTCCCCCTTCGTGGATCAATAATCCTTGAATAAATTATGTATCAGTGGGAGTCGTAAGGGCTTCCCTACTTTAGTGAAATCAAGCTTTTAATGTTCTTGTAGCAACACCTTTTTCAATGGGACTCAGATCAGAAAAAATAAATAAAACTTGCAATGACAAAGCATTAAATAGAAAATTGAAATTGCAATAAATTTAACTCACACCTTCCTGAGAACCACATAAATGCCAAATTGGGCCAGACTCGTGCAAAATATTAATTTAACTTGAGTGTACAGGAGATCTTTTGCTGTCCGGTTAAGCCGGGTCGATCCCTGGGCTGCACTGGTGAGACTTGAGTTTCCTTGGAAAACTTTCGTTTCCAGTACTTTAAATTTGACGATAATATTTAAATATGAAAGTTGTAACATGGATCGGTGTGGCGTTGAAACACAACGACTGTACTGATATTTTGACTGGTGATTTTGAAGGGAAATTGTTAGAAGTCTCAAAACTCACCTCCCAGGGGTAGGAAACATCAAACCTGCATTGTAGCGAGAGAACAAAAAAAACACAAACAAAACAACAACTTAAGGAGGCCCAAGACGGTCAATCATTTTGATCAAAAGCTTCCGTCAAACGATTGCCGTGTGCTTCAATCAACCTTCGATTGATCCTTCAATTAACCCTTCAGTCTAGACCAAAGCTAATTTCAAGCTTAATTTCAACTTACAGCCAGATTTTTAGTTTCAGTTCAGAGTCGGATAGTGAACTGTCTACTGTGTGTGAAATGCAGTCTAATACTGATTTGGCTTTTCTTGCATGTACTTTGGTTGCGCTCAAGCGAAAACAAAAAGAAAATAGGAAACGTCGTTGGTTTACAACTTCTCTTTCTTCTCGATCGCCTTTTACTCACGGTTGAAATTTGTTCTTAAGACATTAATTTTCTTCTTTAGTTCGGAAACTGTATAATCTGGTTTCAATGTCTTTACCACCCGCAATACCCTGTCAAATGCCACACTTTTCTTATTTCGGTTATTATAGTTTCTACTTTTAATTTTCCATAACTCAAGGTGATCCTGGTATAACTCAATTAATAAACAGATAAACTCGCGTTCCACGTTTTTGCTTTCTTCCCATGAGTCTTCCATTATTGTTAGCGCGTGACTGACACAATACTTGAAAAAAAAAAAATAGTCTAGACGGTTCATCACCCTCGTCATTCAAACTTTCTATCAATCACCGTCAACGCTTTATTCAAGCGTCAAACAGGTTCCTAGGCGGTCAATCATGCTTGAATCAATCGATTGACATAAGCTTTTGATCAAAATGATTGACCTTCTCGGGCCTCCTTTAGATTAATGGAAATGAATTGCAATGAAGGATTGAAATGAATTGATAAGATTTAGACAAATTAAAATGACATGTTAAAGAGTTTATAATTCCTTTCCAAATAATTAACGATATTAGTTACGACAATCAAATAATTAGTATTTTCTACCTTATTTTGCTTTGTTTATTTTTGTTATCCAACTTCTTTGATTTTGTTTCGTCCTTCTTTTATACTAATTGATGATGAAATTATTATTTACTATTTGGATCAAATTACTATTTGTTTAGATCTTACTTTAGAATCTCACAAAATGTGACATTGATGGAAAGAAGGATCAAATGAAGTAAGGACATGGGACATGGGATACAATAATAAACATACATAAATCAAAATACAAATGAGAAAAATGAGAGTTAGTTAGAAAATTACATATTTACTGCTTGTTTTAACATATACCGATGCTTTAAGTTTAAACATATTATCGAAATTTGTATACGGTCTAGGAAAGAATCCCCACGAGTAACATGTCCCACCAGTGCTCCCTGAAAAATAGAAAAATAATCAATATTAGTAATAAAACAATGAGACTAGGCCCATTTTAAACCTTACGTTTAGGTAAATTGTATAATATAGTCATTATTATGTTTGAGTCATTAGCCTACAGCTTTTTTTATTCATTCTGAAAGTGGGAGCGGTAATCCAGTAAAGTGATAGCTTAAACTAAGAAAATATGTCAATCTTCTAATTTAGTGACCAAACTTTTTTTTCGAATTGGCGTAGAAATTCATTAGAGAACTTTCTTGGTTTTGTTGCTATTTTTTTCTGTACTTATTTCTCGTTAATATGTTTCATAATACCAGAAATGCCAAATGCAAATTGGTGGAATTGTGCCAAATGCCAAGAAAACAACCAAATCAGCAATGTTTATTTTTTACCACCTAGGGCTACATCAAACCATTAAGGGATTCGGGACATAAATACGAGGTAGCGGGTGCTAGAATAGATTTGAAAATTAATGTTAGGAAGACTAAGTCGCTGATGCTAGGAATAAGTGAAGATGAAAAGGTGACGTTGGATAACGAAAAGATTGATGCTGTAGACAGAGTTATAAGAGAAGAACATTGCAATTTTACAAAGGGAGAGGATGTGTCGACAAAATTTTCACTCTTAAACTAATAACTGAGAAGTGTCTGAGTTATGAAACACCTTTAGTCCTCAGTTTTATAGATTATGAGCAAGCATTCGATTCCGTTGATAGAATAGCTTTAGCGAAGATCTTATCCTTGTATGGTTTACCAGACATATACATTAATGTGATTAGTGCTATGTACGCGGTTAAGGTAGGAACTGCGGTTAGCAGCTGGGGGAGTTAAGCAGGGCTATGTTCTATCTCCCTTTATGTGGACCATTTGATGGACTTTGTCTTAAGGAGCACAGGAAAGGCAATGGGAGAATACTGAATCAAATAGGGAGGAAAAACTTTCCTGGGCTTAGATTGCGCTGATGATTTAAGCATTCTAGATGAAAATGTGAGCAAAATGAATGAACTTTTAGAGGTTTTGTGAGTTCAGGGTGCTATAATAGGTTTGAGAATTAATGTTAAGAAGACCAAGTCACTAAGGCTAGGAATAACTGCAGATGAAAAGGTGACGTTGGGTAACGAAAAGATTGATCAGGTGCAAAGCCGTACCCAGAGGGGGGGGGGGGGTAGGAGGGTTTGAGCCCCCCCCCCTCCCGAAATGTTTGTCTGACTCGTAAAAACGTAACAAAAGTGGATATAAACAAATTCTGTATGCTTTTTTTGAGTAAAACCCCCTCCGAAAAAAAAAATCCTGGGTAAGGCCTTGATCAGGTGGATAGCTTCACTTACCTTGGTAGTATTATTAGTAAAGACGGTGGGAACAGTGAAGATGTTAAAGGAGAATCGCCAAGGCTCAGGGTGTTTTTCCAGAGTTGAAAAAAGTTTGGAAGAATAGGAAGATAAGTCTGCAAACCAAGATTAGGATGTTGTAAGCTACAGTGATCAAATAGGGTTCTGAAGCACGGGCCCTCCGAAAAACGGATGAAGATTTGTTAGATTTTTTCCAGAGAAATTGTCTACTGATTGTTCTGGGTACCCGGCTGACTAACTGTATTTCAAACAGTAGGCAACACGAAAAGTGTGCTTCAGTCCCGCTTTCTAGGGCTATAATGAGAGGAAGATTAAGATGGTTAGGATACGTTCTGCGGATGACAGATTACAGAAGATTGTCCTTTTCGGCCAACCGTCTAGAGCTTAAAGAAAAATAGCGACGAAGACCACACTGCCTTTCCATCATAAACAACAAGTAGAACAATAGGGAAGTTTTTTATATAAGACAATGGAACGCAACTTTAAATGAATTCTAATAGTACAAATATTTCTTTTGATTCTGCTTTAAGCAGTCATAGCTATGATAACCCTAGCCATAAAATGCTTTTTGAAGAAACTTTCCTTATTAGCAATGATTTAGGCATAAAACGGGTTGTTCGAGAGGCAATTAAAATCAAAATAAATAGTAATACTTCTTTAAATAGGGATTTGGGGGAATATTCGCTTAATGCCTTACATACAAATTTAATTGGAAATGATTTAACTAATTATATTAAAAAACCAGTAAACAATTCCACTCAACCTGTTACGAATAGACCTTCTAGGCTGGTTGCCAAAAAGGCAAGATTAGCTTTAAGAGCTTGTCTGTAAGTGCTTCTTATTCCATTTGAATGAACTGTCTTTTTTCACTTAGCTTGGTGTACGAGTCCTGGTTGAATTAAATTAAAAAAAAACAAGTTTTTTTAACTGAAAGTAACGAGCAACATTAAAACTTAAAACGAACAGAAATTATTCCGTATATGACAGGGGCTGTCCCCTCCTCAACGCCTCGCTCTTTACGCTTAAATCGTTTTAAAATACAAAGTCGTGAGACGCAGTCAAACTTTAGCGTAAAGAGCGAGGCGTTGAAGAGGGGACAGCCGCTTTCATATAAGGAATAATTTCTGTTCGTTTTAAATTTTAATGTCGCTCCTTACTTTCAGTTAAAAAAAAACTTGTTTTTTTTTTAATTTCTGAACGTTTTTGACTTAATCCAGCTTTGATTTTGGCTCACGTACATGAATAATTAAAACAGAATTTACATATTAATTTTACTTTTTTTGGGTAAATGACTTTCTCGAAATTTTGTTCTGACGTGACTTGCAAATTAACTTACGTAACAAACTTCTATATTCGTATATTTTTATTACGTATATTAGGGGTTCGCCCTCTAGTCAATACATCGCTCTTTATGATAAAGTTCAAATTTTGTTCCAATTCTTTAAGAATGACCTCCTTAATCACAAAGGCCGTTAATTAGAATAAATAGCTCTGATGAAAGTACAAAAAAAAACTTTAGCGTAAAGTGAGGTAATGACTAGGGAGCGAACCCAATCATATACGTAATAATTTCTGTTTGTTTTAAATTTTGATGTTGCTCCTTCGTTTAGTTGAAAAAATTGTTTTTTTATTATTTAATTTCGGATCGTTTTTTTAAATAATGCTGGGAAGTCCGGCGCCCCCTTCATAGCAATGTCCCTTCTCCAATGAAAACTTCCTCCATGGAAAGACCCTCCCACGTAATCCCCAACCCACCCCACCCCCCAACTACCAGGCTAAATCCCCCCTGAAAACTTCTGTATACTTCCCAATAGCCAATACTATATGTAAACATTAGGTCAAGTTCATAACTTGCAGACCTTCCCCCGGGGACTGTGGGGGATTAAGTGATCCTCAAAGACATAGTTATTGTATTTTTCGACCATGCTGAACGAAATCGATAAATCTTGATCGGGTGACTTTGAGCGTTGGAGGGGGCCTAATTGCCCTCCATTTTTTGGTCACCTAAAAAGGACACTAGAACTTTTAATTTCCGTTCGAATGAGTCCTCCCGAGATATTCTAGGACCACTGGTTCAATACGATCACCCCGGGGAAAAAAACAACAAAAAAACAAATAAGCACGCATCCGTGATCTTTCTTCTGGCAAAAAATACAAAATTCCACATTTTTACAGATAGAACCTTGAAACTTCTATAGTAGGGTTCTCTGATACGCTGAATCTGATGGTGGGATTTTCATTAAAGTTCTATGTTTCCCCCTTTTTCGAAAATGAGGCACATATCCCAGGCACGTAAGTTTTGATTAGTAAGACTGAACTTGATGAAACTTATATATTTGAAATCAATATAAAAATCTGATTCTTTTGATGTATCTATTGGTATCAAAATTCCGTTTTTTAGAGTTTCGGTTACTATTGAGCCGGGCGCTCTTTACTTACAGTTCGTTACAACGAACTGTTTGACTTCCTTGAAGTAATGATGTTAGGGCTGTTTTGATTTTTTTTTTTTTAGTTCTAACGATTGGATTTTAATGTTGGTTTTTTCTTCATTTGTTTTGCTGAGGATGGCCCTTGGATATAGGGCCGAAATATTCATTTAAATTTGCGTTCTACTGTCTTATATAAAAAAATCCCTATTGTTCTACTTATTGTTTATGCTTAAAGGAAAGCAGGTCGTCCGCGGTTGGAGTGGGAGGATGTCATAAAGAATGATTTAAGGGAAATGGGAACTTCCTGGGAGGGTGTAAAGAGGTAGGCTTTAAATAGATTGGGATGACAGAGGAGCATGCGTAGCTGTTGGGACTCAGGCGGCTTGGTGCTGTGGTGAGTTGTTAGTCACTGAGAATGAAAAAACAGGATTTTTCTCACTTTGATGGATGTTTCTTGGATGCTTATGAGTGTTAGTTAATTGAAAGAGGTGACATCACAGAGCTACTCCTCTCCCCATTCCTCCACCTTGAATTTATCCGTCGGCAGGGACGATCAGTTTCGTTTTAGCTGTGAGAGAGTTGACATCGGAAACCAAAAAAAAAATGTTCTATACATGTCCATTGTGCATGTACACTCTTGGCAGTTGGACTCAATGTGAGAATTGTACAATTATTGATGACTATAGTGAAAAGTGTAAATTATGTAATCCTTGTAAATTACATAGAGGCTATGCAATACAAATTAAAGGATGTAATTCATGTCTTGAGGAGATTTGTGACTCTCACCCTAGAGGACATCTGTGCCCCAATTGTCACTATGATAAATGTGATCAGTGGGAGAATACTTACCCCGCTATGATTGGAAAGAATCCCAAACGTGATTTTAGTTTATTTCTACGAGATTGCTATCGTCGTGGATTTAAATTATTCGTGGAAGAGGAATCTGGTCTACGATTCAACTGTTGGGGTAACAAGACAATTTGGTTTCTACACCATCGTTGTGACGACACTGCCTATTATGACTATAAACCAAGTGATTTTTATTTGGCAGTTACCGAATGTGATTCACCATTTGAAAACACTGTATGTGACAAGGCCGTATCCAGGGGGGGGGGGTACCCGGTTTGAACCCCCCCCCCCCCCGAAATTTTTGACCGACTCGAAAATAAGTCGAAAATTAGTAAAACCTAGGTAAAAATCAGTAAAATTAGTCGAAAACTGAGTCAAAAATTAGTAAAACCCCCCCAAAAAAGTAAAAAATTAGTAAAACCCCCCTGAACAAAAATCCTGGATACGGCCCTGGTATGTGATATTGCTTCAAATAGACAGATTGAAACTCGTGAATTTCATAATATGAATGCAAATAGCATCATTGACTATACAAAGAGATATGACAAGAGTGAAGTTACATTGTACTGTAGAAAATGTGACCCTGACTTTGCAGTCAATCAAGATCAATATACAGTGAATCCAAATGATTTACCAGCATTAGTGGTTCACGACAGTTGCCTATACATAGAAGAAGAAATCTAAAGTGAAGATTTAAAGACATTGTTGTATATATAAGCATTTTATTAATAAACAAATTCACAAACATTTTTAAGCACTTTACTCTTAGGGCACTGAAATCAATATTATATAGGTCTGAGAGGATATTTTCCACTAGAAAATCGTTCAGACGTGGATTGTCACCATAAATGTGGAGAAACTGCTTGTAAGTATAGCCACGACATCGGAACACAAAATATAGTAGTGCATGGAAGCCACAGCTTTTAGTCGTTAGATCCTGCACTCTCTTCCGATTTTGAATAATAGTTTTCCCACTGCTCTCAATATAGTTGCTGATGTGGGGTGTGTAGAATGTATAGGGTAGACCAAGAGGATCAAAAAATTCAATCGTTTTCATTGTTTGAAAGATGCACAGCCAATGACCCGTCAGCACAGTTGACGGACTGCTATTAACAATAATTAAGCTATTGTTCACACTTTGAATTTTTCCAAGAAAGTCCGAGGGCAGACAATAGGATTTGTGCTGGGACATGAAGGGATCCATATTAAATACATTGATTATTTGACTGGTGTTCATGGCGCCAAGTCTAGTAGAACACTGCCTTCGGGAGTGATTTCCCAATAGGTTTCATATTGATTTAGTGAGATTAGTGCAATACTCTTAGCCAATGGGTCGGCAAATGTACACTCTAAACGCACACTCCCCGTACGTACTATACACATATCCTGTGTACCAGACAAATCCAGTACAATGATACAATGTGTTTTAGCAAACATTTCTTCGGTTATACCATTTTCAAATAGTTGCGAATCGTAATCTAGGGTTTGCATGGTCAACTCATACAATGTTCTATAGGATTTATCAAAAGATAGATTGTGGAGTGGGATGTCGTTTACTTTGCACACAAGAGATGAAAGTCCGAACATCTCAAATTTATGTGGGCATCCAGTCCACGATCCTATTCCACTAGCGCTTTTTAAAAATGTCAAAGCGAGTTTTGACGGAATTTCGCCATTGATAAAGAATGAGTCTGTGAAGGTGCGTGACCCCATGGCAATATGACGTTGATTGGTGATTGTATGAGGAACAAGTAGTTTAATATTATTTCCATTGGCTCTCAGTTTTTCCACTGCCAAAGCAACAGAACTCATAACCTGTTGTTTGCGTACATGAAGTATTGCCGAGGTGAGGGAGAAAGTCACATCAGGATTGGCAGCAAGTTCTTTTCTCAATATGAAATTGGATGGTGCAAGCGTTAGTTGTATATCCACTTTAACATTGGGCGGTAGCCATTGGGGTATATTAAATATTTCATGATATATTTTTCCAACTAGATGTAATTCGCTAGTTGTAGCATTTTTAAGTGCATCTGTACTATCAGTATTAGTAATATATTCATATCCATTGGAGGTGCCTCTCAATTCCTTGTATGACTTGGGTGTCATCAGCATGAATTGCATATAGCTTGTATAATTTGAGAGATTGTTGCTTGTGCTCACCAGCGTGCCATTGATGTAGACACTGATTTGACGAAATAAATTATGTAATATACAATTTTCATAGGATATTCCATCGGCCCGAATTGGCATTGTATTATCGGATTTCCGGACTTTCATTTGTAAATCTATAAATGTTGAAGACATGTCCATAAAGTAGTCTTCATTGGAATAAATTTGAAAGTGAATATTATCGGAGAGGGGTTGTTGAGGATAAAATTGTTCATAATATCCATGCTTGACACTCACATCAACATTTTCAGCATTGGATAGATTCAATGATGAGGTGATTGAAGGTTGAGAATCCTTATGCGGTAGGTAGGACATCTTAAGAGAAGAAATCTAGTTTCGATCTAACAATTCTCTTCCTGGGGCTTCTTCTTCTGTTTACACTACGTGTCGGCTTTTTCCTTCTTTTCTTTGACAAGAGTGGTGATGTCTTTCGTTTCTGACCTGAGTGGAGACTGATGAGTGATGCAGTGTTTCTCGACCGTTTTTAAACCTTTTCCATTTTGTTTTAATCTCTCGCCAAGGGTTCGCGCATTGGACCTGAGATTTTCCGAAGCACTTTTTTTTAAAATCCTTGCCAGAGCCCCAATCGTATAGTGTAAAGGATGCAAAATCTGTCGCAGCCTGTACAAGATATTTTCTAGCCAGAGGTAGTGCAGAGCGAAAGAGCTTAGCAAACGAACTGCCAAGACCGTAGCCAGACACTGACGAGCGACCTTTGTAATAGTCCATTCCATTGCCCTGTTGTCTTGGGCCAAGAGTATTAACATAGCAGTCAATATCAGGACAAGTGAATACCACTTTTCTATTAGACATCTTGTTGTTGTTGTTGTTGAACGATGGGTCGAAAATGGCATGTAATCACAGCCAAACCTTTGAAATTGCTACGGGATCACCTAATTCAGTTCGTAGTGTTAACTGACAGAGTTCCAAATAGGAAGTGTTTACGGAAATATACTGAAGATGCTTTATATTGTGGTGGTGAATATGTTCTTGATCGGTTTTTCGTTCAAGAACTCGTAGGAGGGGAACATTTGAATTACCAACCCGAGATGTTTCCACAAATGAAGCGTAGAGAAATATACAAGTGTCCGTGGAGAAGCCAGGCGGGTAGTCAGCAAAAATGAAATTAGTGTTTCCGGCACTTTTACCATTGATTATATTGAGCTTAAAGCCAAGAACATCCTTTAGGTTATCATTGAGAATAACCTTTTCATCGGCAATAGGTGAACTAATGTAGATCTTACCTTCCTCCTTTGAATAGTGAAATGAAAAGCTCCTTTTTTACGAGCGGAAATTCTTTTATTAATAGAACGACATAAATCATTCATACAGGTGAGTTCCTCGTAGGGTAATTCAATATATGGATAATCCATCCAATTGATCTTTTGAATTTGTTCTTGAGCACCTGAGGGTGGTGGCGGCCAATCATAGGGTCTAATTTTTATATCATATTTACGATCTTTTCTCAGGATGTCGTAGGTATTTTTGAGAATACAGTCGACAAGAGCCACTTCATACTTTCCCTCGTTGAATTTGATGGTGGGGGAGAGTTTCGTCCAAAAATCACTTGTTCTATTCAAGTCATTGTAGAGAGGATCAGAAACATTGGACATGAAAGTCACATAGAAATCATTGGGCATTGTTAATGTCTTCAGCACTGACCCAAGAATCAAAATCTGAGTTGTATCCTAGCCAACGAACAAGCAACTGTCTCTTGCCCCATACGAGTACGACTCTTTAATATCTTTGCAATTTGATAAATTTCACTAGTGTTTCTAACTTTTTGCAGTTCGTATTCATAAAAACCGCCGAGAATCTCATCATCTTTGGTGTCTCGCAGTCGATATGTCGTGGGTTCGGTGTCCAGGATTTTGGACACTTTAAAAAGTTCAGTGCTCCATAAATAATTCCCCCTTTTCAAAAATATTGGTTGTTCTATAAATTCGAACAGTATCACCAACATTGAATTTCTTCTTCACATTTTTTTTTCTTTTTCACCATTGGAGTATTGCTTTAGAAAAGCATCAAATGTATTTTCACTGTAATGAACTTCCCGAGGGCTTGAGTTGGACAGAGATCGATGAGGTCGATGGTTGTATATCCGCATGATTTTATCTAAATCATGAATAAAAGCAGATGTATTTTTCAGTCTACAATATCTTGAAATTAATAGACGAATCGTTCTTATCAATCGTTCAGCCAATGCAGCCTTTATCGGAATGTGACTATGATAAAGTGTTTTATTATTTTCAATAGAACCTTTTGCACATGAGGATTAACAAATTCACTACCACGATCCGATTGAATTTTTCTATAGCAATCCTGTTCAAGAATACTTTCAATGGCCCGAGCAACTTCAACACCTCTCTTTGACCGTAATGGAATGGCATAGGCATAGCGACTAAAGACACTGATTGCCACCAGAATATATTTGTAGGGTGCATTGTGACGCCGTTGAATTGCGTCTAAAGTTAAAAGATCCGTTTGCATTATATGCAGAGGGAAAAAGGCTTTAGTTTGTCGATATTGTTTGCCACGAAGCCTGTGATTCCGATGCAGTGTGTAACTCGGTTCATTCTCTAGATACTCTTTTGCTTTTTTTAATGTGCTGCAGAGACAACTTTAGAAAGCGTTTTGGGAGAACTTAAACTTCCCGCTTCACCAATATTTTCATAGACACCTTTCAGAACTTCATCCATTTTGAACGCAAACACGTAGTGTAATGTCCACTCCCCTTTTGCACACTGGAGGGTGAATCAATTCGTCTTCGCTTTTGACTAGCAGCCACAGGTGTTGTAAACATGCTGCTGCTGCTGCTGCTAGTATTTTCAAATATTGAATCTTCTTCTTTTTTAAATGGTGCTGGTGGTGTTGTTGGAGGACTATATTCTCTTAGTTTCTTTAGAATTTGCTTATTGCCAATAAGACTTTTGGGAAAGTTTGATACACTTAGAAAGGTGCATAGATTATTGTCAAATGATAAAAGTCCTTTACGATTCGTCACCATATCACAAATTAAATCAACTAGATTATAACTTTTTCCCTGAATTATAATTCGTTTCCCTGTGCTGTCGACTTGAACTTGATGATCACCACCAGTTTCCAACATGAGATATGATAATACTCTTTTACTCTGTTCTCGATAGGTCACTGGCAATAGGTTTCCAATTTTCGATACAATTGAACTGAATTCCTTCTTCTTTGATTGCACTGCTGCAGAATCTTGAGGAGATGTTTCCTGTTTAGAGGGATCGGTAACAGTGGCGGCGGTGGGTCTCTCACGATAAGGTTTATGTTTGTCCACACGTCGCAATGCATCTTGAAGTAAAAGCAGTTTTTTGTCATCGGCAATATTCTCATCATTAATGAATTTGCTTAGATTGTCTTCAAAATGTTCGACGGGCGAGAGGACAAGTTCAAATGGTGTCAATTTATAGGGTTTAGCCATTCTCTCTAGAGAAAACTGTTTACAAGTCCTGCAATTATTGGCAGTAAAAGTGTAAAAAAGCTACCGCCTGCTTGAAGGAGACGTTTTCTTTTAAAAAATTTTCCCTTGTTTTTGCAAGCCAAGGCGCGTACAGTGGAACAATGTTGCTTTGTCTGTTGTCTAACACCTTCTGGCAGTTGAACATTGCCCTCGGTTAAATTTAAACAAAGTTCAAATATTAGATTAATGAAATCATTGTCAACACCATGTTTGAGTATAGCCTTCCTGAGTGGAGATTTTGAAGTGCTTAAAACGGAAAATAAATGCTGTTGTTCGCGTAGTTTCTTCAGTGTCATAACGCCAACTAATAGCCTTTTCTACTGTTCACCGGAAGATATACTGTAATTTCATTGTCGAAAATGTCGGTGACTACACGTAGATCCTCGGGCGTGCTCTGATTAAGATCCAGCAAAATGTAACCGTAGGGCTTATTAGTCGCCTGAGTGTACGCTGACAACAGAAATTTAGGGGCGCCGGGGTATATCTGTTTATTGAGAGTTATTAGTGAGCTAGAATCACGAACAACTCGATAGATAATATAGATGGTGCAATTCAATGCAAGGGTTCGCATACATTTGCTCTGATGAAACAGATTGTGTAGAACTAGGGTTATGGAAATCTGTTCATGGTGGGAGCGAACGGTGAACAGTTGTAGCATTTCCTGTGAGAACTGTTCAATGGATTCAGCCAAATCATCAATAATCAGCCACGAGTTCGGTTCAATACTATTGAAAACATCAAGTCCCCGTATGAATTGTATTGGTATGGTTGTGGCAATAGCTTTTATTTGATCGTAGGACTCCTGCCAAATACTATAGCAATAATAAATTTTCTTTGGTTTTTCCAAAAACATTTTCTGACAATTTTGAATTATTTTAGCTAAAAGTGTTGTTTTCCCCAACATTGAGGGACCACACAGAAATGATCTGAAGGGTGTTTTAAACTGATACATGCTGCTGCTGTTGACAACAGTCGGACTACAACTAACTGTAAATCATACGTGTACAATGAATAAGTAGTAGTACTAATAATTTTCCCATATATCTATCTAGTACGTGTTAACAAGAACAACAAAAAAACAATATTTCATGGTCATTTATTCAACATGAAAACTCTATTTGTTCAACATGAACATCAACAACAACATAAGAATGACACTTGTTCAACAAGAACAAAAAAAAACAGTGACACTTGTTCAACATGAAAACTCTATTTGTTCAACATGAACAACAACAACATAAAAATGACACTTTATGTACAACATAAAAAAAACACTTTTGTTCAAACATGAACAGCAAGAACAACAACAACACTTATTGTCTTAAAAAAAAACACTTTTTGTCCAGCATCACTTTATGTACATTAGCAAACACACACTATTTGTACAGTTAATCACTTGAAAACAACAAAAAACACTTGGAACATGAACTTTAAAAAAAATTGATAGCACAGTTGAACATTATGAATTTAAACGGGGGACCCCCCCGGGACGCCCCACCGGGGCCGCGGCGGCCGCGGGCGGGACCCCCACCCCCCCGGGAGCCGCGGGGGCGAAACAGATACAATAGTTGTCGTCACTGCTGCTGCAGGTTAGGTTGGGTTAGGTTAAGGTGAGATTGGGTTAGTTAATTTATGAAAGGTTGGTTGGGTTAGTTGGTTAGGGGCTAGGTTAATTTATCCAGACCAAGTTGATTGCGATAGTCTATGCATTCAACTCGGTCTGAAATAAGGTAGTGGCCATGTGGTAGCACACTTACACCATTCTCGAGCACATAGACTTTGTCAGATATACACGACATTGCATTTTTTTCCACTCTTACAGTATAATTTCTATACTGTAGAGAGCGAATTGCAAGCACTTGTGCTCTCGGCACTAGGCTACTTTCTACACAGTCTCTGTACACGCTCATGTTGAAATTGCTCTTTACAAAATGTGTAGGCACCCCTTTACACGCCTGCTTTACATCCCATTATGAGTTTCACGCAATAAACTTTAGGACCCGGGAACACCCCCCTGGATATCAAATCACTCCCCGTCTCTGATTTTAACATTAATAGTTGGTTGGGGGCTTGACGTTTCACCAACTCGGGGTAGAGGGACGGATTCCAGTTGGTGAAATCCATCCGCGAGCTGATGTGTTCCCCATTTTCTAAATCACCCAATAAATCCTCGGTTTTTACCTTTAACAGCAGAGAATCTGTATCCCCATAGTAAACTTGAACCTCCCCCTCCCGTGGCCATTGCACCTTGCACACATTGTAAAAAAACGACAACATGAGCTTTTTGGAAATTTCAAGTACTGAACTACCTCCTGCTATATTCTTGTTCAGTACCACATTTCTCTTTTTCCTGTGTAGAAGAACCATGCCAGCCTCTATGCTCGTGAACGATGTAAAATTGGGGTCGGCAATAATTCGTGCACACTCTAGAGGGTCAGTCACGACATCGCAGCGAGATCTGTTGCGAACGCTTTCACACATTTTGCCAAACGCTGAATTTAGAATGAGTTTGTACATTTCCTTCTCTACTTTGGAGTTTGCCCTAGAGCGTTTATCAACAAAAGTGTCGATAAACGTTTTCAAATATGGTTTCTGATTGAATTGCAGGACCCTATGTATTTTGGTGATCTTGAAACCATTGTTCACCATCCAGTGCAAAAGCACATGGTGAACAACGATATTCTCCTTAGGGTCCAAATCAGCAATCAGTTTTTGCTTAGAGGGGGTCCAGTGCATCCCCATATCCTCGACCAATGATCGATTGTAGGGGCTCAGTGAGTCCCTGCTCACGGGTCGATTGATACAGGGAAAAACAAAATCTCTGACTGAATCGTGAAGCGCCAGTGGAATGTGCCCGTCAATTTCAAAGAACCATCCTTGTGGCCCATTGTCCTCGACGGTGGTAATGTCGGGGAACTCACAAGGATTCTCAAGCCATTGATAGTTCCCACACGGCAAAGAGTAGTGAGACATTGCCGAGGGGTACAATGAGTTCATGTCCAAGAACACTGCATTTGACTTTGCACCGGTGCTGTTTTGTCCGCTCGGATCGGTTGACAAGACGCGATCCCCATGAAAAACATACCCTCCCCTCATTGAACGCTCTACAAAAAGGTGCTGATCTACGTCGGTGATTAGGCCTATTTCCTCCCTACTAATTTTTAAAATCAAGTCCATCACCAAATGTGGCGTGGAAAAATAATAACCTATATCTAGCCCGAACTCTGAATAGATTTGGTCTGTGTTCTTGCAGACTATATCCAACAGAGTTAAAACGTCACTGGCCAAGTACAGTCTACAATAATCCCACCCATTTTTACAATTCCCCTTAGACCACACCTTCTTGGCAAACTCATAGTCCTCGGCTGTGCATTCACTGTTGGTGAGTGAATTGTAAAAAGCTTCAATTGGAGGTAGTTTCACCTCGCTTAAGCGAGCGCCAGAACAGTAATAGTCGTATGCGTATACACCTTTGCAGGTCAATAGGTCATACATTTCACTGTCTGGAAAGTGCTGTTTAAGCAAAGGAAAACTATCAAAATTGTCGCTTTTCTGCACTTGAATCAATTGACTCAATGCCTTGGGAAAAAAAACTAAAGGAATCTAAAAACCTGATTTTATTCCAACACGTATGCCCATTATTTACTACCTGCCATTTCAGCTCGAGAAGCAACAACTTCTCGGCCGATTTGGGAATAATGTTATAGGTAAATGAATTATTTACCCATGGACCATCTACTCCCCCTCCCTCCCTGTGCATACGTGCCAGTGCCGGTAAAATAAATTTTAAATCATAATTTGCATTGTGAATAAAAACTGGGATAAAAAACTGCTGGCTAACATTTAAGTTACACGATTGATGCGCTACCCCTCTAAAATTACTACCCCCAGAGGATATTTCCTGCCACAAGTGATTGTGCTCTCTGACTTTCCCCCTCCCCCCTCTTTTCCCTTTAGTCCCCTTATCCCACTCTTCAAACTCCCCCTTACAAACCCAACATATTTTTTGATTTTTAATCGCGAGACGATCCTCTGCAGACAACACCATAGGATAATGCGTATTTCTCAAATGAGAAATAGCGCCATTAGCCGTGCCAATTAATTTAGTCAGTGCCTTCATCATGCACTCTCCCTCATCCAATGTTTCTACTATTTCTAACAATTGCATGGTGTTAGAACTGTCTCTTTGGGCGTGGGCATAGGACACTGCAATGGCTTGATGTTCTTTGATTCGGTTTGGAAATCGAGGATCGTTCACTTCCACCAGCTTAGCTTCACAATCCAAAGATATTTTGTTGCACTGGAGGAGGGTGTTTTGAAAATTTTTGAAACGTAAAATGGCCCTATCCCCTGAAAACGTTTCCACTGACTGGTAGCCATGCCGTCTACAGTGCTTCATATGATCCCGTAGTTTTATATCGCTACGGAATCGTAGACAGGCATGTCGGACAGTAGAAACATACCCCCCTTTTCTGACCCTCCCCCAGAACTCTACTGATGTCTGGAATTGGATTAAAATGGCCAATTGAATTGGCTAGGTCACTAGATGGTGGTGTGTACAACAACCAAACCCAGTGTTTGACCAATTCAATTGACGGTCCCCTTACAGGAAACACCACCCCCTTCTTTTTAGAACGAACCCCATCTTCAAATTCAGTTTCATACTGAACCACAGTAACGCCGATATTTAAATGGGCATTGGTCCTTTCAAAAATATCAATGGATCTTAGCGTTACTGGGTATTTTCCCTCTAAACAAGTGAAATCTACAATGGGCAAATTGGACCCCTCCTTCCCATGTACAGCCCAGTTGTCTAAATTCGTCTTGGTAGCGTCACGTGCTAGAGGCTCGAATGCTGATATGAGGAAAGCGTACTTGAAACATTTATGATCTGTTTCAAAACAGATCCGTTGGACACCTTGACAACCTTCTAAATCTGGATTATATTTTAAAACTGTATCCCTATCATACTCCCCACCTGCCCCCCTCTTAAAATAAAATCTTTCTTTTACAAATATTCACACTTAAATTTTCGACATAAAGAACTACAGAGCCGCTCCCATTTTCGTTATAATTCTCAAGATGCGTAATAATATGACCTATCCACTCAGAAAAAAACACCCTCAAAATTCTCTAAATTTGGATAAATCACACGCATCTCGGTATGTATATAATGGTGGTAAACTTCACTTTTTCCCTCATTTATATAGAACACCTTTAAAACAATAGAAACCTTAATTGAATCCCTCCCCCTCCCCATAATTGAATTTGGTTCTCCAGCAGTGCACGAATTCTATCTACATAGTCATGCACAATTTCTACGGGGTCAAACACAAAATTACCACACAAAAGCGAATTAAATGGGTCACCAAAAGTTGCAGTGTAGACAACTATTACATTTAAAATTGTATTTGATAACTGAAATTCGGGAAAAGTCTTAAATTGGACATTACCCCCTCCTCCCCCTCCCCATCTTGTATATATTATCAACACCCCTCCCCCTCCACATTGTTCAATATTTGGGGTATGGGAAGCCACTTTATTCGATTGAAGTGGAAGTAGGTTATCGGGGGCTAGAGGAGGAGGATTCCTGTTAATTCCCGGGTAAAATCATCCAAAAGTTGCAAGGTGTTTGGACTCAGCAAAGGTAAGACCCCCTGCCCAACTGTGCTATTATCTACATTAAACTAATCAGCTAAAAAGTCATCATAGTTATCTGAAATTTGATGTAAAATGATATCATCCCATGTTGAATTGTTGGAGAACCCCATAGGCGCGTCCTCTCCTTCTCCAACTGATGAGGGTGATGATAGCGAATATGGAACCAGGACAACCTATAAATGAAAAATAGCTTATTTTCAAAGTGTCTAAATCACCCCTACTGTTTTAAAAAATTGGATTATTATTTACATATATGCTTGGAAACGCGCTTAATAGCAGTAGCATATACACTACTCAATATATTCTGAAAGTTCCAACTTAATGAAAATATAAAGGATGACATAGAAGGTTTTGATTTTGTTCAAACAACTCCTGAAAAAAAAATTCATATTAATACTCTTTATCTGCATTGGAAAAAAATAACCACGGTCTTTACTTGATAGCCCCACAACTCTTTCCGTTAGAGAATTGTGTTTAAATAAATGCAGTTTATAACACAAACAATTTTCAATGTGTCTGTGTGTGTGTGTGCAACGCAGAGCAATTTCCACTATTTAATGCTCCCCTCCAACCCGCCCCCGGCCCAGCGGGCCACCACAGCGCTTCCCGGACTCTCGCGGCGCTTCCCGACCCGGGCCCCACAGCGCTTCCCGGCCGCCATAGTGACCGCCATGCTTCCCGGACGCCACAGCGGTCGCCCCCCGGACGCCACAGCGATCGCCCCCCTCCTTGTATACGATAAACTATAATATTCTAGTGAAAAAAAACAGCATTTTGAGATAAAAAGAATCTAGTCAATCTATCAGTAATTCAGGCTAGAAATTAACGAAAAATATTATTAAGAGATAGCAACAGTTTATGGCTACAGTGGGGCCAGAGAAAATAGGAAAGATTAGAAAAAAGAGAGTGGTTTTCTTTGACAAAGCAAAAAAAAATTACATTATATTTAGATATCTCTGAGGTAGGGGGGAGGGGGGAGCAGAGAAATTTAAAACAATGATTGGGGGCGGGGGGTTAATACTTTAATATCTCTGAGACACACACACTTTTACAGCGCGATGAAAAATGGCTATGTTTAGATATTTCTATAAGTCAGGTAAGAAAAAATGCTCACATTTGCAAATTCCGGCTTTATTTGAGTATCCGAAGGCCCAGACAAAGCAAGCTGGACCTCCTGACCTTGTGTAGGTGGGGCTGCTCTTGAAGGTAATGCATGATGGAGAGTAAAGGGGCCGACGGCGTTACATTCATGCACCGATGTGACAGCAGGGTTCTCCAACCAGTGGCTGGCGTGCTGTGGGGCTGCCACACCCCCCTTGCTCTCTTTACAGGTGGAGGGGCCGCAATACATTCTTCACAATTTGCCTTAAAAGAAGAGAAAAAGTTAGTATCGAAATTTTTTCCCCCTTTTTTACAGAAGGAAAATTAGTACGCCCATAACCTAGCCATAATTTTGTCTAGAAAACATTTATCACAATGAAGTCCCCCTCCCCCTAAGCCAAAGGCATATGTAAATGGTATTCAATTTACACATAAAAAAGCTATCTTTTTATTAGAAATTCCAGCCCCATACTTTTCACGTGAAGAAACAGTTTTGTTTTTTCACTTTACAATGATGGTGATAGAATTGAGGCATAGCCCCCCCTCCCCTCTTTACATAATGTCCTAAACAAAATTGTTAGACCATAATTTTAGAAATAAGTCGTTTCTCTACTTCCTTACAGGTTGTGAACTCATGAGCTTAATTATTGTAATCTCGTCTGTTATTTCCAAGATATTCTGGAAAATACAATTAAATGGGAACCGTTAACTCTTATTGAATGTCTCCCCAAAATCTTGGCAAGTTGTAAGGTTGAAAGTTGTCAACAAAATTACGCAAATTAGAATCCCTTTGTGTAAGAGATAAATGGTATATTCTCTGTCCTTCAAATTGAGTGGGGGGGGGAAACATCTTTTAAAATCTATGACATAATTTTACAGTGTTGAAAAAAAAGCGAAAAGAAAAGTCCTAAAAGATGGAAGAAAAGGTAGAAACTAATCAGCTTTGAAAAAACCGCGGTCTTTACTTGATAGCCTATCCCTTTCCGATAGAGAATTGTGTTTAAATAAAAGCAGTTTATAACGTAAAGAATTTTCTATGAGGAAATATGATCAGAATAGTGCCCTTTTCGGCTTCACTACGAGAATTCAGCAGACTGAATGTATACGATAATTGACCTGATTTAAAAGGGGGAACAATGTCCTTTAATATCTCTGACACACTTTTACTGTCATGAAATGAATCGATTGTTGGAAGACCCCTTAAAACTATAATATTCTAGTGAAAAACGGCATTTTGAGATAAAAAGGCTGTCTATCAGTAATTGACTAGAAATTAACGAAAAATACTATTATGAGGTTGAAAAATAGCGAAAATGCCTACAGTGGGGCCAGAGAAAATAGGAATGATTAAAAAAGAGTGGTTTTCTTTGACAAAGCAAAAAACAAAAAAGTTACATTATATTTAGATATCTCTGAGGGAAGGGGGAGCAGAGAAATTTAAAACAATGGTTGGGGCGGGGGGTTAATATTTTAATATCTCTGAGACACACACACTTTTACAGCGCGATGAAAAATGGCTATGTTTAGATATTTCTATAAGTTAGTAAAAAAAAATGCTCACATTTGCAAATTCCGGCTGTATTTGGGTACCGAATGGTCCTGGCATAGCATGCTGGATGGCAAGCCCCTGACCTAGCGAAGGTGGGGCAGCTTTTAAAGGTCCATGGAGAGTGGATGGGCAAGCGAGCGCAGATTGGGCTGCGGCTTGGGCTGGCAACACTTGTTTGGGGGGCTTCGGCCAGCGACCATATTGCTTAACTATCGCCTTCGCAGGGGCTGCCTCGTCCTCCCTTGCTCTCTTCGATGGAGGGGCCGCAATACATTCTTCACAATTTGCCTTAAAAAGAAGAGAAAAAAATTAGTATCGAAATAATTTTCTCCTTTTTTACAGAAGGAAAATTAGTATCTCCACCCCTACTAACCATAATTTTGTGTAGAAAGCATTTATCACAATGAAGTCCCCCCTCCCCCCCTTTTCAGCAATGTCCTAAAAATATTGTTAGCAATTATTTTTGGTGAATAACTTGTTTCGCTCTTACATAGAATATAGAATTCCAATGTCCTAAATATCTATATTAATTTTACAGACAATTTGTTCTCCGCTATTTCAGACAACACAGAATTACGCAAAAGCATTGAAACCTAGATTGGCTAAAACCGCTAATGTAAAACAAAACAGGAAAAGGGTGACAAAACTAATTATAGCCTTGCGCGGAGAGCTTATGTCAAAACATAGCGGCATAATGCCTAAGAATTGACAGAAGTCAGTGGTCACTTTAGATCACAATACAGAAAAGCAAGAATTTATCGAAAAAAGAGAATTATTTCAATTGCAAGAATTATAGTTGTAAAACAGTGGGGGGTTTTGAGGAGGGTAAGGTTTATGTGGTAAAAAGAACATATTTTACGTTTTCTAGCGAGCATAAAGATAGCACAGTGGAGTTTGTATTAGAGTGGGGGGGGGATTTACCTAAATATACTGGAGGGTGACCAAGGAAAATAATTTTATTTTGAAAGTAAAAAATGAAAATGTACTCACATTGTTAATCATTGTAGACGAAGTTTCCTTATCAATAATTTCAGGTGCACTATCCATTGTGTCACAATACTTTCTGATAATTTAATCACAACGCATGTCCGTTATATACGAAATTCCCAAGGGCGAATTGTTATGCAAAGGGAAAATCATATGTAAGCGAGCCTCTGATTGGTCTAGAAGGAGATGTAACCGAGTCTCTGATTGGTTTAGAAGGAGACACGTGATCCTGTTTCCTATTCCTGGATCATAACATTCCCCCCTAGCGTGCACCTGGACGAACAACAACAACAAAACAAGATCTTGAAAGAAGTGTCATTGACCCTGTCCCCGTTAGACTCAATAATCCAGAAAACATCCATCAAAGTAAGAAAAATCCTGTTTTTTCAAGTGAGAAAAATCCTGTGTTTTCATTCTCAGTGAGGAAAACCATCTCCCTAGGGACTCTATGCCCATATATGGACCCCCGTCGGCATTCAACTAAATTGTAGATGGCAGCAGGGGTGAGGGATCGGAGTCGGACCCCCCTCTCTACTAACGGGTCACATTTGAAGAGCAGCTAAGAGAAGGCCGCTCAGCTTGGTCTAAAGAGGTATCTAGGACCATCAATGCCGCGCGAGTTGAAACACCCGGTTCCCACCACAAGTAAAAATATGTCACTGTCAGCTAGCGAATTAATCTGAACTTCAACAAATTTACCGCCAAATTTTCCTAACTGAAAATTAAAATGCTTCAAGAGATTGTACTTTTAGTTGCTTTAATCTAAAGGAAAGTGTTTTGTCTGTCCCCTACAGGTGTCCCCGAAACAGATAAATTATGCAATAAAGTCTGCAGGCACAAAAGCTTGCCAAGAATGACAGCGGTAGAGGGAAGAGAGATATACTGCATAAATTACAATCTTCTATCATTACCTACACGCAAACAGTTAATTTTTGTAAAAATGTAAATTTTGACGCTAAATAAGGCACCCTTGTATCAATAGTTATTGGAGCCCTACACGGCAATTCTCATCCCTATTGTAATATATTTACTCACAATTACCACACTATGACGGGGAGGCATCCTATAACGAAATAAGACATCAGGAGGTGGTTAAACAGCCCAACAAAACACACAAAAACAGATCAACTCTACAGTTAAATTTCGAATACAGTACTATGTCTTTAACTCGGTTATACTTTCAGGCCTCCCGCTTGAACTTTTAATTACGCTTTTTATGAGCCTAAATATACCATACGTGAACCGCAGAAACTGTCTGTGGACACAAAAAGTGGCAGTTGGTGTTTTCATCACTGGTGCACATATTCTTCTTGTTTTTTTGTTGTTTTGTTTTTTTCATGAGTTCAGTTAAATGCTTTTAATTTGCACAAAACTGCAAAATACAGCAGTACAATGTACTCCATTCTACTTGTTCCTTTTGGCAAAATATGACAAAATTACGGACGACTTTGATTTGTTTACCCTGCTAAGTATCCGCTCAACCTCTCTGGCTGCCTCATCTTCTTCGCGCATCTTCCGGCTAAGAACATCGATCATACTTTGTGCGGGGCTTATTTCTACAAAGTGTTTGGCATCTATGGCTTTTTTCAGCTTCTCATTAGCTTCTTGAAGAAGCCTTTCTTCTACTTGTCTCTTCTTCTTTTCAACCGACTTCTTCTCAATGAAATCTTTTTCCAGGTGTTCAATGGTCTTCTCAGATAACATCCTCTTTTTTTCCTCTTCTCTTCTTTTTCTTCTTTCCTTTTGGACTCCTCTTCAGCCTGTCTAGACGGCTCAGCTTCCAGGTACAGTTTACAGCTCTGGCACGCATTTAGCCCCAAATTCAAACAGATCTCTGGTAATAGGGACTAACTCGGGCCTGTTCTCAAACTTCTTTAGAACGTCAGAGACTATCAGTCTAGCATTGAGCATTTTCAGTTTCATCGCTGATTTTTCCTCTGTCATGATCCGTCCTGACCGGGAAAATCACGTTCAACGTCAGCGTTCCCATGCGACTTTCAGAGAGCTGCTTTTACTATCTTTGAAACAAGATGATGTTCCGTCATTGATGGTTTTTCAAACTAAAAGCCAAGTTCCATAAAACATCAATCCTCGATGAAGTCATGTTCTTAGGCAAACTCGGTTCCAGGTGGAGCAAGTACCATTCGTCACTGGCAGCTTAAGTATTCACATGGATAGACATATGTCCAACGATTTTCACAAAGTCGCTTGTTCTAGCCTCAGGATTCGAATCATCCAGCCGCAGGCACCGGAAATGCAGAAGGGCATTTTGACCTAGTGATTTCTCTTCAATATGGCGGCAAGCGGCCAGGTAAGCAGTTCTGGCACTGCTCCTGAAATTCAGAACATCAACTTTTGTACCTTCGACAGGCATTCTTCCACGCCTCACCGCATGCTCCTTTATCGGATGGAAGAAAATCCCCACTTGAACGGGAGATCCCAGAAAGTTTTAAAAACTCTTGCACATTTGCTTCGCTTGTCCCTTATAAGGAAAAAACAGCGACCGCAAGTGCTTTCAAGCTGATGACAAGAAAAATATGAACATTTTTCATAATTATGAACCCAGTGGGAGGCCTGTACTTTTCACGAGAAGCACCACCCCTCAAAGCTACCTACAACACAGTTAATAGCATAGGTTCTCGTCGGGTGAAATAGTGGAAGGCCCACTCCGACACTACTTCAGTGTGCACAAGGGGGATTCACTCTCTGGGGATTGGAGCAAAGAAAAGTGAAAATACTGGAGCGGAGACCAAAGACTCCAGTCTTTTATGCACAACCTACCCTCGCCGGGGCACTTATTAGCGCCTCATAGCCTATGATCACAATACATTGCTGCAATCAGACATGATTTTCTACGGGACCACGAGTTTGATCTTTTAGCTCAGCTTGACCTAATTTATGTTGGTATTCATTTTTTCTTTCTGATAGCATTTTCAAATCATGACTTTCTATTCACCTGCTCTGTCAAATGGAAAATAAAAACAAGAGAAGTTTAAATTCTGCATCTCTTTTCATTGAGCGAGCACGTTGGGAAGGTGTAGGTTTGCAAGGAAGAACTCCAGCCCCAGACGGTCCATCTGGTAGATCCCCTTTAAACGCATCCCCTTACAGCTATGGCAAAAGAAGAGAGAATTAAATGGACCAAACTATATGAAACTATCTATACTTGTGTTTATTTGTATAACTCGGATGCCAATTTGACCAAGTCTGTATGACACAAACAACCGAGGAAAATTAAGCAAAATTCTTGCCCAGTCAATCGTTAAGGTAGAATAGCAAAAGAACTTACAATATCTAATGAGAAAATTCCGTCTGGCACTGTCAAAAGATGATGCTTTTATACTCATTAGAAATAAAATCACGATTATTATTTTGTAATAAAAAACAATGCATTAAAAAAGTTTTGAGGAACCTTAATTGGAAATCAAAGCAGTGACGTAATTTCGTCAAAATCCTGAGGGAGGGGGGGGGGGGGGGGGGAATTTGAGCCAATTTTCCCAAATCAAGTGAAAATAACAGTCCAAATTAAAAATAAGCCATTTGGTACCATAAAAGTACTATTTAGTACTATAAAGGTAAATATGTACTAAAAAAATGATCTTTTTCTGTTGATGGTTGAATTATGCAGATTTTTCTTAGTTTTGACAAGATTTGGAAGAAACCAAATTTCAGCTAAGGGGAAGACTGTGGTCTGGGAGGGGCAAACTGAGGTCTGGGAGGACCCTGCCCCATAGCAAATTACGCCCCTGAATCAAGGGTCATCTATTTTGATGTATACGGCGGCTAATAATTAACTACATTGTAGCTTTTTCTAAGTTAATAGCCTTAACAAAAGAACTAACAAAACCGAATGGAAGTTATAGTGGTTAGACGGGAATGCGACCACAAAGGAAATAGCCACTCTGAATTTACTCTAAATGTTGTTTCTTGTATCAGGGTAAAAGCATAGAAGAGGAGCATCCCCCTTAATCACTAACTTGTTGTTAAAGATTACTTGATCTACGATCTAAATCAGGGCACGGGAGTATCTCATGTACGTCATGTATCCACTCTTTTAATACTTACAAGGCATCAAAGATTTTATGGAAACAAGGCTTAACTCTTTTTTTTAAATTTAGGCCTAAATCCTAGGAACCGCGCTGCCAAGGCCCGAAGGCCAACATAAGAAAACCCGAAACCAGAGTTTTGAACAAATACAAACTTCTTGAGCTTTGTTAGTTATACAAAATCGTTTATTTGAAAAAGAAAATCAAGAGACATAAACCAAAAACAATTTTTGTACCAATTTACACAGGTCCAAATTTCAAAACTCAAATAAAAGAGAGTTGTCAATTAACTACACAAACACTCATCTAATTAAATGGTTTGATTAAAATATCCGTCTTACAAAAGAGAACAGCCGATTAAATGACCCGCTTGAGTGTCAGCTGACTGACATATTCAACATAAAAAAAGCAGAAAACAAAATCAGCAATAAAATCTTTTTTCGCATATGCTGCAGTAAAATTCCAAAAATCGCATAATAGCTTTTCCACAATAGGGAGGCACAAATGATAAAATAAAAAATAATAAAAACAGACAAAACTAGAAAAAAAAAAAATCTTTTTCTGTATGCTACTTCAAAATCCTTTTAATCCCATAGTTATTACCAAAATGAGGAGTGTTAAGACAAAAAACCACAGAAGAACAAAATAATAATAAAAAAAACTGTTCTCTTTTGGATGTGTTACAGTAAAATCCTTAAAAATAATATAGCTTTTACCAAAATCAGGAGGCATAAGTAAAAAGGAAAAATAACGTATAACAATATTAAAAGCTTGCAAAATGTATATTATACTTAAATTTTAGGAATCTTGGTTTCGTTCACCAATTTAGTCAAACTGGCATTAAAAAACACTATTTAGCTTTTTACAGCTATATAATGATATTAAACACTGCCGCCCTTTTTACGGCAATTAGTTTAGTTATAATGGTTATGTTTGACCAATTTAGTCAACTCGCTTTGAATGAAAATACCATTTAGTGTTTTACGACCAAATTAAACATTACATAACATTAAACACTTCTACACTAATTATTGTGACTAATTTTAGGTACAACGGTTTTGTTTGCCAATTTAGTCAAACTAGCTTCAAAAACAATATTATTTGACATTTTACAGCCAAATTAAAATAGATTTTTGGGATCAATCCTTATTTTTAAAGAGATAAGAATATCCTCATTGATATACAGACTCGAAAGTAATTAGAAAACATACATTAAAGTGCCATGGCACTAAATTCTCAAAACAACATAAGTTGGCTCCTGATAGATAGCACAATAAATTGGCTCCATAAACTAGTTTATGGAGCCACATAAGTTGGCTCCATAAACTTGATAGCACAATAAATCACAGACAGTATTATACGAGGAAGCCGACTAAATACCTCAATTACATCCTTTTTGATACACCTAGGCTAGATAAAGTTCAGCAGCAAGCCAAATAAAAAAGGTCAATAAACACAACTGAACTATTGAACGTCGTCAGTATATTCAAGCAAATATTACACCGCAAAATTTAAATAAAAATTAGCTGTTTAGAAATGAGCGCGGGCACTCTTGTCTTCAAATAAATGTTTTCCTTTTCTTTAAAACAAATACCACGCAACCAAAATGAGAAAGTGTACGAAAAAAAAGGCTAAAAGGAAAATGTTCAAGTTCAGAATTGCGAAAAATTTAAGGAGGTTCGTCACTAGCAATTTGCAAATTCGATTTCAATTGAAATCTGCTTGCCAGTTCTGTATTCGCAGTTTACAAACTGGAAACTACAACCATTGAACAACTTACCAATGGACACTACTGTAAACAACAGGGGGAATCTTTTTAATATCAATCAAAACTTAGAAATTAGGCAGAGCCCAACTTTTCCTTAGAAGGAACCACCATACATTAACTTTGCCATATTAGACTTATCAGCAGAGCATAATAGAAGAGAAATTACAATTCTTATTTTGATTCGTTTTAGTTTTATTCATTGGGGAAAAAAAGGTTTCATCAATAAATCATTGGAGATAATAAAAACAGCATTTTTTTTAGCGAGACTGAACATTTTAGAAATTGGACATCTCAGAAATGTTTACTAATTCTAAATGGATCTTTAGACAGCGGCACCTAAAAATAATAAATGACCCGCCCCTTGGCATATCCTACCTAATCAACCTAAGAAATATGTAACGTAACATGAGCACAAATTTGACGTCTTAGTTTTATTTAACTAGACAAATGTCCTCTTAGTTACTAATAAATTTCACTCCTAATTTTGAAACCGCCTTAAGCTGGGCTTAACAATCAGCCATTTGCAGCCAAATTTTCCATTCATTTTTTTCATGGTACAAAAATCAAAATTTTATGAACGATCCAAAAAAGGTAATTATAGGGAGCAGGTTTCAACAGGAGCAGGTGTAAACTGCGCATACGCAGGGAGCAGGTTTCAACAGGAGCAGGTTATAGGGAGCAAGTTTCAACAGGAGCAGGTGTAAACTGCGCATACGCAGTTTACAGATTGGAGACCCCGTGGGTTGGAGAATCTATTAAATGCACTCGCGCCTTTACACTGCTGGACAAATAACTCAACGTAATACTTATGGCTGGACGGCAGGTCATCATTTTATAATTTCAAACTGCAACACACATCAAACCTTATCCATATACTATTTTACTAGTTAAGTGGAAAGCTTTTTTTCAAGGTAGGAAATCTTTAAAGCTGAGTGATGATAGAACAGTATATTTTGTTGTTGTCAGGGTTTTACAATCATTTTTTAGAAGAACTACAAAAAAGCACCAGAAGCGTACTACTACTGCTATATGCTATAAGCACTTTATGATGAAATTCCCTCCATTGTAGAAACCGTTTAAAATCAAGAGCTAATACAACGGTGAAAAGAAGCGTACTTTAATATCCTTGTTTTAATTAAAGTGGACTACATAACGGGGCAAAATTTGTTTGTCATTGTTAATAATAATCATTTTACCCCTTCCAAGAGCGTCCTTCTCCACTCGATTTGAGTCATATTCTTGTGCAATGTTAACACGACTCGTCACATCTTGTGATCTTCCAGCTAATATTTTGCATAAAATAAGGGCTTTGACATTCTTGGCATACCCTAAAGCTACATCAGGAAATTCAGAAAAATAGTGGCCATAGCCATAAGCAGTTTGCTTTATGTATGAGCTCTGAAAGTTATTCTGCAGTATAGACTGGATGTTTGACTCCACAGGAGTGCCGTGGAATGCAAGGATTGGTTTGGCTTCTTCACTATTAACACCATACTTCTTTTCAAATTGCTTTACGGTTTTTGCAAATTCTGACTCGAGTTTTGGGTTCAGAACGTAAGTAACTTTAATCACCTCTCGGGTTTTACAAAAACGCCGAAACTGGGCCTCAGCAACGCGAAAATGGTAATCCAACTCATTTGAAGAATCAAAAGATCTACTGGGAAGTATTTCATGTAAGTGAAATTTTGTTGACAACGCATTATCAACAGATATACCCAATTGAGTAACTTTGTATTTAATAACATACTTAGGGTACGCTTGACGTGGATCGTAGATAACAAATTCATCAAACAAAACCCCACCTACACTCTTTGTATCCCGAGGAGCAAAGATGGAGTCATAGCCTAAGCTCCTGATAGTTTCTAAGTTCATTTGGTAATGATGAGCAGATACCTTTAGTTCTTTTCCCAGTAGAACGTCACACAAAATAAGCAAATTAGACCCCTTTGTGTAAACCTTTTGTGCACTTTTACTAGAATCAGTGGCAAAATATATGCCACAACCAAACATTCGCTGACGACCGTCATTGCGTGGCAGCCGGAAGCCGTTATGTATGATTTTTTCACAAGCTTCTGTGTCTGTACCGTGAAACTTTTCACGTGACCACGAAGGGTCAAATAAACTGGCCTGACAAGAATAAAAGCTTCAAGTAAATTTGCGTTAAAAACTTCTTGAACTGATGTAACCTCTGGAAACCAGCTATGAGCAGGCTGAATGTACTTCAGAACTTTATCTTTAACATCTAAGAATATTGATGAAGATGGATCTAGATTCGAAATTTTGAATTTTGTGGCTTGAATCCTGAACTCAAGCGCTTTCTGCTTTGCCTGATCTTGGTACATCTGACGTCGGCGATTCTGCGTTTCTAAAAAAAAAAAAAAAAAAAAAAAAAAAAAAAAAAAAAAAAAAAAAAAAAAAAAAAAAAAAAAAAAATCTTAAAAAGATAACATAGTTCGAGATATCTAATTTAGTAATTTTAGAAGACATTTTGGAAGAGAAAAGGAAGATGGAGTCTACTTTTTGCAGCAAAACATTTCACAGAGAGCGGACTCATATTTGTTGTGATTAATCCTTGCAGCTGCCAAGTCCCATTATAGTCACACTTCCGGATAAAATCAATATTATCAATATCTTCAGTGGCAGTAATGATAATTTACTGAGATTTAATATTTTAAAAATATGGTATTTATATTTATATATTATTTATATAATTTACAAATATGGCTTACTCAACAGGAAGATTTAAGGCATTTTTTTGGAAATTAGAAGCTTTAAAAATGAGTGCTTCTATCAATATGATGAATCTGGCAATATATAATAAACGATAGTATCAACAGACAATGCTTAGCAATAAATTAGATTTGTAGACTATTTTAACCAAATTCTTGCCAATTTAAATTTCCCCTTCTGTGGTATGCGTGCAATGTTAAAATCAACAAGAAGCACATATCATTCACAAATCTTTAATTTTTTTAGTGAAAAATCGGATATAGCTGAACTTCGCTTTTTGACAAAACTTAATTTGCAATGCTAATTTAGATTTTAGTTACTGGATCGCCAATTCGAGCACGTTGTCTTCAAAAGTAACAAAATTAGTAATAAAAATTGCTGTAAAAATATACTTAAACCAAGATTATACCAAAGCAGTAAAAACTATAAATAATTTAAAACGCACATTACAAATAACAAAACAAAATTTAGAGGATAAAGAGTCAGAAAATGAAAAGATAAAAAAAGAATATACAGGACCACTTCTCTGAGTTACTTTGAAACAGAAAGTGATCCACTGACACTATTGACTTTCCGGAAGAGACTGGTGAAAATACTCAAGGTACTATTAATTCCAAAACCCTTTACTAATTTTACAATGCATCCACAAGGTCAAATGAAGAGAGCAGCATGTTGAATAATATTTTCCTTAAGCAGAGTGCATTAGAACTTTCTGGCTATTTTGGAACACTGCTAAGGGACTTTTCAAACCTCAACCTTTAAATAATGAAAAAAGAAAACAATGCAATACTTAGAACTTGCCTCAAATCTTCGATAGTTTTGCTTTACATTGAAAACTTTTCTACTTGACGATTCTGATTCTCAATTTCGGTTGTAAAATTATGAAGAGAAAATAAAGTAGTAACAAACTGAATTGTCGCTAACCATCAAAAAAATAACTAAATATCGAATAACAAAAAAATAAAGAAGAAAAAGGAAGAGTAGTAATATAAATTTAACCTACATTTAACCTAACTCGTTATAAGAACTAATATTGAATCTATCCATATATTTTACACAAGAAAGAAACACCAAGAAAATGAATAAATAAAAAATTATTTTATATGTATAGTTTTGTGGCACAGGAAGCCTTATCTGAACTGATTATTATTTTTTATTATGCTGGTGCATTTTCGCTCTTCTCCCATCTGAACAAGTTTTTCTTTCTGGACTGGCCATAAAATTTAACTAACACTTAGTTTGGTACAAAAAATAAATTCCTCTCTCAGTTCTCCACAGCAAGCAAGGATGAGAGAGGGCGCTCTTAATACCTAAATAAAAATAAGTGCTCCCTACGGCTTGTTATTCTTAATATAAACACAAGGGTGAAAGCTCAAGCCAGCTCAATGCAAAAAAAGCGAAATAGCAAAAAGAATAACATCATTCTTATGTTGCTTAGTCGTTGTGGTGATTCTGAAAAATATTAAGTGATTCTTAATATAAACACAAGGGTGAAAGCTCAAGCCAGCTCAATGCAAAAAAGCGAAGTAATATAAACACAAGGGTGAAAGCTCAAGCCAGCTTAATGCAAAAAAGCGAAGTAATATAAACACAAGGGTGAAAGCTCAAGCCAGCTTAATGCAAAAAAGCGAAGTAGAAAAAAGATTAACATCATTCTTATGTTGCTTAGTCGTTGTGGTGATTCTGAAAAATATTAAGTGATTCTTAATATAAACACAAGGGTGAAAGCTCAAGCCAGCTCAATGCAAAAAAAGCGAAATAGCAAAAAGAATAACATCATTCTTATGTTGCTTTGTCGTTGCGATGGTTCTCCAAAACATTAAGATTATAAACTTATAATAAATGAACCCGATGCAACTCAAGCTTATTCATCCCAATCCTGTGTAACTTTACTCAGGGCAAGCATTGACGTACGTCGTCTTGTTTCATTATGAAAATTCGAATATAATTATTGATCGTAACATTCATGCACTTTTACATAATTTAGTGAAGTAAAAAAAGAAATATATCAATTTTTTCTTCGCTGTCATTTATGCCGATGCATATAACAAGCTTGCCAAGGTTAGCACTGGTCCCAATAAATGTTGAGAAATTTATGCTTCAGGCCTAATTCATGTTTTACGCCTAATTTATGATTTAGGCCTACTTTAATATACTGTGACATACTTCACTATAACTTCTCTCAGTATACTCTGGCTCAACCAATAAAAATATCCAGACATGATGACAAATTCATTGAAATCGGCAAAAAAATAAAAAAAAATCCTGCAACTTTAAGCAGGGTCTTTATTTCTTTTTCTTAATATCAGTTATAGTCAGAACCTCAGGAAAAATTTTACATCATTAGCATAATTTACGACAATTATCGCTGGTTATCGCTACGTTGACAAAGTGAATGCAGAGGTTATCTAACTGCCTAAAGGCAAATAGCTCACAAAATTAAAGCGCACTACTGTTACAATGAGATGATTCGCTTTAAAATTGGAACTATTGGGCGATAATTTGACTAAACGATATATCAATGTCTTCACTTTCTATACTTGTTATATCTCCGATCATTTTTTTTTTTTGTTAAAATTAATTAACTTTTCCCTTTTCCAAAGTTCAGTAACAAAAATTGTAATTAAAGAGCATTTTCCACAATTTTTTTTCCGAACATTGAATATTATAAAGACAAGCTTCGATGAAATAAATGCTTACCAGAAAATCTAGATTTGAAAATACACGGGCTCAGCCTCCGGATAAAGAAAAATAAACTACTGGCTATTTTCCACTAAACGTAAGGATCAACATTAAAACTTAAACGAACATAAATTATTACGTATATGAGGAGGATACCCCCTCCACAATACATCGCTCTTCACGCTAACGTTATTAGAATGTTCAAAAAGCAATTTTATTCTAACTTAACGAACCTCGTGTTTCACTTGTTTGTAAAGGATTGGGATACTAAGTCATACATTAGCGTAAAGAGCAAGGTATTAAGGAGGGGGACACCTTTCATATACGGGGGGGGGCAACCCACCCCCAGACGGAAATCTTCGTCGGTGAAATTTCATCCAACGTAAAGCAAACCTTCTCCCCGTCAAATTCCCTCCTGACAGTTCCACCCTCGCTGAGAATCCCACCTCTCTGTAAAATTGCTTGGGGACATTTCAGCCTGAGAAATTTTCCTTAGCATTCTTTCATTTAAACAATTCTTTAATCTCTAATCGGTTTCTCGATCACTCCAGAAATCCCCCCTTCCTTGGAAATTATTTCCCAGAAATCAAAACACGCGGAAAATAGCCCCAAGATAATTCCGCCGAAACATCTCCACATGAAAAATTGGCAGAAACCGTAATACTTCCTTGCCGGCACTGATGTTTTCAATAACTTAGTATTTGTTATTAAAATATCTATAATATTCAATGCTACTACTACTAACAACTCATCGCACCATCAAACCGCCTGAGGCTCCTGACAAATTTGGGCTATATACTTGCACATTAGAGCGAGGGGGGGGGGTAAAGTATAGCGGGTCTGCATGCAAAATGTGTTAGGTACAATTATTCCGCATATTATGAAGCAAGAATTGTTTTCTGACTTCAAACTGTCCAAATACTTTACCCCCCCCCCATTATGTGCAAATATATAGCCCAAATTATATATTTTCCATCTATTCTGTCACTTGCCTTTGTCTTGTCTCGCGCTAAGCTAAAAGAAACAAACGAAGACACCGGTTTGTTCTCGAGTCTTACATATCGCAAACTTGAGTGAGTGGCGCATAATACACATGTACCAGAATTCCTTCCCCCTATGGAAAATAAGAAAAAGAAAACAAAACTCAAATAAAATTCTCAAATTTGGAAAGCCTTACTTTCCACTGGGAGGGGGGTATTTTCCACGAGGAGTATTTTCCGCGGGAGGGGGGGGGGGTATTTTTTGCGGTTGGGGGGGGGGTATTTTCCGCGGTTGGGGGAGGGGGATGTAAACGACTAGAACCATGAGGAGGATACCCCCACCACAATACGTCGCTTCCCACGCTAACGTTATTTAGAATTTTCAAAAAGCTTCTTGTTCTAATTTAACGAACCTTGTGTGTCACTTGTTGTTCGTAAAGGATTGGGATACAAAGTCATACGTTAGCATAAAGAGCGAAGTATTTAAGAAGGGGCATCCTCCACATCCCACCATTGAAAAATCCCCCCGAAAAATGTCTGTTTACTTCTCAATAACAAATGCAATGCGTAAGCGATAGGCGATAGAGTTTTCTTTTTTTGAATTAAATAAAAAAAAAAATAGTTTTTTTTTTAACTGAAAGCAGGGAACAACACTAAAACTTAAAACGAACAGAAATTATTCCGTATATGAAAGGGGTTGTTTTCTCCTCAACGCCTCGCTCTTTACACCATAGTTTGACTCTTTGTCACAACTCTATTTTTTAAAACAATTAAAACTTTAGCATAATGAGCGAGGCGTTGAGGAGGGACAGCCCCTTTTATATACGGAATAACTCTGTTCGTTTTAAGTTTTAATGTCGCTCCTTACTTTCAGTAAAAAAAAACTTGTTTTTTTTATTTAATTTCTGAACGTTTTTCAAGTGCAGGTTCGAATTTGGCTCACCGTACATGAAAAATAAAAAAAATTGCATATTAATTTTGAGAGATTTATTCCCTATATGAAGGGTTGCCCCCTCCTTATTACCTTTTTCTTTACGTTAAAGCTTCCTATTCTAATTAAATGGCCCTCGTGTTTCAGTAAATGCTCTTAAAAAATTATTCCATCCATCTTCCACCTTGTCAAATTTTAAATTCCCCAGTTTAGTATTCAACTGTTCTTGAAAAGAATTCAACTGGTCCTGAAAACCCTCTCTCGATCTTCTAGGACTATTTCAATACAATCCCCCCATGGAAAAAAATAAAAATAAAATAAACACGCATCTGTGATCTGTCTTCTGGCAAAAATAGCAAAATTCTACGTTTTTACAGATGGGAGCTTTAAACTTCTACAGTAGGGTTCTCTGGTACGCTGAATCAGACGGTGTGATTTTCATTAAGATTCCTTTAATTTTAGGGGGTATCTTCCTATTTCAAAAATCAGGTAAATTTTCTCAGGCCCGTAACTTTTGATGGGCAACTCTAAACTTTATGAATCTTATGTATCTGAAATCAACATAATAATTTGATTCTTTTGATGTATTTATTGATATTATTAATCCGTTTTTTAGAGTTTTGGCTACTATTGAGCTGAGTCACTCCTAAATTACAGTTCGTTACCACTAACTATTTGACTGTTGTCGTTGCTATATTTTTTATCAATTTACATAACATTCTTGTGAATTTGGTTTCTCTACATAAGCGTGATCAGATCCCTAAACGAATCTCTAAATAGTACGGTAAATAATCAATGTATACATAACAGTATAAATATAAAAATATTATAAGCAATGATAATGCAATAATATTATTATAATAGATAATAACTTAATATAAATATTATTAGAATACGAATATAGAAACAATATTAATAAATTAGCGTGTAAATAAATGATTAATAACAGTTAATGATTTAAAGTAAGAAGGCAACATTTTGTTAAACTTATATTCATGCATTAACGTTTAGCGCTTGGGCCTGTTTATCCCTTTAACAAAACTGCAGTGAGAACTAAGGTTGACTTCACTGCAGTTAAGGGTCAGAACGCACTCACGGCGTTTCTCTATGCATCCAAACTATCCTACATCTAGAGAAAAAATCATCGTTTAAAATTTTAATGCATTCTACAATAAAAAACAGCAAGTGGAGAGTATTGCATGTATATATGATGCAATAAACATATTAAAACAGACACATATGGCAACCAGACTTCATTGAATTTGAAGCCATCCGTTATCTTGCACCTGATCACCTTTTCACCTCCACTTATCACCTGCTGCCCCACTCATATATGGACTATTTTTTTTTTTCTTTTTTCAATATTTTTCTCTACTTTCAGTTGAAAAGACTTATTTTTCTAAATTTTAATTCCTGATTGTTAATTAGATCATGCCGGAAAATCCGGCTCTCTCAAGGTGGTTTCAGGCACCATCCACTGTCCCCACTCTGCACCCACCGACACTCTTTCATAAATAATGATTATAAATTAAAAAAAGCTTACTATTAAACAGCCATTCTGTTACAGGAGTCGCTCTTAAAGAATTGGGACAAAAAGTCAATACTTACGATTAATTAAAAGTATACGTATACTAGAGTATTTGCACCATGGAAAGCTCGTTACCCCCCCCCCCCCTCTAGGGAAATTCCCCCAAGAAAATTCCAATCTAGCTAAAAATTCCACCCAGAAACTTTCCTGCGGACGATCTTAGGTGAAACACGTTTCTTGCGCACTTTCATTTAAAAAAGACTTTGATTTCTGATTGTTTTTAAAATCATGCCGGTAATCCCTTCAGTGACAAGTTTCCCAACAAAAAGCCAGCAAAAAGGGTATTTTCCAGCAATTTTTTTTTTTTTTTTGGGGGGGGGGGGGGTACAAAAGACACTTTTAAAAACGCAGCAAAAATGTGAAAAATGTGATATTGATATCTACTCCCTTATGGTTTCTGGGTATATTTCTAATCTACGCTGTTATTCTGTAAGTAAAGAATAACATTAAACCCCAAAATGAGCAGAATTTATTCCGTACAGGAGGGGAATTGCCCCTTCCTTATCCACACCTCCACCTCAAGTTCAAAGAAACTTCGGACTGTGCTCATTAGATCAGAAATTGAGAGTTCTAGTCTCTTTTTTTAAGTCCAAAGGGATTGGAGACCAACCAGCTGCGTGGGGGTGATATTTTCCGGGGGGGGGGGATATTTTCTCTGTTTTTTTTTTCTGGGGGGCATTTTTCGTGGGGGGTTATTTTCCGGGGGGGGGGGGTAAACGCCGACCAACGAAAAATGACACGGAAAGATAAAAAAAGACTGCTAACATCTTTAGATGCGTCAAACGAGGCATGCTCAATGCCGATAAAAACCAGAAAAGAACACAAACGTCTAACAATAAGAAAAAGGAACTGCAACAAATCAAGTGAAGAAGAGAAGGGGAAAATCAGAATTGCGCGTCAATAAAACTAAAAGTAATTATAATTTAACCTGCATTAGACTGGACTGTTATTACCTAGATGGGGTTTGAGTAGCTTAAATACATTTGGTTTGCTTTTTTTTGTGCGGGAGGGGGAGGCGGGGGGGGGGGGTCAAATGTTCTTGGTTTTCTTTGTAAAAAAAAAATATTATTTCTAGTTTTCTTATTCCTTCTTGCGCTGTTCTTGTTGTTCCATTCTTCCGGTTTCGTATTGCTTTCGTTTTTATTCGTTTGTTATACTAATAACAATGAATAAATAAATCTAAAAACGAGTTCAATTAAAATTGAGTTTATACAAATCAAGCTGAAAATGAACAAAATATTTTACTTTTGCAGCATAAATGAAGCCCAAAACGAACAGAAACTAAATAAACAATCATAGCAAACAAACATAAATGAATAAATAAACCTTAAAACGAATAAAGCTTTAATTAAATATGCGAATCAAGATTGAAAAGAACAGAAATCACTACAAACAAGAGTATGGGTACTGTCTCCTTACCTAACTGTAAAAGTATAAAACCTACTGCGTCATTGGCGCTTTACTGAAAATGAACTATATTACAAATATTTTCTTAAATACTTATTACAACATTGAAAACAAAAATGAAATTACAGTAAAATTAAATTTTGAAATGATAGGCTTTTCAGCAGCTGATATATTTAGTTTAATCTTATTTCTTCCCAAAACCATTCACGACAAATTTAGTTTCACTACAAACAAGAATTTAGCTAATGCCTTCTTCCTTAACTGTATAAATCTAAAGCCTACTATGTCACTGGCGCTTCAGTGAAAGCGAATTATATTACGAATATTCCCTTTTCCAGTTATTACAGCACTGAAATGAAATTTTACTCAAATTTTATATATTCAATTTTATTTGTTATGAAAAAGAATTTTACCTTTTCAATTTTAAGTATTTAAATAGAATTAAACCTTTAGCCTCTTTATAGTATACTGAACGCTAAATGCATATTAAATGCGTTCAAATCTTGTGGCAATTACATGTTTCTCCTTTTACTATAAAACATTAAATTCAGATGCCTACTGGTACAGAAATTTTGGCCCACTTCACCACTGCATGTGTGGGCGTTTCTGATAGATAACAAGCTGAACATGTTCGATGAAATCAAATTCCAACCCGGGTGTTTAGCTTGTTGGGAAAATTTTGACTATAACTGATATATTAAGACGTCTTATTCTAAAGTAGAATAAAAGAAAATGTTAGAATTCTTATTGTTTTAGTAAAGCGCAAATACCACTCTATAATTATTTTAGCGGGGGGGGGGGCTAACAATTTTTGTTTGTCTTAAGTTTAACCTCTTACTTCATAGTAATTACTGTTTATTTAATCCTGACACCTCATATAATCTAAATTCTGTCGACACCTCACATAAATTCATGCTGACAGTAACTAGTTTATAGTAATTACTGTTTATTTAATCTTGACACCTCAAACAATCTAAATTCTTAAAATTTAAATTCATCGCTACTGTTAGAGGGTAAACTTCTCTTTTAAAATTTAATTTCTGTTCAACTTTTTAATTGACACAATTCCTGTATATATTAACAGTAGTAATGTTGGCTATTAATGTTCGTTCAATAGTAATAATGGGGACCAGCGTCCCCCCTCCGAAAAATTCCTCCACACGCAAAATTAAGCAGTCACAGTAAGGAGTAATAAAAGGACCAGATATCAAAAACAATTCCAGGACTTCCAGTCACTTTCAACTTTAAAAAAAGGACTAAAACTCTCAATTTCCGATCGAATGAGAATCCTCCGAAGTTTCTACGACCACGAAAGGTAGGTTGGAGATGAAGAGGGGGTAGCCCCCCTCCTATACGGAATAAATATTGCTCGTTATGGGGTTTAATGTTAATCTTTACTTTCATAATAACAAAACGTTCTGAGAGAAAACGCCTAGTGCCAATAATAATATTGCAAATAATAAAAATGTTAGCAAAATGTGAGCAATTGGAAATGCTTGGATTAAAAGTGATGAACTAGGAAGAAAATCTCAACATCTTCCTGGAGCTACTTCAGTCTGCATAGAATAGACACATGAGTGTTACGGAATTCCTAATTAGCCATTGATAGTATAAAGATGGAAGAATATTGATGGCAGGCAACCGCAATAAGAAGTTCCACAAGAAAGAATTAACTCATATGCTTCATAAAATACTACTACTACTACTAACAACTCACCGCAGCACCAAGCCGCCTGAGGCCAACACAGCTACGCACGCTCCTCCTCCATCCCAATTTATTCAAAGCCTCCCTTTTTACACCCGCCCACGAAGTTCCCATTTCCTTTAAATCTTTCTTTATGACGTCCTCCCACCCCAGACGGGGACGACCTGCTTTCCGTTTAGCCCTAGATGGTTGGCCGAAAAGAACAATCTTCGGCAATCTGTCATCCTTCATCCGCACAACGTGCCCTAACCACCTCAACCTTTCTTTCATTATAGCCCTAGAGAGCGGTATTGAACCACATTTTTCGTATAGCCTATTGTTTGAAATACGGTCAGTCAGCCGGGTACCCAGAACAATCCTTAAGCCATTTCTCTGGAAAACATCTAGCAAATCTTCATCCGCTTTTCGGAGCGTCCATGCTTCAGAGCCATATTTGACCACTGTCATCACTGTAGCTTCTAATATTCTAATCTTGGTTTACAGACTTATCTTCCTATTCTTCCAGACTTTTTTTAACTGTGAAAAAATACCCTGAGCCTTGGCTATTCTATTTTTAACATCTTCACTGCTCCCACCATCTTTACTAATAATACTACCAAGGTAAGTGAAGCTGCCCACCTGATCAATCTTTTCATTACCCAACGTCACCTTTTCATCTTCACTTATTCCTAGCCTTAGTGACTTAGTCTTCCTAACATTAATTTTCAAACCAATTCTAGCACCCTGAACTCGCAAAACCTCTAAAACTTCATTCATTTTGCTCACACTTTCATCTAGGATGCTTAAATCATCAGCATAATCCAAGTCCAGGAGACTTTTTCCTCCCCATTTGATTCCGTGGTCTCCCATTGCCTTTCCTGTGCTCCTTAAAACAAAGTCCATCAAAATAATCCATATAAAGGGGGATAGAACACAACCCTGCTTAACTCCTGATTTAATACAAAACCAGCTGCTAACCTCATTTCCTACCTTAACCGCAGCAGTGTTATTCTCGTACATAGCACTAATCACTTTAATGTATTTGTCTGGTATACCGTACAAGGATAAAACCTTTACTAAAGCTCTTCTATCAACAGAGTCGAACGCTTGCTCATAATCTATAAAACTTAGAACCAAAGGTGTTTGAAAACTCAGGCACTTCTCAATTATTAACCTAAGAGTGAAAATTTGGTCGACACATCCTCTACCTTTTCTAAAACCGCACTGCTCTTCTCTTAAAACTTTGTCTACGGCATCTCTCAGTCTAAAAGTATCATATTACTAAGTAATTTGCTACCTACAGAGACCAGACTAATGCCTCGATAATTACCACACTCACTTTTATCACCTTTCTTATAAAGTGGCTTAATTAAGGTTTTCCTAATATCGTTAGGTACTTCCCCTTTTTCAAAAATCATATTCATAATCTTCAATAACTTATTTCTAACCTCAGAGCCACCATATTTAAGAAACTCATTTACCACCCTATCAGCACCTGGAGCCTTATTATTCTTTAATCCTTTTAGTACTGTTGCTAATTCCTCCTCACAAAACAAATCTTCCTTCACATCCAAGATATCACAAACTTTTTCATTTTCCTCTATATTTTTTCCTGCAACTCTATCTCGGTTAAGCAAGTTCTCAAAATGTTCGGCCCATCTCTCTTTAGTTTTTTCCTTATCGCTAATTGCGACCCCATTCCTATCTTTAACTGGGACAAGTCCGGATTCTAGTGGAGTACAGACAACTTGGTACTCTGAAGGAAGTCATTTTTTCTTGAGTCAAAAAGCTTAGTTCCTATATTCTACGAGAATAGAAAAGGTGTGCAAATGGCTCTCTAAAAAAGTAGATAATTTCGGAGACCACACTGCCTTTCCATTACGATAAAATAAAAGTTCAAAATAGGGATAAAATCCTTGTTAATAGACAGTGTATAGAAATTCACAAAAATACCAGATATTTCCGTCACTGTATCTGTGACTGTTTTATACTCTCTAAAAACATATCATAAGTTCTGGGCGGTTGCAATAACGTTGATTTAGAGAGAATTGACTTTTGAACGGCTGTAGATGGGGGTTTCAGCCCCCTGTAGAAGACTTGCTTATCAGGAAATTGTGAGTAAAATTCCCTTATTTCGTGTTTCAGACAACTCTTCCACCAACTCCACCTTCTCAGATAGCCCTGTGTTTTAGGATGTATGATATTAAAGCGTAATGGAAATGACTCATTTTTCTTCCTTTAAATTTAATTCCAAAGTTATTTTCTTTTGAATCATAAAATTTTTTACAACAATCTCCTTTTACAGTATTTTTCTAGCAACTCTGGCTTTAGGTTCTGTACAGGATAATATACCCAGCCCATACCCAGAAAAATTCCACTTTTCTAGCAAAAAAACTAAAACTAAATTTATATAAATATATTTAACTAAATATATATTTAGTTAATATATATTTTATGACTAACTAAATAAATATATAACTAAGCACATATTACCACATATAAATACATATTTAGCATATTCATGTCTGTGTATTTATATAAATATATGTGTTTAATATTAAAATAAATCATAGTAAGTCAATAAATCGAGTGTACCTTCATCTGATCTGTCGCGTTCTTCTTGAATGTTGTTGCATATAAGGCACTGAGTTAGCAGCATACAAGGCTCAGCACAGAGGTTTGGACAGTAGTGACCACAATCTAATTTCTTGAGACATTTTTCCCGACAGGTTACTCTATCCCTAAAAAGTTGGATAAATATACGTATAGCTAATTAAATAAAATGACCAGGAAAAACTAAATAGGTTATGAGACCTATTTTCATACAAGCCGTACAAAAAAAAGGAAACTGACATCATCAGAGCCAGAATACGGAGATGCTTGGGACACGTACTCCGTATGGACGACCATAGACTCCCAAAAGCCGCTTTACACTGGCAACCACCCGGAAATCGTAGCCACCCGGAAGACCCTGAAACACACTGCGTCTGACATACCAGAGGGGTCTACGCAACCTGCACACATCCGTTCTACCAGAATGGGAAGACATCACTGCAACAGCAAACCTGATGGAAGATTGGTGGCTCCTCCTTGATGCCCTCGGTACCTCAGGAGGCACGGTCGAAACTAAAGTCTAAGGGAAGGTAATTTTTTTCGTGCATCAGGAAAAAGAAATGAAAATATAGCAATTAATTCAATTTATTCGAATAAAAACATAACACAAACATAAATAACAATAAAGATCCTAGAAGAGAACTTGTTAAGGATCAAAAAAAGAAAAAAAATTTAAGTAACACTAAAAAAAAAAAAAGATAGAAGAAAAAAACATGGGTAATTAAAGCAAAATGATTAAAAATTGAAAGATTAAATTATATTATCAAATTTTGTTACATTTTCGTACAGCTTGCAGAAACTTGTGGCTAGTTATACAATGGAGGGTATTTTTTTTCCATTGAATAATAGATTTGTAAATTGGAGATTGCTGGGCAGCACTAGAAACGCATTTAGGAATTATAAAGGATCTATTGGATGAACGGAGACAGTGGGCTTCCGAGTTATTAATATTATAATAGGTTAGTAGTTGAGGAGGAAGATTATTGTGGAAAGCAGAGTAAGCAAAGCGATAAGTTTAGTTTTTGTATTATTTGATCAAGTGGAGCTATGCCAAAATCTGAGTACAAATCACGGGTTAGATATAGACGGGGAAGCCAAAAAACTGCTTTAATGGCACGGTTTTTGGGCAAATTTGAGTTTTTTAGTGAAGGACCGATTTGTATTTCCCCAAACTGATCCGCAATAAGAAAAGTAAGGAAAAATAAAGGAATAATAGAGGGTATCTAGGATGTCAGGAGGAAGAAAATAATTCACACGGTTAATCATAGCTACTTGTCTCAAAATTATTGCTGTGATGTAAGAAATATGACTAGAGAATGACAAGCATGAGTCAATAAATACACCAAGAAACTTGGCATCCTCCACTTGTGGGAGGATGTCGGAGGAGTACTTAAGACGAAGAGCAGGTTGAATTACGTCTTTGTTGTAAGGGGTTCTGAATAATACTATTTGACTTTTTTTGCTATTAATGGTCATGTTATTCGTAAGGCACCACGCCTGGACTCTGTTCAGAAGGACTTGAGCAGAGGTTATTGCCGATGGTAAATTGGTGCCAGTAATGATGAAGTTGCTGTCATCAGCAAATAGTACAGGATACATTGAAGGGCCCAGGTCCATAACAAGATCATTGATGTATAGGAGAAATAAAATCGGGCCTAGAACGGAGCCTTACGGAACACCCCTCCGAACAGCTAAGGGCTGAGAGGATACTCCACCTAAGCTCACACTCTGTACCCTTCCAGATAGATAAAAAGATACGAGCTTGAAACCTCTACAGTAGGGTTCTTAGATACGCTGAATCTCTGGTGTGATTTTCATTAAAATTCTATGACTTTGTGGGGGTCTTTCCCCTTTTTTAGAAAATCAGACAAATTTTCCCAGACTTGTAGCTTTTGATGGGTCAAACTAAACTTAATGAAACTTATATATTTGATAATTCTTTTGATATATCAATTGGTATCAAATTCCGTTTTTTAGAGTTTCGGTTACTATTGAGCCAGGTCGCTCTGTACTTACAGTTCATTACCACGAACTGTTATAATACTCATCAAAATTCAAATAGAGATCATTGAAATATTGATCGTTTTTTCTGCGTTACCAAAAGTACTGTATTCGTAAAACTTTACAGTTTCATGAAATGTAATTAAACGAATAGAAAAAGGTTTTCAACTAAAGTAAGGAGCAAGTTTAAAGCTTAAAACAAGTTTAAATTACTCTGTAAATAAGGGGGACTGTCCCCTTCTCAACACCTTGTTCATTAAACAAAAGTATTTTTAGAGCTTTTAAAAAATTTTTACTTTCCAATTGTAATTTTTCTAAAAAATTCAAAAAAAGTCAAACTTCAGTGCTAAAGATTAAGGAGCTAAGGAGGAGACAATCTTTTGAGATAGGTTTCAAATCTATTTCTTGCTTTCAGTTAAAAAGCTCTTTTTTTATTTAATTTCTGATTGTGTTCCAAATCAAACCCAGGCATAACCAAGATAGAATTCGAGGTACTTTCCCTTAAATCCCTGGTTAATTGCTTCTAAAATGTGTAGGTCGAAAATTATACGTGTATTAGTACCATCCTACGTTTAAATTTTCAATTTCAATTTTGGATAAAATTTGAGTATGCTTAAAAATTTGGCGATGAATAGGAATTTCGGTAAGAAGTCCTTGTTAATATTGCTACAAAAGAATTTCGGCTGGAAGAAAAGGAGTGTTATTGTTTGTGTGGATGGAAATTCTGTGAGAATTTTGATCTTTTACATAACTGAAGCCATCACAACCTCTACAATAGGATTTTCTTATCGATAAATACATTACATAGATATGTTTAAAAACATTGAAGTACTTCATACAAATAGAAAATAACACCATTTATAATTGCTGAAAACTAAGTTCCTTGCAAAATTTGCCACCCCAAAGAAATTTTCTGGCGGGGCTGATGATGACCTGCCTTGCCTTTTCCACCTCTGTGCTGGTAAAATGGGAATGTAACATTTTTGCTGTATGGAAAAACTATTTAATTAATTCATAATCCCCCTAACTTTTTCAACATTTATCTGAAGCTTCGCGAAGAGTAAGCAGTTTGTCCATTAAAATGTACTTTTTTAGGAATCTACCCTACCCCCACCTAAACAATGACTCCCTCCCCTAATTGTAGCCGATTCGCAATTACAGATTGCCAAACGTAGCCTAATTTCATTACAAATCATAGTTTATAGACAGTGAGCTTATCGCAGATAATTTCTGGTCTTCGGTCTCGGTGCGAACAAAAAGCTCCTCCCACTTGTTTCTGCCTTAGGGTATTAGTCTGTTATCGTCAATCACTGAGAAATGGTTACCAAGTACATTATTCGTAATAGCGGGTTTCCACTTGTTTCGTGTCCAAGAGAAATCTGACTTGTCTACCCGCGAAAAGATCTGATAACGCCTATGTTTCTATCTGCAAAAACGTTCTCCGGAGCACTCGCACCCCTGTCCGGGTTTTTATAATGGCAGATATAGAGAATGATCATACTGCTAATTCTATAAACTGTGTTACAAATAAAGCAAATCAACTTGGTTGGATCCAGCACTACCATCGCGTGGCATTACTTCTTTTACAACTAGAAAGCCGAAAATATGGCTATTCATACTTTTAAATCAATTAGCTTCTCAGAATTTTAAATTGATTGCAAATTCATCGTCTTCGGGGTTAAGTCGTAGTTTTGTGCCCTAAAATAGCAAGAAAACAAGACTTTCCCCTGGTCCAATCTGTATGGACACTTAAAAAAGAGCTTTAAATTTACGTTCGAATGAACTCCATCCCAATTATCTTGGATTTTCGGTTTGATACAGTCACTCCTGGAAAAAACAACAACAACAACAATAAATAAACATACATCGACGATGTTTCTTCTGAAAACAAAAGCAAAGTTCCACATTTTGAAGATTCGAGCTTGAAACTTCTACGGTAGGGTTCTCTGATACGATGTATCTAATAAAGAGATTTTCAATAAGCTCACTTGTTTTTTTTTTTTTTTGGGGGGGGGGGGTCCTTTTCCAAAAATCAGGCGCATTTTCTAAGATTTTTGGTTTTGGGAGGGTATCAATAAACTGAAATAATTTTGAATATTTATAATCAGCATAAAAAGCCAATACTACCGATGTAGCGATTGTCATGAGAATTCCATTTTTAGTTTTGGTGATCATTGGTCCAAGTGACTTTTTACTTCTAGTTTTTTTTTTTATCACCAACTAGTTGATAAGATTCTCTTGTGACGAATTTTTTTTTGAACCTGTTCATTTTATTTAGTTGAATAGGACAATAAAAAGAAAGAGGGTCAATCTGACGGCTGGATAGTAAGTTAAAATTCTGTCCTTCTTTCGCTATTCTATTTTTTTTTTTTAATGTCTGAATATATAAGGGATTTAAGTTCGAGGAGGAAAATTGTCCGGTTATGAAAGAGGTTATATTTTTACATGGCCGTTATAAAATCAAAACGTGGTATCTATGAAGGCAGGATGATTTTTGAGTATCTCTACTCCTTGGGTAAACTATTCTAAGGTATAGGAAATTGCATAAAGAAAAGTCTACGTCTGTTGTCATCTACCAAAGCAATCTTTCTGTAATTTCAGTTTGAGTTTGATTTTCGTTTAAGATTAAATGCATAATAATTAAATATATTATTGATTAAACAAATTTATCCTTTCGTTAAGAATCCTTGCGGTTTAAAATTTACTGTATTTTGTTTCATTTTCCAGGCAATTTAATTGATCTTTTTATTTGAGTTTTTTTTCCTAAAAGTATTTAAAAATAAACTTATTCCTACGAAAAGAAAATCCTGAAATATATTCCATGTCACCCAACCACTACTGATATTTTGGTGTTTGCTCCCCCTCCCTGGAAAATTTTCTGCCAGCACCCTTGGTAAGAACTATTACACTTCATGCTCAGTGAAAGAAAGGAGATAAATCCATTTATACAAGAATCTTGCCCTGTTAGTGAAATTTACAGCTGTAGACGTGTCGCGAAATCAAATTTTTTAGCGGAGGACATAAATCTTAGCTAGAATATGAACCAACTTCCGACATTAAAGAGATTACGCTAATTTTGACATTTGTCTAACAAAATTCCCTTAAAATATTTCAATAAAAGTAGTACTTTATGCAGGGGTGGGCGTTGTAATAAAAACTTCTTTTTGGCGAATATCAAACTAAATTACCGAAAATCAATTCATGGTAAGTAACTGCATATGATTATTTTTATATAATTATGTAATTGAATATAATTATATAATAATTGGCACGTTATTGGATTTCTTGAAAACCCAGGTTGGTAACCTTCCCCCGGCATGAATAATTTAAAATAGTGAGATAAATCACATGCTTTTCTGAACGGGAAATATTGGTTTTGGGTTGTTTCGTTGTCAGTTATCAAACTATGCTCCATATGATGAAATAATGAGCCAGCCCGATCCACCTGTAATATATATCTATCTGTGAAGAAGGTTATGAAAGTATGTTTTAAGTTAATAGCTGTCAGTCACTATCAGAAGATAAGTTAAGCTGAAATGAGCCAGTGATTTATTTTTAGCCTGTTACTCTATCTGTTATACAGAGCTTGTAGGCCAATTACAGTCCTCAAGTCACAGAAGTTGCCGTGTTCCTCGCAAAATTCAGTAACAATTCGCCATGTGCATGTCGAATACAGGATGTAATTCGGCCTACCACAACAGAATATCCTATACCGCATTTTTTTATGAAATCATGGCAATAACCTCGGCACCGATTTCGGTGTTTGTGAGCATCCAAAAAAGCCAGGAAAAATAAATTCTGTGCAGCGAACGCTAATTACGGGTGTTTATTTTAGAAGTACAAGTTTGCCACACTCGTCAACAAATCTAGCTTTACCGAACATGGACGAGCTAAGGTCCAATTTTTTGAAGAATATAAAAAAAGAAGTTCTGAAAACATGAGAGCACATGAATTTTCCCAATCAAGTAGAGAAGACGGAAAAAAGGAAGAGCAATAGCCACCAGAATTACAGCGGTGATAGCAGTTCAGACTATCTCGATAGTTTGACCATTCTTATGATCTTATCGTCAACCCTCGAATGCTGCTAATCCTGAGAAAAAAGAAGTTACCGCTCCGATAATGATAAATGTAAGGCAACCTTATTTATATTATTTATATAATGCTAAATTTTATTTAAACTCTCATAGGACGGTCTCTCTAATAATACAGAGATACTGATTTATATTTATCCTTTCAGATTTGTTTAATCCTGGACATTTATTTTTACCGTTCCTCCAAGAGCCACAATACATAGATACCATGATTTGTTAAATATACCAAATATTATAGTTTGCAGCTTCATTAAGATAGTACCCATGCCGGTTACTGTCTTTTCTCATTGTTCAACAGTCTTAAACAAAAGTTTCGTCAACCAAATATTATGTTTTCAACCAGAGTTAATGGGACTGTAAACAGCCAGCATAAAGAATGAAGAGATTGTACAGAAAATGTACACTCATAACAAGACAACTTCCGAAGATTCAATTAAAATTGAATTAAAATCAAGTATTTTGCAAAGTATTTTAAAATCAAGACAAATCTTGGATAAGCCCATTTGCAAGGCATTATAAACAAAACTGAAACATCAATGTAAAAATACTATAAAATAAATGAACATGATGTAGTATTTTAGGAAGCTCTAAAATACTACAGCACACTGACAGGACTGAAAAGGTATGAATGAAGAAACTTCTGGCGAGCCTGCGAAAACGTATGCCAAGGCCGTATCCAGGGGGGGGGGGGGTTACCCGGTTTGAATCCCCCCCTCCCCGAAATGTTTGTTTGAGATGTAAAAACGTAACAAAAATGGACATAAACAAATTCTGTATGCGTTTTTGAGTTTTTTATGTAACCCCCCCCCCCTAAAAAAATTTAGTACCCCCCCCCCCCCCCCACCCCCCCCCCGAACAAAAATCCTGGATGCGCTTCTGTCTGCAGCCAAGAGTACGTACAGATATGTAGCTTGTAAAAACAAAACATTGTGTGATAAGACAATAACAATTATAGCCATTAATTATACGAAAAAAAAATGTGTTTGATTACGCATAACTGAAACATGAGAATCATGTCGTTGAACTTCTAACAACTTCGAGCGACCAGAAATGCAACTATCATCTCTTTGAATACAACTATTACGGTACAAAGGATGCAAAAGAAGCTTACCCTTTGCAAATATACTTCTTTTGATGACCACACTGTAGTTTCACTACCAGGGACATTCCGCAATAACTCGTCGATGCTTCTCCACATACCCCAACTCCAGAATGGCCACACTTGAATGTAACTTTATCTTTAGTGGTACATCGTGGCAATTTATTCGACTGACTGCACAGAATAATAGCTTCATGACCACATGAGAGTTCTTTTAGAACTTCTTCTGTACATTCATGGGAGTCATGGATTGGCTCACATGAGCGATGACAACGATGTATTTTACAGTTATTGAACATAGAGCACCGCTCTTGGCAGAAACTTTGTCCAGGAGGGAGACAGTGCATTCGGTGGCAATATATAGAGACGCCTGTAACAGTTGAAGGCTTATTAATTTCAAACGTCATCTATATTAATATAAGCAATACTAATAAAAGACAAAACACAATAATAAAACCAATAGTTCGCTTAGTTAAAATTGGACTCAGTATAGATGAATACTGTGAAAAAATTTGTAAAATAATCTTACATTATAAATTGATAAATTATTATAATATGCATTTGTTACAGATTAATAAAAGTATGGTTTGTAATAATTAATATAAGAAAGAGTTAAAAGTGTCCAAACTCCTTATTAAATATAACACATATGTCAATTTAGAAATAAATCAGTGTCTCGACATCATCATCTGTGACCAATCATAACTTGATTCCTTTTCTACAAGCAGCCCTGATTGGCGCGGAGTGATTGTACCTTGGTAATAATGTAAAACTAAGCAAACACGAGAACAGGACTTTAATGATTTGCAAAACATGATATCATCAATATTATTAGTTTCTAATTCAAACCGAATACATGATACTACTGATAAACAAAGGCACTCATTGGGGACATGTTCTTTCTTTTCCAAATAGGCTCCATTTAAGAAAAGGAAGAGTTGAACGATTTGACAATAAGAATGACAGATACGAGGTCTTTAAATATGGAACCCTACAGTTAAACAATTATAATTAATCAGTTTTATAAAAAATAATCAATTAAATAAATCGGTACTTGGGTATTATATGGGCATTTACAAGGAAACCAGTCACGAAAAACCCGTTTTGACGGTTTAACCGCTATAGAGTAGGCAATGATAGCGTGGTTTTCATTCCGTATACGATATTTAAACTGTAATTTTTGGGGTTTAGGTGGGGGAAAAGGTACCTAGATTAGGTTAGGTTACGTATTTAATATAAGCAATGCTTTACCCCCCCCCCACCCCTAATGTGCAAATATATAGCCCAAATTTGTTTATAAACTATTATATATTCATCCTATTTTATTTTATTTCATTAGCATTAACTAAACTTGACTTTTTAGAAATGCCCATCTAATGCCCAAGTACCAATAGATCCAGCAATCAATTTCAACAAAATCAATCAATGGCCAAGTTAATGAATCTTGCATTCCTACTAGTGCTACTAACAAATCACAACAGGTTCCATGAATCATTTCTTGTTCCCCCTATGTCCCCATATTTCCTTAAAATCCCTCCTAGTGACCTCTTCCTACCCCATTCGGGGAGGAGTGGATGACCAAAAAGCATAATCTATGGAAATTTTTCATCCGTAAACTATGATCTAGCCATCTTAACTTTCTTTCATTATAGCCCTACAAGGTGGGATCAAGCCAAATTTTTCGCATAGCCAATTGTTTGATGTTAGGTTTGATACTTTGAAATACAGCTAATCCTAGCAATTTGTCAAGGGGATCTAGATTTTCCTTGACATTGCAAAACTACAGTCCTGTAAGAAACGACTCCAAGGAATATTGAATAGGCTGAAGCGAAGAGCTGGTCAAGTGGGTCTGGAAATAAACACATAAAAGACAAAATGTAGGGCAACTACTGAAAATTCTTAGAATATCAAGTGCAGGGATCAGGCCGCAGAACATGTAGTTCGATTCAAATAAATAGTGAGCGTAACTGAGAATACTGATTTGACAGTACAACAAGTACCGACCAGAATAGGGCAGGCAAATGGCACCTTTAATAGGCTCCCAAAAATCTAGTAATTCCAGAACTTGTTTCTTCGCTTGAAGCTTCAAAATAGCGTATTGTTGAATTGATTCCTGAACATCCATAGCCGCAGGTTAGCTTAAACACCTTCTTCTAATAATTCTCCCCATAACTAAGGATTAACATGGTCGACTTACGCAAATAAGTCACAAATGTATAGCAAAGAAATTGTGCCTTTTTTTTACCCTGGGATAAAAAGAAAGTAATCTATTTTTTTTTTCAGTATGCTAATAATGAATGAAAATTAAAGTACTAAACACTGTAATATTCAGGTTCTTTGACCATTATATTATGTTTAGTCAATCCCAATTAAAGCGTGTCATATGCAATGTTTAACTCAGTAGCAGTCTTTGGCCTCACAATCTGAGAGGGGAATGCTGCCCACCCTGCCCAGGCCTAGAAAAAGTGACTGGTTTAAGTGCATCCTAGTAAAGATAAAAACTAGCAGGGTACTTAAGTAAAAAAAAAAAGCAAAAAAATTGCCATATGTTAAATCAACAAATAAAGTTTGGTATTCGACATGTTCTGGAGTAATATTTAACTCTATTAATATATTCAGGTTCTTTGACCATTATATTATGTTTAGTCAATCCCAATTAAAGCGTGTCATATGCAATGTTTAACTCAGTAGCAGTCTTTGGCCTCACAATCTGGGACGGGGGATGCTGCCCACACTGCCCAGGCCTAGAAGTGTGACTGGTTCAAGTGCATCCCATTAAATATAAAAACTAGCAGGGTACTTAAGTAAAAAAAAGGCCAAAAAAAACACCATCTGTTGAATCAACAAATAAAGTTTGGTATTCGTATCTGTTAAATCAACAAATAAAGTTTGGTATTCGACACGTTCTGATGTAATATTTAACTCTATTAATAAGCTGTTATCTCTGAAGTTCAGGTTTAAAAATTACTAATGAAAACCATATTCTAAAATTAATCAGATGTCCGGCAGTTCAAATTTCTGATCATTAGTAATATTCATTCATTAGATCATTAGTAATCATTAGTAATGTATCTACCAACCCCAAAAAAGGACTTAGCTCTTAATAACTGTATTTTCTTTTTCATACAATCAAAACCCGAACTGAAATTGTCATATGGGAAAAATGTCAGGACACAAAACATAGAAAAGGGAAGAGTCTAATGTTCTATCAAAGCGTAACTTTCTTTTATATGCAAAAATAAATTTCTGTAATAACTCTTGACTCTCTTATATAGCTAGTTTATCAATATACTAGAATTTACAATTTTACTATTATTAGTTTTTCAGAGACGTGCAAAGGGAAAGAGAAATGTAAGCCATAATCATGTGTACTGCTAGAGACAGCTTTTTCAGCTTTTCGATTTTTAGTTTTCAGTATTTTCACTCATTTTCCCCTTTTTGCCCTGGGGTAAAATCTATAGTAGTAGTAATCGGATTAACGACGCTTCTTGACTACTAAGGTCTCTGTGTCGACCCAGCAGTGTGTTGATGCAAAAAAGTTTCGATCTCTGGGTGCAATATTACCAAACACATATTACCATATTACCAAGCTAAGGTCAAACCCACTGCACCACTACAGGACAAAAATTGGTAAAATCTATTTCATCTGATATAATAAATTTTGAATTGCCTTACACGTAATTATAGAAGAGAACAACAGTGACGTAATAGCTGCTTTTTATAACATTTTTTTCGTTATTTATTTTAAGAGAAAAAGTGCAAAACAGTATTTGGTCCTTTTGTTTTCGGACGTAAAGCCTCGAACTCGTTTTCATACTAATTACAAAAATTTAAGCCATTTTCGAGGGTTTTCAGGCTATTTTCGAAATTCTCATCAATTGATTTTTCAAAATAACATTTCACTATTGAGACTAATCGAGACAATGGTTACCACTCCTGAATCACCAACAAATGGCAATTTTTCTCACTGGCCATTTGTTTTTTTTAACGTATTTTTTTTTAAACTTTTCATTCAAAACTACTACTACTACTACAAACAACTCACCGCAGCACTAAGCCGCCTCAGGCCAACACAGCTACACACGCTCCTCCTTCATCCCAATCTATTCAAAGCCTCCGTTTTTACACCCTCCCACGAAGTTCCAATTTACTTTAAATCTTTCTTTATGATGTCCTCCCACCCCAGACGAGGCTGACCTGTTTTCCGTTTAGCCCTAGACGGTTGGCCAAAAAGAACAATCTTCGGCAATCTGGTATCCTTCATCCGCACAACGTGCCCTAGCCATCTCAATCTTTCTTTCATCATAGCCCTAGAGAGCGGTATTGAACCACATTTATCGTACAGCCTATTGTTTGAAATACGGTCAATCAGCTGGGTACCCAGAACAATCCTTAACCAATTTCTCTGGAAAACATCTAGCAAATCTTCATCCACTTTTCGAAGCGCCCATGCTTCAGAGCCATATTTGACTACTGTCATCACTGTAGCTTCTAGTATTCTAATCTTGATTTGCAGACTTATCTTCCTATTTTTCCTAACTTTTTTTAATTGTGAAAAAACACCCTGAGCCTTGGCTACTCTACTTTTGACATCTTCACTGCTCCAACCATCTTTACTAATAATACTACCAAGGTAAGTGAAGCTGCCCACTTGACCAATCTTTTCATTACCCAACGTCACTTTTTCATCTTCACTTATTCCTAGCCTTAGTGACTTAGTCTTCTCAACATCAATTTTCAAACCTATTCTAGCACCCTGAACTCGCAAAACCTCTAAAAGTTCATTCATTTTTGTCAAACTTTCCTCTAGGATACTTAAATCATCAGAATAATCTAAGTCCAGGAGACTTTTTCTTCCCCGTTTATTTCCGTGGTCTCCCATTGCCTTTCCTGTGCTCCATAATACAAAGTCCATCAAAATAATCCATACAAAGGGGGATAGAACACAGCCCTGCTTAACTCCTGATTTAATACAAAACCAGCTGCTAACCTCATTTCCTACCTTAACCACAGCAGTATTATTCTCGTACATAGCACTAATCACTTTAATGTATTTGTCTGATATACCATACAAGGATAAAAACTTTGCTGAAGCTCTTCTATTAACAGAATCAAACGCTTGCTCATAATCTATAAAACTAAGGACCAAAGGCGTTTGACAACTCAGGCACTTCTCAATTATAAACCTAAGAGTGAAAATTTGGTCGACGCATCCTCTACTTTTTCTAAAACCGCACTGTTCTTCTCTTAAAACTTTGTTTACGGCATCTCTCAGTCTAAAACGTATCATATTACTAAGTAATTTGCTACCTACACAGACCAGACTAATGCCTCGATAATTACCACACTCATTTTTATCACCTTTCTTATAAAGTGGCTTAATTAATGTTTTCCTAAAATCTTTTGGTACTTCCCCTTTTTCAAAAACCATATTCATAATCTTCAGTAACTTATTTCTAACCTCAAAGCCACCATATTTAAGAAACTCATTTACTACCCTATCAGCACCTGGAGCTTTATTATTTTTTAATCCTTTTAGTACTGTCATTAATTCTTCCTCACAAAACAAATCTTCCTTCATATCCAAGGTATCACAAACTTTTTTATTTTCCTCTATATCTTTTCCTGGAACTCGATCTCGGTTTAGCAACTTCTCAAAATGTTCTACCCATCTCTCTTTAATTCTTTCCTTATCGCTAATTGTGGTCCCATTCCTATCTTTAACTGGGCCAAGTCCTGATTGACTACTCCCTCTCAATTTATTGACATGCCAGTACAATATTTTACTATTATGCCGTCTGGCTGCATCTTCCAGATCCTTGGCAATTTTAGGTGCAAAAAATGAGAATTCTGTCTAGAGGTTTTCTTTTTCAAAACTTACCAATTTTGACGGAAAGAACTGAAAAGTAGGATTGCTACTTCATTTAAATTGCAGGAATCAAAGAGCTTTCTTAGTAATATAAATTATCAGGATTTAAAGCTCGATGACACGATTCAAAGGTTCATCTTGTATCATTGACTCTCTTTATCAAAAACTATTTCACATGTTTATCACTTTGTTGCTGTCGCAAAAGGTAAATTATCAATTAAACATTTATTATTGCAATTGCTTATATTATTATTAAACAAATTATTACCCCTTCTCTTAGGAAACGTTCTGCTAGGACCTTGATAGTAACTACTTTGTTATGTATTATCACCATGGGCGTAGCTCCAGTGTTTTCATTTGAGGGGGGGGGGCATAAACGGTCCACACCCGGGGAGTCAGGAGCATGAGAGATTCTTCAGGGGTAAGGAGTGCTGGAACATTTTTGCTATTCGTCTATGTCAATCTCTCGTACATCTTACTTGAATAAATCCCATTCAGAGTGCAAATTGGAGAGGACAAGGGAGCTTAGGTTTTTCGTCTCTCCCCAGAGTTCGAAAAGTACATCTTTTAGTGTTTTCATTCCGGTGTTTTCATGATCAATATATACCTTTGAATCCTGCGATCTGTGGTCTTCGATGGAAAACCACAGCTGTCTGGTAGCTTGGGTTGCCTTGGAGGAATGTAAGTGGGTTTACTGGTTGAGAAGGTAAACGGTAAACGGGTTGACCTCTGAATTGTTTCAGAGCTTCATTCAGTGGAACTTTATTATCCTTTTGCTGATCATCATGCTCAACTGGTGTGTCATCAATAACTATAAGAAAATTTTATAGATAGAAGGAATTAAAAATAAATGGAGGGGAAGATGAAGGAGTTTAAAAAAAGAAAAAAAATGCATTACACGATTGTTTCGATAAACTGGGACAAAAAAAACAAAACAAAATTTACGCAATAAATTTCCTTTTGCGACAGTGTCAAAGTGATAAATATGTGAGATATTTTCTGATAAAGAGAGTCAATCATACAAGACGAACCTTTGAATTCTGTCATCAAGTTTGGAATCCTGATAAATTTATATATTACTATATATTAAATATATATATATATATATATATATTAAATGGTCTTTGTAATTTCCAGGGTTATTTCTACGATTTTTTCGTAGGAAAAATTCTACGATTTTTGTTTACTGGTTTCCTGACAGAAGAAGGCAAAAACCATTTGCGAACAGGTGACAACAAACATGTCTCGCCGTAACAGGTGATTAGATGGTGGGAGCAGTGAAGATGTTAAAAATAGAATAGCCAAGGCTCAGGGTGTTTTTTCACAGTTAAAAAAAGTCTGGAAGAATAGGAAGATAAGTCTGCAAACCAAGATTAGAATCTTAGAAGCTACAGTGATGACAGTGGTCAAATATGGCTCTGAAGCATGGACGCTCCGAAAAGCGGATGAAGATTTGCTAGATGTTTTCCAGAGAAATTGCTTAAGGATTGTTCTGGGTACCCGGCTGACTGACTGTATTTCAAACAATAGGCTATACGAAAAATGTGGTTCAATACCGCTTTCTAGGTCTATAATGAAAGAAAGGTTGAGGTGGTTAGGGCATGTTGTGCGGATGAAGGATGACAGATTGCCGAAGATTGTTCTTTTCGGCCAACCATCTAGGGCTAAACGGAAAGCAGGTCGTCCCCGTCTGGGGTGGGAGGACGTCATAAAGAAAGATTTAAAGGAAATGGGAACTTCGTGGGCGGGTGTAAAAAGGGAGGCTTTGAATAGATTGGGGTGGAGGAGGAGCGTGCGTAGCTGTGTTGGCCTCAGGCGGCTTGGTGCTGCGATGAGTTGTTAGTAGTAGTAGTTTCACACTAAAGTTATTTTTTCTATTATCCAATCTACCTTTCAGCTGGGTCCCTCCTCGGTAAGAGGGGTGGGGAAAAATGGATTGTTAAAGTATAGGCTCGTTCTATCGCCAACTAAAGAAAATGTAGGGATGGGAGGCCTAATAGTGATTTGAGGCTTGTGATAGTGGTTTTTAGAAATGAACACCTTATCTTATTTAAATATCTTTTTCAAAGTCAAGGGGGGGGGGATTTTTTTACTTAAATCATCAGAATAATCTAAGTCCAGGAGACTTTTTCCTCCCCGTTTAATTCCGTGGTCTCCCATTGCCTTTCTTGTGCTCCTTAATACAAAGTCCATCAAAATAATCCATATAAAGAGTGATAGAACACAGCCGTGCTTAACTCCTGATTTAATACAAAACCAGCTGCTAACCTCATTTCCTACCTTAACAACAGCAGTATTATTCTCGTGCATAGCACTAATCACTTTAATGTATTTGTCTGGTATGCCATACAAGGATAAAACCTTTACTAAAGCTCTTCTATCAACAGAATCGAACGCTTGCTCATAATCTATAAAACTAAGGACCAAAGGCGTTTGACAACTCAGGCACTTCTCAATTATTAACCTAAGAGTGAAAATTTGGTCGACGCATCCTCTACCTTTTCTAAAAACGCACTGTTCTTCTCTTAAAACTTTGTCTACGGCATCTCTCAGTCTAAAAAGTATCATATTACTAAGTAATTTGCTACCTACAGAGACCAGACTAATGCCTCGATAATTACCACACTCACTTTTATCACGTTTCTTATAAAGCGTCTTTATTAAGGTTTTCCTAAAATTATTTGGTACTTCCCCTTTTTCAAAAAACATATTCATAATCTTCAGTAACTTATTTCTAACCTCAAAGCCACCATATTTAAGAAACTCATTTACTACCCTATCAGCACCTGGAGCCTTATTATTTTTTAATCCTTTTAGTAGGCTACTGTCATTAATTCTTCCTCGCAAAACAAATCTTCCTTCACATCCAAGGTATCACAAACTTTTTCATTTTCCTCTATATCTTTTCCTGGAACTCTATCTCGATTTAGCAACTTCTCAAAATGTTCGGCCCGTCTCTCTTTAGTTTTTTCCTTATCACTAATTGCGGCCCCATTCCTATCTTTAACTGGGCCAAGTCCGGATAGACTACTTCCTCTCAATTTATTGACATGCCAGTACAATATTTTACTATTGTGCCGTCTGGCTGCATCTTCCAGATCCTCAGCAATTTTAGGTGCAAAAAATTAGAATTCTGTCTTGAGGTTTTCTTTTTCAAAACTTACCAATTTTGATGGAAAGAACTGAAAAGTAGGATTCCTACTTCATTTAAATTGCAGGAACCAAAGAGCTTTCTTAGTAATATAAATTATCAGGATTTAAAGCTCGATGACAGGATTCAAAGGTTCATCTTGTATGATTGACTCTCTTTATCAAAAACTATTTCACATGTTTATCACTTTGTTGCTGTCGCAAAAGGTAAATTATCGATTAAACATTTATTATTGCAATTGCTTATATTATTATTAAACAAATTATTACCCCTTCTCTTAGGAAACGTTCTGCTAGGACCTTGATAGTAACTACTTTGTTGTGTATTATCACCATGGGCGTAGCTCCAGCATTTTCATTTGAGGGGAGGCTTAAACGGTCCACACCCAGGGAGTCAGGAGCATGGAAAATTCTTCAGGGGTAAGGAGTGTTGGAACATTTTTGCTATTCGTCTATGTATATCTCTCGTACATCTTACTTGTATAAATCCCATTCAGAGTGCAAATTGGAGAGGACAAGGGAGCTTAGGTTTTTCGTCTCTCCCCAGAGTTCAAAAAGTACATCTTTTGGTGTTTTCATTCCGGTGTTTTCATGATCAATATATGCCTTTGAATCCTGCGATCTGTGGTCTTCGATGGAAAACCACAGCTGTCTGGTAGCTTGGGTTGCCTTGGAGGAATGTAAATGGGTTTACTGGTTGAGAAGGTAAACGGTAAATAGGTAAACGGTAAACGGGTTGACCTCTGAATTGTTTCAGAGCTTCATTCAGTAGAACTTTATTATCCTTTTGCTGATCATCATGCTCTACTGGTGTGTCATCAACAACTATAAGAAAAATTTATAGATAGAAGGGATTAAAAATAAATGGAGGAGAAGGCGAAGGAGTTTAAAAAAAGAAAAAAATGCATTACACGATTGTTTCGATAAACTGGGACAAAAAAAAAAAAACGAAACAAAATTTAAGCAATAATTTTCCTTTTGCGACACTGTCAAAGTGATAAATATGTGAGATATTTTCTGATAAAGAGAGTCAATCATACAAGACGAACCTTTGAACTGTCATCAAGTTTGGAATCCTGATAAATTTATATATTACTAATAAAGGTCTTTGTGATTTCCAGGGTTATATCTACGATTTTTTCGTAGGAAAAATCCTACGATTTTTTTTTTACTGGTTTCCTGACAGAAGAAGGCAAAAACCATTTGCGAACAGATGACAACAAACATGTCTCGCCATAACAGGTGTTTTTTCACACTAAAGTTATTTTTTCTATTATCCAGTCTACCTTTCAGCTGGGTCCCTCCTCGGTAAGAGGGGTGGGAATAAATGGATTCTTCAAGTGTAGGCTCGTTCTATCGCCAACTAAAGAAAATGTAGGGGTGGGAGGTCTAATAGTGATTTGAGGCTTGTGATAGTGGTTTTTAGAAATGAACATCTTATCTTATTTAAATATCTTTTTCAAAGTCAATGAGGAGGGGGGATTTTTTAAAATTTTTAAGTAAAAATACTAAAAAAAAATCATTTTTCAATGAAACTACCCAAATCGATTTTTTTCAAAATCTAGGGAGGGGCAATATTTTGGAAGTCTCTCTTTTTCTTACAGACGTTTTCCTTTCATCATCTAAATTCTGAATTTGGATTTTAGAACACACAAAGAAACAAGAAGTTCATTATCTAGACTGTTGTTGAGAATAAATCACTCAGCAGTTGGATTCTCAATTGATTTTTTTTCTATTTTTACTATGAGTTTTAATTGTGAAAACATGAGCAATAAAATACATTTATATTACATGAACAAGTCAAATGACCTCGATCAAGCCCTACCTATGAGGCCCGCTAAAAAAAAGTTCTTGTGAAGTCCACCAGAATCGTTCTCCTCACATCTCAGAGACTTCGTAGTTCTTGTCCTTTGGCCTTCCAAGGGATTTCCAAGCAGGTAAAGAAATTTTGTTCCGTTCAATAAAAATACAAAAAAAAATACGCTTGCTAATGATGTAGGTTTAATTAAATCTGAATATCTCTATCTCTGGTACAAAACTGGAGACGTTAAATGGTTTTTCTAAGATTTTTAGGAGAGGAGGTGTTGGCTTTTAGTTTGAAAATTCTCAAACTTTCGCCTACTTACTAAGGGCATACAAGGGAATATATCCATTGCTATTCTCTTGTCTAGGGAGAAAATTAAGCATGTACCCAGGGAGAGGTGGAGTACCCGGTTTGAACCCCACTTCTCGAAACACTTCTCCAATTCGTAAATAGGTATTAAAAATACAGGTGAGAAATCCTTGTTTGAAACTGCTAAACAAGGCGCAGGGAAGGTTAACCCTTCTTCTTCATTCTTTTAGCAACGGTTTTTAAATAAGCTACGTCATAATCATTTTTATGAACACATTTTTATTTCTTTACTGCATAAAAATGTCCTCTATTTAATAATTTTTTTCCAAGTTACTTGATTAGTAACACATTTTTTATTCCAATAATTCTACTGTATAGCATTTATTTTCTTCGCTTTTTTATTATAATATTTTCAGTATTCTATTTTCATTACAATTTTATGATTACGCTATATTATTTCTTATTTATGTTTTGAGATCATGTTTAAAAAACTCACTTATCATACTATTTCTTATTAATATTAAATAAAAAAACAAGTTTAAAAACTGAAAGTAAGGAGCAACATTAAAACTTAAAACGAACAGAAATTATCATAGGCAGCGCAATTGCGCTGCCTAAGTAAAGAACGATGTTGGCACAATGTATTCTTTATTTTTTTTTGGTTTTAGACCACGGCACTTCGTATCAAAGGAGTTGTCGAAGAAACTTCGAAAAGGGCTCGTTCGATTGGAAATTGGAGTGGCTAATGCCCTTTTTAATAGTCGAAAGTGATTGGAAGGCACCTAACACCCCTTCCACACCCACCATTTCCCCAAACACATCCAATCAAAATTTTAAGATAGTTATTTTGTTCAGTGTAGTTGATTTCCAGATAGAAAATATGTTTTTGAGGAGGACACTCCCCCACAACCCTCGGGGCAAGGGTTTTAAGTTATGCCCTGAGGGCATACAAGAACGATGTTGGCACAATGTACTATGATAGAAATTAAATTTTTGAGGAGGACATTCCCCCACAGCCCTCAGGGCAAGGGCTGTAAGTTAAGCCCTAGGGGCATATAAGATTTTTAAAGAAAACGTTTTCGTAGAAACTTCAAAAAAATCTCATTCGATTGGAAATTCAAAGGGCTAGTGCCCTTTTTAATAGTCGAAAGTGACTGGAGGGCAACTAACACCCCTCTTACGCCCACCTTTCCACCAAACACAACCAATCCAAATTTTGAGATAGCCATTTAGTTAAACGTAGTTGAAAGTTCTACAAATTATGTCTTCGAAGATGACACCCCCCCCCACCCACAGCCCTCAGGTCAAGGGTTTTAAGTAATGCCCAGGGGGCATATAAGTTTTTCATAGAAAGTTTTGTCGTAGAAACTTCAAAAGGGGCTCGACTGAAATTCGATCGAAAACTGAAAGGACTATTGCCTTTTTTAATAGTCGAAAGTGATAGGAAGGCAACTAAAACCCCTTCCACGCCCACCATTTATCCAAACACATCCAATCAAAATTTTGAGATAGCCATTTTGTTCAATGTAGTTGAAAGTTCTGGAAATTAGGTCTTGGAGGATGATAACCCCCTCAGAGCCCTCAGGGAAAGGGTTATACGTTCTACCCTAGGGGCATATAAGGTTTTCATTGAAAGCTTTGTCGTAGAAACTTGAAAAAAAGCGCTTTCAATTGAAAATTCAAAGGGCTAGTGCCCTTTTTAATATACGAAAGTGATTGGAGGGCAACTAACCCCCCTCTCTCGCCCACCTTTTCCCCAAACACATACAATTAAAATTTTTAGGTAGCCACTTTGTTCAACGTAGTTGATAGTTTTGGAAAATATGTCTTTAAGGAAGACCCCCCCCCCCTATAGCCCTCAGGGCAAGGGTTGTAAGTTATGCCCAGGGGGCATATAAGGTTTTTATTAAAAATGGCTCATTCCATTGGAAATTGAAATGGCTAATGGCCTTGTTAATAGTCGAAAGTAATTGGAGGGCAACTAACCCCCCTCTCACCCCCACCATTTTCCCAAACAGATACAATCAAAATTTTGAGATAGCCATTTTTTTCAATGTAGTTGAAAGTTCTGGAAATTATGTCTTTGAGGATGACAACCCCCCACAGCCCTCAGGGCAAGGGTAGCAAGTTATGCCGTGGGGGCATATGAGGTTTTTATAAAAAGTGTAGTCGTAAAACTCCGAAAAGGGCTCATTCGATTGAAAATTCAAAGGGCTAGTGCCCTTTTATTAGTTGAAAGCAATTGGAGGCAACTAACCCCCCTCTTACGCAAACCATTTCCCCAAACATATCCAATCAAACGTAGTTAAAAGTTCTTGTTCAACGTAGTTAAAAGTTCTGGAAATTAGGCCTTTTAGGATGAAAACCCCCTCAGAGCCCTCAGGGCAAGGGTTGTAAGTTATACCCTGGAGGCATATGACGTTTTTATAGAAATTGTTGTCGTAGAAAATTAAAAAACGGCTCATTTGATGGAAATTGAAAGGGCTAGTGCCTTTTTTATTAGTCGAAATTGAATGGAGAGCAACTACCTTACTTTCGGCGGGAACCAGACGATGATCCATCCTGCCCGGCACCAATGGACGATGGGATGACTGACGTAGTCCAACACGATCTGTCAGCAGCAGCCTCTTCTGCAATATTCTGCCAGTTTTTATCCCAACGACGTCCGTGTCATCGGAAGCCACCCCAAGGATCCAGGTCATTTTTGAATGTCTGCCGGAGATTCTTCCTTTGCCCCCTGGTCTCCGTTTCCAAGTTGGAAGGGGGTCGCAGGTGAGGACATCACGGGATATAGTTCCAGCTGGTCGTCTTAGTGTGTGTCCCAAAAATTTCAGTCGTCGTTGTTTTATGATTACCGAGAGGGGGGCCTTCTGGGCACAACGCCTTCGAACCTCAGCGTTTGAGATATGAAACTATCGGCTGACCCGTAGTATGTGTCTCATGCAGTGATGGTTGAATACTTCAAGTGAACGTGTTTCTTCGGCCTTTACAGGCCAAGTTTCACAGGCGTACAGCCTCGATTGAACAGAGCTCGAGCTCCTAGTTAGAGCTCCTATTTCAGCTCTAACGTCAGCTTCTGCACCTCCGTTCGGTGTTAGGAACGGAGTAGTCGGTGTAGGTTCGGTTTGAGATATCAATTCTATTACAAAATAGTCTAAATATCATATAACAAGGCTTTTGGGGTTGAAGCAAACCCCAGAGATTAGGGGCAAGGGTTTTAAGCTATGCCCAGGGGTATTAAAGGCTTTTATGGAAGGGATGGTTGTTTAACTTCAGAAGAGGCTCAGTCTTTCTCCCTGAAAAAGACTATGTCAATATAAAACGAACAGAGATTAATCAAAACAATTTTTTGCACCAAATAAGTTTTTAAAAAAAAGGAAAGAACTCCATTAAACCAAAAATAAACAAAAATACAATCAAATTATCTACCAAGCATATAACAACCACAAATCAGTATCAATAAATAAATGAAACCCAAAACAAACAGAAATTAAAATAAGTCAAACTCAAAACGAGCAGATATTAATCTGAGTAGGGTTCTAAGCCCTATGCTTTCTATAAACCAGAATGTAATTTGTACTTTACTGAAAATTTTTTTTTTTTTAAATGTTTTCACTTATAACTTTAAGAAAACAAAAGTTAATTAAGATCTTAAGGAATAAATATCAGCATATGTATATTAAACTGACAATACAAATTGTTTTCAGTGAATTCATTTGAATTTTTTGGGGGAAAAGTTTGGGAAACAAAGAGCTGGTAAAAAATCTGCCTTCTTAATATGAGCATAAATCAATCACAGTTAAACCATCAACCACCTCCCAAAATTTGTTCCCCGCTATTCCTCTAATCTAGCAATCTGGGACGTAATGTGAACACAAAGAAAATAAAAGAATTGACAAGAAAAGAGTGACCTTTCAAACAGTTCGTGGTAACGAACTGTAAGTAAGGAGCGACCCGGCTCAATAGTAACGGGAACTCTAAAAAACAGAATTTTGATACCAATAGATACATAAAAAAAATTAGTTTTGTATGTTGATTGCAATTATATACATGGGAGGATTATAGGGATATACATGGGAGGATCTTTCTATGGAGGAATTTTTCATGGGGGAAGGTAATTATCCATGAAGGGGGTGCCAGATTTCCCAGAATTATTCAAAAAACGATCAGAAATCAAATTTAAAAAAACAAGTTTTTTCAACTCAAAGTAAGGAGCCACATTAAAACGAACTTAAAACGAACGGAAATTATTACATATATTAGGGGTTCGCCCTGCCGTCAATACCTCGCTCTTTACGCACAATTTATTTAGTATTTCCATAAGAACTATTTATTCTAATTAACGGCCTTTGTGATTAAGGGCCATTCTTAAAAAATTGGAAAAAAAAATCCAACTTTAGCGTAAAGAGCGAGGTATTGACTAGGGGGGCGAACCCCCCTAATATACGTAATAAAAATATACGAATATAGAAGTTCGTTACGTAAGTTACGTATATTTATTACTAATAAAAACGTTCGTAAATAAAATTAAACAACCTTCGAGAAAGCCATTTAGCCAAAAACAACAAAATTAATATGCAAATTTCGTTTTAATTATTCATGTACGGTGAGATAAAATCAAAATCTGCATTAATTTAAAAATGTTCAGAAATTAAATAAAAAAAACAAGTTTTTTTTTAACTGAAGGTAAGGAGCGACGTTAAAACTTAAAACGAACAGAAATTATTCCGTATATGAAAGGGGCTGTACCCTCCTCAACGCCTCGCTCTTTACGTTAAGTTTTTTATTGTTTTAAAAAATAAAGTTGTGAGAAAGAGTCAAACTTTAGCGTAAAGAGCGAGGCGTTGAGGAGGGTACAACCCATTTCATATATGGAATAATTTCTGTTCGTTTTAAGTTTTAATGTCGCTCCTTACTTTCAGTTAAAAAACCCTTGTTTTTTATTTAATTCCAATAATAATCAGAACTCTAAATACCGTTATCGGAACTCAAAACATTATTTAATTAGCGTTAAAAAATAAAAATAAACAGAGCTTGTATGGTGACATTAGCCTAGCCTAGACATTAGCCTAGATTTAAAGTTGCATAATTTAAAAAAAAGGGGGTCGGAACATCCTTCAAAAGATTCTGATCTGACTGAAAATACCACTTTCCACCAAAAAACAACAGTATTAGCCCATTTACAGCTGTAGTGATATCTAGCAGACATTTCGAGATAGTTAATCGGTTGCTAATATCGAATAAAACTATTCATGTTGACTCAGTTTCAGAAGTTTCTACTCTAATACTAAGACTTTAATATTAACAGTAAAAATGTTCACTTTCATCTCAATGGGCTTTAACAATTTATGCTCAATCAAAATTACCTCGGAATAGGTAATATTTACAGGGCTTCCACTCTCGAATATTAAAATTCGGGGACAAGTCTTAAAAATTCGGGGAGTTTTCGGGGAAAAAAAACAAAATGAAATTTTATTGTCAAAATTTAGGAGCCAAAAAGTTTTAGCTTCGTTTTCAGGCTCAAGTAGGGCTTGGATCCACATAGTAAATCAAGCGTTTCACAGAGTAGGTTTTAGAGCCAGAGAAGGGGATTGAAACCCATAGCTGAAAACGCTTATTGCTGATATTGCGGCAAAAATTTCAAAATTGTTTTCAAATTAAAAAAAAGTGAAAACATGTGAACTGTAAATACTAGTAGCAATTTTTCATTAAGTCATTAATCTCAGTAATTCATTAATGATATTAAAAAAAAAAAAAATATTGTTTTAGGTTTCTACATAGGTAAATTAAATAGACAAAATGAAACCTATAAGTATGGGGCAACATTAAAACTTAAAACAAACAAGAACTAAATTAAACAAGTAAATTCAAACTTAAATTAAAAAGGAAATTTTGGCGACAATTGACAAATTATTGGTTTTTCTTGCTGATTCTAAGGTCTTAAGTGTTTACCCCCTCCCCCAGAAATTCCCTCGGAAAAAAGGGAAAATACCCCCCCTCACAAAAATATCCCCTGCAGAAAATACTCCCCACGGAAAGTATACCACCCTTGGAAAGTAATTCCGCAGAAAACACCCCCCACGGAAAGTACCCCCGCTAAAAATTCCCTCGGAAAATAGCCAGCCCCCCCCCCCTCTGCGGAAAATACCCCTTCGGAACATACATTTTTTCATTGGATGTTTCTACTATACTTTCCTTATTTTGGTTACCTCATAATCACTATATAGTCACCGATTAACCCCCAACCCTCCCACCAACTCTGTGGCCATACATGTTCCAAATATAGTACTTATTGCAGTCTCATTTTTATATCAGCCCATCTAATGCCTGGACATAATAGCTGCAGCTACAAATCATATAAAAGTTACTTATTCTTTTTCTTCAAACTAATATTATTTGGCATTATTAACAAACAGTTCGTGATAAATAAGTCCAAAAATAATATAAAACTTGACACGAAACAATATGAGCCTAATAACCAAATTTTTACTTTCAGCTGTAATGTAAATTTTCTTATGAATAATATTTTTGGGGTCACTTCCGTTTAAATCCCCTATTGCCCGACCTTGTACATAGTCTATAGCTAAATTTTTTCTCATTAGGAGGGGGAGGGGGGTGGTACATTTTTTATAGTAAGAAGAATGGATTTAGAGATTTGTTTTAGGAAGAAATAAATTATACCACTATTTCCTTTAAATTCTTTTATTTCTATCTCAGAATTAGCCTTCATACAGGGTTACTAATTTTTCAAGCATTAGAAGTTGTGAGGATATGCCTAGATAAATATCTAAAAAGATTTCGCCTCACTAACAGTTTTGCAAAACCGTAAAAAGATCCTAAAACTGCAGTTTAAAATATTACACCCACTGAAAATATTACACGGGTGAAGGGAACAAAATAATAATTGTGAGGGGAGTGCTGAGTGAATACGTTTGAGGGTAAAAGGTGGTATGACAAGTACAATTCTCAGATAAAAAAAAGAAAAGAACTTAAAGTTTACACACCGAATGAAACAAAAATTTAAATGGTAAGAATTCCTGTAAAAAGATAAATTCTTTCAATATATTATGTGTTCAATCATTAAGTATTAAACATTAATACAGTATGTCCCAAACCAAAAATAGCAAAAGAAAGCCAAATTTAAACTTATGATTTGGCTTTCAAAACAACTCTCCTTCTTTAGAAGTTCAATTTCAAAGCCCAAAATCATACTGAGCGTTCCGTTAAACAACTTCAAATATAATTCTTGGCTAATTTTGTCAAGATTGTCTTGACCACGAATGGTGTAAATGCAAGAATCTTATAGTATTTGGAATACTGGTTTCGAAAGGGTTTAATTTAAATGCAGGAAAATGATACTTTTGTGAACAAATGAAGAACCGTCTATACTTAAATTGTATCGGTCTGGTTTTTATGCAAAGCAACACAGGAGACAAAAATTAACGGAGAAGAGAGTAGTGAAAAATTATGGTATATAAAGTAATGTTTGCTAGGGACAGTCGCTAGGGGTGGCACCGTGGTTGGGTGATTTCCGGGGAAATTTCGGGGATTCGGGGAACCAAATTTTTTTTGGGGGAGACACATAGATTTTCGGGGAAATCCCCGAAAATTCGGGGATAGTGGAAGCCCTGAATATTTAAGAAGTCATGATACATGTTCTTCTGCAAAGCCTGAGGAGTTCCGGAACAACATTCAGAAAGAAAGATTTTTGTAAGCCAACTTGTTCCACGCTGCCTAAACATTGTTTAAAATTAAAAGTTTTACAGAGCTGCCCCGCTTCCAACTATTAAAGTAGTGTCCTTTGAAATAAAAGAAATATTATAAGGAAGAAATAGAAATATAGCAGTAGTTTCACACATATATTCACAGGAAAAGAAGAACAGGATGTCCTGGAATAGGTTGGTAAGAGCTAAAAATAAAGTATTTAAAAGAAATAAATAATTTATGGGAGAGAGTAAGAAGAGGGACTCTGTACAGATTCGGATAGAGAAGGATATATGCCCAGAACAATTGGCCTCGGGTAACTTGGGGTGTGTATGAATTAAGGATAATTATACAAATTTTATGAACTTAAATATTGACTGAGTTAAAATTCTTCCTTCTGATGATTAAGAAATTTGCTTTAGCAATTAAAAGCTTTATATAGACGATCACAATAACGTTCGTAAATTCGACATTGTGAGCTGTTTTTCAGATTTGCGTTTTGCACCAATTCGGCCAAAATTCAAAAGAGGCAGAATCGAGCCGTCCTACCTTTCCTTAGCCCATACTGCTGCGTTTTCCCACAAAAATGGCCATTTTGAGAGATCTATCAAGATTTATCCGTCATCTGACGTCCGTTCCTACGTTATGATGGGTGGACACAAGCATTGAAAGATGACAACTTTTCCGTCAAAAAAGGCGAAGGTAAGAGTATAGTTTAAAATTTATTACTGATAAATTAACTTTAGCTGTAACATATAAGCCATCATATATGATAAAAAAATCTCTTGATCAATCATACATCATAGAAAACATTATGATCACTGTACATGCCATCTGGCTTTAAAAGCAATGCACAAAAGGCTAAGGTTGCAAAAGATTTTCCTCAATCCCATTTCTCGATTTCAATGGATGTGCGGACCGGTTTGGTGTGACCGGTTTTGCGTTTTTGCAGCACATCCACCTCTGAACCGTTTCGCATAAAAAAAAAAACAGTATGAACCGAGAGTATGTGCAATCCACCAACAATAATAATTGGTCTTAATTTAATTATTGGTCGTAATTTAATGTTCCTATAGCCGAGTCAAACTCGAAACCGTTCCGAGATAAAGAAAACCATTCAAATATTTCTGTTTTCCTGATCTAACCTGCCACATAGACATGCCTGGGCCAGTTTGACTCTGCTCGCCAGTTTAAATTGAGCCATGGCTCGCCCTAGATTTGAAAAAAACCTTGCTACTTGAATGTGAAATATTCAACAAGTGAGACTGACTGACTGGTCGTTTGCATTGGTTACCCCAGTGCTTTATTTGTCCAGAGCCGTTAAATAGAATTGTCAGTTTTCAATGACTTTGTTTTGAAGTTTCCTTTGTCTCCAATGACTTTGTATAGGACTACAAGCCCTGAAAGGCTGAATAAAACCGACTGCATGGAAGAAAATCACCAAAATTACCTAGGTAATTGCCAACACATTAGAAATTCAGAAATTAAAGGTCACCTCACTCTAAAATTGAGTATTTCTACGGCTATGCCACACGTATACTTGTTCTGAGATACAGACAGTAACTGCACCCTCTATATGGAAGTAAATCACCGAAATGACTGCCACTACATTGAAAAATTCCATAATTCCATAATATATAACCGGTTGTAGCAACACTGGGTTTAGTTCTAGCAATAGAAAAAAGCAATAAAAAACTCTATGTTTTATTACAGGATGTTAAAAATGAAAATTGATGTCGCAAGATTACTTCCAAGATTACCTAGCTTAATCTATGGTACGACAGGGGTAAAATATACGACCCCCTTATAATCTACACACATACTCTATTTTTCTAAGTATTCAAAAATTCAGAATTGACAATTGGTAAAATGAAACAAAATCGTGTACGAGTTTTTCTTATTTCACAAATAAACTAAAATTAAACTATTTAATTTTAGTTATCTTTTTGTACTGGATTAATTTTTACTTTTTCTTTTGTGAGCCTGATTTTGATATACTTACGTCGCTTTTGCAATCAATAAATATAATTAGTCTAACAGTAAACAAACAACTTTTTTAGAAGTGAAACCGGAAATATAAAGTAGACTACCATCTAGTTGCTTAAACTTTTCAACTTACATTCCTGTTTTGTCTTGTTTGGTGTCTTTGCTTTAACATGAATGTAGATGCACGCTGGTCGAGTGCACCCAGATGGCTGACTTTCCCAAAAACATTTAACATGTAAATTTGGCTTCTAAAAATATTCAGAAATTACTACAATAAATAAAAAAACTCCTGGTCTTTCAAATATTATTATACATGATAGTGTATTATATAGGCCTGCCAATTCTATTCATTTGCAATAAAATAATTTAATATAGCATTGAAAGTTTACCAGAAAATATTGTACCACTTGTCACCTTATTCAAATGAATTATAGAAATAGTTTCCATAGATTTTCTTAATAACTGAAAGTACCTTCAAGCTACTTGAAAAATAATTCAATACATATGTAGAAAAAAATTATTTTATTTGTTCTAACTGGTTTTTCAGATATCTGCCCTTGCGCAAACCGTCGAGACATTTTACCTAAAAAGTTGTAGACACTAACCTTTCGACAGAGGAGAAATACACCAGAAATTTTTACTTACATAAGTAAAACAGGTTGACCCCAGGATTTTTTTTCATTGCGAAAGCGTCTCCATAACAATTCAGAGAAGAAGAAGAAGAAACAGGTTCACTATGCACCGCTTTACATTAACTATTAAGCAGTTTGTACATACTTTCGCTTATAAACAAAACTTCGCAAATTAATTTGAATGATCGCTTTCCCCTGAAAAAATTCTAAAAACCTTACTTTTTCGCTATGTTAAAATACGTTTAGTTTGTATCTATTCATGTCTTACCTAGAGTTGTAGAGCTTTAAATGTTCTGGTGTAAAGAGGAGAGGTTGTTCAAATTGGAAAAAATCCCCAGCTTGGTCTTAAAGACTTGTACGGCTTTACAGAAGAGAAGTTTAAAATTAACCAATAAAAGTTAAGCTATACCTTCTCTCAAAATAACTTTAAAAGACTATTTAAAAAGTAAAAGCCAATTTCGTCTTAAAGCACCAAAACTGTCAGTTCTCTTCCAAATTACTATTGTTTTCTTTTCTATATTAATGCAGATCCTCAATATTACAAGATCGGGGGAAGGAGAAGGGGGGTTGTGGTTACACCCTGTCCCTATTAATTCACAGACGTATCGAAAAGGCGAGCTTTTATCGATGTGACGAACGATAATATGCATCTTGCGCCAAATAAAACACAAAAAAAATGTTTTTTTTTTTATTTCGTGCTTTCTACCGTATGAAGGTTCTTTTTGTCTATAAAATACACGGTTGACCTTCAGTGGAGCGGCAATCCTGATTACATCTTCAGCAAATGATGAGCTTCACTCGCAAGAAGGTTGCCCAAATCATTTACAAAGAATCTGAAACGTGATTTGCCGAAGTATACTTCTTTAAGGCACTTCAACAGTCACTTGATATTTCATTGAGGTGGAACAACCTAAGACAGCTCTCAGTCAACAATGACTAATTAAACCCTCCAGTAAAAGATAGAGCTGATACCCAATACCATAGCCCCGTAGTTTGATAAACTTAATTATCCCTCCATATAAACACGCAGAGGTGGGGATATGGGGAAAATTTCCTCTAAGAACAGCTTCAGAACTTTCCCTAGAGACATTTTAGAGAGGAACACGGCAAAACATACAAACGTGGATGTTAAGGCATACGAACACGTTTTTCATTTAGAGCTTCCTCGTGGGAGAACATATCTTGTGTTTGTTCTCTCGTTGGAAGGACAGTACATTGAAATGAGGAGGCCAGGGCCTTCTCAAGTTTAAAAAATTCTTGAAATTTGGTGCAAAAAGAGAGACGAATTTGGTAAAAATATGTTGTTTTTTTTCCTGCTTCTCCCCTTGGAGAATGTTTGGCTCTTAACTCCTCCTTAAAAGAAAACTGATATACCACGTGATTCAATCTGAACCTTGATCTCTATTGAAAAGTATTCAATGACGATAGGACAATTAAAAAAAGCAAAAAAAGAAACAACTGATAACCAATTAAAAAAATAAGTAAACAAACCAAGAATTGGATGCCAGCGATGAGATCACCATTTCAGTAAATACTTATTTAATCCATTAAATATAGCATCTGAAATCTTACCAAACACTGGCTGAATTTGCCACTGGCGCAGTTTATTCACCGCTAATTTCAAATTCGTATAAAAAGACAAATTGATGAAGATACAGAAAGTAGTAAAGTAGTTCAACATACATCGTTCAACAACAAGTAGTTCAACGTAAAGTAGTTCAACAACATCGTTGCTAACAATCCAACAAGTATATGAGGACAGCTCTGCCCTAAACTTTTAAGGTAAATAGACAAATATTCTATGACTCTAGACCCGTGATTTCTAGTGTGGGGCAGATTCCCGAAGGTGAGGCATGGCAATATTTTGGTGGGTCATGGACAAGGCGTGCCCCTTCGGCTGACTATACCTTAGAGCCTTAATTTAGAAAAAAAAACATTTTCCATGTGAATGACGTCACATTCAATGACATTATACATAGTATGAAAGTTATTCTATACAGACTATATTATTCATTAGTATAATATATGCATAGAGGGCGACACAAAAAAAAGACAAGTTAACGGCCCATGAGCTTCCTTTTGGTGAATACACGAAATTTTTTTAATAAAAAGATTTAAATACCACGAGGGGGGATGAGGATTTTAGAAATGCCTAGGTGGGGCATGGCCCAAAATCGGTTGGAAATCACTGCTATAGACCATGCTGAACCAAGCAGGTAATGCTGGAATTTTTTATTTTGTAAGACACTGGAACTCAAGCCCCCAATGAATATTTCGACCCTATATTTGAGGGCCGTCCTCAGCAAAACAATATCCTCAGCAAAGGTATAGATTGCGAGGTTTTAATGATTAGTTAAACTTTTTGTTAAGTATTCAATGTATTTTCAATTCCGTAATTATTTTTATCAGCAAACAAGGCGTCTGTTTGCTGACGAATATCAATGTAGAACACCTTGGAAATGGGCTTTATTCTTTTTTAGACATATCTATTAGGGATGTTACATGAATGACATAATATCACTTTAGAATTATGGGGAAAATGAACTAAGGGATTCTTTAGATTACCTTAATACATATGACAGAAATTTAAAGTTTACTCTGAAAATTAAAAATACCAATAAAATACTGTTTTTAGATGTGTTAATTATTCGTAGCATTGATAAATTAGATTTTACTATTTACAGAAAACCACCACAAAAAAGTAGACATCTTCATTTTAAATCAAATCACCCCCCACAAGGTAAAAGGGCTGTTGCAACTTCTCACGTCGAGCCTGCCCTAAACATTTGCTCTGTATCTCACATCACAGCAGAACAAAACTTTATCAGAGGCATTGCTTTTGGAAACGGTTCTACATTAAGGTCCGTAGACTAAAAATACACTCTCGTCAAATCAAAGGTCTTTTCCATGTGAGATTACTGCTAAGTCCTCAAATACTTCCATATATCCCAAAAATTACTACAAATTTCAAAAGTTTCACACAAAATAATATGTGTGTAGTACTCACTAATAATTTTAAAATCATGAATTTTCTAGGCTCTGGTAAAGATAAACCCCAGTTATTCGCCAAAGAGGAGTTTATCAAATACCATATGACTGCAGCAATTACCGTGTTGGTAGAACCCACCAGAAATTATACAAACACCTACAACAACATAAAGATGACATAGCCAAAGCTTTAAATTTTAAAAGTGTTAATAAATCTTTTGATTCTGCTTTAAGCAGAAATGTTTTTAATAGCCTCAGCCGTACAATACTTTTTGAAAAATCCTCCCTCGTTAGCAATGACTTAGGTATAAAATAGGTTGGTCGTGAAGCAATTGAAATTAAACTCAAAATAAGTTATAATATTTCTTTAAAGAGGGATTTGGGGGAGTATTTGCTAAATGCTTTATACACAAATTTAATTAAAAACAATTTAGCAAACTATATTACAAAACCAGTAGGCAATACCAATGAACCTGTTACTAAAAGACCTTTGAGGCTAGCCGCCAAAAAGGCTAGAATAGCCTTGAAAGCGTATTCTTAATTATTTTTATTTCATTTGAAAGAATTGCCTCGTTTTACCTCATTTTATTTATCAGTCCTGGTAAGGTTGAACTTCGCTGAAGTTAGGATTCTGGAACTGTTTTAATAAAAAAAAAGTTTTGAAGGTCACATTTTAACGCAAGTTTTCTTTTGTATATTCATTTGCATTTTGTGGGGCCCTTGGATATAGGGCCGATATATTCATTTGAGGTCTGAGTTCTACTGTCTGACAAAAAAAATTACACCTACTAACCCCAGAAACTACAAGACAAGCGAAGATAAGTGACGTCACACGGAAAGAAACAATTTAATCATATAAATTGTTTTTTTTGTCAGAAGACCCTTTATTTTTTTGAAGACCCTTTATTTTTTTTTTGTCAGACAGTAGAACTCAAACCTCAAATGAATATATCGGCCCTATATCCAAGGGCTAGCTGATACGATTACGGACACCTAGGCGAATAACAACCAAATTACGTGTTCTCTAATGTAAACACAGCTTATTTATGAATCCCTCATGGTATGCCACTTTTCACTATTGTTCTCCCTCTTTACTCCCCGTATATAATTCAATATGCTTTTTTTTCAATTTTTATATGATCAAATTGTTTCTTTCCGTGTGACGTCACTTACCTTCGCTTGTCTTGTAGTTTCTGGGGTTAGTAGGTGTAACATCTGCAACAACCAATTCTTCACTGTGTCAAGTAGCAATCTTCCTAACCTCTGACGTTATTTAAACCTCTGTTTTGCTAAAAAAGTTTACGGTACATGTACAATATACAAATATAACATTGTCTATATTTTCGTTTGTCTTGACTTACTTTTAAATTAATTGCCCTTTTAGGGCCAATATAAGGATTTTTTTATTTTTTTTTATCTAGTTCTATTAAATATTCAATATTGCTTATAATTCATATCCAGGTTTATATTAACAATTTCCTTTATTCTACAAAAGGGTTTGTGATTAACGCAAATAATTTTACGTTTAAATTTTAATTTTAGTTTTAATGATCGCGCATTTTATTTTATATTTTTATATATGGTTTGCTGAGGACAGCCTTTGGATAGAGAGCCAAAATATTTATTTAAGGATGAAAAATTACACTGCCTTAGGTTGATACCTCATTGTTTTACCTGTTGTTATTTGTATAATGGCTATGAAACTTACTTTCATAGTTTTGAACAATGAAGAAAATTCTGGATTTGAAACATTTCTGCTGTACGGTTTTTCACTCATTAGTTTCGTGATGGTAAGATCCAAAATACCTTCATGTGTTAAGACCCAGACTGCCTTCAGTAAGCCTTTAAAGCTAAATAACTCCTAAACTAGCCAAGACACTTCTGCTGTGCGCTTTTCTCCTCATTAGTTACGTGGTGATAAGGCACGAAACACCTTCATCTGTTAAGACCAAAACTATCTTCAGTGAGCCTTAAAAACTAAATAACTCCTAAACTAGTCAAGACACTTCTGCTCTGCGCTTCTCTGCTCATTAGTTTTGTGATGGTAAGGCACAAAACACCTTCATGTGATAAGACCCGAACTGCCTTCAGTGAGCTTCTAAAGCAAATTCACTTCTAAACTAAAAAGACACTGTCGCTGTACACTTCTCTACTCACTAGTTTCGTGATGGCAAGGCCCAAAATCACCTTCATGTGGTAAGACTCGAACAGCCTACAGCGATCCTTTAAAGCTAAATAACTCCTAAACTAGCCAAGACACTGCCGCTCTACACTTTTCTAGTCATTAGTAAAGCTAAATAACTTCCAAACTAACCGAGACACTTCTGCTGTACCCTTTTATTAGTTTTGCAATGGTAAGGCCCAAAATACCTTCATGCGGTAAGACCCGAACTGCCTTTAGTGAGCCTTTAAAGCTAATTAACTCCTAAACTAGCCAAGATCAGCGGTGGAAACGGTATACATTAAACAGTGATGCCTAACTCTTTTTAACTTGCATACACCTGGATAGTGTTAATATTTCGTTTTTTGTTACATTTCCACAGGGCCGTACCCAGGATTTTTTTTTCGGAGGGGGTTTTACTCAAAGATATTTTTCGGGGGGGGGGGGGGGGGGTACACAAAAAACCTTAAAAAATGCATACAAAATTTGTTTATATCCATTTTTGTTACGAGTTTACGAGTCAAAAAACATTTCGGGAGGGGTTTCAAACCCCCCCTAACCCCCCTCTGGGTACGGCCTTGCACTTCCAGCTGGTTTTAAATATAAACAAAGGAGAAATATATGAATATCAAATTTTTGATCGATTCGACTTACTTTACAATAACTGCCTTTTTATGGCTAACATTTTGATTAATTTTGCTTGTCATACCTAATTATATTAATTTTTTCATAATTTTCGGAATTTAACATCGAAGTTTATAATTACTTTTTTATAATCAATACGTTTATAATTCCAGAAACAAGTTTGAATTATAACAACTATGAAATTTTTTCCTTAATTTTAGAAGATACAAAAGAGATATTCTGGATAGCCAAAAATTTCTACTGTGCGCTTTTTTAAACAATAATTTTGTGATTGGAAAGACTCATGATGCCTTCAGTAAGCCCTTAAACGTAAATAAACCCCGAACTAGCCAAAATCGGTCGGTACAAGTAAAGGTAAAACCGACGCACACTGAAGTATTCTATCCCTCAGTGATGCCTGATTCTTCTCGACACTTACCCCTAATATTTTTTTTCTCTGGGGCATTCAATTCGCTATTTTCAGCCAGCTCTAGAAATAAACAACAGAAAAACATATGAACTCAAATTTCTGCTAGATTTGCAGCAGAAATTTGTTCCCCTTAAATTTTCAAATATACTTACATTTTCTATTTTCAACTAAAAATGCCTTTTCTTTGATATTTTCATTGAAAAAAAAGCAAAAGTGCCCCACTTATATTCTGAAAATACACACACCCCACCCCCCTACGTTTTTGTAAATTGGTGCCTCTCTGAAAACGCATCACACCATAACAGGGACATTACCTTAATTTGTAAAATACACAAGAAAACCCTGTATAATGCAGACACAAACTTTAATTTGAAGTAAAAATCGCACGAGATCTTACCAGGAACTTTGTATGCCGAAAAGAACAGTGTCGCTCATCACACTTGCCCCAGTTCCAAAATTTGCAAATTGTTTCACTGTACATTGCAGCAGGCTCATGGCGAAACGGACACTGATTGCCCTAAAAAAGGAATATAGTATGACCAAGACCGTATCCGGGGGGGGGGGGGGGGGGGGGGGGGGGAAGCCCCCCCAGAAATGTCTGTTCGACTCGTAAAAATGTAGCAGTACTTGTGTATAATCCAGGTACACACGCGAGAAATGAAGTTTCGTTAATGCTAATGAAACAAAACGAAGTAGGATGAAAATATAATAGTTTAGAAACAAATTTGGGCGATATATTTGCGCATTAGAGGGGGTGGGGTAAAGCATAGTATATATTAATACGTAACCTAACCTAGCTACCTTTTAGTCCCCCTAAGCCCCAAATATCTCACTATGCAGCGGAAATCTGTTTATCAATAGCGGTTTTGAGATTTGGATGCGGTCTTTCTTTCGTGTGTACCCAGATTCTACACAAGTAACAACGCAGCAAAATGCATATAAACAAATTTTTAATGCGTTTTTTGTGTACCCTCCCCCCTCGAGACAAAAATTCTGAATACAGCCATGAGTGTAAGTCCGGCAGAACCATGACGAAACATACACTGATTGTTCTAGAAAAGGAATACAGTATCAGCAAGGCCGTATTCAGGGAGGGGGGCTAGGGTGTTTGAACTATAACCCCGGAATGTTTTTTCGACTCGTAAAAACGTAAAAAATGCATATAAACAAATTTGCCAGAAAGATATTTGGCAAGTCTAAAGAAAACTAATAATAATTGAGCCAGTAAGAAACAAAAAAGATATATTTTTTTTACATTCGATTTTGCCATCAGAGCACTTGATTAAGTCTCAATTTTACATGTTCGTAAGAAAACTAATTTATGGAACTCCTTTATATCAATGTACCAATTTTTTTTTTTTTTTTTAATTGATATAAATACTTTTTATTTCAAAGCTAAGATTAAAAAAAACAGAATTGATTTGCCATAAAGTATTTTTTACCTGATGTTTGAGAACCCCCAGACTTGAAGCCCGGTTTTGGAGCTGGTATCTGGCAACGTCGGAACTAAGCACTATTATTTACCTGAATTTTCACGTTCGCTTCTAATAAACCTAGTTTGCTATTAAACCAATTTGGTACTGGGGGTAGAATTGACGGGAGATGATGGTTCTTCATATAGTAAATTTTTATTTTTATTATACGGCCCAATTAGGCTATATTTAATTTTCTGTAGAAATAGGAATCAAAGAATATAAGTAAATGATGCTAAAGTTGTCAAAATTCTAAAAGAAAAACCTTCATCTGGTAAATTCATGAAAAAGCTCTTGTTGCCGACTCTTACAAAGTTATGTTTGTGACGATACTTATCTGATTAGCCTCTAAAAATCTCTTTGACAGAATTTGCAATAAGTCTGTGAATTTAAACGGTCTCTAAATTTAAATAAATAAGTCTCTATATTTAAACGGTAAGTGGTCCGGGGTAGAATTGTCTGTTTGACAATGACTTCACAAAGAAAATAGTCCCAGGCATTCGTCATTATATTCAATCTCATACCTCCCAAAATGAGAAGACTTAATATAAAAACAGAGAAAGCATTTAATTATAATACAGTATCGCTACAGCCCTTTTAATCATAAGAAGTATTTCCGTATAATTTACTGAAAGAATAATTTTCAAAAGGCCTTTTATTTTTGCTTTCTTCAACTGATTTTAAAATACAGCCAAAATCACGTGGATTGTCATAGAGGAAAAAGAAAGAAACAAATGCTTGGCGCCAAAATCGGAGAAGGTAATATGATAGTTCGTAAATTAGCTGTCTTATGGTAAAGAATGCAAAATAAGCACATTCTCTTGTTTCACAATGCATAAATTTTGACCAAAATTAATCAAAGGAGACTTTATCTCATATAGAAAACATATGGATAAATTATATATTGTCGGTAAACATCAAGGATATTTAATTAAGATATTAGAGCAGCGGTTTCTATGAGATTTCTATGCCTAACAATGATAAAAATCTGTTCAGTTGGGTTACCTAATGGATAAATAGGCAACACGCAAGATTATCAGGAATTATCCGGGAGCCTAATTTTGGGGCGGGGAAGAATTGAAATAAGAGGTAAAAATTTAGGAAACTATGGGGGAAATTCAAAGAGGGGAAAATTGAATTTATTGAAACTACAAAACTGGTTAATGGAGACTTGTCTGGAGTCATAAGTTGTCTGTAGTCTTATTTTCGCAGTTTCTCACGTTGAATGTGATTTACCTGATTTTTTTCTTTATTTTTATTTTTACCTGGCTACAACTTTAGGGCAGAATTATATTCCAAAGAATAAACTTTAGGGCAGAATATAATACTAAAGAATATAATGCTAAAAGAATATAATACCTTTATATAAATACTAAAGAATTGTTCGATTTTTTTTTCCGCAAAAAAGAGTATTTGGACATTTATCAGAAGCCTATAGTAAAAGGCCATTAGGCTTAATGCAAGGCCGTATCCAGGATTTTGTTCAGGAAGAGGGGGTTCAAACCCCCTGGATACGGCCTTGGCTACATGTATTATTTTTTCCCACAGGCACTTAATATGGAAGGGGTGATCATAGAAACTTTTGCACAGAAATCGAAAGTTCCAGTGCCATATTTAAGAGTCGAAGGTGATCAGAGGGCAACCAGCTCCCCTCCCACACCTCTTTTCCAAAAAACATCAAATTCAAATTTTGAGATAGACGTTTTGTTCAAAATGGTCCAAAGATCAAAACAGTATACCAGCAGGATGAAAATATCCCTGATAGCCTCCCCCCGGGGCAAGGGCTGTAACTTATGCAAGCTGCCCATTGTTAACATACAAGGTTTTTGATTAGGAAAAGAGGGCATGTTTGATCACAAGTCTCCAAAAAGGCATAGGTTATTAAGATGAAATTTCAAGGAAATTTTAAGAGGAACACAATCAAAAGACACTATATGCTTGTTGGTTGTTGAATGGAGATACCAGCAATTGTTGATGAACAGCTTAAGCTATTCAGTAGAAACTTTCAAAGCATTTTGTAGGGATGTTTAAAAGGACTTGAGAGCACCCCCCCCCTTCTCCTTGCCTTTTCAGGTGTCCCTCTTTTGAAAATGTCATTTTGTTCAAACTAGTCCAAAGGTCTAATAGATATGCCTGGATGGATGTCATGCAACCCAGCCCCAGGACAAGGATTGCAAATTATGCAAGTTGGCCATTGTTTCTGAGGTCTAATCAAACAGTATCAAAACTGATAAGATTAAGATTAATTGTAAACCAGTTTGAGTATGAACTTGCATGTGCTATATTAATCTAACTTTATGTGTTGTGAAAGTACATTAGACATAGATTAGATTAAAATTGTCTTGGTCGGCTTCTAGGTGCAATTAAGTAAAGTGTGTTTTTACGTCCCATTGGATTTTGTTCCAAAACTGGTCTCAGATGAGCAAAAAGAAAACCAAAAACAGATTGCCATTGATTTGTTAGAGGGTTCTGAATCCGATGATTTTTTAAATCCGTTATAATTGTTGACAAGACTTGGGCATATAGCTACAATCCAGAAACAATGGTACAATCTTCAAAGTGGAAGACACCTGATTCACCACAACCCGAAAAAGCTCCTCACGTTTGGAGTCAAGTGAAGATTATGTTGACTGTTCTTTTTGACTACCAAGGTGTTGTTCATCATGAGTATGCTCCAAAAGGACAGACCATAACAAAGGAGTACAGCATTGATATTTTTTGACGTTTACAAAACGCTGTATAAAAAAAAAAACCTAGTTAAAAAAGTCTGGTAGTTCGAAATTGCATCAGCATAATGCACCAACCCATTCAGCCTATGTAGTGCAGCAGTTTTTGGCCTAACATGATATCCCACTTTTTCCTCAACCCTCTATTCGCCAGACCTAGCTCCATCTAATTTTTTTTGTTCCCAAAGATAAAAATGGCACTTAGGAGTAAACGTTTTCAAGATGTAGATAAAATAAAACAAAATGCAACAGAGCACCTACAAGGAGTTTCCAAAAATAACTTCCAGGGGTGTTTTCAAAAATAGCAGGAATGTTGGAGAACATGTATAGACTCAAAAGCAACATATTTTTAAGGAAATTGAATATAAATAACTTTATCTAATAAATTTGTGTTTTTTTTTAAACAGTCTTGTTATTTTTCGATTAGACCTCGTACAAGCAGGATTTTTCATTACGAAAATCCTTTCAAATACTGGCCTCCCACCAAATATATCCATTTACTCAGGACCATGCATCTAGAGACTGAGGCCTGTATGCAAGTACATGCTAGATGCAGCATGTTTGTTCCAATAAGAACAGGAGTTAGGCAAGGTTTATCAGTTGCTTCTGAGGTAATCAACTGTTTTATAGACCATGTTATGGCTTAAATGACCCAGAAGCTGAGCTTTTGACTAAAGTACCATATAGGGACACAGCTGTCACTGACTGTGACCTTTCTGACAATATAGCTCTGGTTGACAAGTCAGAATCAGCTACTCATGGCTCTGAAAATTCTTCAGGAAGAAGCTGCCAGGTGTGGACTATCCATTAACTGGAAGAAGACAAAAATCATGGTAGTGCAGCCAAAGTCTGACGCAAACAAATCAAATTACCTGGTTGCCAGGAACCAAATCAAAGTGGTTGACCATTTCATTTAACTTGGCTCTATAATATCATCAGACAGCTGCATCAACCATAAAGAACCTTGAAAGATAACTATGAAAGACCAAGCAAATCACCAAAATGAAGAACCTTGGAGCCTCTGTCTATTCAATTATGCTTTATGGAGCTGAGACTTGGCATACAACTGTACAGCACTGTCTTGACACTCTTCAATCTAAGTGGATTCAGTGAATTGAATGCACAGACTTAGTCAGCAATAACTACCTGCAAAATATAACTTCCCAGTTACCCAGCAGACACTTCGCTGGTTTGGACATCTTTTATGGCTGCCTGCCAACACTCCAGCTTGAATTCTTTGCTTTCCAGCTTGGGAAGGCCCAAGTCCAAGTGGAATGACATTCTCAGGAATCCTAGACAAGACTGGAATTTGATGTCTGAGGCCATTGCTACTGACTGCCTCACAGGGAAAAGGCTGACAATAGTCTCAATACCACCCTGACATGAAGATTAAGTAAGGAAGTAAGTGCATATCCCCCTTGAGGCATAAAAACATCTTTTAACAAAGTAAATATCCCCCCCCCTGTTTTAGATAGGCTTTTGTTTGATACATTTTGTTCCAGTTTTTGGGTTTATGCATTTACTTTAGGGGAGGCAGAGGAAGGCAGGGTTCCTTCTAATTGCCTTTGTTTATAAAATAGGGTATCAATATAGGGTAAAGGCACCAATGATTCAACAGTGCAATTTTGGAACCACTGTCAAAATGTTCCTTCAAAACAGGATAACTCTGCTTAGTGGTGACTTAAAACACCCTCTCTTGAAGCCTTCATTATATTTTGACAATGCAAAACGTGGACACTATATCCAATACACCCAGATATGAAAAGAATATTAAATTCAATCAGTTTCCTGTTTTCAACACAAAATGAGCTCCCAACAATTTTTTAGCTATGTAATGTTCAAACTGTCATTACTTGGTTATTTTTTGGCAAAAAAGTTGGGATCAGTACCAATACATCAAGATACATTTGATCTCCTCTAAAATGTAGCCATATTGGCTTTTTCTTGATAAAATTAAGTTAAAATGGCAGCTAACATCATATTGACAAAACTATGTTCCAAGTGTCAAAAATTCTTGTCTGATGTAGTGGAATACCAGACTGACTAATAATATTCCTTCAGTCGAGACAGCAACAGGCCCTGTCAAAATATAGGTAACTCTGTTGAAACTTCACTGAACATGTAAAACAGATTAGAAACGATTGGTGTCAAAATTCAAGGGTCCTATGACAAAAACATAGTTGTCGAATTTGCAGATTCTTTCTCAACAATGAGAGTTTTTGATGATTTATACTTCTAATAATATTTAATATGAAAAAAACCACAAAAAAGTTGTTTTTTTTATTGTAGTTTTACTGATTTTATGCTAGATGCTAGATTTTTCCATCATCTGAGGAACTGCTGGTTGGCCTCATGCTATGTTCATATTTTTAAGCATTTGACTTGGTTGATCACAACACCCTAATTCATGTATCACTGAATAAATTTGAAGTACACCCTCTCTTAGTAAACTTTGTATATGTTTTCTTTCAAACAGATCCCAAGCTTTAAAATACAAAATATTCTCTCTGAACCCCTCTCTAATTAGCATGGAATTCCTATCCCACCCAAAATTCTAATAAAAAAAGTTAAACTTCTCATAATATTAAGTAGGACATGCAGATTTCAAGAATTCTGCACTTTACAAACTAATTTTTTTTTTTATAAAGGATTAAACTGGTAGATTAACTTTGAAATGGCCAAATGCTGATAACACTTTAACTGTGAACAACAAAGAAATCTCTGCTGGACCATTAAAGTTGTGAGTTTTTTTTGGCTCTTCTTCTTTATCCCCTCCTTCTGTGTTATTTCTCTTGTTTTAGTTTCTTTTAAAATTTATGTGTTACTCTGTAACTGATATTCTTTGATTTCTATATTGATTTGTGTTGCATTTTTATGCGTTTTTTTTGTCCCTATACTTGAGGCATTTTTTTTTTTTTTGCTTCCACTATGTGAATAGTATTGTAGCCTATGTTTACACATTTAAAACAGTTGAAGAGAAATGAAGAAATAAAGTACAAAGAATAGGCATATCAAATCCACCAGGATCCTCCCACAAGTATTACCAAATCATTTCAACATGTGTCAAATAGGGTTCTGACTTACATAAAAAACAGGTAACTTTTTTGTTCTGTTGAATTTGTAGGTGAAAACACTCCAATTTAAAAAAATTGGAGTTTTGTACCCTTTTCTGATAAAAACTTCAAACTTCTAATCAAACAGTTAGATTTGTAGATACATTTTCTACATAGTGAAACCCTTTTCAAACCAAAAGAGGTTAGGTCAGGAAAATGAAACTTTCAGAGATGGGTCTATAGACTAAAGTATGCAATGGGAAGATAATTTTTAAGCACCTACTTCTACTCCTTCTCTATCTTGAGGGCACTGACCTTTTAAAATCTTTTTATTATGAAAGTGAAACCTAGCAAAACAGATCCCTTTCTTAAATAAAGTACAAGAAAGTTCAGCTTCACAGCTTTACTCAATCAAAATTTATAAGGTTTCAAAGATCTGCAAGTACAGTTCCTAAATTTAGAAAAAAAAACCATTGATATGGCTTAAAATTCTACTCAAATAACAGGAATTGCATGTACAGAAATAAAACCCAAGAAAAAGAAACTGATAACTGAAAATAAAGGTAAAATGTTGTTTTTTCAAAATTTCAATAGGTCAAGCAGGCAAATTTCTAAGACTTAGAAATCAGAAGAGGGTTAACATGGAGGCTTGGCAATACCTTCCCAGATTTTGTTTTTGGCCTTGGATTCATTACTGATAGTTTTTTTCCTAACCTAACCCCTTTCCAAGATAGCAAAAAGTAGCTAAACTAGAACTTTGCCTCAGCTTTTACACCTACAATTATTCATGTAGCTTGAACAAATTGATAAGTAGTCTATATACAAGGATTTGTAACTAACATATGGACAAGGTGAACACACTACTCAATTTATTTTTATGCTGTTTTGAAATATAATAATCAATTTACTCTCAGGTCCCCCCCCCCTAATGGTCTTATTATGGTACATTTTTGGTGGTTAATAATTTTGACTTACAAATAAAGTGAACATACCACTTGATGCCTTTTTTTATGCTCTTTATGAATATAATAATTGCTTCTATTGGAAATTCAAATTTACCTACCCCTCACCCCCCTAATGTGTCAATATATACTCTGGATTGGAATATACCATGGATTTTCAATAACAAAGTTTCAAATCACAAAATTCAGCACTACTTTTGTTGATGACATTCAAAAAACTTGAAATGGTTGGAAAATGTTTTATAATTGAGTTGCCTAATAAATGAGGTTTGAATTGTTATAAATAAGTATTTTTGGAGTATGTTAATCTTGAACAACTTATTTATAAACTACTTATAGCCAATGTCTTTAACCACTTTTCAATAACTTAACTAGGCTAGTGTTGATACCTTCTTTGGTGTGGTTAAAATTCAGGATATATATTTGCACATTAGGGGGGTGGGGTTGGTAAATTTGAATTTCTAATAGAAGTAATTATAAGGCTACATTTGTAAAGAGCATAAAAAAGGCAGCAAGTGGTATGTTCACTCTATTCCTAAGTCAATAATATGAACTGCCAAAAATTTATGCTTATTATAGCCTAAGGAATAAAAACTGAAGAAGCAAAATAATAATACATTTCTTACTTTTTAATATGCAGGATATTTCTATTTATCAGACTATCATGTTCCCTTCTATTGGTCAATTCGCTTTTGAAAATCATTTCAAATTGTTTATTGTCTAATGGCTTTCAATTTTCTAGTGGCTATTCACTTTCTAAAATCATTTCAAATAGCATTTTGGTAGGCTGTAAATGAGTGTGTAAATTATATACTAAACAACAATCAGAAATACATTCTAAACTGAAAAGATGACCATTTTAATATGAGAGTTAGCCTATAATGTGCAAATTGATTTAGGTAATGGAGAAATAAGCAGTAAAATTCTACTTTATCTACTTTTAGCTGTATTGGAAAGGGGTTAGGTTAGGAAAATGAAACTTTCAGGGATGGGTCTACAGCTTAAAGTATGTCTGGGAAGGTATTCTGAAGTACCTAGCTCTACTCTTTCTCCCTCTAGAGGGTCCTGAAATTTGCTTACATGACAGGTATATATACCTATTGAAATTTTGACAAAACAATATTTTACCTTAATTTTCAGTTATCAGTTTCTTTTTCTCTGGCTTTTGTTCTGAAAATACAATTTCTGTTATTTGAGTAGAATTTTAACCCATATCTTTTTTTTAGGAAATTTAGGCCTATTTAGATATTGTTAAAACTTTATAAATTGGGATTGAGCAAAGTTGTGAAGCTGAAAATAATTTTGTTGTACTTCATTTAAGCAGAAGATCTAGGCTATTTTGCTGCAAGGTTTCACTTTTAACACACAGATTGTTAAAGGTCATCAAAGGTCAGGACCCTCTAGATGGAGAAGGAGTGGAGGTAGGTGCTACAAAATACCTTCCCAGGACATATTTTAGCCTATAGACCCATTCCTAAACGTTTCACTTTCCTAACATAACCCCTTTCCAAGATATCTAAAAGTAGCTAAAGTAGAATTTTACCAAATAAGTTGTTAGAGCTAGGCTATATATAGAACCAGCAGGGAGGGGGAGGTGCATTTACAAAGTGAATTGATCACTACATTTGAAAAGAGCATAAAAAAGAATTCCATAGGCCAGTGTGTTCAACATGTCCTTGTGTCAATTATGGAATCTTGTAAGTATTTATAAATAAGTAATCTAAAGTTTTCACTGACTAGGCTATTTTTAGGCCTAACAAGTTCTGACAGATAGAGTTGGATAAAACATAGCCTTGACCAGTCTACTAATAAGACAGAGGCCTACTGTAAAATACCTTAGAACAGGATGAACTGTAATAATAAAAGCAATCCGGAATCTTTTTACAATGCATAGCGTCACCATATAGCCAGCAAATTTAAATTTATGCTTCCATTCGAACTTATTAGTTCAGTGTTGTCGCTTACGGTGTATGGTTGCCTAGAACTGAGACATTTTAATTTGCACGAAAATTGTTTTTTTTTTTCATAATGTTTTATAAGAAAAATCTATTCAAGCCTTTTGAACTCATTTTAAATCATTTATAACTTTTTTGATGAGTATGGTAAAAGGCTTTTAAAATTTGGTATCGAGCCGGTCTTCAGGAAAAACTTATGCTAGGGCATTACCTAGCAAGGTAACTTAAATTTTTGAAAGAAAATAATGCTATGCAGGTTTTCAAGAATTTGCAAATTTTTTACAGTTATTAAATGAGTGTTTACAGAAACATATTTCAATATAGTCAAATATTATGTTTTGGGATTTAAAAGGAATGAATAGACAGTATATTTTATTTATTGTTTTCTTTTTGTTTTTCTTTCATATTGTTTGATTGCTGTATCTGGCAGAATGAATAACGCGTAATTAATATTTGAAAACATTACAATTGAGACACTTTGTTAACAATTATAGGAACAAAATATACAGGGCGTTAAAGCCAATTAATACAGAAACAACTTAGAGTATTTTACTATTCTTGTAACTACTAATCATGTTTCTGCTTTCCTTTTCTAACAACGTTTAAAACCCTGCGGGTTTCTTGTAGAAAACGGGTAGGTGCCTGTCAGGATTCAATAAACATTTCAGAACGATTGTTCTTGAATTTGTTCTTGATTGTTATTGAAACAAAGGATGACCAGTGAGTAACATTTAATCAGGGATTCAGGTTTGTAGATTCTCAGTGATTTCTGCAACTGTTGATTTGTGAAAGATGTAATGGGAATTCAATACATCTTCAAAAAAGTCGACATAAGTGAACACCCTGAGACAATCAATTACTTGCAGCACTAAGTCGCTATTGGACAATACGGTTTCAAAAGCTTATTTTGCCTTTTTTAAGTCCTTCAATTATCATATACTTCACTTGAAGATGTCATATCTTTCAGATTTTTCTTACAATTACTTGCTATACTATCCGAGGACCTCCTGCTTTTTTTTGTTACGGTCTTAGGCAATGTGATAGAATCATATTTTTTTTTATAAAACTAATTCTTTGATATACATTCGCTAAAGCAAGTATCTAAAATTATGCTTAAGCAATTCCCTTGTAAAATAGCTAGCTTGTCTTTTTCAAATCTTCAGAGCAGTGAGATTTCAATAGTACAGCTGATTACCATCACTACTGTCTATCTCTTAATTTTAGTTTCAAGAGGAATCTTCCCATTCTCCCGCGCTTTTTTTAATTGCTGTAAAATACCTTCAGCCTTGGCTATTGTACGTTTTACGACTTTGCATTAATAATTCTGCCGAAGAAAATTAGACAATTCCACTTGGTCAATTTCTTCAGGATCCAAAATTGGCTCTATCTCGCCTAAGTTTTCTGATTTAAGCAGCATGGTCCTCTTTGCATAAATTTCTAACTTGTTTCTTGCCCTTGAACTCTTGGATACTTCAAAAATGTAATTAATATTGTTAACTAGCTGACCCAAATCTTATATATTTTCGAAATTTAGAAAAGGTTGTACCCTTCCACTTAGTACCACGTCTGGTGTTATGGCCGTAAAGGAGACACATTCCATTTTGGTTTAAAACGTGTTATATCTGTTAAGTGAGCTCAGCACGAAGAATCGATTGATGCTGTTAGAATTAAAAAAAACAAAAAAAAAAAAACAAACATCTTTTTTTAACTGAAGGTAAGGAGCGACATTAAAATATAAAACGAACAGAAATTATCCCGTATATAAAAGGGGCAATCCCCTCCTTAACGCCTCGCTCTCTACGCTAAAGTTTTTTTTTTATTGTTTAAAAAAGTAGAGTTGTGACCAAGAGTCAAACTTTAGCGTAAAGAACAAGGCGTTGCAGAGGGGACAACCCCTTTATATAAAGGAATAATTTCCGCTCGTTTTCGTTTTAAGTTCTCTTTATTTTCAGTTAAAAAAAACTTGTTTTTTTTTTATTTGATGTACGAACGTTTTGCAACTAAGGCAGGTTCAAATTTGGCCCACCGTACATAAAAATTAAAACAAAATTTGTATATTATTTTGGCAGATTTATTCCGTATATGAGGGGTTGCCCCCTCCTCAATACCTTGCTATTTACGTTAAAGCTGTTAGCACTTTAAAAAAGCTTCCTATTCTAATTAAACGGCCCTCGTGTTTTAGTAGCCGCTCTTAAAAAATGGGACAAACAGTCAAACTTTAGCCTAGAGAGCAAGGTATTGAGGAGGGGGCAACCCTTCATATATGGAATAATTTCTGTTCGTTTTGAGTTTAAATGTTGCTCAAATTTTAATTAAAAAAAAACTTGTTTTTTATTTAATTTCTGATAGTTTTACAAATAATATCGGTAGATCTGGCTCAACCTCCATGAAACATACCCCCCCCCCTTCACGGAAAATTCCTCCATGGGAATTTCATCTGATATAAAGTACACCCCCCATCCCCCGTCATTTTCTCGCCAGACAGTTCCTTACTCGCTGAAAATGCCCCCCCCCCCCCGTAAAATTACTTGCGGACGATTCAACATGAAAAATTCTCATTGGCATTCTTTCATTTGAATAAGACTTTAATCTCTAATCGAATTCTCTATCACTCCAGAAATGCCCCCTTCCGTGGAAATTATTTCCCAGGAATCAAAACCAGCGGAAAATAGCACCCGGGTAATTCCCCCAGAACATCTCCACATGAAAAATTTGGCAAAGAGGACAACTAAAAAAAAATTCGTATAGCAATTCTGTCAAATCCCCCCCAGTGTAACACTTCCCCTGGAAATTTCACCCATGAAAATTTTACTCCCCAAGGCAGATTCTCCCTATAGAAATCTACCCCAAGCACAATCCTCCCTCGAAAAATGTCTGTATACTTCCCTGTATACTGTAACAAATTCTATATAGAAACGAAGGCGGAAATTTCATAGCTTATCGGCCTCTCCCCACGAACTTTGGGGGGTCATTTTACACCAAAAGACATAGTTATTTGATCTTTCAACAATACTGAAAAAAATGGTTATCTAAAAATTTTGATCAGATACCTTTGGAGAAAAATGGGCACGGGAGGGGGGTTAGTTGCCTTCTAATCTTTTTGATCACTTAAAAGGGTCACTAGAACTTTTAATTTCCGTTCGAATGCACCCTCTCCTGATCTTCTAGGACCATTATTTCAATACAATCGCCCCTGGAAAAAAAAACAAAACAAAAACAAATAAACACACATCCGTAATCTGTCTTCTGGCAAAAAATAGCAAAAATCCACAATTTTGATTATAGGAGCTTGAAACTTCCTTAGTAGGGTTTTCTGGTACGCTGAATATGATGGTGTGATTTTCATTAAATTTTGCACAATTCCTGAAATTTTAGAGGGGTGTTTCCCTCTGTTTCAAAAATCAGGCAATTTTTCTCAGACTCGTAACTTTAGACGGGTAACACTAAATTTGAATACTCTTATATATTTGGAATCAGACTTATACGCTGATTGTTATGATGTATCTACTGATATTAAAACTCCGTTTTTTAGAGTTTCGGTTACTATTGGGCCGAACTTTAACACGAACTGTTTCATAGTGTTTATTTTTGGTTTTTAAAATAGAAACGGAATGTGGCAATAAAGCTAATTGATGATGGCAAATATTATATACGCTTTGAAGCATCTGAAAATTTGGAAAAAATCAAATATTATTTTTTCAATTACGTCAGCCAATATTCTCCAATGGTGTTTGCTGTGTTCTTACGGATAAAGTGGACAAACATAATCCAAACAAATGGGGATAGAGTAAAACGTTTTGAAGTTCTTGATTACACACCAAACCAACTATTAACCCAATCTTCTACTTTAGTCTTTGCAATGCTACTTTCGCATAACAGGAAAAATCTGTTTGATTTTTTTGATAATCTATAAAATAATAAGACTTTCACCAACTCCTTTTATCTGATAAATTAAAAACAAAAAAACTACAGAGTATATAAACCTTCAAAACTGAGGACTACAGGAATCTGGTAATACGGACGTTTCTCAGTTATCAGTTTGAGCCAGAGAATGTAGTCAAATTATCATGACAGAACTGAACCTACAGCATCTTATAGTCTAATCATAGGCAGCGAAATAGCGCTGCCTAAGTAAAGAACGATGTCGGCATAATGTATTTTTTTTTTGTTGGTCGTAGACCAGGGCACTTCTTATCGAAGGAGTTGTTGTATAAACTTCAAAAGAGCCCATTCGATTGAAAATTGGAATGGCTTGTGGACTTTTTAATAATCGAAAGTGATTGGAAGCCAACTAACACCTCTTCAACACCCACCACTTCCCCAAACACATCTAATCAAAATTTTTAGATAACCATTTTGTTCAACGTAGTTGAAAGATCTAGAAATTGTGTCTTTGAGGAGGATACTCCCCCACAGTCCTCAGGGCAAGGGTTGTAATTTATACCCTGGTGGCATATATGGTTTTCATTGAAAGTGTTTTCGTAGAAACTTCAAAAAGGACTCATTCAATTGGAAATTCAAAGGGCTAGTGCCTTTTTTAATACTCGAAAGTGATTGGAGGGCAACTGACCCCCCTCTCACGCCCATCATTTCCCAAAACACATCCAATCAAAATTTTGAGATAGCCACGTTGTTCAACGTGGCTTTCGAATAGCAAACGTGGCAACGTGGCTATAAAATAGGTAATTGAGGATGACAAACCCCCCCACAGCCCCCCCCCCCCCCTCAGGGCGAGGGTTGTAAGTTATGCCCCGGGGGCACATAAGATAGTTATAGAAAGCGTTGTCGTAAAAATTTCAAAAAGGGATCATTCCATTCGAAAGTGAAATGGCTAGTGCCCTTTTTCATAGTTGAAAAAGATTGGAGGGCAACTAATCCCCCTCTCACGGCTACCATTTCCCCAAACACATGCAATCACAATTTTGAGATATCCATTTTGTTCAACGCAGTTGAAAGTTTTGGATATTAGGTCTTTGAGGATTATAACCTCCTCAGAGCCCTCAGGGCAAGAGCTGTAAGTTATGCCGTGGGGGCATATAATGTTTTTATAGAAAATGTTGTCACAGAAACTTCAAAAAGGGCTAATTTGATTGGAAGTTGAAAAAGCTAGTGCCCCTTTAAATAGTCGAAAATTATTGGAGGGCAGCTATCCCCCCTCTCACGCCCACCATTTTCCAAACACATCCAATCATAATTTTGAGATAACCATTTTGTTCAACGTAGATGAAAGTTCTGGAAATTATGTATTTGAGGATGACAAACCCCCCACACCCCTCAGGGTAAGGGTTGTAAGTTATGCCTTGGGGGCATATAATGTTTTTGACAGAAAGCGGTGTTGTTGAAACTTAAAAAAGGGCTCATTCGACTGGAAATTGAGAGAGCTAATGCTCTTTTTAATAGTCAAAAGTGATTGAAGGACAACAAACCCCCCTCTCACGCCCACCATTTCCGCAAACACATCCAATCAAAATTTGAGATATCCATTTTGTTCAACGTAGTTTAAAGTTTTGGAAAATAGGTCTTTAAGGATAACCCCCCCCCCCCACCACAACTCACAGGGCAAGGGTTGTAAGTTATGTCCTGGGGGCAAATAAGGTTTTTATAGAAAGTGTTGTCGTAGAAACTTCAAAAAGAGCTCCTTTAATTGGAAATTGAAAGGGCTAGTGCCCTTTTTAATTGTCGAAAGTGATTGTAGGACAACTAACCCCCTCTAACGCCCACCATTTTCTCGAACACATTCAATCAAAATTTTGAGATAACCATTTTGTTCAACGTAGATGAAAGTTCTGGAAATTATGTATTTGAGGATGACAAACCCCCCACAACCCCTCAGGGTAAGGGTTGTAAGTTATGCCTTGGGGGCATATAATGTTTTTGACAGAAAGCGGTGTTGTTGAAACTTAAAAAAGGGCTCATTCGACTGGAAATTGAGAGAGCTAATGCTCTTTTTAATAGTCAAAAGTGATTGAAGGACAACAAACCCCCCTCTCACGCCCACCATTTCCGCAAACACGTCCAATCAAAATTTGAGATATCCATTTTGTTCAACGTAGTTTAAAGTTTTGGAAAATAGATCTTTAAGGATAACCCCCCCCCCCCCCCCACCACAACTCACAGGGCAAGGGTTGTAAGTTATGTCCTGGGGGCAAATAAGGTTTTTATAGAAAGTGTTGTCGTAGAAACTTCAAAAAGAGCTCCTTTAATTGGAAATTGAAAGGGCTAGTGCCCTTTTTAATTGTCGAAAGTGATTGTAGGACAACTAACCCCCTCTCACGCCCACCATTTTCTCGAACACATTCAATCAAAATTTTGAGATAGGCATTTTGTTCAACGCAGTTCAAAGGTCCAGAAATTATGTCTTTGAGGACGAAAAACCCCACACACTCCCCAGGGCAAAGGTTGTAAGTTATGCCCTGGGGACGTATGAGCTTTATATGGAAAGCGTTGTCGTAGAAACTTCAAAAAGGGCTTATTCAATTGCGAATTGAGAGGGCTAGTACCCTTATTAATAGTCAAAAGCGATTGGAGGGCGAATGCTCCCCCCCCCACGCCCATCATTTCCCTAAACACTTCCGATCAACATTTTGATATAGCCATTTTGTTGAGCGTAGTTGAAGGGTCCGGGAATTATGTTTTGAGTATGAACCCCCCCCCCCCCCCACAGCCCTTATGACTAAGGTTGTAAGTTACGCCCTGGAGGCATATAAGGTTTTTATAGATTGCGCTGTCGTAGAAACTTCAAAAAGGGCTCATTCAATTGGGAATTGAGAGGGTTATTGTCCTTTTTAATAGTCGAAAGTGATCGGAGGGAGAATCACCCCCGCCCCATGCCCATCATTTCCCCAAACACTTCTGATCATCATTTTGATATGGCTATTTTGTTCAACGTAGTTGAAAGGCCTGGAAAATTATGTCTTTGAGGATAACAACCCTCCCCCCATAGCCCTCAGCACAAGGGTCCTAAGTTATGCCCTTGGGACATATAAGGTTTTTACAGAAAGTTTTGTCGTAGAAGCTTCAAAAAGGGCTCATTCGATTGGAAATTGAGAGGACTAGTGCCTTTTTATTAAACGAAATCAGAAAGGTCTGGAAATTATGTTTTTGAGGATAGAAAATCCCCTCAGCCCTCAGGGCAAGGGTTGTAAGTTATGCCCTGGTGACATATAAGTTCTTATAGAAAGCGTGGTCACATAAACTTCGGAGGAGGCTCATTGAATTGGTAATCAGACGCTCTAGTGCTCTTCTTAAGAGTCAAAGCGATCAGAGGGTAACTAACCACCTCCCCCCCAAAAAAACACGTCGTATTGTCCCGAAATGCATCTAATAGAAATTTTGAGATAGCCATTCTATTCAAGATAGTCTAAACATCATATAACAAGGCTTTTGGGATGAAAGAAACCCCATTGATTGAGGAAACGATTGTAAATTATGCCCAGGGGGTATTTAAGGTTTTTATTGAAGGGATGGTTGTTTAACTTTAGAAGAGGCTCAGTCTTTCTCCCTGAAAAAGACTATGTCAATATAAAACTAACAAAAATTAATTTAATTTTTTTTTCCACAAAATAAGTTTTTCAAAAAAAAGTAAAGACCTCCATTAAACCAAAAAATGAACAAAAATAGAATCAAATAATCTACCTAGTGTACAACCACCACAAATCAATATCAATAAATAAATGGAACCCAAAACAAACAGATAATTAAAATAATAACAGAGTCAAACTCAAAACGAGCAGAAATTAATATGAGTAGGGTTCTACGCTCCATGCTTTCTAAAAGCCAGAATATAATTTGTAGTTTACTGAAAAAAGTTCTTTTAAATGTTTTCACTTTTATAACTTTAAGAAATCAAAAATTAATTAAGATTTTAAGGAATAAATATTAGCATATGTATATTAAACTGACAATGTATATTTTTTTTTTCGGTAAATTCATTTGAATTTTTTTTTCAGTAAAGTATAAATTATATTCTGGCTTTTAGAAAGCATGGGGCTTAAAACCCTACTACCCCCCCCCCCCCAGGGAGAGTTTCTACTGATGATATATCTCCCATGGATAATTTATCACGTGAAAAATCTCCCCCGCGTAAAAATCCCCCGGAGAATTCCAACTCCGCTGAAAATTAGCCCAAAGCATCTCCACATTTGAAATGGGGTCATCAAGGAGAAAATAAGACAAATAGAATGAATTTTTATAATAGTTCTGGTAAGTTCCCCCCGTGTAAAATTTCCCTTGGGAAGTTCACAAACAAAAAAACAAATAAACACACATCTGTGGTCTTTCTTCAGGCAAAAAAAATACAGAATTCTACATTGTTGAAAATGGAGCTTGTAACCTCTACAGTAGAGTTCTCTGATACGTTGAATCTGATGATGTGGTTTTCTTTAAAATTTTTGATTTTTAAGGGGTGTTTCCCCCTTCTTCGAAAATCCGACGAATTTTCTCAGGCTCGTAGCCTTTGATGGGCAACAGTAACTTAACCAATATTATATATTTAGAATCGACATAATAAGCCAATTCCTTTGATATATCTGTTGATATCAACATTCTGTTTTTTAGAGTATATTTAGAGTTCCGTTTTTTAAACGTCAACACAGCCACGTGGATTAGCTCTTATTCACCCCAATATTTTCGGCACTAGCGCTTTTTATGTAAGTTTGTAGGTTTTAGGTATCCAAAGCCAAACACCAAAAGCCTTAAGCCCAGTTTCATATGCCGTTTTAGTGAGAAACCGGAAAAAAGTAAGCCAAATGAAAGAACAATAAAAACATTTTGATCAAAAACTACTTTCCATTGGTTTATTTGCTTTCATTTTTTGTCTTAAATATGAAATGAAAACAGGGCTGTAAAATCTCAGTGAAACCATTAAAAGCTATGTAGTGTAAAACTATAAGCACTGAAAGCTACTTCACGACACATCATAATATGAACTAAGGAGGTGTGAAGTGAATACCATTGATAAAATTGCCGAGAATCTGGAAGATGCAGCTAGACGGCATAATAGTAAAATAGTGTCTGGCATGTTAATGCATTGAGAGGCAATAGTCAATCCGGATTTGTCGCAGTGAAAGATAAGAACGGGGCAAAAACTAGTGATAAGGAAAGACTTAACAGAGATGGGAGGGATATTTTGAGAATGGGCTAAACCGAGATAGAGCTGGAGCAAAAGATATAGAGGAAAATGAAAAAGTTTGTGATCGCTTGGATGTGAAGGAAGATTTGTTCTGTGGAGAAGAATTAGCGACAGTACTAAAAGAATTAAAAAATAATAAGGCTCCAGTTGCTGATAGTGTGGTAAATGAGTTTCTAAAATATGGTGGCTCTGAGGTTAGAGATAAGCTACTGAAGATTATGAACATGATTTATTAAAAAGGGGAAGTACCTAGTGATTTTAGGAAAACCCTAATTAAACCACTGTATAAGAAAGGTGATAATAACGAGTGTCGTGGTTATCGAGTCATTAGCCTGGTCTCTTTAGGTAGCAGATTACTTAGTAATATGATACTTCTTAGACTGAAAGATGCTCAAGACAAGGTTACAGGAGAGGAACAGTGTGGTTTTAGAAAGGGTAGACGATGTGTCGACCAAATTTCCGCTTTTAGGTTAATAATTGAGAAGTGCCTTAGTTATAAAACACCTTTGGTCCCCAGTTTTATAGATTATGAGCAAGCGTTCGATTCTACAGATAGAAGAGCTGTAGCGAAGGTCTTATCCTTGTATGGTAAACCAGACAAATTCATTAATATGAATAGTGGTATGTACGAGAATAACAATGCTGCGGTTAAGGCAGGAAATCAGGTTAGCAGCTGCTTTCGTATTAAATCAGGAGTTAAGCAGGGTTGTGTCCTATCCCCCTTTAAACGAATCATTTTGATGGACTTTGTGTTAAGAAGCACAGGAAAGGTAATGGGAGTTCAGGGAATCAAATGGGGAGGAAAAATTCTCATTGACTTAGATTATGCTGATAATTTGAGCAGCCTAGAGATAAGTGTGAGGAAAATGAATGAAGTTATAGAGGTTTTGCGAGTAGAGGGTGCTGGAATAGGTTTGCAAATTAATGTTAAGAAGACTAAGTCACTGAGGCTAGGAATAAGTGAAGATGAAAAGGTGACGTAGGGTAATAAAAAGATTGATCAGGTGGGCAGCATCACTTACCTTGGTAGTATTCTTAGTAAAGACGGAGGGAGCAGTGAAGATCTTAGCTACAGTGATGACAGTGGTCAAAGTGGCTCTGAAGCATGGGCGCTCCGAAAAGCGGATGAAGATTTGCTAGCTGTTTTCAGAGAAATTGTCGACAGATTGTTCTGGGTACCCGTTTGACCCGCCGTATTTCTAACATTAGGCTGTAAGAAAAGTGAGGTTCAATCCCTTTTTCTAGGGCTATTTTGAGAGAAAAGTTGAGATCACTAGGGAACTTTCTGCAGACGAAGGATGACAGATTGCCGAAGATTTTCCTTTCGGGTAACCGTCTAGGCCTAAACGAAAAGCCGGTCGTCTGCGGTTGGGGTGAGAGGATTTTACAAAGAAAGATTTAAAGGAAGTGGGAACTTCCTGGCACGGTGTAAAGAGGGAGGCTTTGTATAGATTGGGATGGAGGAGGAGCATGCGTAGCTTTGTTGGTCTCAGGCGGCTTGTTGAAGCGGTGAGTTGTTAGCGGTAGTAGTTTAATATATAAACTTGCCAAATGAACATAAGAGTTTAACCCATACTAAGCGGTTTTTGGAACGGGTAGTGGTCATTTTAAGAACGGGTGGCGGCCTAGAAGTGCCAATTCAAAATGTAGGAAATAATTCCAAATTTACTGAAAAGACTGCAGTTTAAAATACATATGAAATATTTGTCCTAATTCAAGAACTGGAACCTCTTTTTTAATCGATGATATGGTAAATCATATTTTTCACTCTTTCAGTACCTTTCTCTTGCACATCAATATCGCACTTCCCACCCAACATAATTGTTCCAGTGGAGCAGATTAGACAACAACTGTATTGCGCTTTTGAAGTTATAAGGGTTGTAGAAGCATAGGTTTGTTTACGTGTCTTCAAGAAGATTTAGAATTTGACTTTTAGAGTAGAGTTTATGCATTTGAACTAAGCTCTATAGATTTTTAATATATGAAAACAAATAAATGAAACAATGGAACAAATAAATGCAAACAAATAACACAAGTTTTTTACCTTTATGTTGAATCAATTACAGTATTGTTTTCATTTTTATTTTCTATCATGGCTTGTGACATCATTCCTGTTAACCTAATTATTTAGGGCTCCCCATCGGGTCCTCTTTACGTCACGCTAGATCTCTTCTCATCGAGCATCTTCACCGTCGAATTTCAGCATCTTAGTAGGGAGACCTCAGGAGGTACAGAACCTACATAATTGTAGGTTGCATAAATGCATGTTTTTATGGTTTTTGTCACTGAGAATGAAAAAACAGGATTTTTCTCATTTTGATGTATTTTCAAGGTTTATTGATTCTAACGGGTCAATGACACCTCTTTCAAGGTCGATTTGTTGTTGTTCGTCTAGGTGTAATGACACTGGGGTGAAGTTTGCACATGCGCATTAACGGGGGAGAGATGTATTGATCTAGGACAAGAGGGGGAAGTGGATTTCTGAGAAATTGATTACATAATCGGTGGGGGAATGTATTGATCCGATAACGGGAAACAGGATCACGTGTTTCTTTCTAAGCCAATCAGGTAAGTTATGTAAGGTTTCCCATTACATCACAATTCGCCCTTCAGATTTTGTATATAACGGACAAGCGTTGTGATTAAACTTTCATAAAGTTCTAAGACACCATGGATATAGCATCGGATATTATTGACTTGGAAGCTTTGGCTACATCGATTTATAATGTGAGTTCTGTTTAGTAAATTTTCTTAGTTTATTTCCAAATAAAATCATTTTACATAGTCACCCCTCCAGTAAATTCAGGGTATACCCCCCCCCCCACAGTACAAACTCAACTATATGATGTTTATACTCGATAAAAAGCGTAAAAATACGCTCTTTTTCCATTACGTAAACCCCATCCTCCCATCCCCCCCTGTTTACGACTTTAATTCATTCATTAGAAATAATTCTTTTACTCAAAAAATGCCATTTTCCCATCCTGCATTTGAAATCATCAAAATAGAAAATGCTCACTTTACGGTCAAGACAAAACCGTGTGTGATTAAGGCTTTAATCCTCTTATAAGAGGGAAGCTTCATAGACAATCTTTGCGTGGAAGAGATTATTGTTAATTAAACTTGTGTGGTTTTAATGCTTTGCGTAATTCTATGTTGTCTGAAAGAGCAGAGAACAAATTGTCTGCAAAATTAATATAGATATTTAGGACATTGGAAATTATGTAAAAGGAAGAGTGAAACGAGTTATTTCCAAATTAAGGTCTAACAAATATTTTTAGGACATTAAGTAAAAGGGGGGAGGCGGGGAGGGGGCAATGCCTCGCTTCTAACACCTTCATTGTAAAGTGAAAACAAACTGTTTCTTCGCGTGAAAAGTAAGGGGGGGTTAAGAAAAAGATACATAGCTTTATTATGCGTAAATTGAATAGCATTTTTACCTATGATCGCAAATTTTAGGCCTATATGCTATATGTTAACAATCTTTTTTATCTTATTTGAAGTCTATAGACTGGAACCTTTAAAAATTTTTCTATTAGGTAAAAATAGAAACATTGATTTCTATCCTAAGGCTACAGACTACTGTTTGTCAAGATTTATTTTTCACAAGTTGTGCAATAAAAAACGTTTGATTTCTAAGCCTAGTATATTTCTTGCAAATTTTTACTTTTTGCTTTACTGGAAATAGGGGGAGGGGGATTCTTTGCGATAAATGCTTTCTAGACAAAATTCTGGTTAGGGGGCGGGGGGTACTAATTTTTCTTCTGTAAAAAAAGGGAATAATTTTTCCATACTAAATTTTTTCTTCTTTTTTAAGGCCAATTATGAAGAATGTGCGCCTCCTCCTGAAAAGAGAGCAAGAGAGGGTGAGGCAGCCCCAATGCAGTCCGGTCAAAAACCGAAAAGACAATGGGCCACGAGGATGGAGAACTTCGCTGTACAAGCCAGCAACATAGATATCACATCTATGCAAGCCCCTTTTAATCGAGCCTCAATGCTGCCTCGTCAAGCTACAGCCTCGTTTGCACGAGCCCGGTATATCGCTGGCCCGGCTGCGAAAGATCATGAGGTTGCCCCCCATCATGCTTTGCCCGAGTCTTCAAGAGCTGTCCCGTCTACTCAAGCTCAGGAGGTTGCCCCCCTTCATGCTTTGCCAGGGCCTTCAGGCACACAAGTGCAGCCAGAATTTGGACATGTAAGCATTTTACCTCTACTTTCTACCTGGTTATAGAAATATCTAAACAAACCTATTTTTCAACCTAGTACAAGCTTGTCAGAGATATTAAGTTGTTATTTTCGCTATAATCCCCCCCTACACCCCTTGTTTTAAATTTCACTGCTGCCTCCCCACAGAGATACCTAAATATAATGTAATTTTTTTTTGCCTGTCAAAGAAACCGCTTTTTTCCATCATCTTATTTTCTCCGCCTACTGCAGGCATCTTCGCTATTTTTCAACCTCATAATAATATTTTTAGCTAATTTCTAGTTTACTGTTAGAGAGCCTTTTATCTCACCATTTGAAACTAATAATGCTATTTTTCGCTAGAATATTATAGTTTTCCCCGAGTTTTAAGGGACTTAGAAGTAAGCCCTTTTTTAGGCCATTCTTTTCATCACAGTAAAAGCGTGTCAGAGATATTAAAAGACATTATTCCCCCTTTTAAATCAGGTCAATTATTGTATACATTCAGCCAGCTGAATTCTCATAGCAAAGCCAAAAAAGGCACTATATCCCGGACATAATTTTCCCATATTAAATAGCAAATTCTTTGCGATATAAACTGTATTATTTAAAAACAATTTTCTATCGGGAAGAGTTGTATATAGCCTGAAAGGGATAGGCTATCAAGTAAAGACCCCGGTTTTTTTCAAAGCAGATATAGAGCATTAATATGAAATTTTTGAGGGGTTGTTTGAAGAAAATCAAAACTTTCTATGTCATCTTTTAGATTGTATTAAGTTGGAACTTTCAGAATATATATAGAGTAGGGAACCAAATGCTACAATGCGCATTTTAAATAATAATCAAATTTTAAAAGTAGGGATGATTTAGACACTTTGAAAATAAGCTATTTTTCTTTTATAGGCTGTACTGGTACCTTATTCACCACCATCCTCCTCATCGATTGGAGAAGGAGATGACATGCCTCTGGATCTCTCAAACAATTCAATATGGAATATGAATTCAATGGAAATACCAGATAACATTGACAATTTTTTAGCCGATTATTTTAATGTTAATAATAGCGCAGTTGAGCAGGGGGACTTGAGTTCAAATACTTTACAAATTTTAGAGGATTTTACCAATGAATTAACAGGGAACCCTCCCCCACTGATTACATACTTCCACTACAAACAACTGAAGTGGCTTCCCATAGCCCTATTATTGATCAATGCGGGGGAGGGGGTGGTGATAATATACAAGAGGGGGAGGGGGAGGATTAAATGTCTTCAAACAATCCTATTGATGAACAATGTGGGGAAGGGGGTGCTGATAATATACTAGAGGGGGAAGGGGAGGTTAATATCCAATTTACATCATTTCCTGACTTTCAGCTCTCAAACTCAATTTTAAATACAATAGTCGTTTACACTGCAACTTTTGGTGACCCTTTTAATTCGCTTTTGGGTGGTAATTTTGTGTTTGACCCTGTAGAACTTGTCCATGAATATGTAGATAGAATTCGTGCACTGTTAGAAAACCAGATTCAGTTGTGGGGAAGTAGGGATTTAATTAAGGTTTCAATTGTTTTAGAGGTGTTTTATTTAAATGAGGGAGAAAGCGAGGTTTATCATCATTATGTACACACTGAGATGCTAGTCGTCTATTCGTATTTAGAAAAATTTTGAGGGTGTTTTTATGGAGTGGATAGACCACATTATTACGCATCTCGAGAATTATAGTGAAAATGGAAGTGGGTCTGTAGTTTTATTTGTTGAAAATTTAAGCGTTAATATCTGTAAATTTAAAAAAGATTTTATTTTAAGAGGTGGGCATGAGAGAGGGAGGGCAATTGAATTAAAATATAATCCCGATTTAGAAGGGTGTAAAGGCGTTCAGCGAATCTGTTTTGAAACAGTTCAAAAATGTTTCAAGTACGCTTTCCTCATGTCAGCATTCGAGCCTCTACGAAATGACGCTACAAAGACGAATTTAGACTACTGGGCTGTGCATGGAAAGGAGGGGTCCGATTTTCCTCTTGTAGATTTTTCTTGTTTAGAAGGAAAATACCCAGTAACGCTCAGGACTATTGATATTTTTGAAAGGGCCAATGTCCATTTAAATATCGGCGTTACTGTGGTTCAATATAAAACAGAATTTGAGGATGGGGTTCGTTCTAAAAAGAAGGGGGTGGTGTTCCCAGTAAGAGGCCCGTCGATTGAATTGGTGAAGCACTGGGTTTGGTTGTTGTACACACCACCTAGTGAACCCATTGCTATTGGCCATTTCAACCCAATTACAGACATCAGTAGAGTTCTGGGGGAGGATAAAAATAAGAGGGTACGTTTCTACTGTCCGACATGCCTGTCTCGATTCTGGACAGAATTAAAGTTACAAAATCATGTGAAACATTGTAGACGGCATGGCTATCAGTTAGTGGAAACGGTTACAGGGGATAGGGCCATTTTACGCTTTAAAAATTTTCAAAACACCCTCCTCCAGAGCAATAAAATCTCTTTGGACTGTGAGGCGAAGCTAGTGGAAGTGAACGATCCTCGATTTCCAAATCGAATCAAAGAACATCGAGCTATTGCAGTCTCCTACGCCCACGGTCAAAAAGAGACAGTTCTAACACTATGCAGTTGTTAGAAATAGTTGAAACGTTGGATGAGGGAGAGTGCATGGTCAAGGCACTGACTAAATTAATTGGCATCGCTAATGGAGCTATTTCTCGTTTGAGAAATACTCATTATCCTTTGTTGTTGTCTGCAGAGGATCGTCTCGCGATTAATAATCAAAAAATATGCTGGGTTTGTAAGGGGAGTTTGAAGAGGGGGATAAAGGGACTAGAGGGAAAAGAGGAGGAAGGGGAAAGTCAGAGACCACAATCACTTGTGGCAGGAAATATCCTCTGGGGGTAGTAGTTTTAGAGGGGTAGCACATCAATCATGCAACATAAACGTTAGCCAGCAGTTTTTTATTCCAGTTTTTATTCATAATTCAAGTTATGATTTAAAATTTATTTTACCGGTTTTGGCACGTATGTACAGGGAGGGAGGGGGAGTAGATAGTCCATGGGTAAATAATTCATTTACCTATAACATCATTCCCAAATCAGCAGAGAAGTTGGTGCTTCTCGAGTTGAAATGCCTGGTAGTAAATAATGGGCATACGTGCTGGAATAAAATCAGGTTTTAAGGTTATTTTAGTTTTTTCCCAAGGCATTGAGTCAATTGATTCAAGTGCAGAAAAGCGACGATTTTGATAGTTTTCCTTTGCTTAAACAGCACATTCCAGACAGTGAATTGTATGACCTATTGACCTGTAAATGTGTATATGCATACGACTATTACTGTTCTGGCGCTCGCTTAAGCGAGGAGAAACTACCTCCAATTGAAGCTTTCTATAATTCACTCACCAACAGTGAATGCACAGCCGAGGAATATGAATTTGCCAAGAAGGTGTGGTTAAAAAACAATTGTAAAAATGGATGGGATTATTGTAGACTGTACTTGGCCAGTGACGTTTTAACTCTGTTAGATATTGTCTGCAAGAACACAGATCAAGTCTATTCAGAGTTTGGACTAGATATAGGATATTATTTTCTCACGCCACATTTGGTGATTGACTTGATTTTAAAAATTAGTAGGGAGGAAAAAGGGCTGATAACTGTTTTAGATCAACACCTTTTTTTTTTTAGAAAGATCAATGAGGGGTGGGTATGTTTTTCATGGGGATCCCGTTTTAACAACAGATCCAAGCGGACAAAACAGCACCGGTGTAAGGTCAAATGCAGTTTTCTTAGACATGAACTCATTGTACCCCTCGGCAATGTCTCACTATTCTTTGCCGTGTGGGAACTATAAATGGCTTGAGAATCCTTGTGAGTTCCACGACATTAACACCGTCGAGGACAATGGGCCACAAGGATGGTTCTTCGAAATTGGTGGTCACATTCCATTGGCGCTTCATGATTCAGTCAGAGATTTATTTTTCCCTGTATCAATCAACCAGTGACCAGGAACTCACTGAGTCCCTACAATCGATCATTGATTGAGGATATGGGGATGCAATGGACCCCCTCTAAGCAAAAACTGATTGCAGATCTGGACCCTAAAGAGAATATCGTTGTTCATCATATGCTTTTGCACTGGATGGTGAACAATGGTTTCAAGATCACCAAAATACATAGGGTCCTGCAATGCAGTCAAAAATCCTAGGTAAAGACGTTTATCGACACTTTTGTTGATAAAACCTCTCGGGCAAACACTAAAGTAGAGAAGGAAATGTACAAGCTCATTCTAAATTCAGCCTTTGGAAAAATGTGTGAAAGCGTACGAAACAGATCTCGTTGCGACGTCGTGATTGGCCCTCAAGAGTGTGCACAAATTATTGCTGACCCCAATTTTACATCGTTCATGATTATAGAGACGAGCATGGTTCTTCTACACAGGAAAAAGAGAAATGTGGTACTCAACAAGAATATAGCAGGAGGTAGTTCAGTAATTGAAATTTCCAAAAAGCTCATGTTGTCGTTTTTTTACAATGTGTGCAATGGCCAAGGGAGGGGGAGGTTCAAGTTTACTAAGGGGATACAGATTCTCTGCTGTTAAAAGTAAAAACCTGGGATTTAGAAAATGGGGAACGAATCAGCTCGCGGATGGATTTCACTAACTGGAATCCGTCCCTCTACCCCGAGTTGGTGAAACATCAGGCCCCCAACCAACTACTCATGTTAAAATAAGAGACGGGGAGTGACTTGTTTTCCAAGGGGGTGTTCCCAGGTCCTACAGTTTATTGCGTGGAAACTCATAACAGGGATGTAAAGCAGGTGTGTAAAGGGATGTCTACACATTTTGTAAAGAACAATTTCAGCATGAGTGTGTACAGAGACTGTGTAGAGAGTAGCCTAATGCCGAGAGCACAAGAGCTTGAAATTCGCTCTCTACAGTATAAAAATTATACTGTAAGAGTGGAAAAGAATGCAATGTCATGCATATCCGACAAAGTCTTTGTGCTCGAGAATGGTGTAAGTGTACTACCCATGGCCACTACCGTATTTCAGACTGGATTGAATGCATAGACTATCGCAATCAACTTGGTCTGGATAAATTAACCTAACTCAAACCTGACTGCTCTAACCTAACCTCACCCAAACCTTTCATAAATTAAATGCTCTAACCCAAACCTAACCTTTCATACATTAAATGCTCTAACCTGCAGCAGTGACGACGACTATTGTATACAGCTTTTTCAGGGCGCCCCCGGGGGATGGGGGGTCCCACCTGCGGCCGGCTTTCGGCCCCACGGCTCCCAGGGGGGTGGAGGGTCCCGCCCGCGGCCGGCCTTCGGCCCGCGGCTCCCCGGAGGGTGGAGGTTATTAAATTAAAAGTGTTCAACTGTGCTATTTTAAGTTGTTTTTTATGTGTTCTTGTACAAATAGTGTGTGTTTGTACAAAAATGTTGGTGCGCACAAATAGTGTTCTTGCTGGACAAAAAGTGTTTTTTTTATAACAATAAGTGTTGTACATATAGTGTCGTTGTTCTTGTTGAACAGAAGTGTTTTTTTATCTTAATAAATGTTGTTTTAATAGAAGTGTTTTTTTTTATCTTAAAAATGTTGTTCTTGTTTGAACAAATAGAGTTTTTGTTCTTGTTGAACAATAGTTTTTATGTCGAATAAATGAATGAAATATTGTTTTTGTTGTTCTTGTACTAGATAGATCTAAGAAAAAATTACTACTTATTCAATGGACATGTATGGTTTACAGTTAGTTGTAGTCCGAATGTTGTAAACAGCAGCAGCAGTGTGTATCAATTTAAAACACCATTCAGTCGTTTCTGTGTGGTCCATCAATGTCTGGGAAAACGAAACTTTTAGCTAAAATAATTCAAAATTGTAATAAAATGTTTTTGGAAAAACCAAAGAAAATCTATTATTGCTATAGTATTTGGCAGGAGTCCTATGATCAAATAAAAGCTATTGCCACACCTATACTAATACAATTCATACGGGGACTTGATGTTTTCAATAGTATTGAACCAAAGTCATGGCTGATTATTGATGATTTGGCTGAATCCATTGAACAGTTCTCACAGGAAATGCTACAGCTGTTCACCGTTCGCTCTCATCATGAAAACATTTCCATAACCCTAGTTCTACACAACCTCTTTCATCAGAGCAAATGTATGAGAACCCTTGCTTTGAATTGCACCATCTATATTATCTATCGAGTTGTTCGTGATTCTAGCTTGCTAATAACTCTCAATAAGCAAATATACCCAGGTACCCCCAAATTTCTGCTGTCCGCGTACGCTCAGGCGACAAATAAGCCCTACGGCTACATTTTGCTAGATCTTAATCAGAGCACACCCGAGGATATACGTGTAGTCACAGATATTTCGACAAAGAAATTACAGTATATCTTCCGGTGAACAGTAGAAAAAGCTATTAGTTGCCATTATGACACTGAAGAAACTTCACGAACAACGGCACTTATTTTCCGCTTTAGGCACTTCAAAACCTCCACTCAGGAAGGCCATACTCAAACATGGTGTTGACAATGATTTCATTAATCTAATATCTGAACTTTGTTTAAATTTAACTGAGGGCAATGTACACTTGCCAGAAGGTGTTAGACAACAGACAAAGCAACATCGTTCCACTGTACGCGCCTTGGCTTGCAAATACAAGGGAAAATTTTTTAAAAGAAAACGTCTCCTTCAAGCGGGCGGTAGCTTTTTTTATACTTTTACTGCCAATAATTGCAGGACTTGTAAACAATTTTCTCTAGAGAATGGCTAAACCCTATAAATTGACACCATTTGAACTTGTCCTCTCGCCCGTGGAACATTTTGAAGAAAATATAAGCAAATTCATTAATGATGAGAATATTGCCGATGACAAAAAGCTAGTTTTACTTCAAGATGCATTGCGACGTGTGGACAAACATAGACCTTATCGTGAGCGATCCACCACCATCACCGTCACAGATCCCTCTAAACAGGAAACATCTCCTCAAGATTCTGTGCAATCAAAGGAGAAGGAATTGAATTCTATAGTGACAACAATTGGAAACCTATTGCCAGTGACCTATCGAGAACAGAGTAAAAGAGTATTATCATATCTCATGTTGGAAACTGATGATCAAGTTCAAGTTGACAGCGCAGGGAAACGAATTATAATTCAGGGAAAAAGGTATAATCTAGTTGATTTAATTTGTGATATGGTGACGAATCGTAAAGGACTTTTATCTTTTGATAATAACCTATACACCTTTATAAATGTATCAAACTTCCCCAAAAGTCTTATTGGCAATAAATAAATTCTAAAAAAAACTAAGAGAATATAGTCCTCCAACAACGCCAACACCAAAATCATATAAAAAAGAAGAAGATTCAATATTGGAAAATACTAGCAGCAGCAGCAATGATTTTATAACACCTGTGGCTAGTCAAAAGCGAAGACAGATGGATTCACCCTCCGGTGTGCAAAAGGGGAGTGGACATTACACTACGTGTTTGCGTTCAAAATGGTTGAAGTTCTGAAGCATGTCTATGAAAATATTGGTGAAGCAGGAAGTCTAAGTTCCCCCAAAACGCTTTCTAAAATTGCTTCTGACAGAGACGGCGACAGCACATTAAAAAAAAGCAAAAGAGTACCTACAGAATGAACCGAGTTACACACTGCATCGGAATCGCAGGCTTCGTGGCAAACAATATCGACAAAATAAAGCCTTTTCTCCTCTGCATATAATGCAAACTGATCTTTAAACTTTAGACACAATTCAACGGCGTCACAATGCACCCTACAAATATATTCTAGTGGCAATCAGTGTCTTTAGTCGCTATGCCTATGCCATTCCATTGCAATCTAAGAGAGGTTTTGAAGTTGCTCATGCTTTAGAAAGTATTCTTGAACAGGATTGCTATAGAAAAATTCAATCAGATTGTGGTAGCGAATTTGTTAATCCTCATGTGCAAAAGGTTTTATTGAAATATAATACAACAATTTATCATAGTCACAGCCCGATAAAGGCTGCATTGGCTGAACGATTGATAAGAACGATTCGTCTATTAATTTCAAGATATTGTAGCCTGAAAAAAACACCTGCTTTTATTCATAATATCGATCTCTATCCAACTCAAGCCCTCGGGAAGTTCATTGCAGTGAAAATACATTTGATGCTTTTCTAAAGCAATATTCCAGTGAAAAAGAAAAAAATGTGAAGAAGAAATTCAATGTTGGTGATACTGTTCGAATTAATAGAACCACCAAAAAAGGGGAATTATTTATGGAGCACTGAACTTTTTAAAGTATCCAAAATTCTAGACACCGAACCCACGACATATCGACTGCGAGACACCAAAGATGATGTGAAGCTCGGCGGTTTTTATGAATATGAACTGCAAAAAGTTAGAAACACTAGTGAAATTTATCAAATTGAAAAGATATTAAAGAGTCGTACTCATAGGGGCAAGAGACAGTTGCTTGTTTGCTTGCTAGGATACAACTGTGATTTTGATTCTTGGGTCAGTGTTGAAGATATTAACAATGCCCAATGATTTTTATGTGACTTTCATGTCCAATGTTTTCTGATCCTCTCTACAATGACTTGAATAGAACAAGTGATTTTTGGACGAAACTCTCCCCCACTATCAAATTCGATGATGGAAAGTATGAAGTGGCTCATGTCGACTGTATTCTCAAAAATACATACGATATCCTGAGAAAGGATCGTAAATATGAATTAAAAATTAGACCCTATGATTGGCCGCCACCACCCTCAGCTGATCAAGAACAAATTCAAAAGATCAATTGGATGGATTATCCATATATTGAATTACCCTATGAAGAACTCACCTGTATGAATGATTTATGTCGTTCTATTAATAAAAGAATTTCCGCTCGTAAAAAGGGAGCTTTTCATTTCAACTATTCAAAGGAGGAGGGCAAGATCTATATTAGTTCACCTATTGCCAATGAAAAGGTTATTCTCAATGATAATCTTAAGGATGTTCTTGGCTTTAAGCTCAATATAATCAACGTTAAAAGTGCTGGAAACACTAATTTCATTTTTGCAGACTACCCGCCTGCCTTCTCCACGGACACTTGTATATTTCTCTACGCTTCATTTGTGGAAACATCCCGGGTTGGCAATAGCAATGTCCCCCTCCTACGTGTTCTTGAACGAAAAACCAATCAAGAACATATTCACCACTACAATATAAAACATCTTCAGTATATTCCCGTAAACACTTCCTATTTGGAACTCTTTCAGTTAACACTAAGAACTGAATTAGGTGATCCCCTAGCAATATCAAAAGGTTTGGCTGTGATTACATGCCATTTTCGTCCCATCGTTCAACAACAAGATGTCTAGTAGAAAAGTGGTATTCATTTGTCCTGATATTGACTGCTATGTTAATTCTCTTGGTCCAAGACAACAGGGCAATGGAATGGACTATTACAAAGGTCGCTCGTCAATGTCTGGCTATGGTCTTGGCAGTTTGTTTGCTAAGCTGTTTCGCTCTGCACTACCTCTGGCTAGAAAATATATTGTACTGGCTGCGACAGATTTTGCATCCTTACACTACACGATTGGGGGTATGGCAAGGATTTTAAAAAAAGTGCTTCGGAAAATCTTAGGTCCAGTGCGCGAACCCTTGGCGAGAGATTAAAACAAAATGGAAAAAGTTTAAAAAGGACGAGAAACAATGCATCACTCATCAGTCTCTACTCAGGTCAGAAACGAAAGACATCACCCCTGTCAAAGAAAAAAAAAGGAAAAAGCCGACACATACTGTAAACAGTAGAAGAAGAAGAAGCCCCAGGAAGAGAATTGTTAGATCGAAACTAGATTTCTTTTCCTAAGATGTCCTATCTACCGCATAAGGATTCCCAACCTTCAATCACCTCCTCATTGAATCTATTCAATGCATAAAATGTTGATGTGAGTGTCAAGCATGGATACTATGAACAATTTTATCCTCAACAACCCCTCTCCGATAATATCCACTTTCAAATTTATTCCAATGAAGACTACTTTATGGACATGTCTTCGACATTTATAGATTTACAAATGAAAGTCCGGAAATCCGATAATACATTGCCAATTCTTGTCGATGGAATATCCTATGAAAATTGTATATTACATTATTTATTTCGTCAAATCAGTGTCTACATCAATGGCACGCTGTTGAGCACAAGCAGCAATCTCTCAAATTATACAAGCTATATGCAATTCATGCTGATGACACCCAAGTCATACAAGGAATTGAGAGGCACCTCCAACAGATATGAATATATTACTAATACTGATAGTACAGATGCACTTAAAAATACTACAACTAAATTACATCTAGTTGGAAAAATATATCATGAAATATTTAATATACCCCAATGGCTACCACCCAATGTTAAAGTGGATATAACATTGATGCTTGCACCATCCAATTTCATATTGAGAAAAGAACTTGCTGCCAATCCTGATATAACTCTCTCCCTCACCTCGGCAATACTACATGTACGCAAACAACAGGTTATGAGTTCTGTTGCTTTGGCAGTGGAAAAACTGAGAGCTAGTGGAAATAATATTAAACTAATTGTTCCACGTACAATCACCAATCAACGTCATATTGCCGTGGGGTCACGCACCTTCACCGACTCATCCTTTATCAATGGCGAAATTCCGTCAAAACTCGCTTTGGAATTTGTAAAAAGCGCTAGTGCAATAGGATCGTGGACTGGATGCCCACATAAATTTGAAATGTTTGGACTTTCATCTCTTGCGTGCAAAGTAAACAGCATCCCACTCTACAATCTATCTTTTGATAAATCCTATAGAAAATTGTATGAGTTGACCATGCAAACCCTAGATCATGATTCACAACTATTTGAAAATGGTATAACCGAAAAAATGTTTGCTAAAACACATGGTATCATTGTATTGGATTTGTCTGGCACGCGGGATAGAGTATAGAACGTACGGGGAGTGTGCGTTTAGAGTGTACATTTGCCGACCCGTTAGCTGAGAGCATTGCACTAATCTCACTCAATCAATATGAAACCTATTGGGAAATCACTCCCGAAGGCAGTGTTCTACTAGACTTGGCACCATGAACACCAGTCAAATAATCAATGTATTTCATATGGACCCCTACATGTCCCAGTACAGATCATATTTTCTGCCCTCGGACTTTCTTGGAAAAATTCAAAGTGGCAACAATACCTTAATTATTGTTAATAGCAGTCCGTCGACTGTGCACAGGGGTCATTGGTTGTGCATCTTTCAAACAATGAAGACGATTGAATTTTTTGATCCTCTTGGACTACTTTATACATTCTACACACCCCACATCAGCAACTATATTGAGAGAAGTGGGAAAACTATTATTCAAAATCAGAGGAGAGTGCAGGATCTGACGACTAAAAGCTGTGGCTTCCATGCGCTACTATATTTTGTGTTCCGATGTCGCGGCTATACTTACAAGCAGTTTCTCAACATTTATGGTGACAATCCACGTCTGAACGACTTTCTAGTGGAAAATGTCCTCTCAGACCTTTATAATATTGATTTCGGTGCCCTAAGAGTAAAGTGCTTAAAAAATGTGTGTGAATTTGTTTATTAATAAAATGTATATATACAACAATGTCTTTAAATCTTCACTTTAGATTTCTTCTTCTTCGGTGCATAGGCAGCTGTCGTGAACTACTAATGCTGGTAAATCATTTGGATTCACTGTATATTGATCTTGATTGGCTGCAAAGTCAAGGTCACATTTTCTACAGTATAATGTAACTTCACTCTTGTCATATCTCTTTGTATAGTCAATGATACCTTTTTTCGAGTATAACTCACTGTGTAGGCACCCTCTGTAAATATTTTGTTTTCAATTGATTCATATTGTAAAAGAGTTACTTTGTCTTGTAGTGATTTAATGAGAAATTAAATGAACTTGAACTTGAACATTCATATTATGAAATTCACGTGTTTCAAACTGTTATTTGAAGCAATATCACATACAGTGTTTTTAAATGGTGAATCACATTCGGTAACTGCCAAATAAAAATCACTTGGCTTATAGTCATAATAGGCAGTGTCGTCACAACTATGACGTAGAAACCAAATTGTCTTGTTACCCCAACAGTTGAATCGTAGACCTGATTCTTCCTCCCAGAATAATTTAAATCCACGACGATACCAATCTCGTAGAAATAAACTAAAATCACGTTTGGGATTCTTTCCAATCATAGCGGGGTAAGTATTCTCCCACTGATCACATTTGTCATAGTGACAATTGGAGCACAGATGTCCTCTAGGGTGAGAGTCACAAATATCTTCAAGACATGAATTACATCCTTTAATTTGTACTGCATAGCCTCTATGTAATTTACAAGGATTACATAATTTGCGCTTTTCATTATAGTCATCAATAATTGTACAATTCTCACATTGAGTCCAACTGCCAAGAGTGTACATGCATAGTGGACATGCATAGAACATTTTTTTTTGGTTTCCAATGTCAACTCTCTCACAGCTAAAACGAAACTGATCATCCTCGTTCGATAAATTCAGGGTGTAGGTAAGGTGAGAGGAGTAACTCTGTGACGTCACCTCTTTCGAAGGCGGAGCCATCTACATTGAATCTATGACAATGTTTTCAAAAGTATATCCACGATATTATTCTGCTTTGTTCCAATTAATATATCAATAAATTGAGTATAAGCATTTGAGTCACATCGACAAAGTTTCATACAATAGTCCAATGGAGGAGAATCAGTTTTCATTATATTGTCAAGTGTTCCCCGAGAGAATATCCTGCGTTGAAGGGATAACTCGAGAAAATTATCATCCAAAATCAAATGTTTTTCCATAAACACCAGATTCGATCTAATTCTCTCTTTCTCGAATTTATTCATTTTTCAATCCTATCACTCTGACTTCTGACTCTAGACTGACCATGAATCGTTAGCCTAACATTCTAAAAAAAAGAAAGGGGACATTTTCGATTTCGAAACAATTTTATTGTATAATTACAACAATAATAGCAGACATGTACAATTAGCGATATAGTTTATTGTCTTCGATATGCTTCACTAATGCACTTAAAGCACATTGAAGTCTATTCACATGCGCTATATCGGCTATGCAGCGAAACATAATTTATCCTCCATTTTAAATTTGCTCAAGGATATCACATATCTTGCATATACTTCATCCCATTCCAGACAAAACCGTGATCCTCTCGTGATTTCCACCGCAATGTTTGGTGCTCTTGTATCATTGCTACCAACTCCACTATCAACTTCTAATAGTGTAAACATTCCCCTCATCATCAGCACAAATATATCCAAATGAGTAAAGTCAAACTGTTCTCACTCCTTTGAATTCTGTTCAAACACTAATAAAAACTATAGCAAAAATCCTTTCCTTATATTCTCTGCAATCCTCTCCCGCTAATATTTCCGACCCCTGATTGGCTTAGAAGGAGACACGTGATCCTGTTTCCCGTTATTGGATCAATACATTCCCCCACCGATTATGTAAGAAATTTCTCAAAAATCCTCTCCCCTCTTGTCCTAGTCGATTACGCAATCAATTTCTCGGAAATCCACTTCCCCTTCAATTACACAATCAATTTCTCGGAAATCCACTTCCCCCTCTTGTCCTAGATCAATACGTCTATCCCCCGTTAATGCGCATGTTCGAACGTCACCCCAGTGTCATTACACCTAGACAAACAACAACAAATCGACCTTGAAAGAGGTGTCATTGACCCGTTAGAATCAATAAACCATGAAAATACATCAAAGTGAGAAAAATCCTGTTTTTTAATTCTCAGTGACAAAAACCATAAAAACATGCATAACTTATGTAGGTTCTGTACCTCCTGAGGCATCCCTACTCATCTTACGTCTTTATTGTCACTTGCAAGTTCCGCATCAATCATCATCTCTTAGCTAGCCCGTTCAATGCAGTAGCCCTTCCCCATATATTGTACATCGTCCCATTTTGGAAAATATTTACAAAATCGGAAAAGTCAAAAATCCGTTCGCTGTTTTTCCGTTTTGTAAAATATTTACTACGTCTACCACCTTGGCACAGAAATTTACCTATAGTTAAAATATACAAAATTGCAGACCCAGGAATAGCTATCTCTCGAGTTATTGGAAAACATAATAGAAAAGTAGCTGGTCATGAGAAAGGCCCACTTCTAGTTAAATAACTTCGTCAGTTGTTGATTTTTTTTTCATTTCTTTTTTTCTTATCTATTTTTATATATAATTATGTATGAATATGTTGATGTTGTATGTGTGAATTTGCTTTTGCTTTGTTTGATTTTGTTCCTGTTTTATCCTTGATTTATTTATAATTGACGTTCTTATTTGATCTTTTTGGTTTTGGCGATATTTTTCTCGTACTATTGATTTCTTTTCTTTTTTTCTTATATTTTGCTCCGTCCTTTTCAAGTTCTTATAGACGGGTTTTCGGTTAATAAATAAATGAATAAATAAATAATAAGATGAAAATAAAATAACTGAATATACTTTTATTAAATAAGTCAAGTAATACCAATAGAAAATGAGAAAAAAATATGACAGGCCCTGCCCCCCGGAATTAAGCTAAAGTAAACATTAAAAAACATTAATCACTTAACAAAGATTTCATTTTCTTTAAACCTGAAGACATAGATAACAGGACAAAGCATAGTTTGGTTCTATTTCTTGAAAAAAAGAACTAATGAATTAAACGATACCAAACAGTTCCTACCTTCAATGGATAATAGATGAAATAGTCTTGCCAGACATGACTGTTAGTGTATTAATGGACAGAAGTAAAAAAAAAAAGAAAAAAGTGAAGGTAATGTGACCGTACCAACGCCGATATGCGGACAATAACACAAAAAAAGAATAAAAGAGCTTTCATTTTATCTTTTGACCTTGCTGATTAATTTAGCCTATGTATTGTTTTTGCTAGAAAGACAAAATATATGACGGAATGAAAGGAGCAAAAACTATAGATGATGGAACATCAAAGCATATCCTGAATTGGAGCCAGGGGAGACATATCGATGAATAAGAACAAAGAGCACATTCCACCGAATTTACTAGGAGGACCAACTAATCGCAAAAAATTTCATACCAGTACACTGGGAATGCATTATGGTGGCAGCACATTTATGGGGCGACTGGTGCCCTTGTAGTGCGACATCCTGTGTTTCTCTGAAGGCACATGAGGATCTAAGATAGGTCTAATAAATGCTAGAAATGAGAGCGGAAATAATCGAATGTGCTTGTATCAAATACAGACAAACAACCGTAAAAGAAAGAAAAAAAAAACGAAAATGATAGATGAGACTTCAGCAAGAAAAAAAAAAAAAAAAAAAAAAAAAAAAAAAAAAAAAAAAAAAAAAAAAAAAAAAAAAAATGTTGAAAAATATCAACTGATATAATTTCACTCTTCTCAAAATAATTACATGAAGTATTGAATTCGGGGAATACACAAGGAATTAAATGAATGCGTTTACCAAAAAAAAATTACTGGGAGTTCCAATTAAAATAACGTTCTGACAGTATCAAATTGCTCTACGATTTAACAGCTCCAGGACAAGAGTACATAGTAGAATGGTATTTTCTAACCCCTTTTGGAGTAAGGGAAAAGTCATTTATATCTGTACAAAGGGTATTTGTTTTTGGTTAGGAAGTGGATCTCACAACAGCATTTTTTAAAATTTCCCAAGATCCATGCCAGGATTAAAGGGATATCTAGTTTATCGATGTTTTCTCCCTTTTTGCCAACGCAAATTTCACGCTTTGAATTAAAGTCAAATGATGTTACTAAATTTCAAGGCCATACCAAGAATTACTTAAAACCCAGTCTTGCCCCTCAAAAACACTGGATTTACCAATTGTAATAATAACTATCAAATTGATTTACAATTTAATAGCTCTAAAACAAACATATGGGGTGACATATTAATTTTGTAATCATCTTTGGAGATCTACAAAAGTCATTTCAATACAAGTCCCAAGAGGCAAAAACTTTCGTTATAACTCCGCATTAACAGATGAAACTGAATTTTAAATAGCAAAGTAAGGAGTCGCTGTGATTAAATGGAAGGACTTTCATTAATTATCAAATTATACTGCCAAAAGCTCCTTGGATACACTTTCGTTGTCCTGCAGGCATGGTATATTGACACATCTCTTTTACTGAACTAGTACTCTCCTCGAGGGGGAGGACCCCGACACATGGTCAGAGTTAGGACCGAGACTGGACTGAATATAACTTATATAGCAAGGACCAATAAAAATTGTCTTCAAAAGTCACCCTGGGACCTTTTGTTACTGTGCGTGAAAGTTCATCCTATAGTTCACACCGAGAAATAGCAATGAAGTATTTCTATACATGGCAGAGTTAGCTCTTTTTGCTATAAACTCAATCTCTGAATGATTACTTTTAATAATCCCCCATTTACCGTTAGAATAATTCAAAAGTCAGATGAAAATTAGTTTTTAATTGATAATAGCCTCCAGCATGAGCAGATAAATGAGGGCATTTGTAAGAACATTGTCTGAGGAGAAGTAAAAATGTCCCCCAAATCTTCTTGTTTTGACTTTGGTTGTAAATTCCTGTAATATTTAATTTTTATCTGGCAACGTCACATAGATTGTATCTAAAGCTATAAAATACAAATTAAAAACCCGAAACAAAAACTGAAAAACTAAACAACATTACCTTCTAAAAGTGATCTTATATTATCTATGTAATTAAAAAGAAATATGAAACACGAATTCAATACCATTGAATTGGTATTTCAGAAATGAAATACTATTTTTAGATAATATAACCTTAGTCAAAACGAATTCGGATACTGGTTAGTTTTCATTGGTCAATTCCAAGAATTTAGAGATAGGATTTGTTTAATTGGATTGCTGTATGATTTTAATACATGATTTATGTATTTCTTAGAAAATTTTTATTTTGAGAGATTAATTCTATAATAGCATATACAAAATTATTTTGTCCACAAAGCGATACATTACCCCATACAATATTAATGCTTGAATACCAAAGTGTTTTGATAACCAGTAAAAAGGCTGTTACAACAGTAGTTTGCAAGTAAACTAAATATGATTGCAAAAAAGAAACGAGAGAAACGGACAAAAAGAACCAGGCTGGGCTCCATCCAGGGATAGGGTGTGTTGCTAGTATTTTCAATCTGTGACTCCTCCTCCACAATAGATTCATTCACGGACGAGACGCCATCGCAATCTTTCTAGACTTCATCACCGCTTTTGACTGTATACACCGGTCTATCCTCTGGCAGATATTGCTTGAAGATAGTGTCTCAACTAAATTGATCAACCTTCTCAAAGCTTATTTTGAAGATGCGAAGACTAAGATCCGAGTGTAAGGTGAACTGACAGAAACCATTGAAATAGAGTATGGTCTCTGCCGAATGAAAAAAGAGTGGCGGCTACTGCAGCTATGACAGGTCTCGCAATCAGCGTCCCGAAAACTATGTATTTATCAACTGAGAATGGTCCCAACTCTTTTATGCATCTTAACAGAGATCCTATTGACAGAGTTGAAGGGTTCAAATATGTGGGAGCAATTTTGGATACTAAGGGTGGAGCATTAAATGAGGTCCAAGCTCGAATCAGCAAAGCCTGGTGAGCCTTTGGGAAACTGCTTAAGCCCCAGCGGTTGAAACAAGAAATTGAGGTGAAAACACAAATCAGAATACACTCGGCATGCATACACTCCATACACCTATACAACTATGAGACCTGGCTACTAAAGGCAGAGGAAGAACGAAAACTAGACTTTTCAGACCGGAAATGCCTAAGAGTTATTTGCAACATCGGACGGTCAAAACGAATCAGCAAAGAACTGATGAAATTGTGTGGACAAAACTTACAATGTCAAGCGTAATCAAGAAAATATGTCTCAAACGGCTTGGCCATGTAACGGGACGCCCAGACGAGACCCTAACACGCCAGGTCCATGCTACTGTGCCTCCCTCCTCCTGGAAGAAAAACTGAGAGGACAGATCCATTCATTGTGGAACGTCGTGAAGATGGACGTCGAATCACTAAGCGGTTTCCGGAAATATGGAAGTTGGACAAGTCGTGGCTTCAACTCATTCGACGCAGATAGAGGACGTACCACTTTGGCAAAAAGTGGACCAGAAAGTCTGCACAAGGTGGTGCAACTCTGCACCACCTGGTACAGAGTTGGTCTGAATAGGCAGTGCTTCGTATTAAGTAAGCAAGTAAGTATGTGGGCGCCAAGAGAACTTTTCTACATTAGTAACAACATAATCCCGCAAAAAAGAAATTTGGCAAATTTTTCTGAAAGCTTGGAGATGAGCCTTTTTGCAATCCAAAAGATTTACCTTATGACCCTATGGCACTGCCCTATCTGTATTACTCTTGTAGACAATTGAGGCAGATGACCTTCGGTGAAATATTTGCTGATATTATGGTCATGTACGTAATTAAGGAGGGGATGGCCTAAGAGAAGAGGACTTAACTGGTGTTTGTAGAAACTTATTTTCGATGATCTTTCTAGGGGGCAGCGGTTTTCCAGGGGCGAGTGCATCTCTACTTTCTAGCTGGGCTTAGAACTGAAACCTTTTTTTTAGTCTTGGGAATTATTGAAAATACAAATTTCATCCCTGGATACTGAAATGAAACCTACAAATATTCATTTCGACAAAGTCTACAATAAAGTTAGAGTTTTTTTTTGTAACAGTAACAGTTAATTTACATAGCTATTAAACATCTGAGATTGAACATCGATGTACTAATTAGTAGACAGAAGAGATCAAATGTTCTTTTCTTTTCACTTTTTCTAACAAATCGGTGTTCATAATGATATCAACTAATTTCTAGCTCATACTGCCTATCCATTTAACAATAAATGAAAAGCCAAAAAAAATATTCAAACCGGTAAAACTTTGAGAGAGAAAGAGACAGAGAGAGAGAGAGAGAGAGAGAGAGAGAGAGAGAGAGAGAGGAGAGAGAGAGAGAGAGAGAGAGAGAGAGAGAGAGAGAGAGAGAGAGAGAGAGAGAGAGAGAGAGAGAGAGAGAGAGAGAGAGAGAGAGAGAGAGAGAGAGAGAGAGAGAGGAGAGAGAGAGAGAGAGAGAGAGAGAGAGAGAGAGAGAGAGAGAGAGAGAGAGAGGAGAGAGAGAGAGAGAGAGAGAGAGAGAGAGAGAGAGAGAAAGAGAGAATAAATAGAATGAAGGAGTTTATCCCTTGTTCATTTCTTAATTAAATACATAAACTCAAGAATTTCTTCTCAAGGGTTGTCTTCCAGCTGCAGAAATTAGCTTAAATGAACGACATAGCGGGGTAGTATCTGCTTTTCGTTATTAATAATAATCATTGTTCCTCTTCCTAGAGCATCCTTCCCAACACGAAGTGAGTCGTATCCAGGCATCAGTGTGGCGCTGCCTCCAACGTCCTGTGACCTCCCTGCTAATATTTTACAGAGTATCAGGGCTTTCACACTACCAGCATATCCTAAAGCTGTTTCAGGAAACTCTGAAAAATAATGTCCGTGACCATACGCTGTTCGCCTTATGTAAGAGCTTTGAAAATTATTACTGAGGATCGAATCAATATTTTTTTCAACTGGAGTACCATGGAATGCTAAAATTGGCTTGGCTTCTTCTGCGCTAGCTCCGTATTTCGCAGCAAACTGTTTAGAGGTTTCCAGAAACTGCAATTCTAATGCTGGGTTTATCACATAAGTCACTTTCACGACTTCCCTATTTTTGCACAGACGTCGAAACTGCGCCTCAGCAACGCGAAAATGATAGTCCAACTCATTTGATGGATCAAAGGATCTACTTGGATGAATTTCATATTTCTGAAACTTAGCTGATGGTATACTTCCAATGGGCACTCCCATTTGAGTAACTTTGTAAGTGATGACATATCTAGGATATGCTTGACGTGGGTCATAAATGACAAACTCATCAAATAAAACCCCACCAGCGTTTTTTGTGTCACGAGGAGCAAAAAGTGAGTCATAACCTAAGCTTCTAATGGTTCCCAAATTCATTGTATATTGAGGAATGGAGACCTTCATTTCTTTTCCAAGCAGAACGTCGCATAATATAAGTATATTTGACCCTTTTGTATAGACTTGTTGTGCACTCTTGCTAGAATCAGTGGCAAAGTAAATACCACAGCCAAACATTCGCTGTTGGCCATCATTGCGCGGTAGTCGGAAGCCATTATAAATAATTTTCTCACAAGCTTCAGCATTTGTACCGTGAAATTTTTCACGTGAATTTGAAGGTTCAAATAAATTGGCTTGACATGAGTGAAAAGCTTCGAGTAAATTTGCGTTAAAAACCTCTTGAACTGATGTAACCTCAGGGTGCCAGCTATGAGTAGGTTGGATGTACTTAAGAACTTTGTCTCTAACATCTAGGAAGACAGACGACGAGGGATCCAAACCGGATACTTTAAACCTTGTTGTCTCATTTCGATACTCAAGTGCCTTTTGCTTGGCAATTTCTTGGTACGTTTCCAGCTGACGTTTTCGTATTTCTGGAAACAAAAATATGTTTGTTTAAACATGTTTTATTGCTTATCTACTTTTTTTAAGTACACAGAATTGCAGAGTTTTAATTAACAGTTTCTTTCTTTTTTTTTCTTTCATAAATTTATCTTTTCTTTCATGAAATCTTTTCTATTATTAATAATCTTTTCTTTGCTTTTTTTTCTTTCATAATTTTACATATGACTAGTAAAGTGACAAGATTACCAACTCAGGTAAACTTGTATAACAAAAAACACATAAAATACTCGGTGGCGCAATTTCGTCCAAATCCTGTGGGGGGGGGGGGCAAAGTTCAAGCTAATTTTTTCAAATCAAGTGAAAATGACATTGAAAACTGAAAAATGTATGATACCATAAAGGTAAAGATATACTAAAGAAAACTGACCCGTTTCTGTGGATGCTTGAATTATTTAGGCTTATCTTAGTTTTGACAACAATTTGCAAGAAACTAAATTTCAGCTGGAGGTGGAACATGGGTTAGGGGACTGAAGTTTGGGGGGGGGCGGCAAACTGAGGTATGGGAGGGGCACTTGCCTTCCTACCCCATAGAAAATTACGCTTCTGAAGGTATTCATGAGCACAATTGAATAAATAAACAAAGTGAAATATTGTAATGTTTATATACAGTGTTTTGAAGTTTCAAATCTCTGATTAACATAACCAAAACACTACACACATAATTAGCATTTTACATGATTCCTAGGGGGCTAAAATCTCCAATACCATAGGAATAACATAGGTCTTGACTAAGACAATAACTCTAGACCTAGACCTCAAATATGCTATATTTTATACACAGTTTATATAATTAGCAGTATGATCATTCTCTATCTCACCCATTATAAAAACCCGGACCGGGGTGCGAGTGCTCCGGAGAACGTTTTGGCAGATATAAACATAGGCAAAGTCAGATTAGCGGGAATGCAGGTTAGTCTGTTTCCGACTGTTTCCATCAAAGTGCATTGAAACAAACGGAAATAAAGCTAATTCAGAAACAAGCTAAGGCTAACAAGCTCCGCTAAGGCAGAAATAAGTGGGAGGAGCTTTTTGTTCACGAAGACCAGAAATGATCTGCGATAAGCTTACTGGTATATTCTGTCTACTGTGATTTTATATATGCTATATTTTATATATATTTAAGGTTTATGTGCTATATTTCAGGTCTAATTTTAGACCTAAAATTTAGGTCTAATTTACATTTTAGGTCTAAATTTAGGTGTTATATTTCAGTGTTATATTTTAGGTCTAAATTTAGGTCATATTTTAGGTCTACCCTCTAGACCTAAAATATGAACCTGGCTTGATATGCAAAGCTTTTGATTTGCAAGACAAAAAGTAAAACACTGAATACTTCGAAAGAAAAAAAAATATGAATGTTTGAATATATGGCATTTCGAAAGATTATTAGGTGGCGGTGCATTGTTTCAATATCAAAGGGATAAATGGAAGTTGGCAATACTGTTGCTCGAACTACTTGGGTTTCTACTCCTAAGGACACCATGAGTGGAGCTCCGATAAGTCGCTTTTTGAGAGAAAACTTCTGTTCTGTTTGCTTGCACTTTATAAAAATACAACTACTAAGAATAGGATTCAAATTTAAAAAAGAAAAGAAAAAAAAAAAACGGCAAAATAGCTTTCTGCAAAAACAACAGATTCAAAATTTGTTGACTAACTTTATCGTAACAAAAAAAAAAAAAAAAAAAAAAAACAGAACAAAAAATATGAACAAGTTATTTTAAGAATGTACGACCAAAGGCACAGTCTTTTAGAAGCTATATTGTGAAATATAAAAAAAATATGAACCAAAATCTTTGCAAGAGAATAAGCACTATAATAAAAAACAAGCTGTTTTCAAGTTCTTGTTAGATATCAAACACGTGTTTACTGGTATGCGCGTTTGTTGTGTTTTAATTTAGTGTATATTTGAGAAAATTGTCCCTAATTTCCTGGAAAACAGAGGAGAAATAATTCAAATATTTTTGAGAATTTTCATTTCCTCAACTTCTTTTAGTTTGCTTCACATTGAGTCGAATATGAAAGAGAAACTTTTGATAAAAGGGCAGAATTTATGCAAGACAATATTCAGTGTGGAGGGTCGGCAGGTTTGACTCCCTCCCTTAAAAGAAAAAGAAAATCGGCCGATTCGTAAAAAAGCAAAACAAAAAAATGGATAAAAGAAAAGTTTTTTGATGCGTTTTGAAAATTTTTACAGAGTTTTGAAATAATTCAAAGTTTCTTGGAAAACGGAGGAGGAATCGATTCAGACTAGACTTTCAATCTTGTGGTTTCGTCTCTATGCTCGACCGTCCCTTGTTTTACAGTCTGGGAATATTTTAAGCTATTCAATATTTCAAGGTTACGTGTTTATAATTCTGAAAAAGAGTAAATGAAAGAAAACAAATATACTTTTACCTTTTCAATTGAAGGTCTATATTCTTTATTTTTATAGTCACCGTTTTAGTAAAAACAATAACTTTTGTTTTCTTGAATCGCAAAACCTTTTTTTTGCATAGTTCTACTCTCCAAGACTGTTCAGGTGAAATTGTGAAAAGTCCATGGTTTAGGTACGTTTAGGCACAAATTTCGGTTTTCTGGTTCATATCTACAAAAGTAGGTATAGCAATGGCATTCTGGCCTACCCTGCGCCTAGGGCAAAATCTTTGTTAACACCCCCTACCTCTCTCCCACAAACTTTTTTGGCCAAATTTTAACAACATTTTCATTTGTTAGCAAAATTATTTTTAATTTATTATTACAATTATTTAATCACTATTCATTATTTTAACTATTTTTATTTTGTAATGCATTTTTATATATTAATTAATGAATAATTTACTAATTATTTTCATTTATTAAATGCACCCTCTATTTATTTTGATAAACATAAAACTTCAATAATTACAAAATGATTACAACCGTTAGTTTATTTATTTTAAATTTCGCGTCCCTAAATTTCTACACCTTGGGCAAGTGCCCCTTGCATCCTTACCCTAAAACTGACTCCGAGGTATAATTTTGCCGAAAAAAAATACTTTAAATATATGCTTACTTTGGTGTTTTGTACTTGGATAAACAGTTTAACAATTACAAAAAAGCCTGTTAAATCTTAAAACAACGAAATACGGGGAGCTAGACATAGATTTGCATCATGGCTTTAATCCTTCCACGATCTGTGGTTCATTTCCTCCAGGTGGTTTTATTCTGGAGGAATAGAGTTTAAATCACAACAGACCCGAATGAAGGGCACAATTTAGAAGGTTCAAGAGCATAGCCTTACTCAGGTGAAGCAAGGGGTATGTGCAAGTGTTATAAATCCAGGCTGCAAAGGAAATGAAGGCACCCCAGCCCAAATTGGACCTGAATTTTGAGTAGCCTTTGCCTTCGCATACTTTGTTTTCAAATATATACAAAAAATTTTGCTCTTCGGCTGGTACATAAATAATTTTTAATAAAAAAAGTTTTTAAAGAATGATTATTCCTCTGTATTGTACATGTCTCATAAGAAACTATCAAATAATTCGTGATAACAAACTGTAAGTAAGGAGTGACCCAGCTCAATAGTAACCTAAACTCTAAAAAACGGAATTTTGATACAAATGAATATATCAAAAGAATTGGTTTTTTACGCTAATTTTAAATATATAAATTTCATTAAGTTTATCTTACCCATAAAAGGTTTCGAGCCTGAAAAATATTTCCTGATTTTGATAAAAGAGGTAAACAGCCCCTAAAAGTCAAGTGATCTCAATGAAAATCAGACCATCAGATTCAGCGTATCAGAGAACCCTACTGTAAAGGTTTCAAGCTCCTATTTGCAACAATGTGGAATTTTGTATGTTTTGCCAGAAGAAAGAGCACCGATCCGTGTTTATTTGTTTTTTTTCCTAGGGTTGATCGTATTGACCCCATGGTCCTAGAATATCGGGAGAGGGCTCGTCCGAACGAAAATTTGAAGTTTTAGTGCCTTTTAACGTGATCAAAAAATCGGAGTGCAACTAGGCCCCCTCCCACGCCCTTTTTTCCCAAAATCGTCCGATCAAAATTTTGTGATAGCCATTTTGTTCATCATAGTTGAAAGGCCCATGAACTATGCCTTTGGGTATAACATACACCCCCCCCCCTCCACAGCCCTAGGGAAAAGGTCTTTAAGTTATAAAATTTGCCCATTGTTTGCGCATAGTATTTGTTATTGGGATGTAGGCATACATTTTCGGGTGGGGGGGGGGGGGAGCAAATTTTCTTCTGGGGGCTTTTCCACGGGGGAATTTCCAGTGGAGAGGGAAGTTTCCAGGGAGTGAACTTGTCAGGGGAAATTATACTCGGGGGATTTTGCAAGAATTCTTATAAAAATTCTTTTTATATGTCTTGCCGTTCTCTTTTCCGTCTCAATTTTACGTGCAGACTGGTTAAGAGTAATTGTCCAGGGTGAATTTTCACCGGGATTGAATTACCTAGAGGATATTTCCATGGATAGGGGTTTCTCCGTGGAGGTGGGGCCAGAGTTCCTGGCATTATTTAAAAACGATCAGAAATAAAAAAAAGTTTTTAACACTAAAAGTAAGGAGCAACATTATAACTTAAAACAAACAGAACTTATGACGTATATAAAGAGGGTTGTCCCCTCCTCAACACCTTGCTATTTACGCTAAAGTTTGAATTTTATCCCAATTCTTTAATAATGACTTCTGAAACACAAGGGCCGTTTAATTAGAACAATGAGACGCTTTTTTAAAAGTACTAAAAAACTTTAGCGTAAAGAGCGAGGAAGAGGGGTCAACCCCCTTCTTATACATAATAATTTCTGTTCGTTTTAAGTCTTAATGTTGCTTCTTATTTTCAGTTAAAAAAACTTGTTTTTTTCTATTTGATTCCGAAATAAAAAGCATTAAAAATACGGTGGTTTAAGAAAACACCATCAAAAACAAAAGAGAGAGAGAGAGAGAGAGAGAGAGAGAGAGAGAGAGAGAGAGAGAGAGAGAGAGAGAGAGAGAGAGGAGAGAGAGACGAGAGAGAGAGAGAGAGAGAGAGAGAGAGAGAGAGAGAGAGAGAGAGAGAGAGAGAGAGAGAGAGAGAGAGAGAGAGAGAGAGGGAGGGAGAGAGAGTGAGAAAGGGAGAGAGAGAGAGAGAGAGAGAGAGAGAGAGAGAGAGAGAGAGAAAGAGAGAGAGAGAGAGAGAGAGCATCATATCTTGCATTGAAGACATAGATGCAGGATTACCTGAAGACATAGATGCAGGATTATCAAGTATCTGCGTGTATCTGTTCTGCAATAATGAATTTGTTATCTAAGATACCCGAAAATGAAAGGTGGCAGTGGCCCAGACGTTAGTTTACCGTTCCTTCCTACACTCTTGATATTTATCATAGGCAGCGCAATAGCGTTGCCTAAGTAAAGTTGTTGGCGCAATTTATATTTTTTGGGGTCTTAGACCAGAGCACTTTGTATCGAAGGAGTTGTCCTAGAAACTTCAAAAAGGGCTCATTCGATTGGAAATTTAAACAGGTAGTTCCCTTTTTAATAGTTGAAAGTAATTGGAAGGCAACTAACCCCCCTCCCATGCCCACCCTTTCCCCTGACACATCCAATCAAAATTTTGAGATGGCTATTTTGTTCAACGTAGTTGAAAGGTTCGAAAATTATGTCACAGTTTTCCCAGCAAAGGTTGTAAGTTATGCCCTGGGGGCATATTTTTTATAGAAAGCGTTGTCATAGGAACTTAAAAAGGGCTCATTCGATTGGAAATTGAGAGGGCTAGTGCCCCTTTTGATAGTCAAAAGTAATCGGAGGGCAAATGCCTCCCCCCCACGCCCATCATTTCTCCAAAAACATTCAAGCAAAATTTTGATATAGCCACTTTGTTCAACGTAGTTAAGAACTCTGGAAATTACGTCTCTGAAGATGACAACCCCCTCCCTACAGCCCTCAGAACAAAGGTTGTAAGTTATGCCCTTGGGGCATATAAGGTTTTATAGAAAGCGTTGTCGTAGAAACTTAAAAAGGGCTCATTCGATTGGAAATTAAGAGAGCTAGTGCCCCTTTTGATAGTCAAAAGTAATCGGAGGGCAAATGCCTCCCCCACGCCCATCATTTCTCCAAAAACTTTCAAACAAAATTTTGATATAGCCACTTTGTTCAACATAGTTGAAAAGTCTGGAAATTATGTCTCTGAAGATGACACCATCCCCCTCCCCCCGTACTGCCCTCAGGACAAGGGTTGTAAGTTATACCCTTGGGACATATAAGGTTTTATAGAAAGCGTTGTCGTAGAAAGTTCAAAAAGGGCTAATTAGATTGGAAAATGAGAGGACTAGTGCCTTTTTATTAGTAGAAAGTGATCAAAGGGCAAATGCCCCAACCCACGCCCATCATTTCCTAAAACACTTCCAATCAAAATTTTGAGATAGCCATTTTGTTCAACATAGTTGAAAGCTCCGGAAATTATGTCTTTGAGGATGAGAAATCTCCCCCCCCCCCCCCAGCCCTCAGGACAAGGGTTTTAAGTTATACCCTGGGGGATATAAGGTTTTTTATAGAAAGGGTGGTCATATTAACTTCGGAGGGGGCTCAATGGATTGGTAATCAGAAGCTCTAGTGCCCTTTTTAAGAGTCAAAGTGATCAGAGGGCAGCTACCCCCCCCCCCCAAACACGTCGTATTATCCCGAAATGCATCTAATAGAAATTTTGAGATAGCCATTTTATTCAAAATAGTCTAAATTTACTATAACAAGGCTTTTGGGGTTAAAAAAAAAAAAAAAACAGAGCCTGGGAGCAAGGGTTGTAAGTTATGCCCCGGGGGCATTTAAGATTTTTATAGAAGGGATGGTTGTATAAACTTTAGAGGAGGCTCATTTTATCGGAATTTCTAGTTCCCTTTTAAGAGTCAAAAGTGACGAAGGGCAGGAAGCCCCTCCCCCCCTTCCCCCCAACTAACCCTTTTCACCAAACGAACCTGATTAAAATTGGGAGATAGCGATTTTTCTGAAAATACTCCAAAAAACATATAACAATGCCTCTAGGGTTGACAAAACCCCCCAGTGCCCTGGAAATAAGGCTGTAAGTCATGCCCTGGGGCATATAAGGTATTTTATGGAATAGGTGGTGGTATAAACTTCAGATGGGGCTCATTTGATTTGAAATTGGAAGTTGTAGTGCTTTTTTTAAGAATCGAAAGTGAATTTGAGAGCAACCAGCCTCCCTACCACTCTCATCATTTCCCCAAAGACGTCCAATCAAAATTTGGAGATAGAAAATTTGTCCATTGTAGTCGAAGGGCCCAGAAATTATATCTTGGAGGAATACATTCCCGCCCCCAAAGCTCTTAGGGTAAGGGTTGTAAATTATGCCCCAGGGGCATAGAAGGTTCTATAGAAAGGGCGGTCGTATATACTTAGGAGGCGACTCATTGGATGGGTAATCTGAATTTCTAGTGCCCTTGTTAAGAGGCAAAGTGATCTGAGGGCAGCTAACCCCCCCCCCCAAAGCAAATCGTGTTTTCCCAAAATACATCGAACAAAAATTTTTAGACAGTCATTTTATTCAAAATAGTCCAATGATCAGATAAAAAGGCTTTTGGGGTTAAAAAAAAAACAAAAAAAACACCAGAGCAGGGGGGCGAGGGCTGTAAGTTATGCCACGGGGCATTTAAGCTTCTTATGGAAGGGATGGTTGTTCAACTTTAGAAGAGGTTCATTTGGTTGAAAATTGGAAGTGCTAGTTCCTTTTTAAGCGTCAAAAGTGATGGAAGGAATTTAGCAACCCCCCTCCCCAACAACCCCTCTTTTCACCAAACGCATCTGATTGAAATTATAAGATAGCGATTTTATTCAAAATAGTCCAAAGAAAATATAATAATGCCTATAGAATTGATACAACCCCCAGCGCCCTGGGGATAGGGTTGCAAGTTATACTATGAGGACATATAAAGTTTTTATGGATCATTTCCTTTAACACCTCCAATCAAAATTTGGAGATAACAATACTGTTCATCGTAGTTGAAGGGTCCGGAAATTATGTCTGTGAGAAAAACCACCCCTCCCCCCTACAGCACTCAGGGCAAGGGTTGTAAGTTATGCCCTGGGGGCATATAAGGCTCTTATAGAAAGTGTGGTCGTATATGCTTTGAAGGGGAATCATTGGGTTGGTAATCAGAAGTTCTAGTGTCCTATTTAAGAGTCAAAGTGATCAGAACTCACCTACCCTCACCCTCCCTCCATACAAACAAGATCTGTTTTCCCGAGATGCATCCAATAAATATTTTGAGACACGCCTCTTATTGAAAATAGTCCGAAAGTCCTATAACAAGGCTTTTGAGGTTGATACAAAGCATCAGAGCCTAAGGGCGAGAGTTGTAAGTTATGCCCCTGGGGCATTTAAGGTTCTTATGGAAGGGATGGTTATATAAACTTTAGAGGTGGCACATTTGGTTGAAGTTGGAAGTTCTAGTTCTCTTTTAAGAATCAATAATGATGGAGGTCAACTAGCCCCCCCCCCCAACTACCCCTCTTTTAACCATATGTATCTGATTGAAAATGTGCGATGGCAATTTCGTTTAAAATAGTTCAAAGAATATATAACAGTGCCTCTAGGGTTGGAACAACCCCCCAGAGCCCTGAGGCAAGGGCCTTAAGTTGTGCCCTGGGGGCATATAAGATTCTTATGGAATGGATGGTAGCATTAAATTAAGATGGATATCATTTGATTTTAAATTGGAAGTTATAGTGCACTTTTCAAGAGTCAAGGTAATTTTGAGAGACCCCCCACGCCCATCATTTTCCATAGCAAACATCCAAAAAAAGTTTTGAGACATCAATTTTTTTTCAGCATTGTTGAAAAGATCAGTAATTATGTGTTTGGGGATCTCAACCCCCCCCCCCCACAAGGCCTCGGGGAAAGGGCTGCAAGATAGACGATTTGTTCATTGTTTACATATAGTATGTGTTATTGAGAAAAGGTGTGCATGTTTGACTTCTACTTTCCCAAAATACGAAGGGCATTAAGATGAGTCTTTCAGGGAATGTTGAAGGGAATTTTGAATTAAATCATAATATGTTATGTGTATATGGGTTGTCAAAAGGGTGTAACTCAGGAATGATTGAGTATATTAATTTGGAATTTTCAGGAAATGACAAAGGAGATGATCAATTGAACAAAAGGCAATATTTGCACGCTATTACTACTACAACTACTGCTGCTTCTACTGCTACCACTAGTACTATTACTACTACCACTACTATCACTAAAACCAATAATTCTGTAGCGAGTACTACTAAGGCTGAGGATATTGAAAAAAAATATCTGAGGAAACGTTGAGGGAAAATTTGAACTAAATCAAAACATACTACGTGTATACAGATTGCTGATACGGTAATATTGCTGATGCTGATCAGTAATATTTTTGGAACGGCTTATCATATCAAAAGAAAACTTCAGGGGCATCATGAATGGGATGTTCAGTTGACTAAAAGGCAAAATTTACCTGTTACTACTGCTATTAATACTGCTGCTACTGCTGTTACTACTGATAGTTATACACTATTACTGCTACTACTGTTCCTAATACTACCACTACTACTTCGATGCTAGTGCAATTAAGGCTACACGCATGAAGGTGAAAATTTGACAGAATATTGCGGGGGAATTTGAATTAAATCAAAACACACTATGCGCATGCAGATTGTCATAAGGTTGTATTTCAAGAATTGACTTTTGTATTAAGTTGAATCTTTCGGAGAATACTTAAAGGGGAAGGTGAATTGACAAAAAGGTAATATATGCGTGTCACTGCTAACACTAATACAACTGCTACTTTTCCTTATGCTACAACTGCAACTAAACTACTCCAACCGCTACTTTAATTCCAACAACTTGTAAAGCTTAGAGTATTAAGGTAAAAAGGGCGTCAAAAGCGTGGCAAAAACGCACATCAACAATATTTTTGGAACGGGTTAGGGTGTCAAGGTGAATCTTCTGGGGCATCATGAAAGCGATGTTCAACTGAACGGCAATATGCACATGCTACTACCGCTAATAATACTGCTACTACTACTTTTACTGCTGCTGCTAATATAACACTAACACTGCAACTGCTTTTAATACCACCGAAACTACTGTGACAGTAATACTATTAAGGCTAAGTCTATGAAGGTAAAATTTGAGAGAATATTGATGGCAGCTAAGAACTAACAGAAGAGACTGTGTGCATTTAGATTTTCAAAATTGCGTATCTTAAGAATTGGTTTCTGTATTAAGTTAGAAATCTCGGAGAATACTTTAAGGGGAAGATCAATTGACCAAAAGGCAAAATGTGCACACTGCTACTAATACTACTGCTACTGCACCATATAGTAGTTCTACCACTACTATAATTATTGCTCCAATTGCTACTTCTACCACAGCTACTTGTAAGGTAAAGGGCATTAACATGAAAATTTCAAAAAGTATACGAATATACAGGTTAAAAAGAGCAAATCGACAATCTCATAGCAATGGCTGATTGTATTAAGTTAAGTAGTTATACTACTGCTGTGACTACTATTACAGCTATGCCTAAGAGTATGAAGGTGAAATTTTCAGAGAATATTTATGGAAATTTCTGTTGTATGGATGACAACCTGCCATCCGTATGCAGGTTGTCAAAAGGGCATATTGGCAATATTTTAAGGAACAGTTTCATATATGAGATTAAAACTTATAACACTTGTTTTGGGGGATGTTGAACAAACCAAGAGACAATATTTGCATCATAATACCACTGCTTCTACTCCTACAACTACTACTACAGCTACTATTGTTATTATTGCTTCTACTGCTACTGCTACTAAGGCTAAGACTACTACTATTAACTCTACTCCTACTGCTGCTATTCTAACTACTGGTGCTACTAATACTACTAATAAATCTATGGGTATTAAGGGGAAAACTGCGCAATATTGTAACTGTATTGAAATAAGTCGAAACACACTATACCCACAAAGGTTGTCAAGAGGACGTTTCAGCAATACTTCAGGCCCGGTTGATGGAAGTTAAAAGTTTTATTGTGTATTGAAGGGATGTTGAAAAAAAGGTGCTGTGTGCATACTGCTACTAATGCTACTACTGCTACTACAACTATTGCTACTACACAAGCTAAGGGTATTAAGGTGAGGCTTTCAAGGAATATTTAGGCGAATGCTGAACTAAATCAAAACGAACTATGATCATATAAATTGTCAATAGGGTGACAAAGCAAAATCACAATAACGTCTTACATTATTATGTTAGACCTTTCAGGGTAAGTTATGACAGATTTTGAACTAGCCAGAAGACAGTATGTGTATACTTTTGATAAAACTTCTACGGTTACTGTGACTAATGACACTTAAGGGCATTAAGTAGAAATGTTTAGGGGGAGTTTCAATTAAATAAAAAACTATACGCATGCAAGTATTAAAAGGACATGTAAGCAATAACATAGGCAGCGCTGGTCTATCATAACAAGTAATATTATTGATATTTTAAAGGAGCTAATTTGGTTGGAAATTCAAAGGGATAGTACCATTTTTAAGAGTCAAAAGTGATTGGAGGGCAATCAGCTCTCCTCTTTACCTAATAATTTTCCAAACACTGCCAATCGAAATTTAAGATAGCTATTTTGTTCAGCATAGCTGAACGGTCTTGTAACTGTATCTCTAGGGCTATTGCGTTGGTCAACCCCCCACAGTTATGCAATTTGCCCATTATGTTAAAAAAATAAATATTAAATCAAAATGCACTGTGTTAATGCTAATTGCCAATAAGGCATCTTAGCAGTATCCCAAGAATGACTGAGGGTATTATGTTCAAAATTTTAGTGCTGCTTGTATTACTACTTCTGCTCTTAAAATTTAACCAAAACAAAAAAGTGTAAGTGCATCCAAGCTGTCAAAGAGCAGAAATTTATTTGCTTGCGAATGGTATCAGGTTTTCTATTTCAGGTCAACTAGAGGAGGTATAAAACTAAATTAAACACTACTATTTGTGTCCAAATTTTTAAAAGGGTATATGTTATTAAAAATTGTTGAAAAATTTTCTCCAACATACAAATAGCAGGCTAAACTATAAGTTCTTAAAGAAAAAACCGAAAAGATTTAAAGTATTATTTTCTTTTTCCCTGAAAAGACTATATCAATATAAAACAAACAGAAATTAATTAAAAGAAACCTTTCCCACAAAATTAATATATAATTTTATATCTTTTATTTTCAATAAATATATTTATTTTTCTACAATATTAAAAGTATAAGATTTCTTGCAAAAAGAACTTTGTTTTTAAGCCTAATTTCATAGTAAAAGCTTTTTTCAATAAAATACTTCTCAAATTTTAATAAATTTAGTTCTAGTTAGATTAATATTCAAACAAGAAAAATTTTTGTCAAGTACAAAGTGAAACAAATAAGAGCGACGAGCTATCAAGAATTTACCTGTATCTGATTTATTCTTTTCTTCGTTGATTTTGTTGCATATAAGGCACTGAGATGGCGTTATGCAAGGGTCACCACACAAATTTGGGCAATAATGACCGCACTTAACTTTCTGGCTACATGGTTCTTGGCATACCAGCTTACTGCTTAAAAATTAAATGAAATATTATTATCAGATGCAGATGGAGCAGCATAAGGAAAAACAGTCTTTGTTGATTTAAATAAAAATGATGTGTACAAACTTAAACTGTGCAGCTGAATATCATTTTGCTACGTAGGTAATACTGTCGAAGACAAAGAGAGATATTATTTTCCTAAAGTCCGGGGGTTAAGTGTACTTAAATTTAGTCAGTTTGCATCTGTGATGCAATTTGAAACGCCAATTATAACATATTCCTGGCCATTCACACCGCCCCACTTTAAAAACCTGTTTGGTTTCATAAAAGCGGCCTTTCTGAAATTAAAGCGGTCTCTCTGAAATTAGAAAAAAAAGATTTTTTTTTAAGTAGTCCCTTGGTTTCTCTGTGGTGTAGGGAATCTTTAAGCTAGAGAAAAAAATTTTAATAGCAACAGTATGTACCTCAATTGTGTGGCATCAGTTATGTACATAACCGATACAATTGCCTCTAGTAGGTCTTGAGTTAGGGGTTCTGGTGCGCTCCATGGACTATCTTCAGCTATATGGCAGAAGGCGGAGGATCCAAGATAATGAATAAATTAAAACCTTGGCTTTATGCTCATCCCCAGGATTCCCACAAAGTGCTAGAAATTATCACTGATGTGGCTGTGGATTATTTGATTGGCCAGGTTAAAGCAGATGCTCATATGCTGCAAGTGTTCGAATTACATGCAGAATACTTAGGGCCTGATTCCTTAGAAAAATTTGCTTTATCGTACCTCAGGGTACGTTCAGGGTATTGTTCAAAGAGTGAAATCTGCTATAAAAGACTTGGGCTGTGACCGTGTTTGCAAAAGGTGGTCACTATGCACTGGAAGACTTATCTACCCTAGGTTATGATGTTATTCAAATTGAGTGGACAATTAATCCACAAAAGCAAGAAAAAAGGTACCTCATAATATCACTCTTCAAGGGAATTTAGATCCTTGCGTATTATATGGACCAAGTGATTCCATTCAGAGTGCTACCAAAAATATGGTAGAAAAGTTTGGCAAGAGGTGATATATTGCAAACCTGGGTAATGGTATTTATCCAGACGTGAACCCAGAATCTTTAGATGTTTTTATTGATACAGTGCATGATTTTTAGTAATTTATTTATGACTATGGACCGGGAACTGCAGCCACACGTTTTACGGATGTTCTTTTTGTTTCTCCTTCTCTTTGTGGTAAAACTAAATTTCACTTAATATATTTTTGTTGGAACTTGGACTTGTTGGGACTTTTATATTTATGGCGAGGGCAAACTTTTGTAGCTTCATGTTTATGATAATTAAATTGGTTTTACCAAAAAAGAAAAAGAAAAAAAACCTTCCAGCGGACTGGCGATACTAATCAGTTCTCACCTTTCGGCATCAGTACTTGTCGAGAATAAATGTTGCCTTGGTATAAACGTTGCAAATCTGATAGTATATTGCTGCTATTTACCAACAAATTATAAGAGCTTGGCTTCCAAAGAAAATTTCTCCCGTGCAACAACAAAGCTTGCTAAATCTTTACAGCAGTGTGCCTATGCATCTCATCGTGTTATCCTCGCTGGGGACGTGAACTGTGACCTCTCAGTGCCATATCAGTCAAGATCTCAAATACTTCTGTCTTCTCTGTCCAATATATATGTTGTCCCAGATGACCATTCGTATACGTAAATGCATAACTCCGGACCGACGAGTTCACTTGATATCATGCTCTGCTCGAACGGCGTGACTGCGAATGGCTCAAGCCATGTTGACTTTAGCGTATCGGTATCCGATCATTTACAAATTTCCAACTGTTTTGTTATTGATAAAGTTCTCTTTAAAAAAGATGAAAAGAATCGGAAGTGGGAATTCAAATATGACCGGAAGAAAATAAATGCTGTTGTATATAAAGCAGAGCTTGATGCAACACTTGACAAAGTTAAGATCCCTTTCCGACAGCTGCCATAATCCTCGGAACTTGCCGAGTCCAAGAAAAAAAAAATTATAATCAACATTTACTGTAATGGAATCACACATGCAATGTGCTGTGCTGAGCATTGTGCCGCTCCTGTACGTAAAGTTCACTCGGGTTCAGGAATACCTGGCTGGTGGATAAATCCGGCTTTACCGCAAATTTACAAATCTTCAAAATTTGGCAAACAATATGGAATGATTGCGAGTGGTCGAAATCTGGTGCCGTTAATGACATACGGTTATATACCAAACGTCATTTTGCTAAGTATCTTGCCAATTACAAAGCTGAGATTATTGACTGCAGGAGCAAGCGTCTCACAACTAACCCAAATGAAATCTAGAGATTCATTGGGGGAAAAAGTCAAAAGGTGTCGCTTCAGAGCTTTCAAGTGAGAGTGACTGGATCAGCTGTTTCACCAGCAAATTTTCTCCACCTGTTCCAGTGTAAGAAACCCGCTATGAATCACTACTAGTGGATAGTCTAGCTGATACTGAATCGCTTATTTGTTTCGTAATAACGGCCTCTGATATTTACAGTGCTATCATTCGCCTCCGAAATTAGTTCTCGCGTGGTTATTATCAATTATATAGTTTTCATTTATTATATGCAAGTGATAAGCTGCTGCATCATCTACATTTGTTCTACCAAATCATTTCTAATTCTGGTATTGTCCCCGATTCTTTTTGTGTTGCTGCATTGACTCCTGTTCTGAAAAAAGATAAGGATAGCCGGTAATGTTGTTTCTAGGCCTATAACCGTTTCTTCTGTTCGACGTAAATTGCTAGAGTTGCTAGTGATTAAGGACGTAAATAAGGCTTGTAAAACTCCGGACAACCAGTTTGTATTTAAGGAGGGCTACAGTCGGGAACACGTGCATTATATAATTGCCAACGTCACCTGATGGATACGGAGAATAATGGCGAGTTTCTCGTCCTTGCGGCTCACGATGTCTCTCGTGCTTTCCATTCTGGTGTGCATTCCCATTTATCGTATAGTGCGCAAAAGCGAAGTCTCAATCGTTCAGTCGTGCGGGTATTTAAAAATCTGTATGCGAGATTATGTTTTGTCGTGAAAGTACCTACTCATCATGGTTACGTAATGAGTAAAGCCACAATTCGATTTTGGAAAGGAATCCACCAAGGTTGGTTAACTTCGCCTTGTATAATAATAGCGTGGTATAACTCCAGAAAAGGTTAGAATTAGTTTTATTTTTAAGGGTTTGGACCTTTCCATACTCAATTACGCTAACGACATCCTTAATTTAAGTAGAACCATATCGTCTGTTGAGACGATTTTTTCTGTGCTTAGTAGGAAATATGCCGAAATTGGACTCAATTTTAATGCTTCGAAAAGCGAGGTCCTTGCTTTCGACAAATCCGTCGGTGATTTTGGGTAAGTACAGTTAGGAAATCAGAGCGTTCAGTTATCTGATTCCCCCCCACGTCCATCATTCCCCCAAACACATTCAATCAAAATTTTGAGATAGATGTTGGGGTTCCACCCCTGTTTCTGGTGGCTATCACGACGAACATTGGTGCCAGCGGTGGCTAAATACCACGAACATTGGTGTCAGCGGTAAATACCATGAACATTGGTGCCAGCGGTAAATACCACGAACATTGGTGCCAGTGGCTGTCACCCCGAGCAATAGCCATTTTGTTTAGCGTAGTTGATTTCCAGATAGAAAATATTTTTTGGAGGAGGATACTCCCCCACAACCCTCAGGGCAAGGGTTTTAAGTTAGCCCTGGGGGCATATAAGGTTTTTAAAGAAGGTGTTGTCGTAAAAACTTCAAAAAAAGCTCATTAGATTGGAAATTCAAAGGGCTAGTGTCCTTTTTAATAGTCGAAAGTGATTGGAGGGCAACTAGCCTGCCCCCCTTCCACACCCATCATTCCCCCAAACATATCCAATAAAAATTTTGAGATAGCTATTTTGTTTAGCGTAGTTGAAATTAGGTCTTTGAGGATGACAACCCCCCCCCCCACAGCCCTCAGGGCAAGGGTTGTAAATTATGCCCAGTGGGCATATAAGGTTTTTATATAACGCGTTGTCGTAGAAACTTCAAAAAGGGATCATTCGATTGGAAATTGAAATGGCTAGTGTCCTTTTTAATAGTCGAAAATTATTGGAAAGCAACTAACACCCCTTCCACGCCCACCATTTCCCCAAACACATCCAATAAAGATTTTGAGATAGCCATTATGTTCCACGCAGTTCAAAGTTTAGGAAATTATAGCTTTGAGCAGGACACTCCCCCTACACTCTTCAGGACAAGGGTTATAAGTTATGCCCTGGGGTTATATAAGGTTTTTATTGAAAATTTTGTCGTAGAAACTTGAAAAAGGGCTCCTTGAATTGGAAATTCAAAGGGCTAGTGCCCTTTTTAATAGTCGAAAGCGATTGGAAGTGATTATATGCCCTGGGGTCATATAAGGTTTTATAGAAGGCGTTGTTTTAGAAACTTCAAAAAACGCTAATTCGATTGGAAATTTAAAGGGCTATTGCCCTTTTTAATCGTCGAAAGTGATTGGAGGTTAACTAGCCCCCCTTCACGCTCATCATTCTCCCAAACACATCTAATCAAAATTTTAATAGCCATCTTGTTCAGCGTAGTTGATTTCCGGATAGAAAATATGTTTTCGAGGAGGATACTTCCCCACAACCCTCAGGGCAAGGGTTTTAAGTTATGCCTAGGGGGCATATAATGTTTTTATAGAAGGTGGTGTCGTAGAAACTTCAAAAAAAAGCTCATTCGATTGGAAATTCAAAGGGCTAGAGCTTTTTTTAATAGTCGAAAGTGATTAGTAATATTTTTTGTTGTTGTTGTTGTTTAGACCAGGGCACTTCGTATCGAAGGAGTTGTCGTGGGAAATTCGAAAGGGGCTCATTCGATTGAAAATAGAAAGGGCTGATGCCCTTTTTAATAGTCGAAAGTGATTGGAGGGCAACTAATCCCCCTTCCACTCCCAACCTCCCATTTGTCCATTATAATTAAAAACTGAATGTCCTTAAGATTAAATCAAAATGCACTGTGATAATGCTAATTCCCAATAAGGCATCTCAGCAGTATCCCAAGAACGACTGAAGGTATTATGTTCAAACTTTCGAGGCTACCTCTGCTCTTAAAATTTAACCAAATCAAAATAGTATAAGTGTATCAAAGCTATCAAAGAAAGTAAACATAGTTTTTTTGCGAATGGTATCAAGTTTTCCATTTCAGGTCAACTAGAGGAGGTATGAAACTAAGTCAAACAGTACTATTTGTGTCCAGATTTTTAAAATGGTCTATGTTGTTAAAAATTGCTGAAAATTTTTCTCCAGCATTTAAATAGCAGGCCAAACTATAAAGTCTTAAAAAACGAAAAGATTTAAATCATTATTTTCTTTTTCCCTGAAAAGACTATGTCAATATAAAACGAACAGAAATTTATTAAAAAAAATTTTCCACGAAATAAGTTTTTCAAAAAACTCCATTAAACAAAAAATGAGCAAAAATAAAATCAAATAATCTACTAAGCTCGAAACTACCACAAATCAGCATCGATAAATAAATGAAACCCAAAACGAACAGAAATTAAAATAAATAACCGAGTCAAACTCAAAACAAGCAGAAATTAACACAAGTTGGGCGCAAAACCCCTATGCTTCCCAAGGCCAGAACAAAATTTGCACTTTACTGAAAAAAATGTAAATGTTTTTACTTTTATAACTTTAATAAATCCAATAATTTTAACATTTTGATTACTAAATATCAGTATATGTATATTAAATTGACAATGCACATTCATTTGTATTTTTTCAGTAAAGTGCAAATTTTGTTCTGGCCTTGGGAAGGCATAGGGGTTTTGCGCTCAATTTATGTTAATTTCTGCTCGTTTTGAGTTTGACTCGGTTATTTATTTTAATTTCTGTTCGTTTTGGGTTTCATTTATTTATCGATGCTGATTTGTGGTAGTTTCACGCTTGGTAGATTATTTGATTTTATTTTTGCTCATTTTTGTTTAATGGTGTTCTTTACTTTTCTTTGAAAAACTTATTTTGTGGAAAAAGTTTTTTTTTTAATTAATACTAAGAAACACGTCAAGTTAATACCATTTCTTCTCCTTGATAATACTAGAAGGCCTTATCGTTGAAATGAATAGTCCATTTTTCTTACAGATAGTGTTTTGAGCCGAAGCGGGCATAAGTTTTTGCGAGGATATAAGTAAATGAATTAATGAATTTTATTTCCCATTAAAAGCCATGCGTCACTAGTAGAGTAATATGAAAAAAGATAAACAAATAAAAAGAAAACGCACAAAACAGCAAATATAGACTACACTAATATCGCAAAACATTCCACCATTCATTTCCTGCTAAGCTTCTACTGAACTTCCCAAGCCTTTTATGTACAGCCGTGTACAGATCGGGTTTGATTCAATGGCTACTTAGACACTGTTGCTTTTCCAAGGAAGTTAGTCACAAGAGAAATTTGCAAAATCAGAAAAAGCAAAAGCATATTGTATGCTTATTTTTATCTGAAAAGAAGGAACAAAAATAGAGAGAGAGCGCCAGTACATGTTTTGCAAGCTTTTGAAGACACGAACATACAGTAAGCTTTCCGAACCTTGCTAGCAAAGTCTTTCTATTCTACAAAAGAAGCACGTCTTCTTTCTACAAAATAAGCACGCGTCAACTTAACGTCAAAACCAATAGGTAGACCAAGACACACTATACTAGATGAAGGTTTTACACTCGTGTCATCTAGTTTTACATCTTGGCCAAGATTACTTTACTTGTGAATGAAAACAAGGAAATCAGTTGCAATTTCATTGAAAATAAAGCCAATTCTCTCATGTAAACCTTTCAGTGCACAAAAAATCTCTTCAAAACGGGAAAAAGAACAACACAAATTCAAAACATCATCAGCATAAATAAAAAAAGCCAAAACCTCGTACCGAAAACTAGATTTGGCCACCTGCTGAGCCTCAACCCCACTGCTGTTATATAAAGGTAGTAAAGAGATAGCTCCTTGACAGATTCCTTTTTGGACTGGAATAAGAGTGGAGAAAAACACACAGTGGGCTTATTTCAGCAATAACCAGTATTTCAAAATATTTAGATAGGACCGGCCTATGCGAGCTGTACTGGAATGGATCTTTTCCTTTTTCGATAACCATAGTGATAGATACTAAAACAGGACGAATCAGGTACTAAACCAAAGATGCTATCTCTGTGCAAGCCACAGATGAAATCATCCCCCTTTGAGAATTTCTTTTTCACTTCACTCACAGTATCACATACGCTGGAGATGAAGACTATAAAGCCTCGACTCCCAGCAGGCTCAGAACGTCTCTTACCGAGTTAGTTTCCGAAAGCCAGTTCACGCTGAGGATTGGGCGGAAGAAACTCAGAAGTGTAGGAGTCAGTCCACTCTTCCTCAGAATGGCTTGTATGGCAAAGGGCACATTGCTTATCATTTCCATGGTTTTGACAAATATCCAGATCAGTGAGATGTTGATTTTAATAAGAGTACCCTACCGCTTATTGCAGGCTACCTCGTGCTTAAGCCTGAGGTAACCTGCAATAAGTGGTAGGATATATTAATCTTAAACAGAATGTAGTAAGAAACAGAATGGTGAGTGGGAAGTTTCTTTCTTTCCCAAACTTCTTTCAAAACCCAACGATTATCATTCCTGACTGGAGAGCTAGGCTTACTTGGAATAGCACGGAGCATATTCTACACAGTTAAGTAGCCAGAAACGCTATTTGCATTGTTACCGCCAGAAGAGCGTAAATTGTAATCGAAATTATTGAAAGGACAAAGTTTAAATTGGATGTAAACCCACTATTATGGAGTATATTAATGCCAGGTCGTTATTCATGACGGTGAGTTGAGAACAAATTAAGAAGAATCTCTGTCCTAAAGGACAGAAAAGATAACAAATTAAGGCTCATATCGGCTGCAACGATAACAGTAAGGCTTTGTTTCTGTGATGCTGTTATAGCACTTTGAAGTTTACCACAGGCTATGCTAGGCTTTCTTTCATAGATCGAGTTACATTAATCGTTTGTCACGTCTGTAGAGAAAACAGCAACATCTAGCAATTGACTTGATACAAGGAAATCAAAAGATTTCTCAAGAAATTGGCCTATGCTGAAGTTTGGCTCAAACAAGCACAGCAACGCCACCAGAAAAAAGTCATCCTCGTCAAGTAAATTCAACAGAAAGTTTTAAATAACTTAAAGAATCAAACGATATTTAAATTCCAATCATGTCCAGGCAGGAAAGAGGTGAGGGGGGGGGGGGAAGTAGCCATTTTTAAGTTTGGCTAGATAAATTCTCCCTTTCGTAAAATTTAGAATTGGTGTTAAAAATGTATAGTACTTAATTCGTAGTTTGGCTTGTATTTTTTCATTCATCTTGAACACGTGTTAATGCGCTTTAGTTTCCTATTTTATCAGACTTAAATATCAGACGTCATACCCTCCATTAGCAAGAACATTAGAAATTTAATTTGAATGTAAAATGGGATTTCAAGTGACGTCAGGGAGAGTAAAACCGTATTTTCAATTTTGTCCCGTCTGAAAAAAAAGTTTAATGAAGTTTATTTTTTTCAGTTTTATTTTAAATTATTTTTTCTGTTTGTCCAATTTTGTGAATAAGACTTGGGCCACAAATTTACTATCCAAGATTTCATATTTTCCTTCACGCCACATATTTGTTAACTTTTTTTATATCTTGTATAACATAATCAATTTAAGGTTCAGTTACGATTATATTTGAAGTAGAACCTAGTGGCGTTAATTCAAAAAAATGTAGAAGGGTGGGGATTAGATCATTCTTTAAATCTAGGGGGGAGGGATGTGTTATTTTTCAATAAAAACATAAAAGGGCATTTTTCAATGAAAAGAAAAACAAAGTGTTTTCAAAATCTAGGGGAGGGGGTGAGATGTAGAGGAGCAATTGCCTCCTTTCCCCGTAATTGACATTCCTGGTGGAATCTTATAAAACAGTTCCAACAATAATTTAAAGGTGACGATGTATAAAATCACTGAGCTTTACCTTACTATCGATGAATCACCAGCGTGTTGTAAAGAAGAGGAGTCAGGCATAACCTAGAATGTAAAAAGGATGTTAATGCTGCGAACGTATCCCACTTTAAAAATATAAAAAGAAAAATTTTAAGGGTAAATCAAGTCTGTCTAATTTTAAATGATATCAGTCTATTTGTGATGCCGGTAAGGCGATAAGATACCTTGAAGAATAACCATGTCTCGTCCATTACCAATTTTTTTTAAATTTGGGTGGCGGAACTACTTAGAATCGACTAGACGTCCTTGCCATAGCTTTCAGAGCTTAGATAAGAGATCCTAATAAACGATAGAAAAATTAAAAGCCGACACCTATTTTCCTTAAAATCTTAGAAAAACCATCTAACATCTCCTGTTTTGTGCTAGAGATAAGAGATACTCTGGTTTAATGAAACGTACATCATCGTCGATCCAAAAGTGCAAATTTTGTTTCTTCGATTAAACAGAGCCAAACTTTCTTCTGGTAAGTTCAGTCCCTAAAAATTTTCTTGCATATAAAGTAGAAAAAAGTAAAAAATCAGCTGTTAGGGCCCGAGGCCATAATTATCAGATAAATGTGCTTTTCGTAAGCTTAACATAATTTCCAAATTAAATTCATTGCTTCATCGCTGGCCCTAGCAATTGATATGAGACGCATTTTAAGAATATGATAATTAGAAAGTCTCTGAAAAATGGAAGCTACTGGTGACTAAAGCAGCAAACAAAATTAGTTTGAAAAACGGAGGGTAAATTTTGAAGCTCAATTCAGAGGGCAATTCATACGTGTTAACTGCCACAGGTTAGAGCTTTACGCCTCCGCGTCGAAGGTTACTCTTTGAAGTGTGCTGTATTTGAAGTATTATTTTAGTTGAGTTCTGATATAGCTTCTGACTCACGAATAGTAAGATTCTTTTTACCTTTCATATTTATGCATAGTTTAATAATTTTCACATAGGTAGAGTTCAGAGAGAGAGATGAAGGGGATTGGTAAAAGAGAAGTGTCGTATTTTTTTTTAAAACATCTTTCACGAGGGAAGATATAGCTTGGAAAGTGGGACCCAAGGGTCTGGGTAAAATTTGTAAAATAAAAGCAGCGGTCGTTAGATCTGGGTCCTTCTCTCCCCAACACCAGCTTCGAGCGTCAGGAATTTGTAGTGGCGTCGCAGTTAGAGAGCTGAATGGTTAAAGAATTAACCACTAAAGGCTCCATTTACGATACGTTTAAAGGCTCCGGTACATTGTTTCATTTAGATAGCCCGGAGAAGTTTTCAGCACCCCTCCTCCAGCGATCTAGTAATAGCAACCACAGACCCGTGACACTGTGGGCCAGATATTATGGAACTTACTCCCCACAGATAGTATGCTTGTAGCAGCCTCACTGGTAGTATATGTAGCATTACCACAGCAAAAATAATGTTAGGAGCATTACTTGTAGAACCTTTAGACCACAAAAGATGAACTAAGTGACCATAGCGTGTGGCAAAAATATCGGTATCAGCGGTGGCCCTGTGGTACGAATGCTGGCAACATCGGTTCAAATACTGGTGGTATCGCTACTAATATCAGCACAGAGGAAATATATCATTTGAACAATTCAGATGCTTCGAAAGTTCCCTGTAGCATCACAATTCTCTGTGATGCCACACCTTGGTGAAAAAAAAAATACGTAAAATTATTGTCTTTTCAATCAAATTTCATAGTAAAACAGAAAATTCTCCATAGCTTTCAATGGTGCTTGGTCTTCTAAGAGACGGTCTTGGTCTTCGAAGATTCCCCCCCCCCCCGCGGAGATATTACCCTTAGGAAAATTCTCCTCAGTCAAAATTGAGTAGGTAAAGGAAAAGTAAGGCAAATAAAAACAATGAAGAAAAGAAGGGTTGGAATATTCTACCTATTTTTCAATACAAAGGTAGAATATATGGTGAATTTCTGGTGAAATTTTGTGGGGGAGGGAATTAGCCTAAAATACAAAATCCTGAAATTTCAAATTGAACAAAACGAAGAGAAAGGGACTTTTTGTGAAGTCAGTAACTAGAATCTAAGAAAATACCTCGGTTATGGATTCAACAGCTGTGTCCAATGAAGAACAAAATTAAAATTAAAACATATGATACTTACAATAAAAAAGAACCCCCTAGAAATAGAAAAAAACAAACAAAGTAGAGCAACTTAAAAGTCCGCCGTCATCATTCTACAGCGTCAGACAATGACATTGATATTTTTTTTAGTTAGTTTTACTTTTAAAATCTTTTGCTGTTTTGAATGGTCCTTTAAATCGTCAGTTTTTATTTAACCTTTAAATAGTTTTTATTTAGTCATTTAGTTTTTATTTTATTCTTAGTTTTTAGTCATGATTTAGTTTTTATTATTCACTAAAGAAGATCAAACATACAACGAGATTAAATATATTATACAGCTAGATTACATTTACAACCAAAGTTTTGTTCAGTTTTAATCGTTGTCTTCGTAAAAAGTAGCGATTCTACATAGCTTTTTTGTTTTATACATTAAAAAACAAACTACATCTCGAACATCTAGAAATCTCTTTTCAAATATACCGCTTTTTTCACTAGTCAATTTAGTTTTATCAGCTAAATATTAAGTACCAGGAGACCAAGCTTCGCTTCTAAATACATATCTTTCTCTCTTTATACATATATATATATATATATATATATATATATATATATATATATATATATATATACATAAAGAGAGAAAGATATGTATTTAGAAGCGAAGCTTGGTCTCCTGGTACTTAATATTTAGCTGATAAAACTAAATTGACTAGTGAAAAAAGCTGTTATATATATATATATATATATATATATATATATACATATATATATATATATATATATATATATATATATATATATATATATATATATATATATATATATATATATATATATATATATATATATATATTATATATATATATATATATATATATATATATATATATATATATATATATATATATATATATATATATATATATATATATATCATAGTTCCAGTGGCAGCTGTAACCTAGTAAAGAGCGGACCACAGCCCATAGTAATCAAAAATGAAAAACGTGTTTTTCAAAAAAAAACTGTCTAGTGAGAAAAAATTGCCATTTGACACTAAATCAGGAATGGTAACTATTGTTTCGGTTAATTTTAGAAGTAAAAGTTTATTGCGAAAAGAAATTTATGGTGATTTTGAAAAAGAGCCTGAAATCCCTTGAAAATGGCGTTAAATCGATATAAAAAATGCACCATTGGAATCAGCATGGTCGAAAACCTTTTGTAGGATAACTACAGTTCCATCACCTTGAACGCCAAGGAAAATGACTTTTTTGCATGCTTAGCACTAATCTGTCTCCTTTTTTTTTCTAGAAGGGCTAGGGGGTGGCCAGAGCATCATGGAGAGCTGTATAAAAGTTCATTCGAACGGGAATTAAATTTGTAAGTGTTCTTTTTAAGTGACCGAAAAGATTGGAGGGCAAATAGCCCCCCTCCCTAAAGGCCCCCCAACAAGTCCTATAAAAGTTTTGAGATACCCATTTTGTTTAACATAGTTCAAAGGTCCAATATATATATGGTTTTGATGATGATATGGCCCTTCTTAGTCCCTGGGGAAGGGTTGTATGTGGTATCGGGTGTATCGATATCGCGCGTATCGGTGTCGTGCGCATTGGTATCGCATGTACCGTTTCAGGAATATCGATATCCGCTGTTGTTTTTTTTTTAAGCCATTTTCTAGGCTCATTTTTTTTAAAGCATGCCCCGGCAAGGTATCATGGTTGCAGTGGCAGCCGCAACCTATTAAAGAGCGAACCACAGCCCATAGTAACCAAAAGTAAAATAACAAATTTTGAAAAAAACTGGCTGGTGAAAAAAATTCCCATCTGACACTGACTCAGGAATATTATCTATTATTTCGGTTTATCTTATAAGTAAAAGTTTATTGCGAAAAGAAATTTATTGTGATTTCGAAAAAAGCCTCAAACCCCTCGAAAATGGCGTCAGATCAAAATGAAAAGTGTACCATTGGAATCAAAATGGTAAAAATCTTGTACTGGGAAGTTACAGTCCCCCTCCCTGAACAACAAGGAAAATCACTTTTTTGCCTCGGTAGCACTGATCTGTCTCCCTTTTTTTTTTCAACAGGTCTAGCGGGCTACTACAACATCATAGAGAGATTTTTAATGGCTCATTCAAAAGCTGTTTATCATATCTACGTAATTTTTATAAATTCTGCCATCTGCAAGTGCCATATGGCACTAAAATGGCACTTTTTGTTCTATTTCTCAAAGGGTTTCACCGTAAATAGGCTATATCAATCAACACGGTTTGAACTTCAAGAGTAGTTTGAAGTTTCTTGAATATCATTTTAAGTTTAACTATAGGACCAGAGAAAGGGACTTGGATTCAAAGATCCCAATCCCTGTGTTCATACCTGAGAATGGGGTTGAAATTACAAACGATTTCTTCGTACACTCCATCGCATATATGCTTACTTTATTTTCAATTCCCTTAGCTAAAACGTCTAGTGAATTAAAATCAACTTGGTGGACTGTGATGAAAAAGTTGAGAGCCATGGCTAATTAACAAAAAAGCAAAGAGAGATAACCTGAGTTACAGGCAAATCTGGCATAAGCCCTTTATCAGAATTGTATGAAAATGATATCATTACACTTATTGATAGATAGTCTATCATCCATCCATCCTGGGGCAGAACTAAGGTTGATAGGCATGGAGTAAGGGTAATTCAAATAACATATCAGTTCTGTGAGCCATTTGAAAGCGATCGGAGACCCGAAATAAAAAGTTTTCTAAATTCATTACTCTATGCTAAGTCCTTCGGACAACTGAGATTGTTCATTTTTTATGAGTTTTGCCTACTGGTAAAGCCCACTGGAATTGCAATGGGGATGACCGAGATTTTTGGGTTGCCTAATAAAAAAGAATGTCCACTGGACTTGTATATAAAATGGGGGACAGCTGCTCCCTCGCCAGCATTTTGCTCTCACCAGCTATAATACCAATAGGGGGTAATATACAGTCTTAAATTGTAAGAAATATGCTTTATGATCACTTGCAATGAAGATCAAATAAGACATGATATGAACTCTGGAAATCCGATTATTTCTCTCCATACAAGAGTGAATTTCAAGCTATGATACAAAATCTAAAAGCTAATCTATAGTCCTAATACTATCAAGATGGCCTTAATTCAAACTTGTGTACAAACTAATCATGACATGTCCTTTTAAGAACCAAAACAAGAGCCAGTCGTTGAACTGAGCCATTGTGATACCAAATTAAACGTAAAGAAGAAAGAAAATCCTAAAATGGATTGTTGCTTTACCTTAAAAGGGATTGATAATATTTTGATTCTATAAAAAGTGTCCTTAATGGGCTTGCTTTTACTGTACCAAAACTCCTGTATTATTTTGTGTTTTCAGTAAAGCGCTAGTATTATAAAATCATAAAAGCACAGGGAAACATAATTAGTTGGTTTATTTGTACTAGTTATATTAATATATATTAAATAGGCTGTGAAGTAATATGAGTTTTGCCGTTATATATATATATATATATATATATATATATATATATATATATATATATATATATATATATATATATATATATATATATATATATATATATATATATATATATATATATATATATATATATATATAACGGCAAAACTCATATAAAATGAGCAATCTCAGTTGTCCGAATATATATATATATATATATATATATATATATAGATATATATATATATATATATATATATATATATATATATATATATATATATATATATATATATATATATATATATATATATATATATATATATATATATATATATATATATATATATATATATATATATATATATATATATATATATATATATCCTCGGGGAGGAGGAGTTCTCCGTAGAGGAGTAGCCATATATTTAAAAACGATTAAAAATTAAATAAAAAAAAAAACAATTTTTTTCAACTAAAAGTAAGGAGCAGCATTAAAACTTAAAACGAACAGAAATTATTACGTATATGAGGGGGGTTACTCCTCCAAACCACATCGCTCTTCACACTTGAATTTAATTTATAAATTAAGTTTGAATTCTGTCCCAATTCTTTAAGAGCGACTCCTGAAATACTATGTTCGTTTAATTAGAACAATAAGAAGCTTTTTTTTTAAATATTAAAAAACTTTAACTTTTACTACTTTTAATTGCGACAGGCGTGCATGTAAGGCGTGCGTGCATTTAATTTGCGACGGGCGGATATCTAAGCACAAAGCTATAAATGCCCATGAACGCTTTTACTTGACTCAATGTTTTTTTTTTTGCTTTTTTTTTCAGCGAGATTTGGCTTGTGTTCAGAATTATCAAATATTCCACTCACTTTTGAGTGTCCTTGAGCAATATAACAAGGATATGTGATGGTGTGCATGCATTTTGGTAAAACCTGCTTAACCTCAACAGTACAGATGTGCTTTTGAATATCTGCCCCGCATTCTATTCTAGCCTCATGTCCACAAGGCAATGCGGCCTTGACGGTGACGTCACACTTCATACAGTCTTCAGAGCATAGTCGACGACATTGATGATCTCCCTTGCATCCTTTGTTTTTCTTTTCACATTTCTTTTTGCAGACGTATTTCTTATGTTCAGGATCGTCCTAAAAATGTCAAAATTAAAAAAAAGAAGAGAAACGAGAAAAGTGTGACACAACTTAGAGAGGTAAGGTTTTACAGCTCCTTGTTGTCAGAAAATGCCTAGAAAAAAAGGTCCTTTTTCTTACAAAATCATAGGCAGCGCAATAGCACTCCCTAAATGATAAGGCTGCAATATATTATTTATTTATTCTTTTTCCAAGGCCACATCGTATAGAAGGATTTGTCGTACAAACATTCGATTGGAAATTGAGAAAGTTCTAGTACCCTTTTTAAGATTCAAAAGTAATTAGAAGGTAACCAGTCCCCCCTGTCACGCCCTTTTTAGCTGCATTCGCCCCAAGACTTTGCCCCAAGAAATTTTGTTCAAAATAGTTGAAAGGTCCAATAACTATGCCTCCAGGGAATACAAAATATGTGTTAATCGTTTTCACTTTTATAACGGTAATAAACTCAAAATTGATGAGATTTTGAGGAATGAATATGAATATATATTAAACTTTCAATATACAATTCATTTATTCTTTTGAGTAATCTTAGTCATTACGGTGATTTTGATGTTGTTGATGTCATGACAAATGAAAACACTCATCTCAAAATAAAAATCGTTTTCAGGAAATGACGTTCTGGCCTTAACCCTACTCTGAAGTAACCCTACTCCTGGTTATGGTAGTTGCTGTTCGTTTTAAGTTAGCCTTGATTATTTATTTTAATTTCTATTCATTTGGGTTTCGATTATTTATTGATAAGTAGAAGTTACATTAGCGGCCACTAAAAAAAAACAACAACAAAAACTAAGCGGAGTTTAAAAAAAAGAGACACATCCCTATATTCTATGTGAAAAATTACATTTTCTTGTTGCTCAAGATGGAGGACTGTAATTCTCCTACAAGTGGTTTTAAGCTATGGTGATACCACCGGAAGAGTTTTCATTCCAATCCGATACTAATTTGCGGTACTTGTGGCTATTTCCCAATATCCCCACAAATAGTTACCATTCCTGAATCAGCTACAAATGCAATACTTCCTTGCTTGACAATTTTTTAAATTGGTTTTTGTAGTAAACGCAAGAGTTGTTCTTTACTAGGTTCCCTCTAAGGGGGCAACCCTGATTAATGGTTGACGCGATCAAATAGTTTACGCACATGTGCAAAGCAAGCGTAGACAAACATAGAAAATAGTCAATAGTATTAAATAACAGCACATTAGCGAAAATCACAATCTCCCCTGAAGAACATTTCTTAAAGGCAAACAGATTGCTACATGTTTGCAGAAAGCTTCAAGTCGAAAAAAGACCAAATGTTCAAGCAGTTTTGACATTGTCAACGCTAACGCTATTGGCCAAAAACTATTCGCATTGCCAAAATTGCGCATACTTTTCTTCTGTATAGGAGCCAGGATAACCACTACTGTAGATTCAAAAAGTATTCTATGATTAACAATCATGGAAAAACGATATAAATATACGGAGAAAATAATCATCAATTTTGATCATCCATAAGAAAATAATTTAAGAAACTTCACGTTTTCTTAAAGCGTTCAAGGATTTAGAGATTATTATATATATATATATATATCATTATAGATATAGATTAGAGGTTAGATTATAAATTAGATATTAGATAGAGATTAAATTAGACTATGGAGAAAGATTATTATAGATCTAGATCATTGTATAAATATAATTGATTTACCTGCTAAATTGGACTTTAATTTTCTAATCACAAGATAAAGCTTTGCAACAGAAAATTCATTACAATCAAGGCATCCATATTCAGCATCAAAAGTTAAACACAATTCATCTTAAACAGAATTAAAGATACACTGAATATGACCGCTCTAGAACAGGCATATTTACCAAAGTGAACAATTTCACTTAACCAACAGAGGGAGGGAAATGCTTTTACGACTTGAAGCAGAAATATCCGACCAAAATGCAATAAATTCTTATTAGAAAAATTTAAAGCAGGCTGATTGGGAAGTCTCGTCAAATCTAGGGACCACACTCACCGGAGTGCCATCTAAAAGCGCGATTGCCAACTTCGATGAGTACGATCTACTAAACCACCATTACCCCATCTCTCATAGACAAACCAATATCAAGCGGTTACCATAAAAAGGGGTAGCTGTGAAATAAAAATTATGAAAATCAACGTTATTTTTTGATATTTTTCTTTAAATTAGTATTTGCTCAAAGATATTTCCAGCGTTTGGGAAACACGTCATTATCCGTCAAATGGCAACAATCCCAAAGTACCGTTCTTCATGTTGTAAAAGCTATATCAATCCTAAAAAGGTGCTCAAAGTTACCTCTGGGGATGTTTAACTTTGAACACGAAAAACCTTGACGGGTAACTTTGAACAAGAGTTGAACAGTTTCAACTCACATGGCATCAAAATTTCAGTTAAAAAGAAAACTCTTTTATTGAGAAGCACAATATTACTTCTAAAATAAAAAGTTAAAAAAAGTCAAATTAGTGAAACGTCAGATGACCAAAGCCATGATACAATAAAAATGTTGTGCTGTGAGTGAGTCAAGGGGCTGAAAGATCTCCCTTTACTTGGTCAGGGCGGATTGATGCTGAGTCTATCACCCTGGGACTATATAAGGCTCTATTCTTGTTTTTTCGACAAAAAACACGTTCAGCAAGATATCGGAAAAAGGAGCATCTACCTTCAACACCAAAGAGTGCTGATAAATAAGGCACATGAAGAACTTTCTGACGAATTAACGTCCATTCACGCAGGCTGTTGAGTAATTTACACCTGTTTTGGATGCTGTCCCGCATGACAGAGTAGAAGGGCCAGCGCTTGCTGACTCATCAACTCCCATTTTAGGCTCAGTCTCTTATATTCATACGTCGGTCGTGCGGACTCGAAACTTGAATCTACTTCATTCCGGGAGCTTTTTCCTAGTGCGATGCTAAGACGTTTGCGCGTGATATTCCTCATAGAATTTTCTAATAGGCTGGCTTGCAGGACATCCAATAAAACTTTTCTAACGATGTCCATAACCTCTTGTGGAGTTTGCTGGGCTGGAATTGGGTGGTCCTGGATGACTCAGGAGCGTGATAAGAACCCGGGAAAACTATTCTTTAGATTCTCTTTTACATTTGATAGTAGACTTCGCAAGAGTAACTTGGCGAATTGTGTTTTCTTAGAGCAGTCTCTTTTGGGTTATCCATTTTGTAATCATCGAGCATTTTCCTTCAATCTCTTTAAACTGGAACAAAAAAACAACGTGAAATGATTGCATTATAACTGTAGTGTTTTGTGGAAGGCGTACAAAGCGAATGCTGTCTCTGCAGACTTTGAACACTCTAAGAGAAAAGTGGGAATACAGAATGGCACCCAACAAAACTTTTACTTCTGCTTTTTTCTTCGGGTAAAGCAATGCCAGTGACCTAAACCACTAAATGGGACCGGTTAGCAAAAAAAGGCAAGGGAAGATGGCTGATTACCCTCCAACTACTGGACTCTTAGAAACAACACTAAATTTTTCAATTTCTAATCGCATGCTCCAATCGGACGTTTTGACGACCAGCCCCTCTATACAAAGTGACCTTGAAATTTTTTTTTATTCTACTTTGAAGACATGTTGCCCTTTACTACAGGCGACGGTAGAACATAGAATTTAATCCTAAGGATTAAATGGTTTTTCAATGATTTGGTTTCCGTTTCGGAAGTTTGTACTTTCCTCCCTGTATTTTTCCTTTAAAATTGGGTAGATAAACCTCGGCCGGGTAAATAAACCTCTTTATCGGTAAGGCAAAGGCCAGTGGCTTTTTCTCAAAATTATATCTCGAATCCAATAAATGTTTCGGACAGAGAGTTCTGATCGTTCGTTGTTGATTTTGTTCAAGGTGATCCCTTACAAGCAAATTTGCCCTTTCTACGGTATCATATAGGAGCTTTATAAACAGAGGCCCACATGATATTATAGATATCTTTTTATAACACCAGGACTTAACAAATGGAATAGTAGCTAATGAAAGAAAGATCATAAAAGCACAATTAGCATTATATAACTCAAGAATTTCAATTCTTTCATTCAGACGCACTTTCTAAATTCAAATCATGTGAGATTTGTCAGATTTAATTATGTCCTATAGGACCCGAGCTTCATAAACGCTTGGAAGCAGAGATTCCGAATAAATGCAGTTGTCAAGTCAAGACCCAGCACGAAATACTTAAATTAGTGAAACTATCGCATTGAAACGCAAACTATCTGACTGACCCAAACACTATTACCAGTGAAAAAGGAAACAAGCTCATCACTAAAGGGTGTATTTCTCAGAGAGTTTGATTTCAGGTCGCCAGAAATTAGAACACCATGGTTTCATACGGTTTCTCACCCGTATATAATTTTTGACGCTTATTCAAATGCACTCTTTGAGAAAAGATCTTGTCATAGACATCATATTTAATAGGGTTTTAACCTGTATGTACTCTCTGGTGTCCCTGTAAAACATGCAAATGAGAGAAATTTTTGTCAAATATGTGACATTTAAACGGTTTCTCACCTGTATGCACTCTTTGGTGCGTGTTCAAATTTGTTGCTATAGAAAGTCTTGTCACATATATGACAATTTGCTTTTCGTTTGGATTTAGACAGTTGGCCGACAAGGACAATCTTTGGTAATCTGTCATCCTTCATCCACAAAACTTGTCCTACCCATCTCATCCTTTCTCACATTACAGCCTCAGAAAGCGGGATGGAGCCACATTTTTCGTACATCTTACTGTTTGAGATACGGTCAGTCAGTCGGATACCCAAAATAATCCATAGGAAAACTTTCTGGAAAATGTCCAGTAAATCCTCCTCAATTATCGGAGCGCTCATCATTACTAGCATCCTAATATTAACTATAATGTTCATTTTGAAGTGGAATTATAATCAAAAAGGAAATGTGGACTTAAACCTTCCGTTTGTGTAAGTTGTATTTTTGGTGAAAAAAAAAAAATATCTGTGACGTCAGTCTCAATCTAATATAAGGTTGTTCAAGCAAGGGCCCAAAGTCTTTAAAATATTCCCTTAGAATATTTTTCCTTTTAGAATATTCCTTTATTTCCTTTTATAACTCCTTTTATTTCCTTTTAGAAATTCCTTTAGAATAGAACATCTAGCACATCTTCCTTAAAGTTCTGAAGCACGTGTGTTTCAGAATCATGCCTGATAGCCGTCATTAAAGTGAGTTCTATAGTTCTGATATCAGTTTCTAGACATATATAGACGTAAAAAGCAGAATAGCTATGTAACTAAAGATAGTAGCTAACAAGTTCTGTTTTCTCATTACCTATTTACTGTGCCAATTCTTTTCTCTTTGTCAGGTAAGATTAATCCCACATTCTTTAGACCTTAGACAATTCCTCTGAAAAATATCAAGGACATTTTACTCAACATTCCTTAGCACCCATATCCCAAAGTATGTCTAATAACTGTCATCAATATTATCCTAATATTTGCTCCTAAGACTGAATTAGAAGTAAAGTAAAATAGTCAATATGCAGGGTGTTTTTTTCGCATCTGAAGATATCAAAATTTATTTTGTTTTCTTGTCATTTCCTTAAATTAATTTTGTTTCATTCACTTTCACTGAGGAAAGTGAGACCGTCAGGGTTTTAGACACCCGGGTATTTTTGAAGTCAATCATATAAAAAATGTTCTATCAAAACTGGTTAAGGCTCTAAATGAATTTTCCAGAAGTTCTGACCTGTCTAAATCGTTTTGACACCGGAAAACGAACAATTATCTTTTTAAAAACAACTCTGTTAAACGAAAAACGATTATATATATGTGGATTTAGTCCACTGATATACGGATTATCATTATAATATTCCTGCCGAAATGCGTAGTATTTATTTCGAAGCAATTAATAATCTAGATTGATTTCATAGCTACCAAACGGGAATGTCTTCCTCTAAAACCCAGGAATAGACTAATTTGTTATACTGCGCTTTGAATTTCCTCTTCCTCATGCTCAACGCTTTCAACCTTCATGGGTCTTCAATTTCAGTCAGCACACTATTTATTAAGAAGTACAGAGGGAGCTGAGACGGGAAACGAACCTTCCCGATGTCATGACTATTCTAAGATAAGTTAATCATTTTCTTTTCGTGGATTAAAATTACGTTTGCATTCTGAACCATTACTACATTAAGTCCGAATTGGTAAGATAACACCACTAATTTCAAGAAAACGATTCATAAAACAAAGACTTACTTTTGTATGGCATTTTCTGGTACATTGATGCCCACAGGCCAATGGAATATTACATGGCAGGCTGCATAGCAGCCCCTGAGGATCTACACCGCAATATACTCGGCCAAAATGACCACAATCTGGTAAAACTTTTTCAACCATAATCAAACACTTGTGATCCGAGCTATCAACATAACAAGGTAAATTGGCTGTGTGGCCACAGGATAGAGTTTTCTCTACGGTAATTATGCATTTGTCACATTCTTCAAAGCATTTCTTAGGACATTGATGCTTCTCAGAGCAGATGTATCGGTCACATGGTCTGCAACATCGACCTTGGAGGTGATCCCGGTCGTGAATGTGACATATTCTTGGGCATATATGACCACAGTTTAAAACTGCATTACATTTTTGTGTACAACCTCCTTCAGCAACGGTCTTGAAATCACTGGCTTTTGTTATTGCTGTTACTGTATCATGAACCTATAAAATATAATAGGAAATGATTACCAAAAATTTTACAGGGATTTTAAGGGATTTTAGGGATTTTAAGGAATTTAAGGGATTTTTATATCTTTAATCTTACATTGAGTCTGTGTTATTCTGAATTTCATTATTTACTTAATATTTTTCGTTCAGCTGCATATAAGTTTGCAAGACGATGGCTATGGCAGTGATTATTGTAAATTTAATGCTTCATCTTATAATGTAATTAAATAAAACAAACAAGTTTTTTTTAACTGAAAGTAAGGAACGACGTTAAAACTTAAAATGAACAAAAATTATTCCGTATATGAAAGGGGATGTCCCCTCCTCAATACCTCGCTCTTTACGCTAGAATTTTTCATTGTTTTAAAAAATTAAGTTGTGTGGCAGATTCAAGCTTTAGCGTAAAGAGCGAGGTATTGAGGAGGGAACAGCCCCTTTTACATACGAAATAACTTCTGTTCGTTTTAAGTTTTAACGTCGTTCCTTACTTTCAGCTAAAAAAAACTTGTTTTTTTATTTAATTTTTGAACGTTTTTGAATTAATGTAGGTTTTGATTTTGGCTCACCGTACATGAATAATTAAAACAAAATTTGCACATTAATTTTAATTTTATTTGGTTAAATGGATTTCTCGAAACTTACTTAATTTTCTTTACGAACGTTTTCAATAGTAATAAATATACGTAACTTACGAATTAACTTATGTGACGAACATCTATATTCATAGATTTTTAATACGTATATTAGGGGGTTCGCCCCCTAGTCAATACCTTGCTCTTTAAGCTTAAGTTCGAATTTTTTGCAATTCTTTAAAAATGACCCATTAATCACAATCAGTTGATCAGTTGAAATCAGTTGTAAAACTTGTTGTTTTTTATACTTAATTTCTGATCTTTTTCTTTAATAATGCAGGGAAATCCGGCGCCTTCTTCATAGCAATGTCTCTTCCCCCATGAAAACTTTCTTAATGGAAAGATCCTCCCATATATCCCCTGACCCCCCCCCACCTACCAGAAAAAATCCTCCCTGAAAATGTCTGTATACTTCCCAAGAACCAATACTATATGTTAACATTGGGTAAAGTTCATAACTTTCAGCCCTCCCCCCGGGGACTTCGGGGGATTAAGTCATCCCAAAAGACATTCTTATCATATTTTCAACCATGCTGAATAAAATGGCTATCTCAAAATTTTGATCAGGTGACTTTGAGAAAAAAATGAGCGTGGGAGGGGGCTTAGTTGCCCTCCATTTTTTTGTCACTTAAAAAGGGCATTAGAACTTTTCATTTCCGTTCCAATGAGCCCTCCCACGATATTCTAGGACCATTGGGTCAATACGATCACCCCTGGGAAAAAACAACAAAAACAAACAAATAAACACGCATCCGTGATCTTTCTTCTGGCAAAAAATAAAAAATTCCCATTTTTGTAGATAGGTGCTTGAAACCTCTACAGTAGAGTTCTCTGATACGCTGGATATGATGGTGTGATTTTCATTATGGTTCTATAACATTTAGGGGTTCTTTCCCTCTTTTTTTCTAAAATCAGTCAAAATTTCTCAGGCACGTAACTTTTGATAGGTAAGACTAAACTTGATGAATCTTATATATTTGAATTCAGCATTAAAATTCGATTTTTGTGATGTATCTATTGGTATCAAAATTCCGTTCTTTAGAGTTTCGGTTACCATTGAGCCGGGTCGCTCCTTACTTACAGTTCGCTGCAACGAACTGTTTGACAAGAACTGCCACTGCTTGGAATGTCCGTATACGGCGTTTGATAGAAAAATTGTTTGAGTATATTCTTGTTAAAATTTATATGTCTTTTGATTTTTGACAAATTTTGGTTTAAATGCATTTTTGTTTAGCCCCTTTATAAGAAGTGAAAATCGAGAATGCAATAATTATAGAGGCATTAGCTGGATTTACGAACATTTTTCTAGTATGATGTTATTTATTAGACTAAGAGACACTAGACAAATATGTAGAAAAGAGAACAACATAGTGGTCTTAGGAAAGGAAGAGGACACATTGGCAAAATATTCACACTTAAATCAATCATTGCGAGTTTTTGTTCCAGATTTTTAAAGAATAAACATTGATTTGATTCAACTTATAAAAATTTTTTTTAACGTTCATTCCTCGCATGGTACACCAGATAAGAACGACTAGGCAAGTGTAATACATGACAGTTACGGTAGAAAAGGAATTGAGTAGTTGGTTCGGTGTGTAATCAGGATATAAGCAGGGTTGTATCTTATCCTTGTGTATAAGAATGATAGTCCTTGTCCCAATACAGCGTAGATTTTCGAAAAGCATGGTACCAGATGAAAAGATGAAATTCTCTTAGGCTTAGATTATGTAGATATTTTTAATATACTTAGTAGTTTCAACACAATAAAGGGTTTCTGGGAGATTTTGATTGTTCACTGTGTTAAAGATTAACCTGGAACTGATAGGGTTATTGATGTTATTGCTACGCTGCCAATATTATTCATGTTAGTTGTTATAATGTTATTTGTTAATACTATTTCAGCAAGGATTAATCTTAACATTTATAAATGTTTGAAAATTATATTTAAGAAGAGTAAACTATTTAAATTAGGGTACATAAATAACAGCTAAAATTTAAGAAAGTGAAAAAATATAATAAACAAATACCAAAATATTTTGCATCACTCCGGAAGCCTTTATGCATTCATAAAGAGAGAGAAAAAAAAACAATAGTAAACAGATTAAAAAACAAGAAAATCTTATCTAGAGATAAAACCTTTAACCAAAAAGAGAAAACTATGAATAACAACCTAGAAATGAAAAATATGAAAACTAACATAAGAATGAAAACAAAGAAAGGAACTTAAAATAGAACAGCTCAAATCCGAAGAACTATATTTTTGTTTAATACACTTGCTGGACTATGTAAAACGATATAAAAATTTTCGATCATTTTCAAATATTTGGATCGCTTAGTATTTGGAATAAAGATTACTTAAAAGGTAGTTTTAGGGTGACTTCATAGTTTCTTTCCACAATCTTTACTTGATTTTTATTTGCGTCTTACTATTCTTTCCTTACCGGGTTTTTACCCCACTTAAAAACTGTTTCCTTTCATCGCGGCTGGACACCATAAAAGAGTGTCAAGCTGACCATTGAAGTTAAAAAGCTAGAGCTTTTTATCCCTAATTTAGAAAAGTAACTGAGTAGTTTTATTCAATGTCTTCAATCCGAGTCTTCAAAACAAAAAGAAAAAGATAGATTATTTTTTTAATTTTAATTCCATTTTTTGCTTTTATATGATTCAATTCGTCAAAATTAACACATTCTAATAATTACCAAATTTTCTCGTGCCAATTATGTTATTCCTTGTCACAATTTGAGCGAATAAATGTAACGTGAAAATAGGAATGAAACAAAAAAGTTTTAAATACGAGTAAAAAGCGACACTAAACCTTAAAACGAGCAAAGATATCCTGAATGTGAGGAGGTTAATAAACTCCCGTTGAACCCAGATGTATTATTAACATTCATTTTACAGCATATACCCGATCTCTATAGGAAAAAACTTTGAATACATCTAAAATGTGGCCTATTCATGCAACGTGTATTCTGGTCAAGACTGTATCCAGAGGTGGGGGGTTAGGGGGTTTGAAACCCCGCTCCCCCCCCCCCCAAAAAAAAAAAATTAAATATTTCTCTGACTTGTAAAAATGTAACAAAAATGAATATAAAAACATTTTGTATATGTTTTTTTTTTTATTTTTTTTGTGTAGCCCCCCCACCCTCCCCTCCGAAAAAGTTCTTGTGTAAAACACCCTGCAAAAAATAATCCTGGATACGACCCTGGTTCCGGTCTTAACAAATGAAGCATTAGTTATACACATTAGTTAACACTTCTGCTGTACAAAAAATAATTAAACACGGAATAATTTTCAATATATATATATATATATAAATTTGAACAGGGTAAAGAAATACCTGACAAACAAGCTCCAGATGATTGCCAATTTCATAATTATCATTTAGCGTGGCGTAGATGTTTTGCCATAATTCGGATTTTGACTTCAAGCACTCCATATTACCAATCATATAAAGACCATATTTGGCACGAGAGAGGGCAACACATACTCTGTTTACTGTTGACAGAAAACCTATATTGGAGTCTTTGTTTGACCTAACCAGAGATAAAATGATGATATCGTTCTCCTCACCCTGGTAATTGTCAACCACTGATATTCTTATTTTGCTCAAATTTTCGAAGGATTTCTTTCGCAGCTATAAAAAAATATTATTAAATAAAAGTAATTAATAAAAAAAATAGTTAGACAATACAAAATAAAATGTATTGTATGTAGAGCTAAGGCGTGTTGAAGTAAACATAGAACAGTGTATTCTAGCGATTGACAAATTCTTCTTCTCCTATGCCAGCTAAAAAATGCAAAAGAATAGAGAACTAGGGCAGCGGATATCTATTTTTCTATAATAGCAGTGATGATACTATTGTTTGTTATTAGATTTATATATTTGATCTTATTACAACAATGTCTAAATTTTAATAAATAATAATGATAATAATTCTTATATTGACAAATAAAAATATTGTTAAACTGGTTCTACCTGTTTGCATGGTTACCACGGTTATCCTGAAGTTAAATTATCTCCATATAAATTCTTTCGGAAAAAGAAATCGTCATCTGCAGTAATACTTTACAATCAACTAATAAGCTTTATCACAATCAACTTATTTTGTTTCTATAGACCTAGTTCTTTCCATGAACAAAATCGATGTTTGCCTAAAAAGCATTATATTTAAAGATATAAAAACACATATTAGAGCGAAGCGTGAATAATTTATGATTTACCCGTTAAAAGTTACGCAACAAACTCGAAGCGAAACAAGAAACATAATGTGGCTTCTAAAAGAATTTTTATAATATTTCTATAATAATAATTTCTCTTTAACCTACATCATAAAAAAAATTATAACAGTCATGGAGTACGGGAGAGAGAAAAAAGAAAATAAAAAACAAAAATAAACTACCCTTCAATTCATACATTTCTCTTTTTAGTGCATCAAGTATTGAAAATGTTACTTCTTAAACGTTGAATTCAGAATTTCTTTTGACATATGACCAAGGGCTCATGGGCGCCCATATGGGGGAGGGCAGGGGGGGGGGGGGCAGGGGGGGGGGGGGGGGCTCCGCCCCCCCCCTGGCTGAATGATGCTGCCTTATTTTTATATTTTTGTTCTGAGATTTCTATTATATAGCATTAAAAGTGCCAATTAGATGAGGTTTGCCCCCCCCCTGGAATTCAGCTTATGGGCGCCCATGCAAGGGCTATTGAACAAACGGAACCAAATATCCACACACAAACACACAAAAGTATCCAAGGTGGGATTGAGATTGTTGACAGTGCTGTTAATCTTCAAGGGATAAACCATCAGTAGTGCTGATGTTCGGTAATTGGCCTTTTTTACAATTGATCATCCTCATATAGGAGTTTCAAGAGGGTTTTTGGGATTTTTCTACGCTGGAAAACTTCTTTCACGTATTGACTGAAAGTTAGATGACGCTTTGTAATAAATAAATGAATTAAATACATAAATACTTTAATTTTAAAATATTTTATATTCTAAAATGGAAAATTTTAAATTAAAATAATAATAATAATAAATTAAATAAGTTAATACATGTCTACTGGGGATTAGAAAGTTGAAAGAATGTTAGAAAATGATAGTCTCATCATCTCAATTATGGCAGAGACCAAATTCGAAATTCTTCCTGAAGAAAGGTAAAACAAATACTTTTAGTAAACCTAACACACAAAATATTAAATTAAACACTCTTCGCAGTAACCGAACGAATCTGATGAGACCAGGTGAAAATTTGATGATCTAAATTCAAAATAAACTAAATAGTTTGAAATTTATCGTAAAAAATTATTAAAATTAGATTTTAGATAGGGAAACTACCACAACCCTCTCCCTCGAAGTAAGAATCTAAATAAAAAGGAATTTCGATTAATATTTGTTTTCGTCATACTTATACATAAGAAGATTTTCTTCCAAAGACTAAGAGAGGTGAAAGCCACCTTACAAATAATTCCTTCTGTTACAATTTAAAAGGCGTAAAGCATACCTAAAATTTATAAGTAACCTAAAATGCCTTTATTCACAATACTTAAGATACCTACTAACTAAAACAAAAGAATATTCCCTAAAAATTTTCTAAGATTTGCAAAAGTATGCAAATGCCAATATTAATACCTTCACCCAAAAAATCTTTTATTAATGAAATACTTTAAATAACTCATCTGTAGAGCAGGTACGCATTATTTCTGAAAGTTAAAAAAACAAATAAATTATTGTCGGCAAAATTACATGGATGTATATACGTGCTAGGAACCCTCATTATGTATAAAATAAAGGTCCATTTGTTATTTTATAATTTATTAATTCTCTTTAAGCTTGATCTTTTTTCCAAAGCTAATTATTTCAAATTAAAAAAAAGGTAAGACCCGAGAATGAATCATTAGCTATTCTAGATATATTTTGCTTCTTTTTGGATGAATAAGAACATTTATAGATTCTCATAACTTACAACCCCTGCCCTGAGGGCTCTAGGGGGAGGGGTTTTCATCCTTAAAGACCTAATTTCCAAAACTTCTAACTACGTTGAATAAAATGGCTATCTAAAAATTTTGATTGGATGTGTTAGGGGGAATGAGGGGCGTGGGGGGGGGGGTGCTAGTTGCCCTCCAATCACTTTCGACTATTGAAAACGGCACTATCCGTTTGAATTTCCAATCGAATGAGCCTCTTTTGAAGTTTCTACGACAACACCTTCTATAAGAACCTTATATGCCCCAGGGCATAACTTAAAACCCTTGCCCTGAGGGTTGTGGGGGAGTGTCCTTAAAAATATATTTTCTATCTGGAAATCAACTACGCTGAACAAAATGGCTATCTCAAAATTTTATTGGATGTGTTTGGGGGAATGATAGGCGTGGGGGGGGCTAGTTGCCACCCAATCACTTTCGACTATTAAAAAGGGTACTAGCCCTTTGAATTTCCAATCGAATAAGTCTGTTTTGAAGTTTCTACGGCAACGCCTTCTATAAGAGCTTTATATGCCCCTAGGGCATAACTTAAAATCCTTACCCTGAGGGCTCTGGGAGAGTGTCCTCCTCAAAAACATATTTTCTATGTGAAAATCCAATACGCTCAATAAAATGGCTATCTAAAAAATATTGATTGGATGTGTTTGGACAAATGATGGGCGAGGGGGGGGGGGGGCTAGTTGCCCTCCAATCACTTTCGACTTTTAAAAAGGGCAATAGCAATTTGAATTTCCAATCCAATGAGCCTTTTCTGAAGTTTCTATGACAACACCTTCTATAAAAACCTTCTATGCCCCCAGGGCATAACTTAAAACTCTTGCCCTGAGGGTTGTGGGGGAGTGTCCTCCTCAAAAACATATTTTCAATATTGAAATCAGCTACGCTGAACAAAATGAGTATCTCAAAATTTTGATTGGATGTGTTTGGGAGAATGATGGGCGTGGAGGGGGGGGACTAGTTGCCCTCCAATCACTTTCAACTATTAAAAAGGGTACTAACCCTTCAAATTTCCAATCGAACGAGCCTTTTTTGAAGTTTCTACGACCACGCTTTCTATAAAACCTTATATGCCCCAGGGCATAACTTACAACCCTTGCCCTGAGGGTTGTGGGGGAGTGTCCTCCTCAAAAAAATATTTGCTGTCTGGAAAAATCAGCTACGCTGAACAAAATGGCTATCTCAAATCGTGATTGGATGTGTTTGGGGGAATTATGGGCGAGAGAGGGGGGCTAGTTGCCCTCAAATCACTTTGACTATTAAAAAGGGCACCTAGACCTTTGAATTTCTAATCGAATGAGCCCTTTTTCAAGTTTCTGCGACAAAGATTTCAATGAAAACTTATAAGCCCCCAGGGTATAACTTATAACCCTTGCTCTGAAGACTGTGGGGGGATTGTCCTGCTCAAAGGTATAATTTCCTGAACTTTAACTGCGTGGAACAAAATGGCTATCTCAAAATTTTGATTGGATGCGTTTGGAGAAATGGTGGGCGTGGAAGGGGTGTTAGTTGCCTTCCAATTACTTTCGACTATTAAAAAGAGCATAAGCCGCTTCAATTGCTAATCGAATGAGCCCTTTTTGAAGTTTCTACGACAACGCGTTCTATAAAAACTTTATATGCCCCCAGGGCATAACTTACAACCCTTGTCATGAGGGTTAAGAGGGGGTTGTCGTCCTCAAAGACCTAATTTCCAGAGCTTAAAACTACGTGGAACAAAATGGCAATCTCAAAATTTTGATTGGATGTTTTTGAGGGAATGATGGGTTTGAAGGGGGGGGCTAGTTACCCTCCAATCACTTTTGACTATTAAAAAGGGCACTAGCCCTTTGAATTTCCAATCCAATCAGCCTTTCTTGAAGTTTCTACGACAACGCCTTCTATAAAAACCTTATATACCCCAGGGCATAACTTTAAACCCTTGCCCCGAGAGTTGTAAAAGTGATTAGTGCTATGTACGAGAATAACACTGCTGCGGTTAAGGTAGGAAATAAGGTTAGCAGCTGGTTTTGTATTAAATCAGGAGTTAAGCAGGGTTGTGTTCTATCCCCCTTTATATGGATTATTTTGATGAAAAAAGTCTCCTGGACTTAGATTTTGCTGATGATTTAAGCATCCTAGATGAAAGTGTGAGCAAAATGAATGAAGTTTTAGAGATTTTGCGAGTTCAGGGTGCTAGAATAGGCTTAAGAAGACTAAGTCACTAAGGCTAGGAATAAGTGAAGATGAAAAGGTGAAGTTGGGTAATACAAAGATTGATCAGGTGGACAGCTTCACTTACCTTGGTAGTATTATTACTAAAGATGGTTGGAGCAGTGAAGATGTCAAAAGTAGAATAGCCAAGGCTCAGGGTGTTTTTTCACAGTTAAAAAAAAGTTTGGAAGAATAGGAAGATAAGTCTGCAAACCAAGGTTAGAATATTAGAAGCTACAGTGATGATAGGGGTCAAATATGGCTCTGAAGTATTGACGCTCCGAAAATTGGATGAAGATTTGCTAGATGTTTTCCAGAGAAATTGCTTAAGGATTGTTCTGGGTACCCGGCTGAATGACCGTATTTAAAAAAAATGGGCTATATGAAAAATGTGGTTCAATACCGCTCTCTAGGGCTATAATGAAAGAAAGGTTGAGGTGGCTAGGGCAAGTTGTGCGGATGAAGGATGAAAGATTGCCGAAGATTGTTCTTTTCGGCCAACCATCTAGGGCTAAACAGAAAGCAGGTCGTCCTCGTCTGGGGTGGGAGGACGTCATAAAGAAAGATTTAAAGGAAATGGGAACTTCATGGGCAGTTGTAAAAAAGGGAGGCTTTGAATAGATTGGGATAGAGGAGGAGCGTGCGTAGCTGTGTTGGCCTCAGACGGCTTGGTGCTGCGGTGAGTTGTTAGTAGTAGTAGTAGTTCTCCTCAAAAACGATATTTTCTATCTGGAAATCAACTACACAGAACAAAATGGCTATCTCAAAATTTTGATTGGATGTGTTTGGGCGACTGATGGGCGTGGGGAGGGGGGCTAGTTGTCCTTCAATCACTTTCGACTATTAAAAAGGGCACTAGCCACTCCAATTTCCGATTGAACGAGCCCATTTCGAAGTTTCTACGACAACTCCTTCGATACGAAGTCCCCGGGTATGGAGAAAAAACCAAAAACACATTGTGCCTACATCGTTCTTTACTTAGGCAGCGCTAGCGCACTGCCTATGATTCGTTTTTCCCTAGTATATGCCAGAACAATAAGCCTTATAGCTGATATATTTCTTTGGGAGTTTTAAACTCCTAAGTTGAGTTGGAACAAGACAAAGAAGGTACCAAGAAGAACGGCATTGTAGATAAAAGGAAAAGAGGCAGACATCAAGTCAGTTTTCACACTTTATGGCATCTCCTTTATTGAAAAGTTTCACCAGGGTGCTTCTATTCCGATCTTTAGACACTTTTTCCGACTCCCACATTGTCTTTAAGAATTTGATCCACAAGGTCATGTAAGGAATGACAGTCGTAATGACACTAAATAGGAACAGAGAATATATCTTTCCTGTTTTTGACTGATGAACTATAATGAGGATGTGAGGGGAACTACAAGGGGGGAGGGTTTCCACTCGGTTTATCCTCTTTCAGTTTATTTCTCATTTATAAAAAGGTGGGTCGCTGAGTACTGGGCAATGACAAATATCTAATATCTCTAGAATTGTTTCATGTCAGAGAAATGACATATTTGGGGTGTAAAAACATTTTGCTATTCTGTGGCCCACTTCTTGAAAACAATTTAAGGTATGCATCTTACGTTAAAGTTTAAAAACATACAAATATATTACCTGCTGCAAATAAAGTAACTGTCCCGAATAGGTAGTCAAAATAGTGATTTGATTCTGTGAATAGTCCTGCTTTGTAAGATACTTTGCAAGGTTCAAGGCTATCTCGGCTTCGTGCCGATTCAAATGGGACTTCTGCTCTTTGTCCTGAAATTAAATAATCATCTGACTTTGTCCACTTTCTATGAAATTAAGTATTATAAATATGTTTATGGTTCGAGGGTAAGGGGAGGGGGGGGGAGGGGAAAAGATATAATAATGCATGCTTGATTTTTAATTTTTGGATATTCTTTATTTTGAACCTCTGAAATAATAAATGGCCCTAAAAATTGTTTGTAAATATTACTACAGAACAACACTACGGAAGAGTGAGGTTCAAGATTTTTTAAAGTGTACATAAATATCCACCAGCACAAATTATAAGCACCTTACTGCAAGAAACCAGGAACGTACCTACGTGGGTGGACCCATCTCTCTTGAAAATTCCAAAAATCACTAACATTTTTGGGCACTATTTATTCAAATTATGAAAATAAGTATTTTCATTATCCCCCCCCCCCCGACACATTTCCTGTGCATGTGCCTACTTGAAAATTGTCAGAACGCTAAGCTGAGGTGGGACAGCACATTCGTTGCTGATAGAACGAAATAACCCAAGTGAAGAATAGCACCATCTATCTTTGTAGAATATGTATATCCTTAAATTTTTTCTTAATACAAAATTTTTTTTTTGGTTTCCTGGTGTAGGTCTTTATCCCCACTCTTCCAACCAGATGTGTCACACTTATAAATTGGCCTTAATAAAATGACAAAGTCAGGTATTTTTAACCCTTGCACAAAAAAAAAAAAAAATGCCTCTTATGCTTTTCCCGTTTGCAAGTTTGAATAAATCAGTTGTAGATCTTTTTTTCATCATTTTTTCCTTTTGTATAATAATTTCCTTTGATTTTTCAGTTTTATTTTGTTTTTGGTTTTATTCTGTTTATTCTTGATTCTTATGGTAGTCTGCATTGTTTTAAAGTTTTTTCAAAAATTTAATTTCCTTTTTTTACTTGCGCTGTAGACTCCCTGCATTTGCGATGCATTTTTCTTTCATTTGCACTGGACTGAAGTCTTGTCTTTTTGAGTTTATCTAATTTTTTAAACTTTCTATACTTATTACAGAGTGATATGGGATGGGGTGATATATTTCCATTCATCTTAATGCACAAATAAAACGTTCTACCACTCAAAGTGATTTGTGCTGTAAATAGCTTCCTTCTGACCCCTCAAGCACCAATTTGAATTCGGCTTGTTAGTTGCACTACCTTCAACCGTTTTTATTTTGGAGATATGAAAACAAAAAACGATTTTTGGCTTTAAGCACCGAGATTCCAATAAGGGTTCAACCCTGTTTTTGTTAATAAGAACTCCAATTCTATTTTGAAGTTTAAAGGGAGCGTTACAGGACTTGCTTGTTACAGAACAGGACTTTAGCAAGACAGGAACGATGTTACAGGACTATAAAGCCTTTCCTATGCAATAAAAAACTTCAAAATGACAGTTTACAGCCCAAATTTTACAGGTAACTTGGATCTAATGCTAGATAGATTCTACCTGAGCACAGAGGAGGGATAAGGGCTACTTTTCTTCTTGCTCTTATTTCTCACCCTAGGATACCCCAACTTTGAACAAGAATAGCTAAGTCCTTTTTATAATTAAAAGAACGCGTGGACAAGACACTCTTTTTATATTTCCCCTCTGGAATCAATTGGTGAAATTAGATAGGAAACAACAGTAGTTTTATATTTAATAAAATATTTTTTTACAATGTTCGATTCCGACCAACTAACGGGTCTTCACCTGATCAATTTGAATTATATAAACAATTTTCTAAACGAACTACTTAGTTTAATGCTTGCGACTACTTGCGACTACTTAACTACTACTTGCAACTACTACTACTACTACTACTTGCTACTTAACTACTAACTACGACTACTTAACTAACTACTTCTTAAAGAACTACTTGCGACTACTTAGTTTAATGATCTCTATAGCAAAACTTTGTTTTCAGGGAGCACAAGAACTTTGTTTTCAGGGAGCAAAACTTTGTTTTCAGGGAGCACAACAAGAAAATTGAAGCACAAGAACTAAATTGTCTAAAATCTTTGATCTTAACTTGCTTTAACGATAACTAAATTAAATTAAAAATTAAAAATCTTAAATTAAAGATTTATCTTAAGTCAAGGCAATCTTACGTTAAATTTTATCTTGAATTAGCGCATTATCCGAAACTATTTTATCTTGAATTAGCGCATTATCCAAAATTATTTTATCTTGAATCCAAAATTAAATTTAATAGCATCTCTAAAGATTGCCAATTTAACAGAAATAAAATTTTGACTATGCCACACAACTTCTAACCAAAGTAATATTTTTAGCATAAGAAACTAACCATATCAACAGGATTAATGCATCTGTTGAGCTTCAGTTTCATTAGATAAAAAAAAACACGTATGTTCAACCTAAAGTAAGGAGCAACATTAAATCTTAAAAAGAACAGAAATTATTACGTATATCAAGGGGATTGACCCCTCCTCGATACCTTGCTCTTTACGATAAAGTTTTTTAGTAATTAAAAAAAAACATCATATTGTTCTAATTAAACGACCCTTGTGTTTAAGGAGTCGTTCTTAAGGAATGGAGACAAAATTCAAACTTTAGCGTAAAGAGGAAGGTGTTGAATAGGGGGCGGACCCCTTGATATACGTAATAATTTCTGTTCGTTTTAAGTTTTAATCTTGCTCCTTACTTTCAATTGAAAAAACTTGTTTTCTTATTTCATTTCTGATCATTTTTTAAATAATGCGAGGAAATCCGGCCCCACCTCCACGGAGAAATCCCCCTCCCCATGGAAATATTCTGTAGACAATTCAATCCCGGTAACAAAAATTACCCCTAGCATTTACCCTTAACAACTCTGCGTGTAAAATTGAGACGGAAAAGAGAACGCAAGACATATAAAAAAAACTTTGTTTAGGAATTCTGGCAAATTTCCTTAGAGTAAAATTTCCCCGTAAAAAAAAACAGCAGAAAATTCCCCCTTCCCCATACAAAAATGTATACATACTTCCCAATAACAAATTAACAAATACTATGCGTAAACGTTGGACAAATTTTATAACTTAAAGACTTTTTCCTTGGGGCTGTGAGGGAGTCATGTTACATCTAAGGGCATAGTTATTGGGCCTTTAAATTATGATAAACAAAATCGCTATCTCAAAATTTTGCTCGAACGAATTTCGGGGAAAAGGTCGGCGAGGGGGCCTAGTTGCCCTCCAATCTTTTTGGTCACCTAAAAAGAGCACAAAAACTTTTAATTTCCGTTATAATGAGCCCTCTCACAAAACTCTAGGACTAATGGGTTGATACTAGACCCCAAAGCCGCGCCAAAAATTCGGCAGCGCGCCGCCGAAAAAAAAACGGTGGCGAGCCGCCGAGCTTGCATCAGCGCATGACGCCGCCGTTTTTTTTTCTCTGTTTTTTTTTCTTATCTATATCGAGCTCCGGGCTTGAACCGCCATCCCGGCTAATCTGTTTCTTAAAGATAAATACTGTCATCTTGAGATCGCCATGTATATCGGTTCGTAGGAAGAAGAGAGAAGAAATTATTCTTGAAACGAAAATTTTACCTTCCACTTTACTGAAAAAAATACAAATGAATGTGCATTGTCAGTTTAATATACATATACTGATATTTAGTAATCAAAATGTTAATATTATTTGATTTATTAAAGTTATGAAAGTAAAAACATTTGTATTTTTTTCAGTAAAGTGCAAATTATGTTCTGGCCTTGGGAAGGCATAGGGGTTTTGAGCCCAACTTTTGTTAATTTCTGCTCGTTTTGAGTTTGACTCAGTTATTTATTGTAATTCCTGTTCGTTTTGGGTTTCATTTATTTATCGATGCTGATTTGTGGTAGTTTCCCGCTTGGTAGATTATTTGATTTTATTTTTGCTCATTTTTGTTTAATGGAGTTCTTTAATTTTCTTTGAAAAACTCATTTTGCGGAAAAAGTTTTTTTTTTATTAATCTGGAAAAGAGCTAAAGCTAGTATAGAAATATATCTAAGGAAATGAATTAATTTTTTTTTGCGCAGTGAGCTGAGCACACTGAAGTTGAAGTAGTCTTAAACTTTGACTTAAAACTTCATAACTCAACCACTTCTTTCAGAAAAGAATTTTGGAGGGTTATTCCGTGCTGATAAAAAAAAGAGGGTAAAGGTGCAGTTTAGTTCCCCTGTAGTGAGGGCGCAGGAGCCCTATGGTTAAGGTGCAGGTTAGTTCTCTCTTATAAAAACAACTTATTTCAGCAGATACAAAGAAGAAGCCAATTGGCGGCATTCTGTGGGACCCCAAGGTCCAATGCTTATATTAGATCCCGCGAATGGCAGTTTATACTCGTCAAGTTCTAGCTGTACCAGCCACAAGTGCCCCAGCTAAACGACTTTTTAGCACACAGGACTGATAGCGACTGCAAAAAGATCAATGGCTCCAAGCAGAGTGAAAAAATTCACTCTTGTTACATCAATTGTAACTGAAGTGATGTAACCGCTGATTTAAAATTGTTGGTGTTGTTAAGCCATGGTATCTGACTTGTATACAGGGTTCTTTTGATGTTGTTAATTGTTTTTTAACTTCCTTTTCCTATGTATTTGGTAAATAGGAGATGTTTGAACTTCAAACTTTGAAAGTTATGCACACATTAGCCGAAATCGTTAACAAGAAGAAAATGACTAAACACGGGATTTTATAGGAACAATGCGATGTTAAACATAAACAAAAACATAGATTTCCGGGGTCTAGTGGCTAAAAATGAGAATTCTACTTGGTCTGATCGACGGTGAACATAAAAACTTTCCGCACGGCCCAACAAATTCCTGTTTTGTTATATTGTTCTTGTATGTTTTTGGCCAACCATTTAAAATCCTTACTACAATCAAGTTGAGGTTGAACGTGCTTGGTGAAGTGTAATTTTTTTAATAAGAAAAATTTGCGTGCCGTGGCACGCCGCCGGTCAGAAATCGGCGACGCGCCACCAAAAAAATTTCGGCACACCTGGCGGCGCGCCGCCGCCGATACTAAGTAACACATTCGCTGTCGTCATGTCGGCGTGGCGTGGCTTCGGGGACTAGTTGATACGATCATCCCTGGGGGAAAAACAACCAATAAACAAATAAACACGCATCCGTGATCTTTCTTCTGGCAAAGAATACAGAGTTCCACATTTTTGGAGATAGAAACTTGAAACCTCTACAGTAAGGTTTTCGGATACGCTGAATCTGATGGTATGATTTTTGTTAATATTCTATAACTTTTAGGGGGTGTTTCCCCCTTTTTTCGAGAATCAGACAAATATTCTCAGGCTCATAGCCTATAATGGGTAATAATGGGTAATAATGGGAAAATAATAGAAGTGTCTATAAATTGTAAAATTCTTTACATTTCTTATGAAGAAGGACAATGCTAACCTAAAAGGAACAAAACAAAACCAGAACAAAATGAAACTTGAAAAAATCCTAAATATACAATAGAATTACTCCTGGAGCAAAATAAAATTAAAAAAAAATTATAGAAAAATTCAATTTTGTAATTAAGTTACAGTGTTACTATCGCCACAAACCAAAGAGTCAATTAGGACTAAACGTAAAAAAAAGAAGGAGAAGAAGAAGAAAAATGTTGCGTATACTTTCTTTGGTCTAACCAAAGTCATAGGAGGTCTCATATGAGACCGACACTAACCAAAGAGTCAATTAAATTAAACGCAGAAAAAGAAGAAGAAGAAAAATGTTGCGTATACTTTTTTTGGACTAACCAAAGTCATAGGGGGGTCTCATATGAGACCGGAACTAACCAAAGACTTAATTAAATTAAACGCAGAAAAATAAACCAAATCATAGGTTTGTCTCATATGAGACCGGAACTAACCAAAGAGTCAATTAAATTAAACGCATTCGAAGAAGCAGAAGAAGAAAAATGTTGCGTATACTTTTTTTGGGACTAACCAAAGTCATAGGGGGGTCTCATATGAGACCGAAACTAAACAAAGAGTCAATTAAATTAAACGCAGAAAAAGAAGAAGAAGAAAAATGTTGCGTATACTTTCTTTGGTCTAACCAAAGTCATAGGAGGTCTCATATGAGACCGGCACTAACTAACGAGTCAATTAAATTAATCGCATAAAAAGAAGAAGAAGAAAACTGTTGCGTATACCTTTTTTGGACTAACCAAAGTCATAGGGGGGTCTCATATGAGACCGAAACTAAACAAAGAGTCAATTAAATTTAAAAAAAAAAAAATCATGGCATTAGAACACCTTAAGCAAAACCAACCTTTGATTGCAAATTCGAATAATATTATCATCTATTCCGACTCTCTATCAAGCCTTGAGTTGCTGGCCTCAGCTCCCCAATATAAGTTGGACATTGACACTTATCATTGTCTCAGTATTATTGATAATCTTGCTTCAAGTGGCATAAAAACTTATTTTCAGTATATTCATAGCCACTCTGGCATAAGTGGTAATCATCAGGTTGATGAAATAGCAATAAATGCTATAAATATTGACCAGCCAAGTGGGAGACCAATCCCAATTAGAGATATTTACCGATGGAGGCTATCAGATATTAATTTTAATAAGATTAATCCTATCCTCTCCCCCTTTCCCAATAAGTATCTTTCTAAAATTTATCATAGAATTCGTTCTGGAACAAATGGACTAAATTTCCTTGCATTCTCATATAAGCTTTCTAATTAAAGTGGTTCAATTCCCCTGTCCCCTCTTTGCAGGCATTGTAATATGAATAATGAAACAATTGACCATTGCCTATTTGAATGTAATATGCTGACGTCTACACAAATATACCTTGCTTTGTAAACTGTTAAAATACTTTAAACACCACAAAATCTTACTATCAGCCAAGAGCCTAGCCAACTATACCTGCACACAGAGCGCAGAAATCGATATCTATCATCTTATATTCGAACTCCTTGAGTCAAAAGATCTACTGAAAGATATCTGACAATATCTAAAAATAAGAGACAACCAAGACAGTAGCTCTGTAGCCCACAGAGTGAAGCAAAAAGAAGAGGGCTAAATAGTACCAACTGAATAGCCCGCCTGCTGTGAATTAGAAGAAGAAGAAGGAGCACTAGATTGTTTGCACATAGTAAAAAAGCGAGAGATCAATGGTTGGACGAATTCTTAATGAGAATGTGAATATTCTGGTATGAAGGTAAGCACTTTTGAATCTATTTATACTTTATCATTTTATTTTGATTTAAAATTACTTTAGTCCCCCAATAAAGAGGTAGTAGATGGCGTTACAGTATTTAAATTTGTAGAATTCGGACTAGATCTTCATTCTTGCACAAAATACTTACTTCCTTTTCAAATATCTGATGACTTAAAAAGAACACATTCTTATTCACTCCTTTGATGCTTGGGTATTCCCGTACAGAAAAATGATTTTTCAACTCTGGGTAAACAGCGGGTACAAGTAGTTTGGCGACTTCCGGTCTCATACGATGCTGAAGGGACAGTGAAACATGCTTTGCCCCAAGATTTATAAAACGCTCAAACATTGATACTTCTAGATTGTAGTCTTTTGCCAAATGATATGAGGAAGTAGTAGGTCTTAACTGCTGATGATCCCCTAAAATAGACAAGTGCTGTTTAGAAGTGTAGGACACAAGGACACCAATAAAATTTTCTTCCCCTAGAAAATCTAGGATTTTTTGAAAATATAGGAACTAGCTTAAATAGCTCACAGTTTAACAGTTCAAACACCTTTTTCGACGCAAAGATTCTTATCGTGGCATAACGTTTTAGGACTATTAAAGGGTTCGCTACTACAGCACGCAATTGATGGCGAAGAATAAAACAAAAATGTTGCTCCCATAACAGTTGTGTTTTCAAAGTCGACCAAAGATTAGTGTAAAACTACGTTTTCTAGGCGATGTGAATCTATTTACTTCTGTAGGGTTTGGAAAGGCCAGCCTTGTTCATGTTTATGTGGTACGATTGGAAACGGCAGTAATTTCTTCTTTGACTCCCCACGCAAAGATTCTTATTGTGACATAACGTTTTAGATCTATTAAGGGGTTCGCTACTACAGCACACAATTGATGGCGAAGAATAAAACAAAAATGTTGCTCCCATAACAATTGTGTTTTCAAAGTCGACCAAAGATTAGTGTAAAACTACGTTTTCTAGGCGATGTGAATCTATTTACTTCTGTAGGGTTTCGAAAGGCCAGCCTTGTTTATGCTTATGTGGTACGTTGGAAACGGCAGTAATTTCTTCTTTGACTCCCCACGCAAAGATTCTTATTGTGACATAACGTTTTAGATCTATTAAGGGGTTCGCTACTACAGCACTCAATTGATGGCGAAGAATAAAACAAAAATGTTGCTCCCATAACAGTTGTGTTTTCAAAGTCGACCAAAGATTAGTGTAAAACTACGTTTTCTAGGCGATGTGAATCTATTTACTTCTGTAGGGTTTGGAAAGGCCAGCCTTGTTTATGTTTATGTGGTACGAATGGAAACGGCAGTAATTTTTTCTTTGACTCCCCACGCAAAGATTCTTATTGTGACATAACGTTTTAATCTATTAAGGGGTTCGCTGCTACAGCACACAATTGATGGCGAAGAATAAAACAAAAATGTTGCTCCCATAACAGTTGTGTTTTCAAAGTCGACCAAAGATTAGTGTAAAACTACGTTTTCTAGGCGATGTGAATCTATTTACTTCTGTAGGGTTTCAAAAGGCCAGCCTTGTTTATGTTTATGTGGTACGATTGGAAACGGCAGTAATTTCTTCTTTGACTCCCCACGCAAAGATTCTTATTGTGACATAACGTTTTAGATCTATTAAGGGGTTCGCTACTACAGCACACAATTGATGGCGAAGAATAAAACAAAAATTTTGCTCCCATAACAGTTGTGTTTTCAAAGTCGACCAAAGATTAGTGTAAAACTACGTTTTCTAGGCGATGTGAATCTATTTAATTATGTAGGGTTTGGAAAGGCGAGCCTTGTTTATGTTTATGTGGTACGGTTAGAAACGGCAGTAATTTCTTCTTTGACTTCCCACACAAAGATTCTTATTGTGACATAATGATTTAGAATTGTTAAGGGGTTTCCTACTACAGCACGGCATTGATGGCGTGCTTTAAAATTTCCCCTTAAAATTTTCCGTACTATCCCTTTATATGGGCCTTTCTAAATAGTCAAGTTTGGTTAATGCTAATGAAATAAAATAGGATGACTATATAATAGATTGGAAACAAATTTGGGCTATATATTTGCACATTAGGGGGAGTGGGGGGGGAGCATAGCATATATTAAATACGTAACCTAACCTAGGTACCTCCCCCCAAAAAAAAACTACAAAAAATAACACTTTAAAAATCTTAAAACCACGCTATACAATGTATTTCTCTACAGCGGTGTATTGAATCATCTTGTAAAAACGGGTTTTTCATTGCGTCACTCCCGTTTGACTGTAGCATCTCTTGTTGGACTTCTTTAGAGAGGCCCATATAAAGGGATTGTACCAAATTTTCTTCCCCCTAGATTTTTGAAAATATGGTTAATGTTATTACAAAATACTGAAAAAAAGAAAGAAAAAACAGCATCTACCCCCTTAGATTCTGAAAAATACTTTTTCTGTATCTTCGTTCAAAAAAGAAAATCGCTCCCTTCTCTTACATTTTCGTGAATTGACACCTTGTTTAAACGTACTTTTAAAAATGGCTCAGATAGCGTTGCCAAAGTAAAAAAGTTTTTTGTGAAGCCTATAATAACGGTCCGATTGTAAGGGAATTTTAGCTTATCCATGTTCCTGTACCCATCATTCACAATTTTTATAAATATTAAAGAAAAGAAAACCGCATTGGTATATATGCATATTCAGTACATTTGATCCAGTATTCAAATGATCACAGTCTTGTTAAAAATTTGGCCCATCTTTCAAATATATATTTTTTTAATTACAAATGGAAAGATAGTGTGGTTTAAAGAGAAACAATTATTAGAGAAATAAGTAAATATTGAACACGAAAATTTTGGATTTGGAATACAATTTTTTTGTTCAAAATTTTTCAAAAAGTCTCTTTTACACTAATCGAATTTGTTGGCATTATGGAAATCGCTAAAATAAATGAAACATCTTCCGACGAGAACAAATTACTTTTAGAAAATTTGCAGAGAAACTTTCAGGTAATTTAGTTTATCGTAAATATTCAGTCAACCTATCTCAGATAAAAGAAATCAATTCAAAACCATGCTTGAAAAACTTCCCACTGGGGGGGGGGGGGGTAGAAATTTTCCACGCAAGGGATATTTCTGGTATGATTCTTAAAAACGATTAGAGATTAAAGTCTTTTCCAAATCAAAGTATGCTAAGGAGATTTTTTTAGGCGGAGACTTTTTCAGTGAAAATGGAATTGTCTGTAGGAAATTATCTGAGCTGTGGGGGTAATTTACGCAGGAGGAACTTCCTACAGATAAGATTCCCGTGAGGGGAGAAAGTTTTTCATGGAAGGGGAGGTTTCCTGGAAATATTTGAAAAACCCTAAAAAATATAATAGTAAAAACAAATTTTTTCAACTGAAAGTAAGAATAACATTACAACTTAAAACGAACAGAAATCATCATTCCGTATATGAGGAAGGTTGTCTCCCCTCCTCAATACCTCGCTCTTTGCGCTAAAGTTTGACTTTCTTACAAAATTTTTTAAGAACGACTTCTAAAACACAACGACTGTTTAATTAGAATAATAAGCTTTTTTAAAAGTATTAAGGAACATTAGCGTGAAGAGTGAGGTATTGAGAAAGGGGCTACACTGCTCATATACGGAATAGTTTTTGTTCGTTTTAAGTTTCATTATTGATCCTTATTTTCAGTTGAAAAAACTTTCTTTTTTAATAAATTGCGATAAAAAAATTCTTTGTACATACATAGCGTTGTCAAAATTCTGCTATTTTAGAGTTTCGATTATTATTAGCTTGTGCCACTCCTTACTAATGTTCGTTACCACGAATTTAGTAAAAAAAAAATTATTATGATAAGAAATTGTACACGATTTTACAGGAGAGAAAACACCCCCAAAAATTAAACTTATCTTAATGGGAATAACAACATGAAGTTAAGCATCTCTAAGAACTAATCTTACACAAGAGGATTCAGGTTTCTATACGCAAAAACACAAAATCTTTCTTTTTTTCAAAAACAGTTGTACGGAGTCGTGTTAACTTGCTTTTTTTTTTCAGTGGTGATCGTACCAAACCAATAGTCGTAGGATATAGGGAGAGAGTTCTTTCAAATAAAAGTATAAAAATCAAGCGTTCTTCTTTAGTAAGGAAAAACAAATTGCGCTGCAGAGAAGTGTCAATTTCTGCCATTTTGTGACAAAGAATCAAATTATTGGCCCAAATAAAATTGAAATACTACCGAGTAAAAATTCTAAGATAAAAATTGGTTAAGAATTACCGAAAGGCTATGTGCAAAATCTCCCAACTTAATGTTACGCCAGAGAAAAGTGTCTGTCATTACATGGTACAAAAAACAATTCTGGCCTGGTCAGGCCCAAACAGCAATCAAGCATAACTCAGAGACCGTAAATTAATTTAGAACTATTGAAAAGCTTTTTTCAAAGCATTTCAATGTTAGAAGCCATCTTAACGCATGATGACTCTTCTACCTAAGCGTATGCATAGTCCAAACAACGTGGACGGATAGTATATAGAATGCGGGTTCAGCATAAATAATAATACAGTATTGCACAGTTGCAAACCAACGACTGATGGGGGAAGAGAATAATTACTGGATATTCCTGAAGCAAAAGATGTGTATTATAAGGGCAAAAGCCTCCAAGTTTCCGTGAGTAGGTTTTCAAATCAATACAGAGCAGGATTTAGCCCCAAACATCAATTTATTTAGAGTATTCAACAGGACTAGATATACACGACGTGAAGGGGATAATAGCTTACGTCTTACTGCAGACACATTCAGTGGAAACTAAAATAAAAGATTTATTTACTACATGGACAAACGTGTTAAGGTTTGGTTTATTTCGGAGGAGCAATATTTGCTCCTCCTTTAAAAGGAGGAGCAAATCTTTTAAAAGGATTCATAATCTATGAATCCTTTAAAGGGATTCATAGATTATTATTTTAAAAGACTTTGACCTGTTGTAAACTGTTGAACTTAGGATCTTATGGATATTTTTGTCTGGTCCTCTCAGTGGATTTATGGATATTTTGGTCAGGATTCGGAAGTTTTTAGGTTTTTTAAGGGATGTTTGGTAAAAGTGACCCCAATTTCTGTAAATAGCTAATTCCAAAGGATAAAGTTTATTATTAGAAACTTAAGGATGTCACAATTTGTGGAAAGTTGGATTACACACACATTACACAGATCAATTTTAGGATTCCTGGGACCTTTCCTTTATAATGCAAATCAACATATTATACAAGGGTCAGATTAAACTGACAATCACATTTAAAAAGATGAAAAGAAATCATGTTTAAAAACATGAAAAAAAAACTCCAATATAGCTCCAAATTCCCTTAATTGTAACTGAAACGACTAGTGAGCACTGATAATGTCCTATTCCTTGCGTTTTGGATTCACATAATAACAAACTGACAATCACAACTGACACCCGACAAACTGAAAAACAACTGACAAACAACAAAACAACTCACATACTGACAATCGCAAATTAGACAAATCAAATCAAACAGATTATGCAAGGGTCATAGACTTAGGAGAAACTTCAGTGTACTGTTAATTTTGAATTGAGATACATAGCGAATGTATTGGTGCATGATTGAAGGGCTTTTCGAGAGGGGGAGGGGCAGCATAATTTTTCAGTAATAAAATAATATAATATCCACATTTATCACTCCCTCTATTTTCAGATCTGCATACAACCAGTTTGTAAAACTCACTTGAAACTTCGCTATGAGTAGCCTTTAAGCTACGTTCTTACCTATAAGTATGAAATGCTCGCAATTTGAAGTTAGTGGAACTAAGGCATGAGCTTCCAAAACTTCTGCAGCTTCCTCCATAACAACTAAAAATCAGAAAATTGGTTAAATCGGTAATAGTAATTAGACACCTTACAACAACCAAAAGAATGATAAACACGATTTTAAATATTTAAAACTTTACTGAAACCACAAAGAGGATTTTAAATATTTCTTTTTGCTGTTTGTCTTAGCATGTGAAGTTTAACCCATCATTTATAGCGCAAAAAATAAACAAAATAACCAGTTAGCATTTACTCTATTCCTGTAGCTAAATTATTATAAAAATCGCTAATTCTAAATCAGCATATATACTAGCTAGTCTAAGATTCATTTCATGATTCAAATATTTACTTGGTAAATCAGTAAAGTATACACAAAAAAGTATAAGCATGCGTAAAAAAAGGTAAGTGCACGTATAAGCCCTAAATAACGTAAAAATCATAAATAACTACATATATATATATACATATATATATATATATATATATATATATATATATATATATATATATATATATATATATATATATATATATATATACATATATATACATATATATATATATATATATATATATATATATATATATATATATATATATATATATATATATATATATATATATATATATATATATGTATATATATATATATATATATATATATATATATATATATATCATATATATATATATATATATATATATATATATATATATATATATACGTAAGTATCGCCTACGTATATATGCTACCGTGAATGTCCGACAATGGTGAATGTCGGATATTCACCGGTGAATGTCCGAAGTACTTTTTTTCTCCTTAGATTTAGTCAGCGTTGGCAGTATACTTTTTCAGTTTTATGCAAGGTTTGATGATGACAGGTTAGGTTAGATTAGCTTTGGTTAGGCTAGCTTAAGTTTTTAATCCATTTCTGATTTTTATAACCCAATTTAACCTAATCCAACCTAACAAAACATAATCTAACCTAACTTTAACTTTTACCATCATAGCTTAAATAAGACTAAAAACGCTGACTCGCAAAGCTAATTGAATCCAAGCAGAGAAAAAATTGCTTAAGGATTGTTTAGGGTACCCGGCTGACTGACCGTATTTCAAACAGTAGGCTATACGAAAAATGTGGTTCAATACCGCTCTCTAGGGCTATAATGAAAGAAAGATTGAGGTGGCTAGGGCACGTTATGCTGATGAAGGATGACAGATTGCAGAAGATTATTCTTTTCGGCCAACCGTCTAGGGCTAAACGGAAAGCAGGTCGTCCTCGTCTGGGGTGGGAGGACGTCATAAAGAAAGATTTAAAGGAAATGGGAACTTCGTGAGCGGGTGTAAAAAGTGAGGCCTTGAATAGATTGGGATGGAGGAGGAGCGTGCGTAGCTGTGTCGGCCTCAGGCGGCTTGGTGCTGCGGTGAGTTGTTAGTAGTAGTAGTAGAGAAAAAGAATTTCGGACATTCACCAGATTTCGGGCATTCCCGGTAACATAAACACAAAAAGTTGCTTGTTCTGATTGTCCAAAATAATAGCCACCGAAGATTTGTAGTTCTTTTTTTTACATGTTTGGTTAAACAACGTTTGATTTTGAAACTCGTCACTTAGACTTCTAAAAAACCATAAAAAAAGAAAAAAAACAAGAAGGGACAATTCTCCCTGTTGTGTAATTTTGGGATATTAGTCTATATTTTACAGCTTCAGGAAACTTTACTTGAGAAATATATACAGAAAATATTCAGAACACAGAGAAATGCATTTAAATATATGTAAATAAAAAATGACAAAAACAAATATACATTCTTTTTGTTGTAGAATCTGCAGAGGTAAGCCTATTATAAATAACAGTATCATTAATATAATAATTTCTATTTTATTATTATATTATAATTATGTTATATTAATTAAATATATATTATATATCATTATGAATTATATTACATAATAATTATATAATAATAGTACAATTATTATATTATCAATAATATTATTATAATAACAATAATATTAATAATATAATAATATTATTATTGATAATAGGTATAATAGATATTTACATTAATAAATATTTTGCAGCAATGTCCAAAAGTGTTAAAATAAGTACAGGGAAACTTCTGTGAGCGGTTCAGTTAGACAGTGACATTGAGGTTGATAAAGTGAGATTGATTAAACATGTAGTTAGGACTGATAGAGCTTAAAAGTAAGGAAGAAGAGTAAGATAAATGTTTAATATCTATTAATCTTATTTTTAATGAGTTTTGATCAATTGAAAGGTTAACAATAGCTAAAAATAGCAGATCAACTTGATACAAACCAAGCAAAATTAGCAAAGAAATTGTCAACAAAATCTTAGTTGAATAAGATAGATTTTGATATCAACAAAAGACAAATAAACTTTGCATAAATAACTTCGAAAAGCGAAACACAAAAATAGTCAACTAAATGAAGGTTTCATTGAGATAATGGACCAGACAGAGCCTATTGAGAATGTTAAGTCAGACTTTACGTAAAAATATTTTGAGATACTAAAATTCAAGAAAAATATACCAATGTAAAGCACACATACTGGAAAATTTGGAAAATTACAACTCCCATACAAACACTAGAGCCATCTATTTTTCTATTCACCCAAAGTTGAACCAACTGCTCTGTGACCCTTTCACAAGCACCCTAAACATTGCAAACTTTAAAGCAATTTTTCCAAATTGTGGTTCGCCGAAGCACAGGGGTACAAGATAAAGCTCCTTGAAAGTGAGAATTCCAGAATTTGGTCGGAGATTCCAGATCGGTAGAAATAGGGATATATGATATCCAAGCCTAGGTAAACTTGGTGTAGGAGAAGAAACCAGTAATGGCTGCAGACTTATGCAATTTTGTAAGTATAACATTTTAGTTATAGCCAATATTGTGTTTGGTCATAAAATGGCCCAAAAGTTAACATGGTATTCACGTGACGGTAAGGCTGCAAACCTTACTGATTATGTTATTTTAACCCAAAGACTGGTAGGATCAGTACAAGGTACTAGGGTATATAAGAGTCCTGTTATTGGTGTTAAAAGTAAATATCACCATCTAGTAGTGTCTAGGGTCAATTTAAAGCTGAAATTTGTAAAGAGTAACTACCTCCCGGGAAGTTATGATGTTGATAGACTCCAGGATAAAAATTTGAGACGAACTTTCCAGGAACAGTTGAATACTAAACTTCAGAGTTTAAAATTTGACAATATGGAAGATGCAAGGAATAATTTTTGAAAACCAATTTTTGAAGTTGCTGATGGTGTCTTGGGGAAGAAAGTAAGGAGTGCAGCTAGGAATATTAGTGAAAAAGCTTTATGTTCAATAGACAGGAAAAGGGGCCTGTACAACAATTATCTGAGTGATAGATGACATGAAAATAAAAGGAATGTAAAGAAAGTGGATAAAGCATTAAAATATGAACTAAGAAGGCGTGAAGTGCAGGCCATGGATAAAATTGCCGAGGATCTGGAAGATGCAGCTAGACGGCATAACAGTAAAATATCATAATGGCATGTTAATAAATTGAGAGGAAATAGTCAATCCCGATTTGTCCCAGTTAAAGATAGGAATGGGGTCACAATTAGTAATAAGAAAAGAATTAAAGAGAGATGGGCAAATATTATGAGCTTGTGCTAAACCGAAATAGACCTGCAGGAAATGATATATAGGAAAATTAAAAAGTTTGTGATAGCTTGGACGTGAAGGAAGATATGTTTTGTGAGGAAGGATTAGCGACAGTATTAAAAGGATTAAAATATTATAATAAGGCTTCAGGGGTTGATACTGTGGTAAATGAGTTTCCTAAAAATGGTAGCTCTGAGGCTAGAATAAGTTACTGAACATTATGAATAGGATTTTTGAAAAAAGTACCTAGCGATTTTAGGAGAGCCTTAATTAAACCACTGTATAAGAAAGGTGATAATAGTGCATGTGGTAATTATCGAGGCATAAGTCTAGTCTCTGTAGGGAGCAAATTACTTAGTAATATTATACTTTTTAGACGGAGAGATGCTGTAGAGAAAGTTAGAAAAGAAAAACAGTGTGGTTTTAGAAAAGGTAGAGGATGTGTCGACCAAATTTTCACTCTTAGGTTAATAATTGAGAAGTGCCTGAGTTGTCAAACACTTTTGGTCCTCAGTTTACAAGGATTATGAGCAAGCGTTCGATTTTGTTGATAAAAGAGGCTTAGCAAAGGTTTTATCCTTGTATAGTATACCAGGCAAATACATCAAAGTGATTAGTGCTATGTATGAGAATAACACTGCTGCGGTTAATGTAGGAAATGAGGTAGGCAGCTGGTTTCATATTAAATCAGGAGTTAAGCAGGATTGTGTTCTATCCCCCTTTATGTGGATCATTTTGATGTACTTTGTCTTAAGGAGCACAGGAAAGGCAATGGAAGACCACTGAATCAAATGGGGAGGAAAAAATCTCTGGGACTTATATTATGCTGATAATTTAAGCATCCTAAATAAAAGTGTGAGCAAAACCAATGAAGTTTTGCAGGTTTTGCGAGTTCAAGGAGCTAGGATAGGTTTAAAAATCAATGTTAAGAAGACTAAGTCACTAAGGTTAGGAATAAGTGAAGATGAAAGGGTGACGCTGGGTAAGGAAAAGATTGATCAGGTGGACAGCTTTATTATTGGTAAAGACGTTGAGAGCAGTGAAGATGTATGCATGTATCATGGGCAGCGCAATCGCGCTGCCTAACTAAAGAACGATGTTGGCACAAAGAAATCATTATTATTTTTATTTTTTTTTGGGGGGTAGACCAGGGCACTTCGTATCGAAGGAGTTGTCGTAGAAACTTCGAAAAGGGCTCGTTCGATTGGAAATTGGAGTGGCTAGTGCCCTTTTTAATAGTCGAAAGTGATTGGAAGGCTAACACCCCTTCTACGCCCACCATTTCCCCAAACACGTCTAATCAAATTTTAAGATAGCCATTTTGTTCAGCGTAGTTGATTTTCAGATAGAAATTATGTTTTTCAGGAGGACACTCCCCCACAACCCTCAGGGCAAGAGTTGTAAGTAATGCCCTGGGGCTATATAAGATTTTGATAGAAAGCTTTGTCTTAGAAACTCCAAAAAAGGCTCATTCGATTGCAAATTCAAAAGGCTAGTCCCCCTTTTATAGTCGAAAATGATTGGAGGGCAACTAACCCCCCTCTCACGCCCACCTTTTCCCCAAACACATCCAATCAAAATATTGAGATAGCCATTTTGTTTAACGCAGTTGAAAGTTCTGAAAATTAGGTCTTTGAGGATGACCCCCCCATAGCCCTCAGGGCAAGGGTTGTAAGTAATGCCCTGGGGGCATTTAAGGTTCTTATAGGAAACGTTTTTGTAGAAACTTCAAAAGGGGCTCAGTCCATTGGAAATAGAAATAGCTAGTGGCCTTTTTAATAGTCGAAAGTAATTGGACGGCAAATGACCCCCCCCCCTCACGCCCACCTTTTCCCCAAACACATCCAATCAAAATTTTGAGTTAGCCATTTTGTTTAACGCAGCTGAAAGTTCTGAAAATTAGGTCTTTGAGGATGACCCCCCCTCCCCATAGCCCTCAGGGCAAGGGTTGTAAGTAATCCCTTGGGGGCATTTAAGGTTTTTTATAGAAAACGTTGTTGTAGAAACTTCAAAAGGGGCTCAGTCCATTGGAAATTGAAATGGCTAGTGGCCTTTTTAATAGTCGAAAGTAATTGGAGGGCAAATGACCCCCCTCTCACGTCCAACATTTTCCCAAACACATACAATCAAAATTTTGAGATAGCTTTTTTTTCAACGTAGTTGAAAGTTCTGGAAATTATGTCTTTGAAGATGATAACCTCCCAGAGCCCTCGGGGCGAGGTTTGTAAGTTATGGCCTGGGGAAACATGAGGTTTTTATAGAAAGCATTGTCGTAAAACTTCAAAAGGGGCTCATTCGATTGTAAATTGAAAGGGCTAGTGCCCTTTTTCAATAGTTGAAAGTAATTGGAGGGCAACTAACCACCCTCTCACTCGCTATTTCCACAAACACATGCAATCAAAATTTTGAGATATTTATTTTGTTCTACGTAGTTTAAATTTCTGGAAATTAGGTCTTTTAGGATGACAACCCCCTCAGAGCCCTCAGGGCAAAGGTTTTAAGTTATACCCAGGGAGCATATAGGTTTTTATAGAAAGTTTTGTCGTAGAAACTTCAAAAAGGGCTCATTTGATTGGAAATTGAAAGAGCTAGTGCCCTTTTTAATAGTCGAAAATGAATGGAGAGCAACTCACCCCCCTCTCATGCTCACCATTTCCCCAAACACATTCAATTAAACTTTTGAGATAGCCATTTTATCCAAGGTAGTTGAAAGTTCTAGCATTTATGATTTTGAGGATGACAAACCCCCCAAACCCCTCAGGGTAAGGGTTGTAAGTTATGCCCTGGGGGCATATAAGGTTTTTATAGAAAGCATTTTAGTAGAGACTTCAAAAGGGCTCATTTGATTGGAAACTGAAAGGGCTAGTGTCCTTTTTAATAATCTAAAGGGATTGGAGGGCAGCTAGCCCCCCTCTCAAGCTCACCATTTCCCCAAACACATCCAATCATAATTTTAAGATAGCCATTTTGTTCAACGTAGATGAAAGTTCTGGAAATTAGCTCTTTGAGGATGACACTCCCCCCAGAGCCCTCAGGGCTAAGGTTATAAACTATACCCTGGAGAATTGGAAATTGAAAGGGCTAGTGCCCCATTTAATAGGCTAGTCAAAACTGATTGAAGGGCAAATAACCTCCCTCTCTCGCCCACCATTTTCCCAAACACATCCAATCAAAATTATGAGATAGCCATTTTTTTCAACCGAGTTGAAAGTTCCAGATATTATGTCTTTGAGGGTGATCAACCCCCCCCCCCCCACTCCTCAGAGCAAGGGTTGTAAGTTATAACCTGGTGGCATATAAGGTTCGTATAGAGCGTTGTAATAGAAACTTCGAAGGGTTAGTGCCCTTTTTAACAGTCAAAAGTGATTGGGGGAAAACTAACACCCCTCCCACGCCCACCATTTCCCCAAAGACATCCAATAAAAATTTTTAGATAGCCATTTTGTTCAGCGTAGCTAAAAAATCCAAAAATTATGTCTTTGAGGATGACACTCCCCCCACAGCCTTCAGAGCAAGCGTTGTAAGTTATGCCCTGGGGGCATATAAGGTGTTATAGAAAGCGTTATCGTAGAAACTTCAAAAAGGGCTCATTCGATTGGAAATTGAAAGCTCTAGTGCCCTATTTAGTAGTCGAAAGTGATTGGAGGGCAACTAAGGTTTCTCTGAAGCTTACCGTTTCCCCAAACACATCCAATCAAAATTTTGAGATACACATTTTGTTCAACGTAGTTGAAAGTTCTGGAAATTAGGTCTTTGCCAGCGTTGTCGTAGAAACTTCAAAAAAGACTCATTCAATTGGAAATAGATAGGGCTAGTGTCTACCCCCTCGAACGCCTATCATTTACCCAAACATTTCCGATCAACATTTTGATATGACCATTTTGTTTAACGTAGTTGAAAGGTCTGGAAATTTTGTCTTTGAGGATGACAACCCTCCCCCCATACCCCTCATTACAAGGGCCGTAAGTTATTCCCTTGGGGCATATAACGTTTTTATAGAAAGTTTTGTCGTAAAAACTTCAAAAAGAGTTCATTCGATTGGAAATTGAGAGGACTAGTGCCTTTTTTATTAGTCGAAAGTAATCAGAGGGCAAATGTCTCCCTCCACGCCTATCATTTCCCCAAACACTTCTAATCAAAATTTTGATATAGCCATTTTGTTAAGCCTATCAAAAAGGTCTAAAAATTAAGTCTTTGAGGATAAAAATCCCCCCAGCCCTCAGGGCAAGGGTTGTAAGTTGTGCCCTGGGGACATATATGTTTTTTTTTTTATAGAAAGTGTGGTCATATAAACTTCATAGGGGGGTCATTGGATTGGTATTCAGACGCTCTAGTGCTCTTTTTAAGAGTCAAAGTGATCAGAGGGCAGCTACCCTCTCACCCCTACAACCACGTCATATTGTCCCAAAATGTGTCAAACAGAAATTTTGAGATAACCATTCTATTAAAAATAGTCTAAGTATCATATAACAAGGCTTTTGGGGTTGAAACAAATCCCAGAGATTAGGGGCAAGGGTTGTAATTTATGCCCAGGGGGTATTAACGGTTTCTATGGAAAGGATGGTTGTTTAACTTTAGAAGGGGCTCAGTCTTTCTCCCTGAAAAAGACTATGTCAATATAAAACGAACAGAAATTAATCAAAAAAACTTTTTGCACAAAATAAGTTTTCCAAAAAAAGTAAAGAACTCTATTAAACCAAAAATGAACAAAAATAGAATCAAATAATCTACCAAGCATACAACCACCACAAATCAGTATCAATAAATAAATGAAACCCAAAACAAACAGAAATTAAAATAAGTCAAACTCAAAACGAGCAGAAATTAATCTGACTAGGGTTCTAAACCCTATGCTTTCTAAAAACCAGAATATAATTTGTACTTTACTGAAAAAATTCTTTTAAATGTTTTCACTTATAACTTTAAGAAAACAAAAATTAATTTGGGATTTTAAGGAATAAATATCAGCATATGTATATTAAACTGACAATGCACATTTTTTTCAGTAAATTCATTTGATTTTTTTTCAGTAAAGCACAAATTATATTCTGACTCATATTCTCTGAAACCCTACAGCTCACACCCGTAATGCATAACTGGGAGGAGTTTAGTCCTAAATAAATATCTATTGCTAAGTATGCATTGCTATTGCTAAATATGCATTGCTAAATCCCTAATCTTTCCAACCTCACTTTTTAAAATTAAATTAGTACACATACTTCCCTTCTGAACTCTATGCTTGACCTCCTGTGAATACTTACCATTCCAAAAATTTTAACCCCTAAAAACACGAATTCTTTTTTAGTCTGTATAAAATTACCTTTAAATCTAAATTCATCATCTTTCCTTAATTTTCCACCTTTCCTAGAAATTACTATTACCGTTTTTTTCCTATTTAATTCTACTACTCCTTTCATAGTGTGTCTTGAGAGTTCATACTGCAAACACCTTTTTTGGATATAAACTCATTCATACAGAAAACTGTTAATACGTTAAGACATTTGTGATTCCCTATGGTCTTTTATTGAATTAATTTTTAATAATTGGGCTTGGACTTGAAAATAGTTCAGCTCAAACTTGGCTATGATAATTAGATTGCGCAATGACCGATCAAAATAGGAAGATTATTTTAAATCCGTTGCTGAACTTTGTCACCAGATCTATGCTTGATGGTGCGAAAATTGATCTGATTGTCCGAAAAGCTGTGAGTTTTTATAATCATGGTATTATCAGTGCTAAAGAGTTTCTGTATAAGAAGCTGAATACTCAGAGCCGATGTGTGAAACATGCAAAGGATGAAGATTTGTAAACAGTTAAATCAGGCGTCAAAGGATAATCTGCCTGTTCCCACTTTTGTTATATTCTTGCTTTCTGAAACCCCAACAATAGGAGAGGCAGTCTCGGCTACTTTAGTCTCAAAACTTGATGAACCTTCTCGGAAAATTGACGGCTTTTTAGAGAATGCAACGCATACAGGCCCTGTTTGGCCAGCTAGAATTGATACCAACGTAACAATTAACTCTACCCCAGCTCCTACGTTTGCCGTTGTACTAAAAAACTGTCCTGCAAACCTGACCTCACCTATTGCTCGTAAGGAATTTGTCGATAAACTTTGCCCTGAGGCCTCGGGTGAAATAACTGAACTTAAAAAATCGGCTTCGGAATGGAAACTTGTTGTTAAATCAAAGCGTGCAGCAAACAAAATTACTGAGAATGCTTAAAACAGTGCCTCAGGTGTCTCGGTGAGTGTGAAACCCTCACTGTTTATAGGGATCCTGAAAGGCGTACCGATCGAATAGAATCAAGTTAAATCTCTTGTACAAAACTGCGTGAAAGTTTCACAGTGCAGAAAGTCCCGAGTGTTTACAGTCTACTTTGAGTCGAAACAAAACCTGGATCAGTTCTTGAAAGTGTCTGTAAAAGTTTGCTACGAAAAGCTTTCTGCACAAGCATTTGTATACCTCCCAAAGCGTTGTTTCTCGTGTCATAAGACTGGGCATCTAGCCTCGCAGTGCTCCAATTGGGCCCTCTGCTCTCGCTGTGGATCATGAGATCCCACCTCTAACAGTGCCTCTCCGTGTTTTTAAAATATGTTCTGTCTAGAATGTAAAGTTGCCGGCCATACTTGTTACAGTATAAAGTGTCCTAATAACAACAGTAAACTAGCAAAGCCCACGGTATGATATGGATGTGTCTACTTCTGCGCAAGCTGTACTTTCGTGGAATATTAATGGTGGACTTTTAGTCAAAACTCCTGTGATAAAAAGTTTGCTTTCGAATTGTGACGTATTGTGCTTGCAAGAACATTTTTTGACGTTAGGTCTTCTGAAAATTGACAATAATTTTACTAGCTATTCGGTGCCCACTAAACGATCCGCTTCCAGTGGCCACCCCTCGGGTGGCATTGCGATACTTGTTAGGACCTCGTGTCGGTCGAGTATTTTTGATTCATGCGATTTTTTTCTTGCTGTCTGTGTAGAAGAGTATGTTATTGTAAACTTCTATCTCCCGAATGATTACCGCAATGATCGATCGGAATTCTTATTTACTTCTGCGTGGTAGAAACTAGGGTCTTGCCTTTCAAAGATTCGCCTGTTAGGTAAGTGTTGTATTATTATAGGAGATTTTAACTGTAATTTAACTGACACCTCGTTATTGCGTACTTCTATTTTGTCTGGTATTTTTGACGATTGGCTTAGGATATTGCCGAAAGATCTCGATTACACTTACACACACCATTCAAGTCACGTAAAAAGCCGCTATAACTCTTAAAAGTAAACGTCGGGATGTCAAGAAGCATTGGTCCAGTAATCCGAGCCTAGTTGAAGCTCGGAGAAAATCCGAATTTTGGTACCATTTGTGGCTCCAGTGTGACCGTCCTCGCTCTGGCTGGGTTTCTGACATTCGTCTTTCTACCAAAAGAAAGTTTGCAAGAGAACTATCTATCCACATGAACCAGATAGTTGAAGAGACATCCCAGCAAGCTTCTCTGTCCCAACCTTCCTTCTGGAGAAATGTATCAAGAGATCCTCCTAGCGCCCGCTTATCTGCTCAAGTTATTCTTGGTTTCGAATGGAATTCATACTTCTCTGCCGAATTCTCACCACCAGATGCCACCCTACAGTCCGATTATGAAGATAAACTTGATAAATTTCTGTCTAGTTGTCTAACTGACAATTTTGTTGTTTCGGTTGATTCTGTACTGCGAATTAAATAAAAAAAAACAAGTTTTTTGAACTGAAAGCAAGGAGCGACATTAAAACTTAAAACGAACAGAAATTATTCTGTATATGAAAGGGGCTGTCCCCTCCTCAACGCCTCGCTCTTTACGCTAAAGTTTTTTATTGTTTTAAAAAATAAAGTTGTGAGACAGGGTCAAACTTTAGCGTAAAGAGCGAGGCGTTGAGGAGGGGACAGCCCCTTTCATATACGGAATAATTTCTGTTCGTTTTAAGTTTTAACGTCGCTCCTTACTTTCAGTTTAAAAAACTTGTTTTTTTTTATTTAATTTCTGATCGTTTTTTAGTTAATGCAGCTTTTATTTGAATAAAAATTTTACTTTTTTTTGCTAAATGGATGTCTTTACAAATTAACTTACGTAACTAACTTCTATATTCGTATATTTTTCTTCTGGCAAAAAATACAAAGTTGCAGATTTTTTCAGATATGAGCTTGAAACCTATGTAATAGGGTTTTCTGATACGCTGAATCTGACGGTGTTATTTTCATTAAAATTCATTCACTCGTAGGGGATGTTTCCCCCCTCTTTAAAAAATCGAGTAAATTTTCTCAGGCTCGTAGCCTTTGATGAGTAATACTAAACTTAATAAAATTTATATATTTAGAATCAGCATTATAAACACATTCTTTTGATACATTTATTGACATCAAAATTCCGTTTTTAAAAGTTTCGATTACTATTGAGCCGTATCGCTTGTTTTTTTATTGTTTTTTTTTTATTACGTATATGTTATTACGTATATGAGGGGCTTCTCCCCTTAGTCAATACCACGCTCTTTACGTTAAAAGTTAAAAAAAAATTTGATTCACAAACCCCTGAAACACCAAGGCCGTTTAATTAGAATAGATAGCTCTTTTGAAAGCACTAAAAAAAATGTAGCGTAAAGAGCGAGGTATTGACTTGGGGGAGAACCCCCTCACATACGTTATAATTTCTGTTCGTTTTAAGTTCTAATATTCCTTCTTACATTTCAGTTGAAAAAACTTGTTTTTTTTTATTTAATTTCTGATCGTTTTTTAAATAATGCTTGGAAATCCGGCGCCCCCTTCATAGAAATGTACCTTACCCCAAAGGAACATCCTCCACGGAAATATTCTCCAGAGTAACCCCCTCCTCTAGCCTCCCCCCCTCCAGAAAAAATCCTTCCTGAAAATGGTTATTTACTTCCCAATAACCAATAAATAATGCTGGCAAGTCCGGCGCCCCCTTCATGGCAATTTCCCTTCCCCCATGAAAGCTTCCTTCATGAACAGATCCTCCAACATAACTACCGACCCACCCTTCCCTCCCACTACCAGAAAAAAAGCTCCTGAAAACTTCTGTATATTTCCCAATAACCAATACTATATGTTAACATTGGGTAAAGTTCATAACTTTTAGCCCTCCCTCTGGGAGCTTCGGGGGATTAAGTCATCCTAAAAGACATATTTATCATATTTTCGACCATGCTGAACAAAATGGCTATCTCAAAATTTTGATCGGGCAACTTTGGGAAAAAAATAAACGTGGGAGGGGGCCTAGTTGCCCTCCATTTTTTTTGGTCACTTAAAAAGGGCACTAGAACTTTTAATTTCCGTTCCAATGAGCCCTCCCACGATATTCTAGGACCACTGGGTCGATACGATCACCCCTGGAAAAAAAAAAAAAAACAAACAAACAAACAAATAAACACGCATCCGTGATCTTTCTTCTGGCAAAAAATGTAAAATTCCACATTTTTGTAGATAGGAGCTTGAAACCTCTTTCAGTAGGGTTTTCTGATACGTTGAATATGATGGTGTGATTTTCATTAAAGTTCTATAACTTTTAGGGGGTATTTCCCCCTTTTTTTGAAAATCAGCCAAATTTTCTAAGGCGCGTAACTTTTGATGGGTAGCACTAAACTTGATGAAAGTTATATATTTGAAATCAGCATTGAAGTCTGATTCTTTTGATATATCTATTGGTATCAAAAACCCGTTTTCTAGAGTTTCGGTTACCATTGAGCCGGGTCGCTCCTTACTTACAATTCGTTACCACGAACTGTTTGATAATTCAACGCCTAAAGCGTAAGAAATCTTCTGGCATCGATAAAATGATCGTGCTCTTCATATTTTGTATAGAAGCGAGCTGATGGTAAACCATATTGCTCTTTTGATGCAGATGATTGTTACCCAAGGAGATTTGCCTTCTTCTTTTTCAATCAGAGATCTCACTCCAATTCCAAAGAAAGAGTAAACTCGATACCCAGTGCTCGTCCTTCCGCCCTATAACAGTGGCTACTACCTTCTGTAAGCTTTTAAAATTCTGTTTATTGACCATCTGAACGCGAAATGCTATGTACCACCTTACCAATTTGGATTACACCCACGTCTCGGTTGTGCCCACGCTCTGTCGGTTGTCCCGAACGCACTGATCGATGCTGATGCATCAGGTGAAACTCTCGTGTTGGCTGGTGTAATGTTCATAAAGCGTTCGACTCTCTCATTCACGCCGCCATGCTACTCCATGCAGCAAAACGTGGAGTGAGCCCTTCGCGTTCGACTCTCATTCACGCCGCTATGTTAGTTTATGCAGCAAAACGTGGAGTGAGCCCTTCATATATCAGAGCCCTTCGAGACATGTATTATCGTCTTAAAGTTCGCCTAATACTTCACCCATTAGCTAAAGTTGATGGCTCTCAAGTCTACCCACCAACCCCTAATATTTTTGTCAATGTCGAAAAATGTACCCGTCAAGGTGCTGTTTCTTCCCCTTCACTCTTCAATAATGGAGGTGTTGATGCACAGTCAGACGTTCCCACATCTTTTATCTTTGCCGGTCTTGATTTATCTCTTGTATGTTATGCAGACGACATTCTGAATTTGAGCCACACTATCCAGCGCATTAGCGAGATTTTGGCAACGCTACAATCTGAGTATGCAAAATTAGGTCTTCAGTTCAATGCTGAAAAGTCCGAACTTGTATTCTTCAACTGGAAGCAAGCGTCGCCTAGGGATATTCCTCTCGGAAATAATAGGATTAAACCAGTAGATCATATCACCTACCTTGGTCTTCCCATTGGTTCGTCAATAATGCACACGCGAAAACTATTAATTGCTCACATTGAACGTAGAGTTGGGTTATCATATGCTTCTTTTGTAACTAATAAGTTACGCTTCAACCTCCGTCTTCTTTCGAAACTTTTTAGCTCTGTCGCTCTACCACATTATCTGTACATATCTCCGTTTTGGAAAATGCTCACAAATTCTGACAAGTCAAAAATTCTTTTAGTTTTCTTCCGGTGCGCAAAATATCTTTTGCGTTTTCCCTCTTGGACGCGTAATTCTTATCTAATTAGAGAATTCAGCATTGCTGACCCCATTGTAGCTGTGGGAAAGCAAATTCATGCTTATAATTCCCGTATAACGAAGTTGAACCATCCTTGGTCGTCAGTACTGGCCCAGTAGTTAAGATGTATTTGTTGTGTGTGTGCGTGTTTTTTAATTAAGTGTTTATTTTCGCGCTTAGTGTAATTGTTGCAATTTTAAACTGATTGATGATTTAGTCTCTTTTCGTATGAGTCCAATTTAAGTGACGCTGGTTATTCTCAATTTTGGTGTCAATTCTTCTCTGATAATATATTGCGTATATTACTAATAATCTATTTAATTATTAATTATAAGTTCTTTTAAGCATTTTGGAAAAGGATCCGTGATTGAATAATTTCCTTTTTCTGATATCTATGTATATTGGAGTAAATGAATCATTTGTTGAGAGTGATATGATTTCAAGACCAGCGGCCATAAGTGTCGTTTTCTTCACTGATAATTATTTGGTTTAATTTTTTTTTTCACCAATTGCGGCTTGATGCAATGATTTTCATATTGCTTATGTTTGTTCAGTATTTCTTTCTCGTTTTTGTAATTTGTTCTAAGAGCTGATTTAGATCTTAGCTCCTGCGTTCGTCACTAAAAACCGCATGTATAACTGCTAAGTTTGGTTGTATTTCTTCTTCTCTTTTTTTCGTTTATTGATCCGTCTTTTCCTTTTTTGTATGATGGGTTTTTCAATAAAGAATAATAATAATAATAATAATAGTAATAATAGTATTTTTCCATTATGTTTAATAATGTTTGCATGTCTTTTGCCGATTATGTTATGATATTAAAAGTAGAATAGCCAAGGATCAGGGTGTTTTTTCACAGTTAAAAAAAGTTTGGAAGAATAGGAAGTTAAGTCTACAAACAAGATTAGATTATTGGTAGAAACAGTGATGACAGTGGTCAGATATGGCTCAGAAGCATGGGCCCTCCGAAAAGCGGATGAAGATTTACTAGATGTTTTCCAGAGAAACTACCCACACATTGTTCTGGGCACCCAGCTGACTGACCGTATTTCAAACACTAGGCTGTACGAAAAATGTGGCTGAATCCCGATTTCTAGGGCTATAATGAGAGAATGAACCTTTCATCCACGTTTTGCGGATGAAGGATGACAGATTACCGAAGATTGTTCTTTTCGGTCAACCATCTAGGGCTAAACAGAAAGCAGGTCGTCCGCGGCTGGGGTGGGAGGATGTCATAAAGAAAGATTTCAAGGAAATGGGAACTTCCTGTGAGGGTGTTAAGAGGGAAGCTTTGAACAAATTGAGATGGAAGAGGAGCGTGCGTAGCTGTTTTGGCCTCCGGCGGCTTGGTGCTACGGTGAGTTGTTAGTAGTAGTAGTACATACATCTACACCGGGCAAAGAACAGGCTATTGAATGGAAATCACGGTTCAAATTATAAATAACAACCAGGTAACTAAACTAAGACGATATATATTTATACTTAATATGTATTTAATTAATATATTATAATAATAATAATAATCCTTATAAGATAACAATAAATAATACAAATTATCATATTAATAATATTATTTATTAATAATAGGCTTACCTAGTAATCTGTCGCCTCAGTGGAAAAAAATTGTCTTTCTCATTGATCTAAACACATACTATTAATATAGCCCTTACTTCAGTGTTATTATGAATAACTGAATTTTGTTCAATTATTATTCTTTGAATGTACAAAAAAAAAAAAAAAAAAAAAAACGGCTGTTATTAAAATGCACCCGTTTTTCCACAAGGGGTTATTAGTGCAAAAAAAATCGAAAGAAATACAAATACATCAAAGTCTTTATAAACACCGCTTTAGATTTTCACTAGGAAGCACTTAAAAAAAATTCATGCACAATATACCAAAAAGCAAAGTATGCCAAAAAAAGCACATATTGGAGATTTTGAAAATTTACAACTCCTAAATGAACACAGTCACCACTTAATTTAATTTTTTTTAAGTATATTCTTCAGTGGGACTTTTGTCACTACCCCCCCCCCCCACCGAAAATTACAAAGAGTGCCGTTAAAAAAAATGAAAAAAAATTAAAGTTCTGAGGATAGACAGGTCCAACCCATCGATAAGAATGATAGAGAATTGGTGGCGTGTCAGTAACAGACACTTCAGCTTATCTATATAAGAAAACTTACCAATCTTTGAAGCTAGATGCTTAATCAGTTTGATGTGTTTGGCGCAGCCAGAAGTAGTGGCAGCAACAATGTCTGAACTTGCACAGTACAAGGCATCCTCTTCAACCATGCTGTCTTCAATCTCCTCTCGAAGTTTTTTGTATTTGCTTTCAACAACTTCCCTCAAACCAACAAGTGCATCCAATATGTCTTGCCGCCATTTGGCATATAACATCCACCTTTCATGATATGGTAAAGACACTATATTTTTAGATTTCATGACGAATTCTAGCTTCTCAGCTGGTATTGGTGTAACTATTTCCAAAATTCTTAGGATAACTTTTCGAGTCTCTGTATATCTGAAAAAACTAAAACATTTCAGAAAAACACAAAACTTTACTTTTTTATCAGTCTTTCAAGTTTTTCAAAAACGTATTTTTTTTAATGAGATATAAATAATTTTTTAATGATTTTTTCAATGAGATGTTTGGTGCTTCCAAATTTCTTCTATTAACTTTTGCATTCCCTACGGTTATTGGTAAGGAGCTGGGTGGAAATCAAAAAGTGATTGGATGATTTTGTGACTTTTGAGTTATCTGAACAGGAAATTTTATATTTCTGTGACTTTTGCGCTATATGTACATCTGCGCATTTTAAATCTTTGTCACACCTTGACAAGGTCAGTCCAACTAGAACATTAGTTTGCGCTGTGGCCCCATTTTCACGCAACAGCTTCTACAATTTAAAATATTTAGAACAATATTTTAATTTTAATTGGGAAGTATGAGAAAAGCGTGGATTTGCAAAAAAATAAAAAATACTACTTTTGTATATCCTAATAAATTTGTTTTTTCTCTGATGACATGAATCAATTGCTAAAGCTGTGTTTATAAGGGATGAAAAAAAAGGCGTAATGGGTATTCATTTGTACGGCGGAATTAAACAAAAATACAGTCAGTTCAAGTCTGTGATCGTTACAGTGTCAGTAGCGAGTCCATCAGTTCACTTATTAGAGCCTATGGAGAAGGGAGGGAGCGAGCCCTTTGCAGTCGCTTTTCTTACAGTATGCGTTCCATATATTTCAAAAAGCATCGATTAAAAGATATTCGAATATACATTCAAAATCCGCATGTTTAGGATTGTAGGAATAAAATCAAGTAAATTATAGTTTTATTTTTCCACCTTGAGTTTTTCAACCAAAGAGCAGAATATACCTTAGCAGTTAGAAAATGTAATCAAAAGAAATTCATGTTAAAATCCGTTTAATATTTGGTAGTTTTTACTCGTTCAAACCTGAATTTTATTATATCATTACTTTTAACACATTCTTTTTTCTTACTGTAAATTTCGTAAATTTCCAAAAAAAAATATCTATTAAAAAGTAATGGAGTAAATATTGAAAACTGAAAATTAAGGATAATTTTGATACAATTTGGGATATTGTAGCTTTATTCTTCTATCTGGAGCGTTTTAAACAAGAAGAAATTATACTGCAGAAGTTAGGCAATTTGATGCGTGGAAATTTAGGTCAAAGTACTTATAATATTTTAGTAGTTATTGCTCATTTTGAACAATATTTTTTCTATATCCCTATTTTCACACATTTCTTTTGCTTACCGTAAGCGTTTCTTTCTTATTTGACTTAAGCGTTTCATTATTTTTTTACTGACACTTACAGTTTCTCGCACGAGGGATGTTGAATCTGTGCTTGATTAACCCACTTTAATTCTTTTACGTAATTACATTTTGACTTTGTCCTTGTATTTTGAAGACAAGGTAATTTTAATGGGTTTTATAAATAAATCTTTATTTTATTGAATATTGTATTTAGGTGGAATAAGCAAGGGGCTGAAGTCCATAAGATGTTCGTAAAATAACAAGATGATTGAAAATTTGTGGTTATATCCTGCTTTCTAGGGCTAGAGTGAAAGAAAATTTGAGATGGCTAAGACATGGTTTTGCAGATGAAGGATGACATGTTGACGAAAATCGTCCTTTTTGGCCAACGATCTAGGGCCCAATGAAAAGCCAATTGCACCTTAGTAGAGTAGGAAGAGGCCATAATGAAGGATTCAAAGGGATTTTGACCTTCTTAGGATGGAGTAGAGTGAAGCTTTGAATAGATTGGGGAGGGAGAGGAACGTGTGCATCCGGTGGCCTCTGGCCTCTGGTGGCTTGATGCTGCCGTGAGTTGTTAGTAGTAATGACAGTAGTTCAGGAATGATTCAACATAGTGAGTGACGGAAGGCATCTTTACAGGATATTTTTTTTGTGTTGATCTAAGAAAACATTTATATTCTTTGCTTATTTAGAATGTTTATTAAGAAAATATTTATATTCTTTGTTTATTTAGAAAGTTTATTAAGAAAATATTTATGTTCTTGACTTATTGTTTTCATATATTCGTAATGACATCTAATTTAACTTTCGAACGTGTAACAACTAAATAAACCTAAAACATAACAAGTTAGAGAAAAATAACTTAATTCCTGTTTTGACCTAATTTACCTAGGGCTTTCAACCACTTTACAATTTTCCTCCAATGGAGCGTCTACCAGTACTCTAAAGGGCCATAGAATCAGGTTCAACTTAGGTTTGATTCAGCATTTTATGTTCTTCCTCACTATGCCATAAAATCGTTCACATTAGAATAGCATAAGACTTTAGGGTACTGTTGTTTAATCTGACGGAACAAATTTTGTCGCTAAGTTAGTGGTAAGCTATGCCACACGAATGTCACGTTACGTTAGTTTATGTTACGTACTGGATCAGCCAAGAGTCAAGAGAAACAACAAAATACAATTCCTAGATCACCAAATAATAAATCAAATTAATCTAGGTTTGAAATACTGAGGACAGGGGTTTGAGTCCTGCTGTCGCTGGTTACTTAGTTTGAAAAGGGGTCAATGGTGTCACTCTGTAAGCTCAACCCGAAGTACCTGGAGAAATCTGGGGGAAAACACGGGAAGTGTCGGATGATTTGCCCCCAACCGCGCATTGTACTCCCGGCCAAAGGCAGTAAATCAGAAGATCTGTACCTGCGCAACGCAGACCATAAAGCTAGGTGCCCAGAGAAAACGAATTCGCTGACGCTAGGCGAATTCGTCATCGCCAGGCGAATATTTTCAGCTTCGCACGTCCAAAATTCGCCATTGGTCCATTACCAGTCCAAGACCATTGGTCAGTATGCGAAACTTTTTTTTTAATTTTAAATAGCAAAATTGCAAAACAAATTAGTAAACTTTTTCTAGAAATCATTTCACGATTGACCAGAGCTTAAATCTCCAATTCACATTAAAAATTCTTTAATAGTCTGCTAACGACGATAAAATGTCTTTATCAAACAGTTCGTGGTAACGAACTGTAAGTAAGGAGCGACCCGGCTCAATAGTAACTGAAAATCTAAAATAAGGGAATTTGATACCCATAGATACATCAAAAGAATCATATTTTAATACTGATTTCAAATATATAAGTTTCATTAAGTTTATTCCTGCCCATCAAAAGTTAACCACCTGAGAAAATTTGGCTGATTTTCAAAAAAATGGGGAAAGACCCTCTAAAAGTTATAGAACCTCCTATCTGCGAAAATTTGGAATTTTGTATTTTTTGCCAGAAGAAAGATCACAGATGATGTTTATTTGTTTTTTTTTTCCAGGGGTGATCGTATCGACCCAGTGGTCCTAGAATACCGTGGGAGGGCTCATTCAAACGGAATTTAAAAGTTCTAGTGCCATTTATAAGTGACCGAAAAATGGAGGGCAACTAGGCCCTCTCCCACGCTCATTTTTTTCCCAAAGTCACCCCATCTAAACTTTACCCAATGTTTACATATAGTATTGGTTATTGGGAAGTATACAGACGTTTTCAAGGGGGATTTTCTTCTGGTAGTGGGGGGGGGGAGTCGGGAGCTACGTGGTAAGATTTTTCCATCGAGTAAGTTTCCATGGGGGAAGGAAAACTGCTATGAAGGGGCGCTGGATTTTCCAGCATTATTAAAAAAAAAAACGATCAGAAATTAAATAAAAAGATAAACAAGTTTTTCAACTGAAATTAAGGAGCCACATCAAAACTTAAAACGAACAGAAATTATTAAGTATATAATTGGGTTCGCCCCCTAGTCAATACCTCGCTCTTTAAGCTAACTATTTTTAAGTAGTTTTATAAGAACTATTTATTCTAATTAACGGCCTTTGTGATTAAGGGGTCATTTTAAAGAATTGGAACAAAATTCGAACTTTAGCGTACAAAGCGATGTATTGACTAGGGGGCAAACCCCCTAATATACGTATTAAAAATATATGGATATTGAAGTTCGTTACGTAAGTCAATTTGTAAGTTACGTATATTTATTACTAATAAAAACGTTCGTAAATAAAATTAGACAACTTTCGAGAAAGTCATTTAACCAAATAAAAGTAAAATTAATATCCAATTTTTTTTTTAATTATTCATGTACGGTGAGCCAAAATCAAAACCTCCATTAATTCAAAAACGTTCAAAATTTAAATAAAAAAAAAAAAAAGTTATTTTAACTGAAAGTAAGGAGCAACATTAAAACTTAATATGAACAGAAATTATTCCATATATGAAAGGGGCTGTCCCCTCCTCAACGCCTCGCTCTTTACGCTAAATTTTTTTATTGTTTTAAAAAATAGAGTTGTGAGAAAGAGTCTAACTTTAGCGTAAAGAGCGAGGCGTTGAGGAGGGGATAGTCCCTTTCAAATACGGAACAATTTTTGTTCGTTTTAAGTTTTAATGTTGCTCCTAACTTTCAGTTAAAAAAACTTGTTTTTTTTTTAATTTAATACTTCCCATTAGCCAATACTATATGTAAGCAATGAGCAAAGTTTAAATCTTGCCGCTCTTCCCTCAGAGGCTGCGGGGGTCAAGTTATCCTCAAAGACATAGTTATTAGATCTTTTGACCATGCTGAAGAAAATGACTATCTCAAAATTTTGATCGGAAAATTTGAGGTAAAAAAAGGGGGGTATGAGGGGGGCTAGCTGCCCTCCTATATCTTTGGTCACTTAAAAATGGCACTAGAACTTTTGATTTCTAATCAAATGATACTCTAGGATCACTGGTTCGATATGATCACCCCTGGAAAAAAACAAACAAAACAAATAAACACGCATGCGTGATCGTGCTTCAGGCAAATCAATCAAATTCCACAGTTTTGTATATAGGAGCTTAAAACCTCTGCATTTCGGTTCACTGATTTTCTGAATCTCATGGTGTGACTTTCATTAAGATCACTTGATTTCTTAGGGATGTTTCCCCACTTTTGCAAAAATTAGGCAAATTTTCTCATACTCATAACTTTTGATGGGTAACATTAAACTTCTTAATTTTAATAAACATCAAGAATCTGTTTCTTACACTTTCGGTTACTATTGAGCCGCATCGCTCCTTACTTACAATTCGTTACCACGAACTGTTTGAAAATACTAGATTTTAAAATAAACATGAAAGTTGACCTTTCAATATCAGCCAGAATCTGTCGACGAGAAGCTCCAAACACGTCCTTCCTCTTCAAACTCTCTTCAAGCTTTTCAATCGTCTCAATAGTCATTTCTTCAGACCAAGCAACGGTAAAAAAGTTTTTCAAAATGTTGGATCCACTAATAGTCCCTTGTTCAGCAGAAATTAGTGCTTCCAAAGGATCCTGGATGTTAAAATCATCGACTATTCTTGCACGCTCAAAATCATCTGAAAGAAAAACACATTGATGAACAATTAAATCAACTCGAAATAAGGATAAAGTGGTTCAAAGAGTTCAATAGGGATAGCCTAAAATCAATAGAACATGTGATATAAAGGACAAATAAGGTAAGTGGATCGTCAATTCGACAGACATTTCATCATAACAACAACATCACCCAGTAAACAATGCTGAAAAACTCAAAACTTGCTGGCAAAAAACTCCAAATGCTGAATTCTCCTGCGCAATCTTTGCAAATTTTTCAAACGTTTCACTAAAAGAACACGAGAGTGAGGAAAAAATGGAATTAAAATACACTTCAAAAGACAAGAGAGAAAGATCATAAGAACATAGACTAAAACTGACAATTCAAATCAAAAGAGTCAGGTCCATTGAGCCCAAACACAGGCGCGTTGATATGAAAGTAAGTTGTCACTCTATTGGCTATTGACTTAAATTTATTGATCAACAGCTTTACGTGATAGGTAATTATCAATATTGAACATCCAAGCAATTCAAAATTAAGTGACCCGTCAATAGCAAGGGGTAAAATTTCTGTCACTGACCGCAGGACTTCATATGCATTTGCACCGTTTGTTGAGTCACGCTAGAAAGAGAAGGTCTTTGTTATCTTAAAATTATCTCAAATAGTATTTTCCCCTGCGACCCAACTTCCAATAAATCATAATATTCTCGCCTTTCTAATGTAAGTGATCGATATTTAATTTAAAATTGGTCGTTTGCATAAGAAAGGATATTTTCCATGAGATATCTTTGAAAAACCAAAAATACTTCCGAGTCCGACAACTTATACCCAATCGTTGGAAGTTCTGTATATGAATGCTTCAATATGGATTGAGCAATTCTAAACAACATTGGACACAGGAAGAGCCTTATGTACCCTCTCGTCACAACTGGTTGTTGAAAAGAGTTATATAGCTCATAATTTTTGTTCCAATGAGACCTCCCTCCCCCAATATCTACGTCCCGTGGTTCAATAAGATAACACCTTGGAGAAAAAAAAAACTGCAAAAGATAATCAAACATACAAATAAATGTACTTGCACGACAGAGAAATAGGCAAAGAGTATTCTCGCAGCTACAAATTCTTTTAGGGAGATCTGGGGCCTCCAGAAACTGACAGTACTATTGTTATCAGAATCAAACGGAAGCCTTTTAGAAAGAGAGGGGGTGGGGGTTCCTCTCCTTATCTTGAATTATGCTAGTTCAGTTTTGCTACTTGCTTTTGATGGGGACAACCTTAAATTTATAAATTTGATAACTCTATACTCACAATATTTTAGGCATTCGTGCACCGGCATAAACTGGACATTCTTATGATTTACATATTTTTTCCAGACTTTTGACTTTAAGAGCTTTTTTTACTATTGGCAGAGTTTGCTCCTTACTTACAGTTCCTTACCACGAACTGTCTAAAAGAGCAAAGTGTTCTCAATTTATTAATTTTATTTTATTGAGGGGGGCAGCTTATAGTATTAAAAGCTTACAAAAAAGGGGGGGGGGTCATTCGATTTGAAATTTTAACTTATCGCGCACTTTGAGTGCAAAGCGCATGACACTCTAGCCCTTAACAAGTTTGAAGGTGCAGCAGCCAAATTTTTATATGTGGGAATTTCTGTTCGTTCTAAGTTTAGATATTTATTTTAAATAGCTGCTCCTTTTAGGTTTTATTTATCCCTTCATATGTAAAATGTGTCCATTTTAAGTTTGCCTTATTTTGAATTTATTTCTGATTGTTTTAGGTTACGCTTTTACTCTTAACTTTTGTTTGAAAAATAATAAAAATTTTGTTGAACTGACGTATTAAATTCTTGGCTGTATAGAAAGGGCAACAGTGGCGCATCCAGGGGGGCGAAGCCCCCCCCCCCCCCTAGCGTAGCCAGAAGTAGTGTAATTTAGTTAATTAACTCAAGTTTGCGTTAATTAAACTTTCTCGTAACGCAAGTTCATCGGATCTACCTATTTTGCCCCCCCCCCCTAAAAAAATCCTGGATCCATCCCTGCAGGGTAATCCACAATAATAAAGCCTAGAAAATACATCATACCAATTTCTTCAAAATCGTATTCCTCTTCTTTTTCGCATTGATCAGCTGATTCTTGGTTTTCTTGTAAATATCCTCCAGCCTTTTCCAAATTTTTAAGTACTGATTGAAGGGATGGAAGGTCATGAATACCAAGCCATAAAATCATGTTGCTGGACTTGAATCCCTAAGGAGATAAATATGAAATACAAATATATAGGCGTAGATACAAGCAAAATATAGGAAATATAAGTAGATATAAGTAATATATAGTACAAATATGCAGGTGTACAAATATGAATGAAAAAAAAAAATGATGCAAAAAGGGTATGAGGTTATATGTATAGCAGAATGGCTATGCGTAGAACTGAATACCTATCGGGACAAATGCTAAAAATGTAAGATAATACTATCGAAGCAAGCAGAGCTGTTCCTTGGTTTGGTGGTGGCCGGAGAAAAAATAATTACATTGCTCTCCTTTCAACTCAAATACAAGCAAAATAACTGAATCAAAGTGAAAAATTTGATCAAAATGGGCAACCCCCCAGCCACAACAACCCCAGATGTGGTGCCCTTGGAAGATGGCTCGGTTGCCATCCCTTCTTTGAACGGCTCTGGAAGTGGTGTCAATTCTTAGAGTTTCTAGAGGTATTACTGAAAATGTGTCGTCCCTCCCAATGGTTATAATGGACGAATTTCATAAAGGTCAATCTATGCACTGGTGCATTTCTATGTAAAAAATAAATGGTCAGCCTATGTCAAGTGCACCGTATAGTGTTTAGTAAGGTCAAATTTTTGATAGGATCAGAAGAATCTTAACAAATGGGCAATTATTTCTAAAAGAAAGTTCTAGACTTAAAAATCAGGATTTTTGTCTATTTTCGGGTAGGTCCCACTTATTTGCACTTGTAGTGATGTAACAAACAATAGTTGAAATATAAATATCTAGCACTCTTTTATTACCTCAAAAGAAATTAGTTCAGCCCACTAAGAAAAGATTATTAAAAATAAGAGGGGTAAATTCCCATGTCGCAGTCTTTATTTTGGGAAATAATTAGATTTTTTTTAAAAGTATATTATCTATACATGAAAAATATTCTGTACATGCAAAACTTTGCAATTAAGACCAATTAAAACGGAATCAATTTTTTCAATTTTCCAACCTGTATTTTTCATTGAGATCACGAATAATAAGGGCAGATCAAAAGAAGGCGAAAAAACGTGAACTTTTGAGTGTGTCAAGATGGAAAACATGAGAAAAAGTTTCGTCTCTAAGTTTTATTATTATTTTTTCATTCATTTTACCGAGGTGTCAAGGGTGCCCATAAGCTGAATTTTTTTTTTTTTTGGGGGGGGGGCTTACCTGGTCTAATCGGAGTTCCAATGCTGTGTAATAGAAATATCAGAACAAAATATAAGAATACAAGGCAGCATCATTCAGCCACGGGGGGGGGGGAGAGCTGACACCCGCTGCAACCCTTATGGACGCCCATGCAAGGTGTCTTTTCAATTTCGACCTATGATGTATTTTGACTAATTTACGACATTTGACGTTTACGACACACAATCATGCATCTTTTATATAGTTCGAAATCTCCAAAAGTTTTGTTATAGTTTTACATTTTGTATTCTCACTTTCAAAAACCTTTTTTAAAGTATATCTGCCTAAAAATTTACTATATCCCTTTTTCCTACCAACTTTTAAATTGGCCCTCCACATTAACCCATAATATTGCCAAATCTCTGTACAATAGTATTTTAAATGTCCTTACAATATGTTACTTTTTTTTTCTTTCACATGGCTTTTATTGAAAAATATATTGTTTCACATTATGATAGTCTGTTACAGTAATAAAGTCTCGCCTATTTTCAATGTAGCAAATAACATACAAAGCAAAAAGGTGCGACATTTTAACGCATTTACTGTTAACTAAAAAAATATAAGCAGAGCCAATTAAGAAATTAGTATTATAAATAAAAAAAAAGGCAAAATGCCATACCACCTTCTTCATTTTATTAATTAATTTGGTTTTATGTTCCTTAAGTATAGGCCTACTATTAACATATGAAACAAAAAATTATCTACACACAAAAGCTTTGAAGAGAAGATTGTTTCAAACCGCACTAATCGTTTCAATTTCTCAGCCTGAATTGTACGATTAGATTCAGAATAATAAGGGTGAATATCAGAAAAAGACAAAAAAAAAGGACAGAATAAAAACTTGCACCGATTGTCCTATGGTTCAAGACGGGAAATAAAAGAAATATCTGTATCTTTTCGTAATTTAAACACTTTTTTTACCATCTCAATTTTAAACAAGTTGTTTAAAGTTGCCCGTCTAAATTTGAACTATGATGGATTTCGACTAATTTTTACCTTAATTTTGCAATTTACGATGTAGAAATATATTTTTTTTTATGGTTTGAAACACTTATTTTTAATTCTTATTCGTAATTTTTTTCTATTAAATCAGCAACAAATAAAAGGCTCAGCACTTCTGCCAATCATAATACTAAAAATATTCGACATAATAGTACTTTAAGCGCTAAGTCTGTAATGTCTCCACAGTAGGTTTTTATTATATACAGTCAGCTTTTAGTATGTTTAAACAATGAAAACATTTCTGCAAATATAGAATCTATGAGGTATAATTGAATTTATACCCTTGACATACAGATCAAGTATAATTATTTTTGGAATCCTGTCTTCATACAACACAGATGACGGAGCACTACGGAAAAAAAGAACACTGCTTTCTAGGACGAAAGACAATCCAATAAACACAAAAATAAACAAGAACACCACAAATGGTGTGCCATGGTAAAAGACACACACTGCAGATTATGAGAATTTATGACTCGTATGTAAACAATATGGGTATATTTAATTGCTGCCAATTAAGTGCAAATGAGACAAAAATTGAATCACTTTGAATCATTTTGTAAAAAAAGTGAAACAGAAAAGTCATGGCAATGTATAAATTTAACTAGTGTAAAAGGAGTTGTCTTCAAGTTGTTGGTTGTGTTTTCCCATTAGTTTAGCAACAGCTGTAGTAAAATATGGTATATTAAGTCTATATATGAGCAAATAGTATTAGCATGTGCGATCTGAATTTATATAATTAACAATTACCAACTTACTCATTCCATCAGCAATGGCTACAAGTCAATATAAAAATATTAACCATTTCTATAGTTTTTACTTTTAGGTAGAAAATCCTTCATTTCAACAGATCGGACAGGTAAATAAGTAAGTAAGTAAATAAATAAGACGGAACTAGACCCTCAAGATCCAAACCAGCGGGGCTGATCTCCGTTTCATGGCCCTTCAGCAAAGAAGTACAATGGGGCACTGGGGGGCCAGTCATCCTGTGATTTCGCACACCGTTCCTGCTCACCTCCTTCAGACATCTCCAGGTACTCATTTAGAGCTGGGTCGACTCTGGCTGACCTTACAGAGTCATGCCACTGACCCCTGTCACTAGCCAAATAACCAGCCACGCCAGGAAACGAACCCGTGCCCCTCGGACAAGGATTCCCAACCCTGGGGGTCTACCACTTAGCCAGGACGACTTAGCAAGATCGGACAGGTAGAATAATAGGTCTCATTTTCTAAAATCTTCTAATTGAATGACAAGAAATGAACAACGAGTTAGAAGATTTCAACAGAAGTCCAGCCTTACTTAATAACACCCACCAATATTTTGCACGGGTAAGGGTATAGACTTCATTTACTAGGGGGGGGGGGGGTACTTGAAAGTTTGAAAAAAAAAACTGGTTCTTCCAGTGTTGGTAGCCCTCCTTCCCTAACTCTCAAATGACCTTAGTAACAACTGTAACTTCATAGAGGCAGATAAGACATAATAATTAGAATATCGATTACCTGGTCTAGTAATTCAAAGCTTCTTGCCAATTCCGGCGGAATGATTTTATTCTTCAGCAGATCTAGTTCATGCAGGATAATCTTCTTTTCTACTAATCCAATAACACTATTCTGCTCACGTAATTGGCTCACAATAGCATTTATCTCTCTCCTTTTCTCATAGACAGAATGATCACGAATTTCTTGACCTAGCTTCATCCTTGAATTTCTTCGGAGCTCACTTAGAGCGTAAGGTTTGACTGTTTCAGATTTCGACATGCCTCCAATCCGTACAACATTATTAGTAAATTTCAATATTCCCTCAAGGAACTGATCTAAAGCATGGTTCGTATAACAAACAATTAATATTGGATTTTTAATAGGCTGAAAATCTTTATCTACTCTCCAGATATGGTGGTTCAAAAGTAATGTTTCAACCACTTTTAGACCGATAAATGTTTTTCCTGTACCCGGTGGGCCATGTACGATAGCCACTCTTTCAGTCAATGCCAATTTTATAGCTTCGAACTGACTTTGATCTAAGCTCAGCTGCTGTGCCGTAAGTTGTCTGCCAAATGACAAGATATCCACTGAGTCCATATGGCTATCCGTTGGAACAAGAGCATTTAAGTTGTAAACCGGTTTGGTCTGCGCTCTTAGGGAATTTGACACGTATCCAGGAAGGTGGGCATCAATTTTCTGTCCAAGTATGAACTCTTTCAACGGAAAATTAGTCTCCGTATACTCCTTTAATACCCTCAAAACATTGCGGTATGCTTCAAAATATACAGATGATTCAGCCATTGTAAAAGTACCGACGGTAAAATCTCCACGTCCAGCAGTCTCTTCTATTTTGATCTGAACCAATCCTTTTTGCGAAAGCAACTTTGTATCACGTTTAAACACTGTTGCTATAACTCCTGTCTTAAAGTTGTCTCTGCTTAAACAGAGTAGTGAGCCATGCATTAATCTCTTAGAATTTTCCCAGTTAATATGACTAAGGCCATTCATAGAAATCGAAATCGTATAGCTGCCGTTAACGACATCATAGTCAGCAAATTTGACACTGCGATAAACGAGTATATCATCAATCTTGCCCACGACTTTCCTTTTATCCCTTAAAAGGGTTCGATATTTTTTAATTCCAGATTTAAGTGGATAATAAAAGTCCTCTCGTAGTAGCCTGAATTGAACATCAAGGTAATGCTCAATATTTTCATATGCACCAAAGACAATAGCAGGTCTAACGAAGGGAGTCTCTTCTGAATTCAAGTCTTCCATCGTGGGCACAATACTCAAGTCTCTAAAGTAATTGGGTGGCTCATCATGTGACAGCTCTTCTCTGTGACCCATTTGAGGCAGTCTTCTTCCAGGTATTTTTTCACTTTTATTTGCTAAACTTCTTCGAATACCATCAATTTTTAATTGCAGCAAACATAAAGCTTCATAGACCTCCTGCGGCACATTGTATTCATTGATAGCCAGAAGCATTTTCATCCCATTTATTACTTCAAAGTATTTTTCTGGAACTGAATCATATGCTAAAGTTGGGTATTTATCAATGAAAATTCGAAAGAGAACTACAAGATCCTCATGTAGGTGAATTACTTTTTTATTATCAACTTGTTTTCCAGAGGATAACTGAGTAACAATAATAGTAAAATGTCGAAGAAATTTGGATCGTTTTTACCTTCAATAGAAGGTCTGAAAACAAGGAATGGTGTATGTCTGGCACATAGGAGTTGCAGATCCTTGCCAAAAGCCTTAATACCAAATAATACCAATCAAAATCCAAATCTGTTTCTAAAAGTTTTTCGAATTCTTTATCGTCACTACAAAAAAGTCGAAGAATATATGACGGCTCGAAATCCTGCATAGATTCAAGTTCTCTATAGTTAAATGATTGGTTTGTGCTGATTTGCATCAACTGTTTTGCATCACCTTCATAGTGCATACTTGATTCATGATGCGTATAAGAACGACCCTGGTGCTGATTCTGATGCTTATTAAAATCTGAATTTTCATTTCTATTTGGATATGTCACTCTTCTCTCAAACACTTCTGGCATTTGTCTGAGCTGTTGGCTCTGGTACATACTAAAATCTGCATTTTCATTTCTGTTACCATGTCTTTCTCCTCTCTGAAAGAAATCTGGTACTGGCCGTGTTGGCTTGTTTTGGTGCGTACCTAAATCAACATACGGATTTTCATAATTATTCGACGCTGCTCTCTCAGGTATGGCATGATAGTTTGATGGCATATTTTCATTGTGGAAATTTTTTCCGTTTTTGAAATTTAGGCGCTCACTTTTCTGATCTTGGTGGTGTCTCTGATATTTATTTCCTTCTTGAGGGAAACTTGCTCTACCGGCCATTGGCATACCTTGGTCATCTGAAAAAAAACTATAATTATATGATTAAATTTATTACAACTAATAAGTATTATTTTAGCTATCATCGTGGTGACCAATTGCAAACCTTAAAAAATTAGCTCCATCAGTCACAAAGATTGAGTAAGAATCCCTAAAACATATAAAATTATGTTAACATATAAGAAAAATTGCTTAACATGTTTGTAATTATTCAGGTCTTAATGAAGTCAAAGTCAACGCAGTAGCATTGACTCAAGAAAGAGTGATCGGTCATCTGTGCCTTTTTATTTTTGTTTTTGACAAATAGACCTTAGATAATTTGAGGGGGCGACAGACACACTCTTATTACTGTTTAGTTTCTAGCCGTTTCAGGTCTCATTTATTTGTTCATAGTATTACTATTACTACTAGTACTAACAGCTCACCATAAAACCAGGCCGCCTGAGGTCAACACAGCTATGCAAGCTCCTCTTCCATATTAATTTATTCAAAGCCTCCCTCTTTACACCCTCCTAGGAAGTTCCTATTTCCCTTCAATCTTTCTTTACGACATCTTCTCACCCAACCGCGGACGACCTGCTTTCTGTTTAGCCCAAGACGGTTGGTCGTATGGGACAATCGTTGGCAATAGGTCATCCTTCATCCGCAGAACCTGCCCTAGCTATCTCAACCTTTCTCTCATTATAGCCCTAGAAAGCGGGATTGAACCATACTTTTCGTATAGCCAACTGTTCGAAATGCGGTCAGTCAGCCTGGTACCCAAAACAATCCGTAGGCAATTTCTCTGAAAAATATCTAGCAAATCTTCCTCAGTTTTGGGAGCACCTATGCTTCAGAATCATATCTGATCACTGTTATCACTGTGGCTTCCAATATTCTAATCTTGGTTCGCAGACTTGTCTTCTAATTCTTCCAATCTTTTTCCAATTCTTTCTAATTCTTCAACTGTGAAAAAACAGGCTGAACCTTGGCTACTCTAGGCTACTTTTAACATCTTCACTGCTCCAACCATCCTTACTAATACTACCAAGGTAAGTGAAGCTGTCCACTTGACTGATCTTTTCGTTGCCCAACGTCAACGTTCATCATCACTTATTCCTAGCCTTAGTGACTTAGTCTTTTTACATTAATTTTTAACCCTATTCTAGAACCTTGAACTCGCAAAACCTCTTAAAGTTCATTCATTTTTCTCACACTTTCATCTAGGATGCTTAAATCACCAACATAATCAAAGTCCGAAAAAAGTTTTCTTCCCCGTTTGATTCCTCATTCTTCCATTACCTTTCCTGTGCTCCTTGATCACTTTAATGTATTTATCTGGTATATTATAAGAGCCACAATAGTGGCTTAATAAAACGTCATGCGTTCTTACCATTTCTACGTTTGTTGATAATGTTATTCAAAAAATGTGGTAAGCGTCAGTTAAGTATGATGTAATTATTAGTTGAATATAAAAGTCCTCTCATCTCATCTCTTCGCTAAAGCTCTTCTATCAGCTGAATCGAAACGCTTACTCCTAATCTATAATATTGAGGACTAAAAGTGTTTCATGACTGTAGACAAAGTTTTAAGAGAGGAACAGTAGGGTCTTAGAAAGGGTAGAGGATGTGTCAACCGGATTTTTAGTCTTAGCTTAATAAATTGGAAATGCCATTTCCAAATTATTAAGCTAAGACTGAAAATTTGGTTGACACATCCTCTACCCTTCCTAAAACACTATTGTTCCTCTCTTGAAACTTCGTCTACAGCATCTCTCCGTCAAAAAAGTATCAAAAAGTACCATCATACTAAGTAAATTGCTACCTACAGAGACCAGGCTAAAGCCTCTATAATTACCATACTCACTCTTTTCTTATGCAGGGGTTTAATTAGGGTTTTCCTAAAATTGCTAAGTACTTCCTCTTTTTCAAAAATCATGTTCATAATCTTCAGTAACCTATTTCTAACCTCATAGCCACCATATTTAAGAAAGTCATTTACCACAATATCAGCACATTGAGCCTAACTATTTTTTACTTTTTTAGTACCGTCGCTAATTCTTCCTCACAAAATAAATCTTCCTTCACATCCAAGGTGTCACAAACTTCTTCATTTTCCTCTATATCTTTTCCAGTAACTCTAAAATGTTCTGCTTATCTCTCTTTAACTTTTTCTTATCACGAACTGTGACCCCGTTCCTATCCTTAAGCGGGACAAGTCCAGATTGATTACTCCCTCTCAATTTATTAACATGCCAGTACAATAATTAACTATTACACCGTCTAGCTGCATCGTCCAGATCCTTGGCAGTTTTATCCATGGTCTCCACTTCACACCTCATTAGTTCAATATATGTTATTATTAGGCTTGAATTTATTATTCATTTTAACTTATATTCCTTTGATGTTTCATTTATTCGTTTGTAGGCATTCACATTCGTTTAAAGTTTTGCTTATTGTGTGACTTTATTTCTGCTTATTTTAGGTCTTACTATGGCTCCTTAATTTTCTTGGATAAGCTATCAGTTGGACATAAATTTTAAAATTAACATTAAAAAAAATGTTCTGCTTGAGGTTATATTTCGTACAACATTCCTTAGTTTTATTTTGGTTTTAAGAGGTCTGAAGCCAAATTAAAGAAAAAAGCTCTTAGCTATATTAAATAGAAAAAATCGAAGCTATCTTGGCTGAAGTTGAGAACAAGATTCGCATTTGATCAGAGTACTGAGTTGACTTTTACACCTAAGAGCGTTCTTGCACATAGTAGCAAATTTAGCACTTTACTGAAAACTCTTATTGTTTTGGAAATTATTACTTGTCTAAATTTTCAAAGAAGCAAAGAAAAAATCGGAAGGCAAATAGCAATCAACTATATTAAATTTCCCCAAAGCAAAATCTATCTCGATATCATGTAAATAAAACATTAATAAGGAGATTTTTACAAAATGACTTACTCTAGTTTATGATAGATGTTCACAGAGAGGCAACATTAGCTTGGCATGGCAGTTTATCTGATGATTTGAGTAATTTCAGTTGTTTTAAGATAAGCTTATTCTTGCCAACTTACAGAAATAGGAAAAAACAAGTGAAAAGAAAGACATATAAAAAATTTCTCAACAATACAAAATACCAAATTAATTCAAAGATGCGTATTAAACACATTGCGCTGCATATTTAATCACATATAAAGGATTGGAACGGAATATGTTTGCTAAGAGTTCCAGTGATTTCCCCCGTAGGAGATTCCCCCCCTGTGATTCCCCCCCCCCCTAGGAGATCCCCCGCCACTGAAAATTCTCCCCTCCCCCCTCTCGGAAGTAATCGCCACCGGAGACTACCCTTACCTCAGACTTATTTGCATCGGATGTCACCCATGGCTCGAAAAATGTTGCAAAATTCTTCTCTTTCTCGGCGGCCTAAAATATAAGAGCGAGTGGACTACACTTTTTATTTGGCAAGTAAATAATTGGTTGTATACGGTAATACATATACGGTTAAAACGCTACACTTTAAAACTAATATTTCTTGCAATAGGCCTTAGGTACTCCAGCGTCCCGACGTTCCCGTAGTTTCCCATCTGTCGTAGAAATCTGGCATTTAAATCCACATACTTTTCTTAATTGGTTCACTGGATTGTCCCGCATTTGCTTGAATCACAGCCGCCCTATTCAGTGCTTGTTCGTGCTTGAGGATGTCCAAGAACTTCCAAAGGCTAGGGTGATGATCCGAAACTGAAGACTGCAATTTTCTCTGATGACGCTCAACATTGTTGTTTGTCCTGGGGAGTTCGTCTTTCGCTCTGTAGAACATATTTCAGACACGGGGCGGAAAGTTGCAAGGTATTCTTTTACTTCCGCGCATTTTACCGATGTAGTTATCTTCAAAGTAGATGATAATCGGCCCAAACACATTGTCAGTAAGTTTTGCTACGACAGCCTTGAATGAAGAATGTACTTCCGAAATGGGCACGAATGCAAGAGCAGCTAGCATTTGAACGGAGACTGCAAATTCATCACCGTCTCTATTCATTTCAGTGGCTGGAAAGCCTTTCCTGAAGGAATTCTGCACGCCCAACTCGAAATCAGACAATACAGATGTTGGACCTCCATTCGTCAAATGAGACTTTAGTTCGGTAAGAACTTTCGTATACGTGTCCTCTGACTTGTTATTCAGCAGTGCGTAAACACATGGAATCACCCAATCCTCGTAAAGGCAGTGCACAACGTAAAGCTAGTAGAACAAATCGGGCACGGTCTTGAACGTTCCGTCAACGAACCAGTGAGAAGACGAATCGACGAGCTGAACTGATGCGCCCGTACCAAACATTAGGATTCTGTTTGAATCTCCATGACCGCTGTCGTAAATAAGCACGGACCTTCTGGAGATAGGAGGGTCGGAATCTCCTACGGGGCGATATTTCCAGGGGGGAATCTCCTACGGTGGGAAATCTCCTACGGGGGGAAATTTACGGGGGGGGGGAGATCTCCTACGAGGGAAAATTTCCGGGGGATACCTCCTACGGGGGGAAATTTCCGGTGGGGGGAATTACCCGGGGGAAATCTCAGGGGGGGATTTTCTCGGGGGGAAATCTCCTAGACCCATTTGCTAAATAAAACTATTCCAGTAAATTGTATAGCGAATCCCAAAAATGGTAAGATATACAGCACATGGAGCACAGCCAGGAAGCAATACAATTTAGTAAGTAACTGCATGTTATGACTCTGCATTAACGCAGCAAATTTGGCCTAGCCGATTCAGAAACTTGTTGTGGTGGGTTCTGCAAGAGTTAAACTTCTCTGGACAAAGACGGGGCCTGTAAGGATTAAAAGGGTTAACCCCATTTCTGTCTGTCAGGGGCGCAATTGGGAAAATTGGCTACAACAATGAAACCCCCCCCAGGATTTTGACGAAATTACGCCACTGTTGTCTGTTGCAATTTGTGTTCGTTTTAAGTTTGACTCCATTATTCATTGATATTTCTGTTTGCTCTGGGCCTAATTTATTCATTGATAGTGATTTATGTTCGTTCTATGTTTGAATTATTAATTATCAGGAATTCTTACTCCTCTTTGGTTGTATTTAGCTCTTTACAATTTTTGGAACAAAATTTGTTTGGAAAAAGCGTTTTCATTTAATTTCTCTTTGGTTTTAATTGACATTAATTTGTTATCATTTTTTTTTGTAAAAGTGATATTTGTTAAGCTTTTGTTTTTCAGATTATCAGCTCCAGAGTCAACATTTTAGCCTGATATTTATATTTTGGACGAAATTTTGCAATATATTTTAGTAATAGTTATACAGTATTATTTTGAATGGATGGGGGCTTAAAGCCTCCCCTCTCTGAAATGTTTGTCCGACTCGTAAAGACGTAACAAAATGTATATTAACGATTTTTTTAGTCCTTTTTGTCCCCCCCCCCTCGAAAAAAAATCCTGTATACGGCCTTGATTGCTATACCATAATTACCACAACTATTCCTTTCATGTTCCCAATTGGAGCGTTGGTTCTTGTGACCACCACGGCGCCTATGTTGACTTTGATTTCCATTGTCCCTTCCCTGCATAACTTCAGGCTCACTTAACAAGGATTCCATAGACTGATCTAAAAAAAACATTGTTAAGAGTGTTTGCAAAAAGAAATAACTAACAGAAAACAAGAGGCAACGGTCTGACGTTGCCTAAGTAAAGAGGCCAGTCCCTCCTTTATACTATTTTTTCTCCTAAGCACTTTTCATAAAAAAGTGGTCAGAGAAATTTCACAGGGATTCACTCGATTGTGGATGGAAAGTTCTTGAGCATTGTGGGATCAGATGTGATTAGAGTTGGTAACGGGCCCCTTGAAAACGTGAAGGGATTTAGGGGTTAACAACGTAGCCTGAGAAGTGGCTAACATCTTTTTACATCCAATTGGCTTGAACAACCAGAAAAAAAATATTTCCCTGAAAATGAGCTAAATAAAAAGCTTAAATGGTGAAAAAAGTTTTTTTTTCTGAACGGTTGAAACATCTAAACCCTCTAAGGGAAAAGAAATCATTTGGGACTTACACAATAACATATGTATTTGGAACTGTGTTGTTTTTTCTTTTTCAAAACAACAACAAAAAAAGCAAACCACAAGCAGATGCAGGCTCTAGTACTTCCTAAGTAAAGAGCCATGTGCCTTCTATGCATTATTTATTGGTTTGTTTTTTTCTCGACTATTTAGCTTGGAAGGGACAATAGAAATCTTAATAGGGCTCATTTGATTAGAAGTTGGAAGCTCTAGTGCCCTTCTTAAGAGTGGAAAGCGATTAAAAGGCAACCAGACTTCCTTCCATGCCTGGTTTCACCCCTCCGCCTAACACCTCTCCCATAACTCCCCAGGACATCTGGCCAAACTCAAGATTGTGATTTTTATAAAGATGGCTAAAAAGTCTCATAAATGTCAATCCAGGGATGTCATGAAGGGAAGGTCACGACCCCGGAAGAAAAAACTCTAAATTTTGCCAATTTAAATCTCAATTTCAAGTATAATATTTTATCCTTGAAAAAGGGGAATATATTTAATCTTTGTTGTCCAGTGGTTCAAAACCTTAGGGGATCGTTCTCTGGATCAAAAGGATTACACATTCGTTGTGGTGGAAGGGAGAGGGCAGGAAACCAGAAACGAGGCAAACAACTTTTACTCATTGATAATGAGACCTATTCCTGGGGCCAAAATCCTAATAAACAAAAAAATATTTCGGGGAATAAACTCTAAAAAATGAAGACATAGTCAGAGAAAGGAATAATTGTTCCCGTTCACTGTCCATGTGAAGAGATTCTCAGGCACTTGCCGACTTAATTTTGAATTAAAATCGAGTTGCCATCAAGCCTTGGCTAATTGGAGATAAAGCCAAGACAGATAGTCTGAGCGAGAGGCGAACCTGGCTAAGCCTTTTTCCGGACTGTATAAAGATGATGTCATACTAAAATTTTTTGGCTGTAGTTTATTAGAATGGATTCTGAATTGACTGCGATAAAAGAGGTTAATGGAATTTGGAAGCTATGGCAAAATTTGGAAGCTGATCATCATCGCGATCAGTACGACCTTACAGCACATTGAAATGACGTCCTAAACTAGTGAAATTTTAGCACAAAGATTGTTCTATTTTAAATGCATACCCTACATAGTGTTTTTAGAATTAGAATATAGCAGAAACACATTAAAGATTCCATAAATTTAAGTTTGAGTTAAGATATAAACTCTTTATAGAGAAGTAGCTGGAGAGTTAAAAAAGAGAAAATTCTTCACTTACAGTAATTTGCTTTCTCCTGGTTCAAGCTCGGAGAACAACCTTTTTGTCCACCACGGCCCCTACCTCGAAGTTGCTTGCCTCTTCTCGGCTGCTGAAACCCATGTCCACTTGCTATAGGTTTTGTTGTCTCGCCTAGAAAAAAAAATAATAAATTCACAATAATTCAATGTAAAATTTATTTAAGCCAGCCTGATTGGATATGATTATAAGAAGGTGTATTAGCTCAACTGCAGCTATGGATATTCAGGCATCATTTCTTCTAGCAAGCGATATTTAGAGCGACCCCTTGCCGTGTCATCATCAGGGTGCATCATAAATCTGTATCCCCATTCACACAGAAACTTGTTTTAGGGCCCATTTTAACGACGACAGCCGTTGATTTCCTGTTTACCTCCCATCATCGCAAGAATAACCATTTCTTCAAACAAGGAGAATTTTTTTTATTCACATTAAATTATATACGAAACTCAAATTCATCTCAACAGGCCTATCAAGTCATATAGAGAACATCTCAATGCTTTATTGTATACCCTTTTTAGGGAATGGAACCTTCCGTTTTCTTTTTTCGAAAGTTTCAAGAAGACTCCAGACTATTTCTTCATACTTTTATCAACAGTATGCTTACTGTTTTATGAACTTTTATCAACTTCATACTCAGTATGCAAGAAAAAAATTTGCACTTTACTGAAAAAAAGGCCAAGAAAGGCCAGAAAAAAATTTGCACTTTACTGAAATATAAACGTTTTTACTTTTATAACTTTAATAAATCAAATAATATTAAAATTTTTATTACTAAATCAGTATATGTATATTAAACTGACAATGCACATTCATTTGTATTTTTTTCAGTAAAGTGCAAATTTTGTTCTGGCCTTGGAAGGCAAAGTGGTTTTGAGCCCAATTATGTTAATTACTGCTCGTTTTGAGTTTGACTCGGTTATTTATTTTAATTTCTGTTCGTTTTGGATTTTATTTATTTATCGATGCTGATTTGTGGTAGTTTCACGCTTGGTAGATTGTTTGATTTTATTTTTGCTCATTTTTTGTTTAATGGAGTTCTTTATTTTTCTTTGAAGAACTTATTTTATGGAAAAAGTTTTTTTAATTGATTTCTGTTCGTTTTATATTTACATAATCTTTTCAGGGAAAAAGAAAATAATACTTTAAATCTTTTCGTTTTTTAAGACTTTATAGTTTGGCGTGCTATTTGTATGCTGGAGTAAATTTTCAGCAATTTTTAACAACATACACCCTTTTAAAAATCTGGACACAAATAGTAGTGTTTAATTTAGTTTCATACCTCCTCTAGTTGACATGAAATGGAAAACTTCATATCATTCGCAAAAAAATCTGTTTACTTTCTTTGATAGCTTGGATACACTTACGCTATTTTGGTTTAGTTAAATTTTAAGAGCAGAAGTAGCCCCGAAAGTTTGAACTTATACCCTCAGTCGTTCTTGGGATACTGCTGAGATGCCTTATTGGGAATTAGCATTAACACAGTGCATTTTGATTTAATCTTAATGCAACATTTAGTTTTTAAACATAATGGGAAAATGGGAGGGTGGGCGTGGGAGGGGAATTAGTTGCCCTCCAATCACTTTCGACTATTAAAAAGGGCATCAGCTCTTTCTATTTTCAATGGAATGAGCCCTTTTCGAAGTTCCAGCGACAACTTCTTTGATACGAAATGCCCTGGTCTAAACAAAAAACAAAACAAAAACAAAACAAAACAAAAAACAATAAAACACTATACCCACATCGATCTTTACTATAAATATGTCAAGCCTTCCAATCACTGTCGAGTATTAAAAAGGGCACTAGGCCTTTCGATTTCCAATCGAATGAGCCCTTTTTGAGTTTCTACGACAACGCTTTATATAAACACCTTATATGCCCCCAGGGAATAAATTATAACCCTTGCCCTAAGGGCTGTTCGGGAAGTTGTCTTCCTCTAAGACCTAATTTCCTGAACTTTCAACTACGTTAAACAAAATGGCTATCCCAAAATTGTGATTGGATGTGTTTGTGGAAATGATGGGCGTGAGAGGGGCGTTAGTCCCTCTCCAATAACTTTCAATTATTAAAAATGCCACTACCCCTTTAAATTTCCAATCAAATGAAACCTTTTGAAGTTTCTACGACAACACTTTCAATAAAAACCTTATATGCCCCCAGGGCATTACTTACAACCCTTGCCCTGAGGACGGGGGGGGGAGGGTGTCATTTTTCAAAGACCTAATTTCCAGAACTTTCTACTACGTCGAACAGGATGGCTATCTTAAAATTTTGATTGGGTGTGTTTGGAGGAATGGTGGGCGTCAGAGGGGGACTAGTTACCCTCCAATCACTTTCGACTATTAAACAGGGCACTAGCCCTCTCAATTTCTGATCGAATGGACCCCTTTTGAAGTTTTACGACAACTCTATCTATAAAAACCTTAAATTCCCCCAGGGCATAACTTACTACCTTTGCCCTGGGTGCTCTGGGGGGTTTCTCATCCTTAAATACATAATTTCCTGAACTTTCAACTACGTTGAACAAAATGGTTATCTCTAAACTTTGATTGAATGTCTTTGGGGAAATGGTGGGCGTGAGAGGGGGGTTAATTACTCTCCACTCACTTTCAACTATTAAAAAGGGGAATTTCAATTTCCAATCAAATGAGCCCTTTTTGAAATTTCTACAACAACTTTCTATATAAACCTTATATGCCCCCTGGGCAAAACTTAAAACCCTTGCACTGAGGGCTCTAAGGGGGTTATGATCCAAAAAGACCTAATTTACAGAACTTTCAACTACGTTGAACAAAATGGATATCTCAAAATTTTGACTGGATGTGTTAGGGGAAATGGTGGGCGTGGAAGGGGTGTTAATATAAAAATGTCAAGCCTTCCAATCACTTTCGACTACTAAAAAGGGCACTAGGCCTTTCGATTTCCTATTGAATGAGCTCCTTTTGAGTTTCTACGACAACGCTTTATATAAACACCTTATATGCCACCAGGGCATAAATTACAGCCCTTACCCTATGGAATATGAGGGTGGTTGTCATCCTCTAAGACCTAATTTCCAGAACTTCCAACTACGTTAAACAAAATGGCTATCTCAAAATTTGATTGGATGTTTTTGGGAAAAGGGTGGGCGTGAGAGGGGCGTTAGTCGCTCTCCAATCACTTTCAACTATTAAAAAAAGGCACTAGCCCTTTCAGTTTCCAATCAAATGAGCCCTTTTGAAGTTTCTACGACATCGCTTTCAATAAAAACCTTACAAGCCCCCAGGGCATAACTTACAACCCTTGCCCTGAGGGTTGGGTGGGGTTGTCATCCTCAAAGACCTAATTTCCAGAACTGTCTGCTACGTTGCACAAACTGGCTATCTGAAAATTTTGATTGGATGTGTTAGGGGGAATAGTGGGCGTGAGAGGGGGGTTAGTTACCCTCCAATCAATTTCGACTATTAAAAAGGGAACTAGCCCTCACTATTTCCAATTGAATGAGCCTTTTTTGAAGTTTTTACGACAATTCTATCTATAAAACTTTATATGCCCCCAGGGCTTAGCTTACTACCTTTGTCCTGGGGCATCTAGGGGGTTTGTCATCCTTAAATACATAATTTTCAGAACTTTCATTTACGTTGAACAAAATGGCTATCTCTAAACTTTGATTGAATGTGTTTGGGGAAATGGTGGGCGTGAGAGGGTAATTATTCTCCGCTCACTTTCGACTATTAAAAACGGCAATTTCAATTTCCAATCAAATAAGCCCTTTCTGAAATTTCTACAACAACTTTCTATATAATAGTACAGTAATAATACGGAAAAACATATGCCCGAACCAGGAACGAATTGACAAAGTATTGCTTTCTTCACCATCCAGACCAGAAAAAGCGCTGAACAACATATTCAAAATCCCAATCTCTAACCCATTGCGAAATTTGTTTTTTTTTTCGCTATTTTTGTTACATTAATTTTTATTTTTCATGAAAAAATAAAGTGTCACGAAATGAGTGGTTGATACGTCTATCTATATCAGAATTGATAGCTGAAACCGTTTCTGATGTTAGTTTTTCTTATAAACGTCAAATAAAATGAAAAAAAAAAATCCATTTTTAGTAAAAAAAAAATAGCAAAATTTCGCTATTTTTTGGTAAAAGAACTAAGTGATAATCATGATATCTTTTTTTTGTGTGTTTCTTTGTCCGTTCGTTTGTCTTTTTTCAGTATACATCCAAATCTTTTCAAGCTGGTGTGTTTTACATTTACACAAGTTCTCAACGCCATCTTGTGGCAACCGAGCTGCAGTCTTGCGCAAATAGAAAGTTATCTCCGCTCCGGATCGTAAAAAGAATCTCATTCAGGCTTATAGTTTATTGATATAAATGCTAGGGTAGGTTTTTTCTTACCGAACTTGTAAACAAGCTGAATTAGATAGCCTTAATCAGGACATGCATCAACAAAAACTCTTCTCTGCATACTCCCCTTCATAGACCATTTTACTTATCAGTGCCATTTACTGGTGCAGGTATAAGCAGTTGAAAGATACGTTTCCCTGCGTTTAAAGCGTCGGTTCATATCCGACGTGTCAAATGAGCTGGACAACGTTATCATCAACTCGGAGGCTTTCACTTGATGATGAGCTTCGTCGGATGCATAGGGCACCTGATGCAAGACAGTGGGCTCAAAGAAATCTTGGAAATATTATACGTACCGGCAACGGTACTACATATACTCTCTGGGAAAGCGAATTCTAGAGCTATTAGAGCTCATATTCTCGTGAGCTCGGCTCTCTACGCTCATCTTTTAGGACAAGATGCAGGAACTTTGGATACTTTCGGCCTTGAGAAACTCTTCAACGACACCCTTGAGGGAAAAGTGTCCCAAGAGACCATGACGAAGCACCAGAGCTGGGCATACTGGAAAATATTATCAAACAGAAGATTGAAGACCTTCGAGATCATCGAACAGCAAAGCTCTGGCTGCAGTACCTTGACATGGTTAAAAAGCTTCTCAAGTTTATGCGTGCCGAGAGACTGGGCCTATGGGACCTGAATTTCAGGTTGCAGCAGAAATACTTCCCTACCTAGCCTTATCTGGGCACAACCTTTACGTGAAATCTGTCTGCTAGTACATCCAAAAGATGACTAAACTTCCCAGTCGTCACCCAAAAATGTTTCAGATGTTCAGTGAGCTTGGACACACGACTAGAAGGTAAGATCGGTACTGATCCGGCCTCTCAGTAGACTTAGTTACTGTACCTTGACCTTGAAGACCTTGAAGGAACACGTCTTTGAAAAGAAAGACCAAGTGACTCTGATGACCCCAAAAAGTCGGGCTCTTCTGAGGTGGCGCACATCGACCCGGCGCTACTTTTTCAGAGGTTCATTATCGTTGCCCAGAGGTCTAGTCTCAAGGAAGATTATTTCAAGTTTGAGCTCTGTACAATTTCTCCTGCTCTTTTCGACAGAAACGGATTCATGCAAAAGGCCAACTAGCTTGAGCTAGCAAAAGCAGTCTATCAGTCATGTGGGTTTGATGCTCAATCCCCAAGACCCGTGGGAATTATCAGCTTCGTCTTAGACGGGGGCACCCTTCTCCATCGGATCCCGTGGAAGGTCGCTTCCATATACAAAACTATCATGTCTTCGTCAATTCATTACGTCAAAAAAAAAGAATCCCCGTGCAGTTGTCGTCTTCGACGGATACGACGGCGGTCCGTCAATCAAAGATGCAGCTCATTTGCGTCGAGCTGGATCTGTCGGCCGCGAAGTGTTATTTACCGAACACATGAATCTATGCATGAAGAAAGAGGATTTTCTTTCGTCCAAGGAGAACAAATCACGTTTTCTGAAGATTCTTGGAAACGCTCTGGTAGCCAGCGGTTGCGATGTATACCATTCTGAAGGAGATGATGATCTAGACATAGTGAAGAAGGATATGGAGACTGCTCTCCATAGCGACACCATTGTGGTTGCTGATGACACGGATGTTCTCGTCCTTCTCATCTGTCATGTAGACACGAGTTTAAATAGAGTTTACTTCTCACCGGAAGCGAAATTCGGAAGTGAATGCTCAGCTCGGGATGTTTGTCAGATAAAAGACAATCTAGGATCAGAATTTTGCCAGCTGATGCCGTTCTGTCACGCCATACTGAGTTGCGACACAACATCGCACCTTTTTGGCATTGGAAAAGGAATAGCTACTCAGCTATTGTTATCCAACTCGAGTTTCAGAGACGCCGGTACCCTGTTTACCAAAAAATCTGTATACTCATGATGAGATAGCTGCGGCTGGAGAGAAAGCTTTGCTGATACTTTACAACTACCAGGATCTGCCAAGTCTTGACACTGTCAGGAACCAAGTTTTTCAGAGGAAAGTCAATACTGCCACCTCACTCGTACACCCACAAGAGCTGCCTCCGACTATGATGGCAGCGAAGTATCATTCGTTCCGAGTCTACAGCCAGGTTCAGATTTGGCTAGGGAACACGGTTGACCCCCTAATAAGGGGATGAAATCTTCAAGGCAACGAAGTTTTAGAGCCAAAAATGACACAGTGAAGTGTTCTTACCGAGCTGATGGTTGCGACAGTGAGAGATGCTCCTGCAAGAAAAATGGCCTGGAATGCACCATAGCTTGTCGAGTATGTAGAGGAGTTTCGTGCAACAACGCGAAGTGCCAAGAAGATGAATTTTCTGAGGATGAGCTTTAAACCTGTGATTTAACTTTCCCTGTGATTTTTGTTCCTTTGATCAATCAGATGTGCAATTTTCTTGCGTTTTATAACAAATAATTTTTACCACGTCGTTTTTTATGGTGATGAAGGTGAATGGATTTTGATCTCAAATGCCTGCGAAGAGCAAGGTTTTTGGGGAAGGGTGGGGAGGATGGGTATTAAAAAGATCTTGAAGTATCTCAGAAAACCTAGTTTGTCAACTCAAAACTGATCTAGAACTTCTATCAAACGCTTGTTTTTTTTTTTTTACCTAAAACGTTAAAGTTTGGTCATTTTTGTTCAAAAACAGAGTATTACTGATTTACTTTTTGACACTTCGGAAAAACTAACATCAGATATCGTTTCAACTATTAAATCTGATACAGAAAGACATATCAAACACCAGTTTCGTGATATTTCATTTTTTTCCAAAAAAATAAAAAATAAATAAATAAAAACGGCGAAAAAAACAAATTTAGCAACGAATTAGAGATGGAGACTTTGGATATGTTGTTCAGCGATTTTTTCTGGTCTTGATAGTGAAGAAAGAATTACTTTATCAATTTGTTCCTGATCAAACCTTATTATTCCTATATTATAAATCTTATATGCCCCCAGGGCATAACTTACAACCCCTTACACTGAGAGCTCTGATGGGGTTATCATTCTAAAAGACCTAATTTCCAGAACTTTCGACTACTTTGAACAAAATGGATATCTCAAAATTTTGATTTGATGTGTTTGGGGAAATGGTGGGCGTGAGAGGGTTAGTTGCCCTTCAAACACTTTCGACAATTAAAAGGGCACTAGCCCTTTCGATTTCCATTTGAATGAGCCCTTTTTGAAGTTCCTACAACATCGCTTTCTATAAAAACATTATATGCCACTAGGGCATAACTTACAACCCCTGCCCTGAGGGCTGTGGGGGTTGTCATCCTTAAAGACCTAATTTCCAAAGCTTTCAACTACGTTGAATAAAATGGCTATATAAAAGTTTTGATTGGATGTGTTTGGGGGAAAACGTGGGTGTGCGAGGGGGGTTAGTTGCCCTCAAATCACTTTCGACTATTAAAAAGGGCACTAGTCCTTTGAATTTCTAGTCGAATAACCCCTTTTTCAAGTTTCTACGACAAAGACTTCAATAAACTTATATGCTCCCAGGGCATAACTTATAACCCTTGCTAAGACTGTGGGGGAGTGTTCTAATCAAAGGTATAATTTCCTGAACTTTAAACTGCGTGGAACAAAATGGCTATCTCAAAATTTTGATTGGATGTGTTTGGGGAAATGGTGGGCATGGAAGGGGTGTTAGTTGCCTTCCAATAACTTTTGACTATTAAAAAAGGCAATACTACTACTGCTACTAACAACTCACCGCAGCACCAAGCCGCCTGAGGCCAACACAGCTACGCACGATCCTCCTCCACCCCAATCTATTCAAAGCCTCCCTTTTTACACCCGCCCACGAAGTTCCCATTTCCTTTAAATCTTTCTTTATGACGTCCTCCCACCCCAGACGGGGACGACCTGCTTTCCGTTTAGCCCTAGATGGTTGGCCGAAAAGAACAATCTTCGGCAATCTGTCATCCTTCATCCGTACAACGTGCCCTAACCACCTAAACCTTTCTTTCATTATAGCCCTAGAGAGCGGTATTGAACCACATTTTTCGTATAGCCTATTGTTTGAAATACGGTCAGTCAGCCGGGTACCCAGAACAATCCTTAAGCAATTTCTCTGGAAAACATCTAGCAAATCTTCATCCGCTCTTCGGAGCGCCCATGTTTCAGAGCCATATTTGACCACTGTCATCACTGTAGCTTCTAATATTCTAATCTTGGCTTGCAGACTTATCTTCCTATTCTTCCAGACTTTTTTTAACTGTGAAAAAACACCCTGAGCCTTGGCTATTCTATTTTTAACATCTTCACTGCTCCCGCCATCTTTACTAATAATACTACCAAGGTAAGTGAAGCTGCCCACCTGATAAACCTTTTCATTACCCAAAGTCACCTTTTCATCTTCACTTATTCCTAGCCTTAGTGACTTAGTCTTCCTATTATTAATTTTCAAACCAATTCTAGCACCCTGAACTCGCAAAACCTCTAAAACTTCATTCATTTTGCTCACACTTTCATCTAGGATGCTTAAATCATCAGCATAATCCAAGTCCAGGAGACTTTTTCCTCCCCATTTTGATTCCGTGGTCTCCCATTGCCTTTCCTGTGCTCCTTAAAACAAAGTCCATCAAAATAATCCATATAAAGGGGGATAGAACACAGCCCTGCTTAACTCCTGATTTAATACAAAACCAGCTGCTAACCTCATTTCCTACCTTAACCGCAGCAGTGTTATTCTCGTACATAGCACTAATCACTTTAATGTATTTGTCTGGTATACCATACAAGGATAAAACCTTTACTAAAGCTCTTCTATCAACAGAATCGAACGCTTGCTCGTAATCTATAAAACTGAGGACCAAAGGTGTTTGAAAACTCAGGCACTTCTCAATTATTAGCCTAAGAGTGAAAATTTGGTCGACACATCCTCTACCTTTTCTAAAACCGCACTGCTCTTCTCTTAAAACTTTGTCTACCGCATCTCTCAGTCTAAAAAGTATTATATTACTAAGTAATTTACTACCTACAGAGAGCAGACTAATGCCTCGATAATTACCACACTCACTTTTATCACCTTTCTTATAAAGTGGCTTAATTAAGGTTTTCCTAAAATCATTAGGTACTTCCCCTTTTTCAAAAATCATATTCATAATCTTCAATAACTTATTTCTAACCTCAGAGCCACCATATTTAAGAAACTCATTTACCACCCTATCAGCACCTGGAGCCTTATTATTCTTTAATCCTTTTAGTACTGTTGCTAATTCCTCCTCACAAAACAAATCTTCCTTCACATCCAAAGTATCACAAACTTTTTCATTTTCCTCTATATCTTTTCCTGGAACTCTTTCTCGGTTAAGCAAGTTCTCAAAATGTTCAGCCCATCTCTCTTTAGTTTTTTCCTTATCGCTAATTGCGACCCCATTCCTATCTTTAACTGGGACAAGTCCGGATTGACTACTCCCTCTCAATTTGTTAACGTGCCAGTACAATATTTTACTATTATGCCGTCTAGCTGCATCTTCCAGATCCTCGGCAATTTTATCCATGGCCTCCACTTCACACCTCCTTAGTTCATATTTTAATGCTTTCTCCACTTTCTTTACATTTCTTTTGTTTTCATACGATCTATCACTCAGATAATTCTTGTACAAGTCCTTTCTCCTTTCTATTAAACATAAAGCTTTTTCACTAATATTCTTAGCTGCAGTTCTAGCTTTCTTCCCTAATACACCTTCAGCAGCTTCACAAATTATTTTCCTAAAATTATTCCAACCATTTTCCACATTATCAAATTTTAAACTCTCAAGTTTAGCATTCAACTGTTCCTGGAAAGTTTCTCTCAAATTCTCATCCTGGAGTCTACCAACATCATAACTTCCCGGGAGGTAGTTACCCTTCCGATATTTCAGTTTTAAATTAACCCTTGACACTACTAGATGGTGATCTTTACTTTTAACATCCTTTCAATTTCCAATAGAATGAGCCCTTTTTGAAGTTTCAACAACAAAGCGTTCTATAAAAACCTTATATGCCCCCAGGGCATAACTTACAACCCTTGCCCTGAGGGCTGTCGGGGGTTTGTCATCCTCAAAGACTTAATTTCCTGAAATTTCAACTACGTAGAACATAATGGCTACCTTAAAATATTGATTGGATGTGTTTAGGGAAGAGGTGGGCGTGACAAGGGGGTTAGTTGCCCTCCAATCACTTTCGAATATTAAAAAGGACACTAGCCCTTTGAATTTCCAATCGAATGATTCTTTTTTGAAGTTTCTACGACAAGGCTTTCTATAAAAACCTTATATGCCCCCAGGGCATAACTTACAACCCTTGCCCTGAGGGCTGTGGGGGAGTGTCCTCCTCAAAAAAATAATTTCTATCTGGAAATCAACTACTCTGAACAAAATGGCTATCTAAAAATTTCATTGGATGTGTTTGGGGAAAAGATGGGCGTGGAAGGGGTCTTAGTTGCCTTCCAGTCACTTTCGACTATAAAAAAGGGCACAGGCCACTCCAATTTCCATTTGAATGAGCCCTTTTCGAAGTTTCTACGACAACTTCTTCGATACGAAGTGCCCTGGTCTAAACGAAAAAATTATAAATAATACATTGTGCCAACATCGTTCTTACATGCCCCAAGGGCATAACTTAAAACCCTTACCCTGAGGGTAGTGGTCGAGTGACTTCCTCAAAAATTATTTTCCTATTCCTCAAATATTTTCTATCTGGAAATCAACTACGCTGAATAAAAATGGCTATGTCAAAATTTGATTGGATCTGTTTCGGGAATTGGTGGGCGTGGAAGGGGTCTTAGTAGCCTTTCAATCACTTTCGACTATAAAAAAGAGCACAAGCCACTCCAATTTCCATTTGAATGAGCCCTTTTCGAAGTTTCTACGACAACTTCTTCGATACGAAGTGCCCTGGTCTAAACGAAAAAATAATAATTAATACATTGTGCCAACATCGTTCTTATATGCCCCCAGGGCATAACTTAAAACCCTTGTCCTGAGGGTTGTGGGTGAGTGACCTCCTCAAAATCATATTTTCTATCTGGAAATCAACTAAGCAAAACAAAATGGCTATCTCAAAATTTTGATTGGATGTGTTTGGGGAAATGGTGGGCGTGGAAGGGGTGTTAGCTGCCTTCCAATCACTTTCGACTATTAAAAAGGGCACTAGCCATTCCAATTTCTAAGCTAATGAGCCCTTTTCGAAGTTTCTACAACAACTCCTTCGATACGAAGTGCCCTGGTATGGAAAAAGAAAAAAAAATGATACATTGTGCCAACATCGTTCTTTACTTAGGCAGCGCGAACGCGCTGCCGTAGTTGATTTCCACATAGAAATTATGTTTTGAGGAGGAAAGTCCCCCACAACCCTCAGGGCAAGGGTTGTAAGTTACGCCCTGGGAGCATATAAGGTTTTTTGTAGAAGGTGTTGTCGTAGAAACTTCAAAAAAGGCTCATTCGATTGGAAATTCAAAGGGCTAGTGCCCTTTTTAATTGTCAAAAGTGATTGGAAGGCAACTAACCCCCCTCTCATGCCCACCTTTTCCCAAATACATCTAATCAGAACTTTGATATAGCCATTTTATTCAACGTAGTTTTAAGATCTGGAAATAGGTCTTTGAGGATGACAACCCCCCCCCCCCCACAGCCCTCAGAACAAGGGTTGTAAATTATGCCCAGGGGGCATATAAGGTTTTTATAGAACGCGTTGTCGCAGAAAATTTAAAAATGGCTCATTTGATTGGAAATTGAATGGCTAGTGCCCTTTTTTAATAGTCGAAAGTGATGGAAAGCAACTAACACCCCTTTCACGCCCACCATCTCCTTAAACAAATCCAATAAACATTTTGAGATAGCCATTTTGTTCCATGTAGTTCAAAGTTCAGGAAATTATACCTTTGAGCAGGACACTCCCCCCATAGTTTTCAGCGCAAGGGTTATAAGTTATGCCCTGGGGGCATATAAGGTTTTAATTTAAATCTTTGTCGTAGAAACTTGAAAAAGGGCTCATCCGATTGGAAATTTAATAGTCGAAAATAGTCGAAAGTGATTTGAGGGCAACTAACCCCGCTCTCACGCCCGTCTTTTTCCCAAACACATCCAATAAAAATTTTTAGATAGCCATTTTATTCAACTTAGTTGAAAGTTTTGGAAATTAGATCTTTAAGGATGACACCCCCCCCCCCACAGCCCTCACGGCAAGGGTTGTAAGTTATGCCCTGGGGGCATATAGGGTTTTATTGAAAGCATTGTCGTAGAAACTTCAAAAGGCCCCATTCAATAGGAAATTGCAAGGGCTAGTACCTTTTTTAATAGTTGAAAGTCATTGGAGAGCGACTAACACCCTCTCACGCCCACTATTTTCCAGAACACATCCAATAACAATTTCGAGATATATATTTTGTTCAAAGCAGTTGAGACTTCTTGAAAATAGGTCTTTTGGGACGATAACCCCCCCCCCCCAGAGCCATCAGTGCAAGGATTGTAAGTTATGCCCTGGGGGCATATATAGTTTATATAGAAAGTTGCTGTAGAAATTTAAAAAAGGGATCATTTGATTGGAAATTGAAATTGCTCTTTTTAATAGTCGAAAGTGAGTGGAGAGTAATTAACCCCCCTCTTATGCCCACCATTTCCCCAAAAACAATCAAATTAAAGTTTAGAAATAGCCATTTTGTTCAACGTAGTTGAAAGTTCCGGAAATTATGTATTTAAGGATGACAGACCCCCCTGAGCCCCAAGGGCAAAGGTTGTAAGTTCTGCCCTGGGGGCAAATAAGGTTTTTATAGACAGAGCTGTCGTAAAACTTGGAGTTATTGGAGGGTAACTAACCCCCCTCTCACGGCCACCATCCCTCCAAACATATCCAATCAAAATTTTTAGATAGCCATTTTGTTCAACGTAGTAGAAAGTTCTGGAAATTAGGTCTTTGAGAATGACATCCCCCCAGTACTCAGGTCAAGGGTTGTAAGTTATGCCCTCGGGGCATATAAGATTTTATTGAGATTTTTGTCATAGAAACTTCAAAAGGGCTCATTTGATTGGAAATTGAAGGAGCCAGGGCCATTTTTAATAGTTGAAAGTGATTGGAGAGCGACTCTCACGCCCAATATTTCCCCAAACACATCCAATCAAAATTTAGAGATAGCCATTTTATTTAACGTAGTTGAAAGTTCTGGAAATTAGGTCCTAGAGGATGACAACCACCCTAACAGACCTTAGGGTAAGGGTTGTAATTTATGCCCTGGGGGCATACAAGGTGTTTATAGAAAGTGTTGTCGTTTCAAAAAGGTCTCATTCGATTGGAAATCGAAAGGCCTAGTGCCCATTTTAATAGTCGAAAGTGATTGGAAGGCTTGACCTTTTTATAGTAAAGACCGATGTGGGTATAATGTATTATTTTTTGTTGTTGTTGTTGTTTAGACCAGGGCACTTTGTATCGAAGTAGTTGTCTTGAGAACTTCGAAAAGGGCTCATTCGATTTAAAATAGTAAGGGCGGATGCCCTTTTTAATAGTTGAAAGTACTTGGAGCGCAATTAATCCCCTCCCACTCCCACCCTCCCACGCCCACCCTCCCATTTGCCCATTATGTTTAAAAACTAAATGTTGCCTTAATATTAAATCAGAATGCACCGTGTTAATACTAATCAAACAGTTCGTGGTAACGAACTGTAAGTAAGGAGCGACCCGGCTCAATGGTAACCGAAACTCTAGAAAACGGGTTTTTGATACCAATAGATATATCAAAAGAATCAGATTTCAATGCTGATTTCAAATATATAACTTTCATCAAGTTTAGTGCTACCCATCAAAAGTTACGCGCCTGAGAAAATTTGGCTGATTTTCGAAAAAAGGAGGAAAGACCCCCTAAAAGTTATAGAACCTTAATGAAAATCACACCATCATATTCAGCGTATCAGAGAACCCTACTGTAGAGGTTTCAAGCTCCTATCTACAAAAATGTGGAATTTTCCATTTTTTGCCAGAAGAAAGATCACGGATGCGTGTTTATTTGTTTGTTTGTTTGTTTGTTTTTTTTTTTTTTTTCCCAGGGGTGATCGTATCGACCCAGTGGTCCTAGAATATCGTGGGAGGGCTCATTGGAACGGAAATTAAAAGTTCTAGTGCCCTTTTTAAGTGACCAAAAAAAATGGAGGGCAACTAGGCCCCCTCCCACGCTCATTTTTTTCCCAAAGTCACCCGATCAAAATTTTGAGATAGCCATTTTGTTCAGCATGGTCTAAAATATGATAAATATGTCTTTTAGGATGACTTAATCCCTCGAAGCCCCCAGGGGGAGGGCTGAAAGTTATGAACTTTACTCAATGTTAACATATAGTATTGGTTATTGGGAAGTATACAGACTTTTTCAGAGGAGATTTTTTCTGGTAGGTGGGGGAAGGAGAGGGTCGGGGGCTATATGGAAGGATCTTTCCATGAAGGAAGTTTTCATGGGGGAAGGGAAATTGCCATGAAGGGGCGCCGGACTTGCCAGCATTATTTATTGGTTATTGGGAAGTATACAACCATTTTAAGGAAGGATTTTTTCTGGAGGGGGGGGGCTAGAGGAGGGGATTACTCTGGAGAATATTTCCGTGGAGGATGTTTCTTTGGGGTAAGGGACATTTCTATGAAGGGGGCGCCGGATTTCCAAGCATTATTTAAGAAACGATCAGAAGTTAAATAAAAAAAACAAGTTTTTTCAACTGAAATGTAAGAAGGAATATTAGAACTTAAAACGAACAGAAATTATAACGTATGTGAGGGGGTTCTCCCCCAAGTCAATACGTCGCTCTTTACGCTACAGTTTTTTTTTAGTGCTTTCAAAAGAGCTATCTATTCTAATTAAACGGCCTTTGTGATTCAGGGGTTTGTGAATCAAAATTTTTTTTTACTTTTAACGTAAAGAGCGTGGTATTGACTAAGGGGAGAACCCCTTCATATAAGTAATAACATATACGTAATAAAAAAAAACAATAAAAAAACAAGCGATACGGCTCAATAGTAATCGAAACTTTTAAAAACGAAATTTTGATGTCAATAAATGTATCAAAAGAATGTGTTTATAATGCTGATCCTAAATATATAAATTTTATTAAGTTTAGTATTACTCATCAAAGGCTACGAGCCTGAGAAAATTTACTCGATTTTTTAAAGAGGGGGGAAACATCCCCTACAAGTGAAAGAATTTTAATGAAAATCACACCGTCAGATTCAGCGTATCAGAAAACCCTATTACATAGGTTTCAAGCTCATATCTGCAACTTTGTATTTTTTGCCAGAAGAAAAATATACGAATATAGAAGTTAGTTACGTAAGTTAATTTGTAAAGACATCCATTTAGCAAAAGAAAAGTAAAATTTTTATGCAAAGAAAAGCTGCATTAACTAAAAAACGATCAGAAATTAAATAAAAAAAACAAGTTTTTTAAACTGAAAGTAAGGAGCGACATTAAAACTTAAAACGAACAGAAATTATTCCGTATATGAAAGGGGCTGTCCCCTCGTCAACGCCTCGCTCTTTACGCTAAAGTTTTTTATTGTTTTAAAAAATAAAGTTGTGAGACAGAGTCAAACTTTAGCGTAAAGAGCGAGGCGTTGACGAGGGGACAGCCCCTTTCATATACGGAATAATTTCTGTTCGTTTTAAGTTTTAATGTCGCTCCTTACTTTCAGTTTAAAAAACTTGTTTTTTTATTTAATTCCCAATAAGGCATCTCAGCAGTATCCCAAAAACAACTGAGGGTATTATGTTGAAACTTTCGGGGCTACTTCTGTTCTTAAAATTTAACCAAATCAAAATAGCATAAGTGTATCCAATATATCAAAGAAAGTAAACAGATTTTTTTCCGAATGGTATCAAGGTTTCCATTTCAGGTCAACTAGAGGAGGTATGAAACTAAATTAAACAGTACTATTTGTGTCCAGATTTTAAAAGAGTGTATGTTGTTAAAAATTGCTGAAAATTTTTCTCCAGCATACAAATAGCAGGCCAAACTATAAAGTCTTGAAAAAAACAAAAAGATTTAAAGCATTATTTTCTTTTTCCCTTAAAAAACTATGTCAATATAAAACGAACAGAAATTAATTAAAAAAACTTTTTCCACAAAATAAGTTTTTCGAAGAAAAGTAAATAACTCCATTAAACAAAAAATGAACAAAAATAAAATCAAATAATCTACCAAGCGTGAAACTACTACAAATCAGCATCGATAAATAAATGAAACCCAAAACGAATAGAAATTACAATAAATAACCGAGTCAAACTCAAAACGAGCAGAAATTAACATAAGTTGGGCGCAAAACCCCTATGCCTTCCCAAAGCCAGAACAAAATTTGCACTTTACTGAAAAAATATAAATGAATGTGCATTGTCAGTTTAATATACATATACTGATATTTGGTAATCAAAATGTTAATATTATTTGATTTATTAAAGTTATAAAAGTAAAAAAATTTAAATTTTTTCAGTCATCCTTAATCAGATCTCTAAGTTCAATAATAATGTTGAAAGCTATCCGTGGTTCGAAATCCTCTGCCAGTACAACTCAGTGTGTTTTTGTTTTCTCTATGGTTTATTTGTTTTGGGTGGCAACTATTTCAAGACATTTTTTATGCTGATTTAAGCTGTTAATATTACGATAAATTAAAAACACAAGAGTCAAAATTTAAATCGTTTTTAGAAAAGCACAAGTGTTGCTCTGTTCTTTAGAACGTTTAGGGAAGGGGGGGGGGGTAGTACTCTTATTCGTGGTGGCACAATTTTTAGCGCGTTTACAGAAATATTGCAGTCACAATTTAGCTTGAGGGGCCGGACAGAACTCACAGGAGAGCGATAGAATACCACATCAGAACTTCTTATGTGACTGCTTGAAATTTAGGTGGGGGAGGAAGCAGTAACGGTACTTAGTTATTCCTAATAAAAAGTATCAAACACATCCGAAAAGTACATTCTCTACTGAAATCTTCAAGACCCTAGTAGTTTCAATTCTACGCACTACTTATTGAACATTTATATATATTTCTTAACATAATTACCGTAATTGTTCTTTTCTTGTTCAAAATTGTGGCGTTGGCTCTTCTGACCACCCCGACCCCTAGGTTGACCTCGGTTGTCATTGTCGCTTCGCTGCATAAGCTCAGGCTCACTTAATAAGGATTCCATAGATTGATCTAAAATTGACACCTCTATTAAAATTGTTTGGAAAAAATGAACTAGTATATAATAAACCTAAAGGATAATTAATAATAATTACAAGTAGCCGATAAAAATACCCGGGAATATATATATATATATATATATATATATATATATATATATATATATATATATATATAATATATATATATATATATATATATATATATATATATATATATATATATATATTATATATATATATATATATATATATATATATATATATATATATATATATATATATATATATATATATATATATATATATATATATATATATATATATATATATATATTGGGCCAATACTTTGAATAAAATGAGCCAACCTACTGATATCTCTTTATGCTTTTTGTGATCCTCTCACCTTCATGTAGCCTAATTTCTATTATTTTTTTTTGTCAGTCCAGCACACCTGCAGCTTATGTAATAGTAACTGGTGTCACATTATACTTTGGTCCAATACTTTGGATAATTTGTGCCATCCCACTTATATTTCTATTTGTACATTTATTATGTGTGATAATTATGGGTGATTTCTCTTTTCTTTTGAATTCTTCTATTCTTAATTCAGTTATATTTAATCAACCAAGTAGGGCTGGTAAACAAGAGACTCACACACTTGACCCTCTCCTTGAATCTATGGTTAATTCTAGCTGCAATTATCACACTACCATTGATTATTGTGATAAAATTATACCCTCACTGTCTTTAAATAGTAGCTTCAATGTATTTTGTTTGAATGTGCGTGGGATAAGAGATAAGTGGGATAGTCTGAAATCGTATTTGTGGTCTGATAAGTCTTGCCCTTTTGACGTAATAGGTTTAACAGAAACATGGTTATCTGATGGTGAAAATTTTACAGCCTATGATATGCATGTTATGTTGCTGTCCATATCCCCAGAATGGTAACAAAGTGCTCAGGGGTTATTTCTTTATTTATAAAGTCTGATATTGAGTTTAGAAGAAGGTCTGACCTTGAATCCTT